>JAPXFQ010000710.1:630833-1261666 GCA_028564705.1 Apricaphanius iberus | reverse complement strand
CAGAACGACCTCCCGTCACCCATCTACATCTCCGGGACTTGCTCCATCCCCCCTGCATCAAGCTGCAAAAGAGGGAACAATGAACCGCAAGGTTTCTCCGACCTACCTACACGCACAAGGCTACACACCCGCTGACTCCAGGACAGCAAATGTTGGTTTACTTCAAAGCGCGAATACGCCGAGAATGAAAGAAAGGAGAGGGAGAGACTCACTACCCCCTCCCACTCCAACACACACAGACACGCACACACTCACACCCTCTCTCACAAATACACTGAAGCAGCTGCATTAACATATGGTGTAATAATGAATTCACGCGCGCGCGCTGTAACTGTATTAAATGTGACATTTGCGCATAAATCTATTTATTATTTTCTGCAGCATGCTAATTCACTCACCTCTCATTGTCTTTAGGGTGTTAGAGCCCTCCATGGTAACAAACTGCTGCGGGGCAAGGTGGATTTTAAGTTTGCTTTTAAAAGCAGATCTACAAGTCCAAACTTACAATAACCTATAGAGGATTTAGATGTTAAGTCTTTTTTGTTTTTTTGTAATTTTAACCTTTTAGAGTGGTCTCGCTCTGAACCTAACAGAGTTAAAGATTATGGTGATGGCAAGGAGGCCTTCCATCCTCAAAGGCTTTGGAGCTCATCACAATATAAATAGTTGAAAAATGCTGGTTGAAACACTCAAAAAAAATGTAGTGTAAATGATTTTTGATGTCCCCTTTTTAAAAAATTAAAATGTAAATAAAAATACACCGTTTATTGAGATAAATACTTATCTTGTTTTCTACCATAAGTAAACATTTTTGGTTAAAAAAAAACAATTTAAAATCTTTATCTGTCAGTCGTGTGCATCGTAATGAACCTGACCTCTTTCTTCTGCCCAAAGCATACAAAAACAGAACCTGACTGATGAAAACCAAGTGTTTAAATTCCGACTACATGCCCACTTATTCATTTGAGCTCAGTCAAAAGCCCATTTTGTCTGTTATCCAAAGCTTACTAAGCATTTAAAAAACCCAAATTACTTTCTAAGATGCCTGTCAGATCCTATATTTTAAAGTTCTTGAAGTTGATTCTGGAGGAGACCAAATGCCAACAAGCTCCAGGCCCCCTATTCTGCACTGCCAATCCACCGATCCATATTTTTTTCAGGCTCCCTTGCATTCCCCAAGATTATTTCTGATTGTGAGTCTCATTCATTTTCAAGACCAAACTAATAAGCTTGATTGAAACTGATATACTTTTAATGATTAGCATTTGATCATGCAACATCCATAAATGATTAAAAAAATGTTTTGAAATGCAAATTTTATTAAGACTTTGAAAATATTATTTAGAGAAAGAAAAAAAAACATAAATCTCATCCACCTAACAGTAGGGTAAATTTTTCATATTAGCTACTAATTTATATTATACCGTCATATATATAGAGTAATTCAGCAGGTCTGACCACTTGAAACGTAATAAACTGTGTTCTTCACTTTCATTTGAATCTAAAGTGGTGCTCCTCAGCTTACATTTTTTATGGGGTCCATATGGGTAGGACGTGGGCTGGAAAGGGCTGATACACAGCAGTCCTATGCTAATAGTTATGTAGGTTTGATTCAGAGCATCTCTAAATCAATGGAACCTATATGGAGCACTAATTTTATGTGTTATCTCAACAAAATGTTCTTTTTTACCAATGTGTACTAGACTCAGCTAGGCTTTATATGAGGGTTATAAATGGGTTTTATTTAGCACCCCAATAAGGTCCGTTAAATATGAATCAAGTTATGAACCATTTAGCAACCAGAGCAAAATCTACACAAATGCTGATTGAGTCATGCCTACAAAAGCAATGGAAATTCTTGTTTTGTGGCTTTTGTTCAGTGTAGAATAATATAAAAGATTTTTAACCAGTTAGCATATTTTAGATTTACAACTATAAATGCTCAAAAACATTCCAGTCTACTTAAAAATCTATGAAATAGGTCTTTGACTTTGCTCTGAACTGTAAGCGGCGTATTGATTAAGCTTTATTAGTCATCTGTCAAGTACAGCCAGGTTTTCTTACTGTGCTTACACGGTTCACAACACCAGGGGGCGCCCGCTGCCCACTGAACATGCATCAAAATAATCATCTAAAAATGTGGTCGCAATTGGCAGTTTTTTAATGTACTTTTTACTGCTTGTATCTTGCTCCAAGTTATGCACTTACTGCCTACCTTCAATCTATGATCAACCATCAGCACATCATGCTCACAGACAGAAACAAAAAACTTACATACCCTGTGTCAGATAAATGAAACCCTTCAAAATGTCAAATCTGAAATCTCGCATAAGATCAAATATATCATGTACCAATGTTCCAAAGCTATAATGATTATATCACAAAAGACATTTCAACTATCCCTAATATTCTTTCAGTTAGTGTCCTCAACAAGTGGATCAGAATTAAAGGGTACTATGAATAGGAAGTACTTAGCCCTTAAATAGTCCATGTTTAATAAAATGTGTATTAATACAGATTTGAAATTCTAAAAAGTATCCCAATGTTTGAAATGCTTTTACTCAGAATAGTGTATTCACTCTTACATTTAGTGAATACAATTGTGGAAATATACTTGATGAGAAACTGTGATAGATCTAAATCACTCCTCTAGAACATTTTAAGACTGTATAAAATATTTTTATAAAAGCATACAAAAATTGTCTGTACCTCATAAAGATGAACTAAATATCACAAAAAAACTTCTTGTTCTTCCTGTTTGCAGAACTAAGGAGCTTCAGCCATGCATCAGTAGGAGTCTTCAGTGTGGCTCATTTCGGATAAGATGCACTTTCCTTCTAAAGGGTGATCTGTCAATGATCCAATGGTGTTCTCGTGAAGGTATCCAAACGTAGTGAGAGTGTAGGGTGGAAGAGAATTGATAGAAAAACAGCTCCTTTCTGACAGATATGAATCAAATTCTATCCCCGTAAAGTTCCAGCAGGTGTGATTACAGGTCTGTCTTTGCCACAAATATGAAGATGCTGAGCAACAAAAAGGGGACTGGGGAGAGGGAGCAGCCAATGCTCTACTACTTTTGACTAATTAAATAAAGTGAGTTGGAGTATCTCCCCAGCCAGAACGAGTCACGGCTGGTTACACATCACTCATCGTGACTAATTCAGTGAGAGAGATGTCTGCATCTTCCCACGTGCACCTCCAGGTATGCTGCCGTTTAAGTTTAGCTTGTTCTAAAGTTATTTTCCGCTGCTCTGTGTCTACCTCTGTCTTCACCATCTTATATGATCAAATTGCACTCTCTCTGTCACCCTGAGCTTTGCTATTTCATCACTGGCTCGATACAACGTCGATGAGGCTGGCATGCTAAATGATAATTAAGACCATTACACGCTCAGAGAGCATGCTACCAGCACAGCACACGGCTCCCTCGATTGGAGCCCTGTCTCAGGGGACACCCTACTACTTACACAGCCATGTATCTCCCCAAATTAGGTTAGATTTCATTCCACCTCATTTGCCTTGGATGTGATGTGGTTATTATAAACTCGTGATATGGTTAGTGAGCCTGCTGCTGTTAGATGGGTGGAAGGACCGTGTTGGCACGTTAGAGGGGAAATGGATTTACACAGCTCTCTGAATTGCCCAGTTTGGCTTTTTCTCATTCGCATCCTGTTTTAGATGAGAAGTGTGAACATGGGAATGTTTCAAAGCTGAAAACAAAAACTAGCTAGCATTTGTAAATGTGTTCGCACTTATTGCATATAAAACATTCACTTGAAAATCCACACTTCTCCATCTGCTTTACGTAATGATAAAACGCTAGGCATGTAAAAGACCAAACATTTTCTGAAAAAAAAGTAACCAGAACTTCTACAAAAGTTTTACCACTTTCTCTACAACTACAGCATCCTCCTCCACTAGGTGTTGTCTTATTTGCAAAATATGGTTGTGACAGTCCTCCAATGGTACATTTTTATGTCTTACTTTTGTACAAATAGTTCTGATTGGGTGAAAGTAATAAATAGCCCTGCCTTGACCAACCTGCAAAGGAGTATCTGAAAAAGCAAAAATGTTCGGTCCATAGAGTAAACCCAAATGGTAAGACCTGATTTATGTTTGACTGTTTTAAAGAAACAAAACATATTCAAAAAAACAAAACAAAACAAACTAATAGTACACATGAAAACGACTCTATGTTTTGAAATGTGGAGTGTAATCGATGAACCTTACATATTAGTGACCTCTAGTGGTGATATTTGAATCAACAGGTAAGTCATCGAAATTATTCATCCTGTGAACAATATTACATTATTCATTTTCTCCACGTGGCTTGTATAACGGTTGCAGTCACATTAATAAACAACAGTGAAGCGAGATGAAAGGGCATGAGTCTTTAGTGAAATCACCCAAATGTTTTGAAACTGGAATATGAACCTGGAAAGATGCTAAATATAACTCCTGCTCAGTAGGAAAATTAAGCAATAAAATGTGTAAAAAACAACAACAACTAAACAATAAACTCTTAATAATGATTTGAGATCAATGCCTTCATTATGAAAGCTGTAACATAAGTCAATTCAAGTGGGCTTTTAAAGGTATCTCAGATAGAAAATTGATGTAATAGGCTACCTGAGACTGGGTGGAGTAAGCTGGCTCTGATTTGCAGAGCTTTAACATATTCTCTGTTTAGGTAGCATAAACTTAACTCTGATTGAACTTTCCCTTCAGTATAAACCTAATAAAGGCACAGATATCCAAATGAAGCGTTTTGGAACAGTGATCAGGATTAAATGATGCATTAGCTATTTATTTAGTCAGGTGAAACATCCCTATCTGTTGGCTGTCAGTTTTAATCTTATTAGCCGCCACACTTATGGAAGTAACTCAGTGTGCTTAACTACTTCTCAGTGCCTCACCTCAGGGACATGAGTCACATATTTCATCTCGAATGAGTTTGTTTAAATGCTCGTGAGCGCATCTGAAGTCACTTAGTGGATGTTTGCCTTATCGTGGTGAGCCTGGGAGCACCTGATGACTAAATGTTGATATCACTGCAGTTACAGCTTCTTTGTTTTGTGACAAATTTGAGTAGGAGGCACAGAGCCTGACTGTTAGCTCTTGATTGCTTGCGTGTAAGAGTGTCCCTGATCTAGATTGGAGACTGGTTTTGTCACATTTTGAGTGGTTTGTTGCATGAAATTACAGTTTCTAAATGTTTGCAGAATTTTTTATCACACACTAAACCCCCAAAAATTCAGTTTGTTTTTATTTAGACTTTATTTAATAGATCAGCACAGAATAGTGCACAAAGTGAAGTGTCAGAAAAATGATAACAGGGTTTTAAAACGTTTTATAAATCAAAAAATCTAAAAAGTGAACCCCCCCTTTATGCTGATGTACCCCGCCTCTCGCCCGTTGACAGCTGGAGATAGGCACCCCCCCCCCCCCCCCCCCGCGACTCCTGGAGGACTAAGCGGTTCAGAAAATGGATGGATGGATGAAGGTGAAATTTCAATCTTAGCAAGACTTACTGTCATAGGATCCAGCATGCCTTGCCAACTCTACAGACTAGCTAGGGTATACAGCGAGATTCCTTTGAGTAGACCAAGTTTAAGATAGTTTTTAATAATTATTTAAAAAAGTATTAGGATCACTACCAAAATATTACAGACTAATCAATTAAAATACAAGCTTTATGCATTAAAAACAATCGAATCCAAAAATAAAGTAGTGTACAACCCTTTAGCGTTCCTTGGGCTCCCCAGCGGGCCACTGATATTCTGACTTCTTACTATATCTTTTATATATATATATTAGAAAGCTAAGGGTCTTGTGAGTCTAATCATATATGCCAATCAAGGAAACAATTAGAACTGTAGACACTACAAGCCCCCCCTTCCCCCGGGAAAGAAAACCAAGCAAGCTAAAACATAAAAAAAAGAAATCTTTTTACATATAGATATAAAAAAGAAAGGCTGTAATAACACTGAGATCAAGAGAAGGCAAAATGAACTGCAGTAAAACTGTGTTTTCTATGATACACGGTCCTGTTTCCGCTTCCCATTCCCAGCAGGTTCACTGTGAGTGCCTGTAATGGTTAGCTTTTGACTGACACCTTACTTGATACAATAGGGGACGGTTTACTGCCATTGTACATGTTTAGCTTCAAATTGCTTATCCAAACACAAACGTGAGATGATTAGGCGCAATACACGGCAGGAACATACCCTTTCAGCAACATGTCATACCACACAATACAACATAGGGGAAGCTGTAGAGCTCTGTTTGTGAAGAGGCAGTCATTATTCCAACAAGTTTTTTTTTTTTTTTATCAGAGGGAAAGAGTAATGTATTCACTCTGGAGAGGGCGCATTTGGCGCACTTTTGTAGCTTCTGACCTTTAGTCAGAAAAATATGTGCAAAATACTGTTTTTTTGTTTTTGTTTTTTTTTTTGCTGTCAAATTTGGTGTGGCTAAAGGTAATAATTCAGGCTATTCTGTCCCGGCAAGTACGCCACTTGTATTTTTAGACTGATAGGGAATAAAAGATCGGTCAATCTTGCAAAGTTGAGTGTGAAGGCGGAGGAGTCAGCCAAAGGTAATATTCCTCCCAACCAGTCTGAGTTACATAAGAACTTAAAACAAGGTTGAGTGTGATTTACTGAGATCTTCAAATAATATCCTGTAAAAGGAAAGATCTACTCCAAATGCCGGGAAAAGGAAGATCTGTGATGAGAGATTCAGCCAGCATGTACTCTACATCAGTTTTAAGCTCGAACATTCATAAAACACAAATCGCCACCAGGGGGCTGTCAATATAACTGAACACAGGTTGTAGACCCACACTGTGTTTTAGGTCACCACTTCCTTCTAAAGCCACTTTTAGAGCATTTGTTCTTAAAAACTAGATAGGCAGGAAAAACGTTTCTGTTTGTTTTTTTCCGGTGTATTAAAATTCATATTACAGTACTTTGTAACAATTGCAATCAGACATCACTGTTCTGGGATAAATTTCAGAGTGATTACTTTCCGAAGAGACCCCAGCCACATCTACTCAAAATGGTTCAAGAGCAGCTTCAGTTTTGATTTGGGTATCCGTTTTTAAAATATTTATGGTGGAAATTGCAGGAATCTTAAAAACGGTCATCATTGGGAGTTTTCTTTAAAATACCTTGCCTGTTCATTTCCTACAGTTCATTCGGAAAAGCTCACCAATCGCTGAGCTCACAGAACCTAAATCAGCCAACCCTCTGTAATTTCTGGTGCGACTCCTGGATAGCAAAAATGGCACAATGAGTCAACATGATTACCAGCTTCTAAAATTATTAGTCTCTACAGGATGAGCTGGCTTGATATTAACCCTTAATGGAATCAAATAATGATTTAAAGCATTGGCCATGTTGTTATGTTTGCACTTTGTAAAATTTCACAATCAGCATATGCAGCACATTGTCTTAACTGTAAATTTAGCCCAATAATACTTAACCACAACCTAAACATACCTGTTTTAAATCAGAAAGCTGATATGAACTACCGGTGTTAGGCCACAGCTTTAATACAACCCTGAATCAGAAAAGTTGGGATGGTATTAAACCCAAATTAAAGAGTACTTTATTAAATATCTTTGACCTGTAATTACATTGAAAACAATACAACAGCACATTATGCAATGTGTTCCTCGTGAATTTTAGTGTTTTATTGTTTTGTTTTATTTAAAAAAATAAACATATTCAAATGTTAATTCTTGCAACACACTTAAAACAATATTTGAAACAGTAAAGCATTTACCACTTTGTAATGTTGCCATTCAATCTGATAACGACTTAAAAGATGTTAATAAATAAATGATAATAAATATAACACATTGAAGACACCAAGTGATTAAGTCTATCAGGTGTAATTTTGTCCCATTCTTCCTGCAAACAAGTCTTATGCTGAGCAACACATTCTCTATTGGAGACAGGTCGGGACTACAGGCAGGCTATACCCTCTTCCTCCGCAGCCAGGACTTTGTAACGTGTGCAGAATGTGGTTTTGCATTGTCTTTTTGAAATAAAATAAAAAAATGTCTTCTTGAAGGCCACATATTGTGCTTCAAATCTCTTATGTGCTTTTCAGCATTAATGGTGCTGAATCACAGAAGTAAAAGTTACTTTTGCCAAGGGCACTGAAACATCCCCATACCATGACAGACCCTGGCTTTTGAACATGTTGCTGGTAATAGTCTGGATGTTCCCTTTCTTCTTTGGTCCAGAGCGTTCATGTCTCTCAAAAATTACCTGAAATACTGATTCATCTGACCGCTCTACACGTTTCCACCGTGTGATGGTCCATCCCAGATGCTTCCAAGCTCAGAGAAGTCGATGTCGCTTCTAAACACTGTTATAAAATATAATAATATATAGAAAAAAAAAAATCACATTTCACTATAAATGAAATGATCTGAAACAGACTGTCTATAGTTTCGGGGCTGTGATATGCTTATATCTGCTGCATGATCTATAACTACTTATGTAAGATGTACATCTAAAGTATTTGTGAGAACTGATGATGTTTCAGTTTCTTTAGGACGTGGCCCATGGTGGAATATTTTAGTCAATGTTTTAGACAAGAGTTAAGGGACAGATGGGAAGAAATTAGTTTAAATCTGTAACGCCGTTTTTTTTTATGTGGTTACATTAGAATTTGATTTTGCCGCCTGTCGTTCACTTGAGGGCGCTATAGCTCTACTGTTCTTTTAATATGAGACGCTCATAGCCAATAGCTCCATCCACGATATTAATAAACCTAACCACTAGGTGTCGGTAAAAACTCACGAAATTCCATTGAACACTGGGAGAGCGAAACATGAACAAAACGTAGTTTATTTTTTGCAAACTGCCTTAAGATGTAATATATTGTGAATCGGCGCTATATAACTAAACTGAATTGAAACTGAATTTAAAGTTTTTATTCTTTAAAACCCATGTATGCGGGAGGTACATGCCTAAATCTTTTTCACGCGTTTTTTTTTCTTCTCTCTAGCTGTTTAAGAACGTCTTTGTAAATGTTTTGCGGTCTAGCATAATTTTCTTCCTGGTGTGCGAATTTCTTTGGTAAACATAAACTTGGTAAGGTATAGTGAAAAATCCAATGTTATATTGGACACATGGGGGTTTACACTTGAATTGTTGTCTATAAAACATTTCATGCTGGACCATATTTGCCCCTGCGGAGCCCAGAGCAGAACAGATACAACAATTATCGCATCGATGACAGAAAGTTTGAAGTTTACAGCCATCCCTACTGTTCCCCCCCCCCCCCTCAACACACGCATGACGTGCACTGTTTCCCAGCCAGGGTTCGCGTAGTGCTGAGTTGACTGGATTCCTGCCTACATGGTGGTTGGCACAGAGCTTCGGCAGTCTGGGATGAGAGAACCTCACGCATTTGGACGACGTGCGCCCTCTTTTCAGTAACTTTGATGGGGACCTCGACATTAGGCAGGGAAAATGCCTGTTATGAAGGGATTATTAGCGCCGCAGAACACATTTCTGGACACTATAGCCACACGATTTGATGGCACTCGTAAGTTTGATCTAAATTGTTTTTTGTTTTGTTTTTATTAACGAATCTTGTCATTTTGGTTGTTGGCGTGATGTGTGTAGTTTGTGAAAAGCTTGACAAAGCAGATCCATGGTGACACAGACTGGCTCCAAATAGCAAACAGAAAATCTGAGGTACGCACAGACACACAAAAATCTTTCTTTTCTGTTTAATTTGTTTGTTTGGTGAATTTCAGGAAACAGAAATATTGGGTCCAAACGTTTGCATACTTTAACTAAGCTCAATGTTAGACCCAAGATGTTTTAATTTTTATTTAGTTCAAGTAATGAAGAAGCAGGCTTCAGTCTTTTGATGGTGAGAATTCAGCACCTCGGACAGCGACTGTACGCGCTCCCTCCGTCTCACAAGATTTCTTGAAAAGTTTCAGCATGAAACACATTTAATTGAGCTGTTTGGTTTCTTTAGATAATTTGCCTGCCAAAGTGTATGGCTTCTATATATATATACATAATGTGAAATAATGTTTGTGGTTCAATTTGCAAGGATCAGCTTCAACGAGTGAGCAGTTATTCAGTTCAGATACTGTTTTACATGTAGGTAAAAAAAGTTTAATTTCTGTCTCATCTGACCCATGGTTTGCAAAAAAGCTTCAAAGTGGTTAGGCTTCTCATGGTTTTATTTAAAGAAAGATTTTCTTCTTGACACTTGTCCATGAAGGCTAGTTTTGTGCAGTGAGTTAACTGTTGGCATTTTCTGTTGTCTGAGCTGTTGTGTTTTGGTTCCTCCAGAGTTAGAGCAGACCTTTTGGCTGCTTCGCTTATCTTGCTCTTTCCATTTTCAGGGAATACGTTGTACAGTTCTTGGTGGCAATTTCAAAGCTTGGGATATTTTTTTTCACAACTTTATCCATTATTTGTGTGATTATTTCCAAAGGTCTTCATAATGCTGTTTATTCATTGAAGATCACTAACAAATGTCAGAGACTTTCATACGACCTCTATAATTATACTGAGAATAGATTACTTAAAGCAGGACTATATTTTCAAATCAAATGACCGCTATCCAGTGGTTGTACTGTGTTCTTTAAGGACAACAGAGTAAGGGGCACTGAATACAAAATACACACAGCATTTTTTCAAATTTCTATCCAGCTTTTAAAAAAAATAATTGAGCCTTTTCTTTTTACATTACAATAATGCAACTTTGCATTATTTTATCACAAGAAATGCCAGTAAAATACTTTGAGGTTTGTGGTTGTTACATATAAAAACATGTATGAATATTTTTCAAACCGCTCCTTTTCATATAGAGATGTGCATATGGATTGCTAAATTTTATCAAAATACACTGAATATGTTCTGGTTTTCCCCCACATGTTGCCTATGTGGCAGTATTCCCTACTTTTTAATAAAACTGTAACATTCATGGTAATAACACTGTTTTTCCCACCCGAGGCTTCTTTCTGCATCCTGAAACATGTTCATAACACCCAGAGAAGCTTGATAATAAACAGAGATATCCATTGAGATGTCAGCCCCTATACCTATTGATCCAGCATCACTGTACAAGTAAAAGCAGGCTAGTGTACAGTATGTCTATTGGCAAACTGAAAACAATAAAAGCCTCTGCTGCCTGCATGGGCATGAGCTCTGCACCTACACAAGAGAATTAGAGTGGTTCTTTGTAGCACAAGTAGTTTGTCAAGCTCCAAAGAGTGAGCTGCTGTCCTTGAGTTGGCGAGGTAGAGGAAATTAACGCTGGATCTGAAGTGCTGGATGGAGCGGACCTCCAGGCAGCAGAGCCTGACGGTACAAATTAGGTCTGATAGCATGGTCAAGAACTATTTTGTGGGGAACTAAGGTTTTATCACTGTGGGATCCCCCTCGAGGTCATTCATCGCCCAGATTAGAGTTGGAGGGAGTGATAAATGGGGGAGCCTTCCAGCAGGCAGCTCTTTAACATGATCTTATTTGTACTCAGTGAAAAGGTTTATATATTTACTGGTGGATCTTCAACGGAGAGTATTTGTTTCCATGTGTACAGTAGGTTTTATTGTGCTCCTTTTTCATCCCTAAGTGTGTTTGTAAAAAATGAGTTGCCACCTTTCTTACCCAAGTCCACAGGTACTGTTAAAAGGTCAAGTCTATTAATGATGTTCAGAATGAAGTAATTTTGTGCATATCTTTTTAGAAATAATTTTTCCTATATTTAGAAGAGGAGCCAGGTAACAATATAGGATAATATGTGCGGAGTTTAGGAAGTTGGCATATATTTTAAAAGAAGTTTTGTCATACATAAATATAACATGTGCACTTGATTTTAACTTAGTTTTGTTACTATTGTTGCCTTTAAACACTGTTGTTGGGACCAGTGCACCTCTGTATATTCTATTTGTATATATTATTCAGTCTTGACAAATGTGTGAAAACACTGAGTAGCTGCGCTGTGTGGTGACTGAGCAAGAATGACACCTTCTGTCAACCTTACAACCATGCACCATCCAGGTGACTAATGTAACCATCTTTCACCGCTACTGTATAGTGTGGGAGTGAAGCTTGTCATAAATCGCATGTTGTCACCTGGCAATTACCATAGTAGTTTGAAGGGTGTCTCCTACTTTGAACCAAAAACAATGGCTTTTTTTTTACTGTTTTGTAATATCACCTTTAAATGTTTATTTAAGATTGTTTAATAGTATTTAAAAATGGCTCTGGATCACGGAATTGTTTAGCTAGTTGTATGGAAGTACAGTAGTATAGAGTTTATATTAACCTTTAAATTAATAAAGTGACAAGAGATGAAATGTTGATTATTTACTGATTGACAGCTATAAAACAGTAGAGTTCCTCTTTAGCTGTGAATTACAGAAAAAAAATAACATTAGCAGTGGATGTGATATTAAAGACCTTTAAAAATATGTCTTTAACAATGCTAAAAATATGGATTGAGAAGTGTTACTATAAACGTCAATAAGATAGCATCACAACTTAGGAGAGGTACTTCAGGTGTTCCACAGGGCTAAGTACAGGGACACAAATAATTTATTTTCTATGTAATTGATATTTGTGCTGCAGCTGAAATAGTAAAATGTACATGTTTAAGATATACAATGTTCAATTGTTCAAAATTAAATACAAAGAAATTAGCAAAAAAAAAGAGTAGTTGAAAAGGATGTAATATGAATAAGTTATGATTAAAAAAGATACAAATGTTATAAGATTTAGTAGTGTTTTATATAATTGATTTTACACGTAAAGATTCAAACAACACCAAAGTAATAATCAAATAAAATATCATAAAAATCTAAATGAAAATATTTACGCTGCCCATATACAGGTGATCTTAAACTTTACCTGAAGCATCACCGTATAATAACCTACAATGAAAAAGGAAGTGAGAAAAAGCGTGTCTTTTGCCTGGTGTGTCTATGTGTGTTCTCAGATGTCTGATAATATGGAAACGGTAAAGCAGTTCCCCTGGCTGCTGATTAACGCTTTTACATGCTGACTTTTCCAAAAGTGGTCTAACACTGTAATTATCACTTGCTTTTAAGCAAGCGTTTAAAAATCCCAATTAAGAATGTCAAACAATATAGGAGATTCAAACCACAGAGAGTACAGAGTCTCTGCAGCTTTTTGTAGCCATCTTTCCCACCCAGGAAGACAGAGATATAATTACCAACATGAGGTCACATGTATGTTTTATTGAGGTTTACTGCAGTAAATATAGTCCAAACCAAACTTGAGCATCTTCAAATTCCTATATGGGAATTTAGAAGTGTTTTGTTATTCAATAAAATCATCCAAAGTTTTGATTAGTCCAGTGTATTGTTGACCCCCGTCAGAGAATGAGCTTAGAAGAAATAATGAGAGTAGTTATGAGACTTTGACAGAGTAATCAATCATCCTTGACTGTACCGCTGCGGGGTGCGGGAGGTCTCTCGCTCACTGGCAGTGAATTGCTACAACTGTTCCAATTTTCTCCAAAGCATGATTAATATTGGGAATTTTTTTATCTTAGTTGGAAAAAATAAATGTAGTTTTGAGGGAGTTTTTCACTTGTAATATTACAGTATTCGGGGACACTGTTGTGCAAATCATGGTTAATGTCTAAAAGAATCCTTTAAATACAGCTTTGATGAACAAAAATTCATTGTATTTCTTGACTTTGTTAGTCTATATCTCACAGCTCAAAGGTGGTTTACATATGTTTCCAATAAACCATATGTATTACAATAGGGTTTTATACATTTTCCCATAATTGATGTATAATGTCATATTTTTTTATCTCTGGAAAGAAAGGAATGTAAAAACAAGTAGAATGTTTTTTTTTAATAAATTAAAAAAATATATTTCTAGAGAAATGTGATTAGTAGCAGAGGAAAAGTTCTGACATCCTACCCACTCCTGTTTCCTGAAATAACTTTGGTGAGACGTTCTTTTACCAGTCTCTAACATCAGTCAGAGGAATGTTTGCCCCTCTCCTTCATTTCAGCTGTGAAATTTCTTAGGGGTTTTCAGCACATAACTTATATTTCTTAATTCTCAGCCGGTCCTTAGTGGGTTTACTGTAATGCTAAAGGTTTTTGTCATGTAGACTGGTACGGTTTATATATTTTTTTAAATAGATGGTTTTCCTCCAGCACCCTCTGATACATAGTGAAATTAACTGTGGATTCTAGAATGGTGAGCTGGTGAGAAACTAGGATGAGTAGATTTCTTTGGGCATCCTACGTTCTTTCTCTTAGGGTGAACTCTCTTGGTGTGACAAAAACTGGGCACTTTTTTGTGTGGTCATTAACTTGTAAACTATTTTCTGTACAGTGGAACCGATTAAGGTCATGTTCTGTTGAGACCTCTTTAAATGTCTTACTAGAAATTTGTATTTTCATCTCTAGTATCGAGGGAAGAATGAGCTCTTCTCGGGGTCGGTAAGATTGGATAAGATCCTTACTTGATCTCTTTACTGGAATTATTTGTAAAAGGAACATGAGTGATTTTTTCCAACCTTAACTGCCACACATATATAGTGTGTGAGAGATTACTTCAACTGAAAGCTGAGATAAATCCCTAACAAACAGGACTGGTCACTGTCACTGTCTTTTTTTACCGCTTGACAGTTTAATGAAAGAAAGAAGTTTAGCTTGAGATGCAGAGCTGATGAGTTGGATCTTAAAACCTGACACTATTTAATTATTCTTGCAAACCTTTACATGTATTAGATGTCGAAAACTCATATTAGACGTGAAAGAATTACTTAATGAGCTGATGCCACTTCCCCCTATGCAGTTTCTTACTTTCAATCTGAAATAAGTTTATAATTACCTCTAAAAATACAAATGATATTAGGCAACGACTACTAGACTGTAGTAAGTGAAATTAATTAATTAGCGGTCTGAACTACAACATTACTTAAAATACACGCAGTTTCCAAAACTTACACCATTAACCAACATTGGCTTTGGTATCAGCTAAAATATTAACTTCATCCATTCATCGAAACAATACCAACTTATCGCTCCAGGGTTGTGGGACGGCTGGTGCCGAACTTCAGCGGTCATTCACTGAGAGGTGGGGTAGACTCTGGACAGATCACTTGTCCATCACAAAGTAAAATAAAAGAAGAAAAATAATGTTTGCACACACTTATGTATTTGGAGTTATCAATTAACCTGACAGTCATGATTTGGTTGGAGGCTGGAGCACTTGCAGAGAACTACCGCAGGGACAGGGAGAACATGCAAACGCCTGGGCTCAGTGTTTCTTGCAAAATAGGTTTTTGACCTCAATGGGCTATCACCTGGTTAAAAAAAAGATCAAAACAGCAATTTCTTGGGTTAAATGTAACTATGAAGTATTCCCTTAAAAAATGCACATCTTTAGATGTTACAATAAGCAACTATTATTTTTCCTCATTCACTGTAAAAGAAGTGTAATTGTGAATTTAAAGGTCAGCATTCCTATCCACTCCATCAAACTTGCCAAATTTATGAATGAGAGTCTGTGTGCCACCAAGACTGTTCTGCCTTGTTACACCACCGAATTAGCTAGATTCCTCTCCCAATCAGCATGTCTAATGGACTGTCCAAAACAATCGACAAACCTGGTTTCACCAGTGATGGTTTGGGCCAAGTCCTTCCATTTTTAGTCTAGCTTAATTATGGTTTTGTGAAAAAGCGAGGGAAACCCTTTGATAGAAGCGTTTCAGGGGAAAAGAAAAAAAGAAGATATTGATGAAGGGATAGGGAACAGCTGAATGCAGCTTGCAAATTAGAGGAATTTAATGGGTGGTGTAATGTTTCATTTGGTGGGAGCCTTGGGGGAGTGTGATGGAGAGCAGAGAGCAGTGATTAAAGCCGTGGATTTGAGTAATGATTTTCTCTTTCAGTTATATGGTGTGAACGGATTAACACGGTTAACACTTCTGTGAAAAGTATTTGCCCCAATAATGATGTCTTCTGTTTATGCTTTCTTCTCACAGTTAGATGTTTGAGATCTTCAAATACATTTTAATGTCAGGCAAAGGCAACTGTAGGAAATAAAAACTCTTATTTCTAAATGCTTATTTAAACATTTCTAAAGTTATCTAAGCCAACCAGATGCTTTCTGAAAACATAATGGGTTTAAAGGAGACATATCATATAAATGTTACTTTTTTGTCCTCTTGTATTGACGTTGGAGTCTCTGCTGCCTCTATAAGCATGCCAAACATGAATTAAAACCACCCATAATTTTTTGTTGTTTTTGCAAATATTTGCTGTCAGAAGTCTTCTGCTTCTACAAGGCGTATGAAAATGTGCCTTATAGTGACGTCACAATATTCAGAATTTGCATATAACTGACCCTAACCTGTAAAACCCCACCCACTGATTCCAGTTCCATGCCCTTCTCATGTGTTGCAGCCTATTAACAAGATTTTGGGGAAAAGTGTTTCTTTTTATTGTTTAATCATGGACAGTAAGCTTAACTGTGGCAGATGAGGTCTGCGATCATTTAGATTATTTTGTGGTTTCTTTTGTGACCTGGATGAATCACTGCACTCTTGGAGTAATTTTGGTAAGTCAGCCAGTCCTGAAAACGTTTAAAACTTTGTCCTGTTTTCTCAATTTGTAGACATCACTCTCACTGTGGTTTGCATTAGTTCCAAAGGTCTATGAACAATTTTTCAGACTCACAGATATTATTGCCTTCTTTCTAATTTGCTCTTGAAGTCCTTTAAATTGAGGCATGGTAATAATAAGGTCTGGGTAGAGCCAGTGTGGTCTAGTTAGTTATATCTTTCTAACAAATGAAATCATCAATAAATATGCTTTTTCAATTTACTCAGGTACATACATCTAGAAATCAGAGTATTGTTAAAAAATCAGTACTTTGTCATACTCATTTCAGAAAGTTAAAGACATACTGTATATTACAAAGATTCATTAATTAAACATAGAGTGAAATATGTCAGGGCATTTTTCTCTTAGAATTTTGATCGATTAAAAAAATCTTAGAAAATGTAAATATTTAATACGATCAGTAAAAATGTAATAAGATCAGTAAAATTTTATATTTTAGACAACCATGTCAGGCTTCTGAAAACTATGTTTATTCTATTTGTGCTCAGTAATTGGAGCTCTTCTTATCTGAATTACTGCATCAATTCAGTGTGGCATGGAGCCCTTTTGTTCACCTGAGGTTCAAAGGAAGCCCAGGTTGTTTTGATAGCAGCCTTCAGACCATCTGCCTTGTTGGGTCTGGTATCTCCCACCTTCCTCTTGACAGCACCTAATACATTTCATTTTAGTTTTTTTCTTAAATGCACATGTAGTGAGTTTATTTGTCAGTGTCAATGAGCCAGCTTTTAGTACCTTTGGAATTGTGAGGAGATTCCAAGTCCCACTGGAAAATCAGCATCTCCATGAGGCTTGGCAGCAGAAGGAAGCATGGAGTACTAAATCAGTAGTACTCATATCAGTATTGGTTAGTTAACCGGCACCATGAACCGATACTTAAAATGTGGAAACTGTAAATGAATTCACTGAAAATTGTTATTTTTCACTTGAGGCTTTAGTTTTGTGGTCATTATTATCATTATTTTATTTTCTATCTAATTCACCATCATTTTTTGTAACAAGCTGAGAAGAAAAAAAGCCTTTATTCCAATTCATTGCATTTTTTTGTGTGGTATTGGCATTGGTATTGGTATTGGCATTGGTACTCGGTATCAGCAAGTACTCCGATCCATGTATCTTATTGTATCGGTTTGAGAAAAGTGATGTTGTTGCATCCCTAAATTTTAGAAAACATGGTGGACTAACAGCATCATAGGACAAGGCATCCCTAATTATCACTAACTGTAAAAGCTTCACACTTTCAGATCAAGAAAGTTTCAGATCAATAAAACAGCTGCATGCAATTTCTGCTTTATACATCACTTTCCCTATAGAAATGTGCTCAGGTGTTTTTGGATCATATCCTCCCCCCTACACACCCACTTTCTGCCATAAACAAATCAAAGTGCCTAGTCAATGTTCTGCATAGACTTAAGCTAGTTGCTATGGGTCGTTTCACAGGTAACCATGGCAATTCAATTCCACTGAGACTGAAATTGAGGTGTTTTCGGATGATGTAAAGGCAAGCTATAATGAGCCAAAAGGTGACCAAAGTGCTTCAAGATAAAAACAAAAATATAGTTAGCAATAAGAAAATGTGTAACAAGAAAACAAGAGTAAATAGATTTGAAAAATAAAACACCAACAGCAATTTGCATTATATAACAACTTCTCGAAGCAACAATAAAAAAACAGAATTTGAATAACAAATTAAAAAAGAATTATACGATTTTCCATTTCACCAGCTGCGCTGCCCATGTCGTCTGTGCCCAAAATCTGCGTGGGCACGGTCCTTAGCATGCTTAAAGTTGCACACATTTTTCTGTCACGTTTTGTTCTATAAATTACAAACTATGTATAGAAAGCGACTTACGTAATTTTCAGACCCAGTTATGTTCATTGTGTGCACTGGGGAAGGAAGCTTCGGAAATGAGACCCCAGTTCTTTTTCCTCTTGTGACCAGATAAGATGCTTCTGCCATTGGGTCTGGTTTAGGAGTGCCTTGATGTCGGGGGAGGCAACATTTGTAGCCCATATGAATGATTCATATGTAGGCAGTGGCTCTTGATGTGCTGATTTAAGCTCCTCTCTACCCCTAGTGAAGCTCCTAAAAATACATGAATACTTTTTGTTTGACAGTTGTGGAGGAACCAGTACCATGTTGATGTCTACAGTAGCAAGTTCTGTCTAGCATACAGCACAGAGTGAAAGTCTTGTGCTAATGTGTCAGTGTGAAGGTCCCGTCACATGATCGAAATTGATTTTGCGCCCTAGCTGGTTGCCCACAGGAATATCCCTTTGGCTAAATGGTTTGCGTAGGATTAAATCCCGCCCGGGCCCTCATTGCACTATCGTTTAATAACAAACACTGGTTAAATGAAGGAGTTTTGTGCCAGATAAGGCTTTATTACAGTCGACAAATCTCCTGCCCTGATTGACTCCCATTATGTGGATAAACGCTGATCGTGGCTGGATATAAACTTCTCCCGAAGGAATCCAAGTGGCTCCAAACTTGTCTGGGTGAGTAAATGGATGTAATATTTGCCAAAAATAAGGTTGAAAAAAACTGGACTTCCCTTTTAAATCAAAGAGCCGCCTCGAACGTCTTTGTTTAAAGTTAGCTGTTCTTACAGCTGCCATTTCACAGTCTTCTCAAGGCTGCAGTCATCCCTGTTGCAGGTGCACCATTTCCTTCCACTCAACTCCTTATGAATATGTTTGGAGACAGCACTTTGTGAACAGCCATCCTTTTCAGTATCTGTAAAAGAGCTTCACTTTCTGAAAGGAGTGGCAAAAACTTTTTCACAATATTAATTTTTTTTATCTAACTGTAAGCCTTTATGCAATAATTAGCAACCTGAAAACTCTTTGTCAAAAAATATATGAAACGGAGCAAATATTTATTCACACCACTGTATCTACATCATGGTGCACATTCATGTGATTTGTTCATGTGTGTTCAACGCAGAATCCAGGCAACTGATCATACACTCCATTTTGTTGGCACTTCACATAAAGTGATGAATTTGATATTTAATTTTTGTTTTCCACATGTTGCTGTGATTCTCTATGCAAAAAGAAATTTGTACAGTTGTAACCTTGGTTTCCATGGTGTGTCGATGGTTACTGTGGCAACTGAAAAGTGACTTTTTTTATGGTTATGTAACTGCTGTGCAGCGGTTTTTGTATAGAGGACCTGCAAAAATTCAGACGGAAAAGGGGACTGGGTCTTTCCATCTATCTTCCCACTTTCTCCACCAATTCTTATCACACTTCCTCTCCATCTTTCATCATTCTGCCTCTTGCAGCTCCATCCCACTTGCTTGCAGTGATTGTGTCACCCCTCACCCTCTACTTTCCCAACACTATCATCTTTCTTTCTCTGTACATTACCTAACCTCCTCTTCTCCTTTCCCTTACCTGTCCATCTGCTCCTCATCTCTCTCTGCTTCTCTTCCTGCTGTGCATCTCTGCTGGGTTCACTTTCTCATCTCCTATTCACTCTTCCTTTATGTCCATTGCTTCCCAGTGCTTGGTCACTCACTATAAGAATTATTTCTGTTTCTTAAATAGTCCCCAGAAGGCTTCAGGAAGTGAGGGAGGCTGTCAATAAGCTGGAGAATGTTTGTGCCCATCCAGTATTGGTTTCACGAGACAGGTCCATGTAGCAGAGGGATGAACGGAAGTAAAGCAGGAAAAATGGTCCTGAGAAGAGATGATTCACTTAAAAACGTGTGCAGATTGATGAAAATATTAAGCTATTGTGACTATACTTTTAAAAATATAGTAAACTAATATAATTGTCTTGAACTATCGTAAAGTGGATCAGAATTTATAAGGCAGACAGGAATTATTTTGTGTCATTCGGTCATTTTAAACATGGCAGCATTGTAAAAGGAAAAGACAATCTACACCCCAACCACCGCCTATTTACAGTGCTGGCCTCTGGGAAAAAGTTCAGATCCCTCAGCTGCAAAGCAAACAGACTGAGGAACAGCTTCTTCACTGGGCAGTCAGAAGTCTGTCTGTCTGTCTGTCTGTCTGTCTGTCTGTCTGTCTGTGTCTCTGTCTGTCTAACCTTCTAAATTCATGTTAATAAATAATATTACGTTTTTGGCTAGGGCAAGATGATATGGATTGTGTTGTTAATTATTAAAACCAGAATATAACTCACGACAGAAAATAGCTGACAGGTTAAATGTGTAAGAACATGATTTAAGAAAGGATGTAAAAATAATTAACAACTACATTGCAAAAGTTAATTAATACAGTATCTACAGTATATGGTACGTTCAGTCTGTTTTAAACATGTTTCGACAGGACAGCATGTTGAGTGTATGGGTCCATCTTAGACAAAAAGTGATATATTTGTAATTATTAATAATGTTTGGTGTCAAGATTGAGATGGGCGGAACATAAAGTTTCTGGCCCCAATTAAAGCTTAAATATAACGATTTTCTCCGAAACGGTAAAAATTAAATCTAATTAGAACTTCATTTTAAAAGATTAATCTCCACATTCTATTGCATATTATACTGAAGGGTGGATGGTTTGGAAAAAAGACGACAATGTGCTTTGTAACATCATATGGCTTGTCCAATCATATTCATCAATTTAGAATAAGCCTCACAGTCAATCTGCCGCAGAGCAGGCCTATCCACGAGCACATGTTGCCATAGTGAATGAGCAGGGCTTCAGGTTGGCCTCATTGTAGAACTGACCTTTTTTTTTATCAAGTCGAGATTGTTAAAGTAAGCATGGCTTTTGAGATTAGCTCGCTTTGTGGAACACCCCTCAGCTGTTTCTTTGCAGCAAGAGTGCCCTAGTCCAGTACTTCCCAACTTTTTTTTGGGTCCTGGACACATTGCATATTGTCGATCAACTTTTATACATTTATTAAATCTTTCAGGCAAATATGAGCTATCATGTATTATTTCCAGAACAAAAAAAATAATAATTAGCAGTAGCTCCTTGGCATAATAAGGCAGTTTCCAGAAAGATATATAATAGAACAAGATACACTGTATGTATATATGTATGTAAATGCTGTATATAAAAAAAATCTGTTTTATTACATACATATATCTGAAAACAACGGTATAAAAACATAAAGCAACTTTCATAAACATGTATGAAATGTTTTTTATACAGTGGCTTTTAGAAATAAATATGTAACAACACACAATTTGTACTTCTATTTATATGTCACTCGGATGTGGTGTGTCAAGTGTTAGTGAGACACATGCACTTGTCTCCCACTCATGTTTCTGTAACCTGGGTTTAATAGTGGCAAAAGCTGTAATGATACCTCTTTTCCAGTTGAATTCTGTTTCTATTTGGTCTTTATGTGTGTCAGAGCTAATTAAATATGAGCTGATTAGAGTGTGGCATCCGGTGTCTTCAATAATCAACATTTGCACCATATTTTAATTTTTTGAGATACTGACTTTGGTATTTTTGTAAATTGTCAGTTATAATCAGGAAAGGAATTTTTTTGTTGAAATATATCAGTCTGTGTGTAATGAATTAATATAATATAAAAGTTTCACTTTTTAAATGCAATTAATGAAATAAATAATCTTTTTCATAACATTCTAATTTTATGACCAGCACCTGTGCAATGAATTAGACTTGTGAGAGAGAAAAACAAAGTCATGCTACATTTTGTATTGTAGATAGATAAATGTCTTGGTAACATATGTGTAAAATAGTAATCTTTTTCTATACATTTTAAAAAGACCTATTCAAAAATACGCATTTTATTGCCGAGGACCCATTGCAATGCCAGCACGGGCCACCAGGGGTCTATGGCCCCCGGTTGAGAAACACTGCCTTAGTCCAGTATTCAAGTGCGACTCAGGTGATTTCACACCCAAGTCAAATTAAGGTTACCAAGCCTCTGCAGAGCTAAATGACATGCTGACATTGCTGGAGAAAGGCACCTGCTCCTTTTAAAACCCTGCAAGCATAAGAAGGGATGCTTGCAGGGACGTAGATGTTGGACGGATATGAAAACAAACATGTATTTATTGACTTACTACGCGTTGTGTTTAGAAGAATGTAGTTATACAATACACATTCATATGGAGCAGCTTTGTTTCATCTGGTGGTAAAATTCAATTTCTTCTTTTCTTTTTTTTTGTGGCTATAAACATAGTACTTTCTTAAACTCTTTCTTGTTTTTGTCCCTAATCCATCTGCTCCCATTCTCTGTGTACCTGTCAGGTTACTTCAGCAGCTGTCAGGCAGCAGTATGAGCTCATGTTGAGATGATCAATGGGCTGCTACTGAAGCCAGTTAACCAAAATAAAATCTGAATGGAAGAAACACAGGAACAAGTAAAAGAGAATAGTTTGAAATTGAAGTCAAACTGAATGAAAGTAAAAGCCTCTGCCAAAAGGTTCTGCGTCTAGATGGAAAAAGTGTAAATGTCGACAGAAGAATGTTTTTATAGAGGTGGTTTGTGGGAAGAAGGTGAATGCATACAGGGAGGGAAGCAAAAAAATAAAGCCTGGTTGAGATCCAAGGCTTGAAAAGGATGAAGAGAAATTAGGTGCACAGATCCAAAATTTTGGAGGACAGCGGGGGGAAGTGTGTGTGTGTGTGTTTGGGGGGGGGGGCCTTGTCTCAGAAAACAGAGTTGAAATATTGCAGAGATTATGAATCCGACAGATAATTATCTAACTTTATTTGGACTATATTATAATTAAAAATTTTGTTTTTGATGATGATGAGGATGATGATACCCACCAACGTTGTTACTGTCAATGAAAACTAACAAAATAATGAAAAATAGAAATAAAAAAAAGTTTTTGTTGAACAAAATAAAAATAAATATGAGAGTGCTACGGAACAAAAATTAACTGTAACTGTATATGGTGTTAACAAAAAAAAAAAAAAAGAATTTGTTGAGAAAATGTGCTTAGTTTTTGTTTGTGTCTCATGTAGCAGTTTAAAGTCTAGAAGGATCATTGGCCTGGGTCACTGCCTTCTCTACTGCGTGTGTTGTCTGATTGATTTAGAAAACCAATTAAAACTGAAATACATTTGGACATCTTAATTCCAAACTAAATAAAAACTAAAACCTATGAAAATTTTAAAACTATCAAAACCTTGATGCCCACAGTTTTATCTGTTACTAAATGAGGGTTGTCTAAGCATGCCATTTTGGTCAATGTAAGCTTCTTACTGGAGAATAAATATTCTCATTTCTACCAGATACAACAATGCATCTTATATGGCAAACTGATTCACTGCTCCAGATTTCATGTCAGTTACTGTGATTTGTTTCTGTGGTCAAACTTTGAAAACTTTGAAAACTATTAGTTATGCACACTGTACAAGACAAATACATTGTACAGTGCATTATAAAGCCTTTTCAGAATTTTATTTGGACACAAAGGCTGTGTTTTTTTTTGTTTTTGTTTTCTGCAGCAGATAGGTTTGAAATAAATAAAATGCCCTAACAATGTAGAGTAGTTTTCAAATTGATATGAAGACCCACCAAAATTTTCTGTCTATACAGGCATTACCAGAAGACATAAAACTAGAATATAAATTCAGAACATTAACAATTAGAACAAATGTTATCTTTAATGCAGATTAACTCATGGAAAAAGAAACATACTTAATAACTAATCTTGTATACTTTTAAGCACAGAAACAGAAAATGATTATTAAAAAAATCTGTACAGTTTGTTAATTTAAAAACCACTAAGAGGATCATGCACTTAAAAATGATCCATCTCTGTAAACAGATTATAAACTATCACTTTGTATCCCTTTCCTTTCTCAATGAAAACAGTGACAATATACATCTTTAAGCTGAGCAACCGATGTAATATAAATGTCATGTTAATTCGATGTCTTTGTAGGCCTCAACTTTCTCTTAACACCATCCTCCTGTGCTGTGGGAGTTGGTACCAGACCAAGCTGTAGGCCTTTATTCTGGACCACCGTGGCTCCAGTAACAACATATCTTTTATTTTTCTTTAATCCAAGCCTCAGTGGCCCCTGACAGCCAGTCCCTATACCGAGACCTGCAGTTGTCCGGGTTGTCCCATCAAAGTGTCACCGCTTACATGACATCTTGGTGCATCTTTTAGGCTTGAATGGACGCAGTAACTGTGTAAGCTGATTATATCTTACAATAATTTGACAAGTTTCCATAAAATAGTAATAAATCATGAGTTCTGCTGTGTATTTTCAAAAGATGGCGTGAAATGTTAAATGCTTCCCACTGAAAAGAGCACGAGAAAACATGCATAGCTCTGATTCCTCTTGAGGCCTGGATACAGGATCTTTGCTCCCAGATTTTGTATTCCCAGTTCAAACTGAAAGTGTTCTTTACTCAACAAAGCTTGACATGCGACATGAAGCAATTTACACAACAAGGTTGTTCAAAAAAATGAGCTATTGATGTAGAAAATAGAATTTTGTAATGCAGTGTAATTTAAACAAGCCATCTTGCTGGATGTCTCATATCGCTGTTTCTATTTCTGCGTGTCGAAGTCTACATTGTGTGTGACTCTCTGACTTACTTTAATTATACAAATGTCTGAAAATGTATGTTTGTTCAGCAATTATTGTGTCAAATGCTCTAGTGTACTTGTATAATTTATTTGCCAGGGTTTGCTGTTTGGTTTCTTATCAAATGGAGGCAGGATACACTCAAATCCACAAGCACTCACTTTTCACAATCTGTAAAACCTTCAATGTCCACTGTCATGTGTAATGAGTATTGTGCTGGAAACATTAGCTGTCCATCAGCGCAGCTCAGCATTGTAGTACGATGAGTGTCTGTTAGTGTAGCGCGTCTGTGTGCCATCATAAATTATTTCAGGTATAAACAGCTGCTTAGGTTTGACTGGGTCTCCTCAACGAGACTCAGATGGCTAATTAACTATGATAAACGTCAGCCATTATTTTTTTTTTTTCTTCCTGTTGTCTATTCATTTCCACTTATCAACTTCATTCTGAACAAAAGTTTTAATGATAAAGAAACCTGTAACATTAGATGCAAATCTGCCAAAAAAAAAAGTTCTACAAATATAGGGTTGGCTTTGTAGTGAAAGGGAGTGTGAAGAGTCAGGCTCTTTTGCTCTTCAGTGTACAAATAAATCAGAAGCCCACCAGAGCACATGACCTCTATTCATTCAACCCACACGGGCCTTCATCTGCTTGAGCTTGAGATCCCATCACGCTGTGTAACGCAGAGTTAAAAGTCACATCATCAGTTTATTGTCCACTGAGAGTAACTCTTTTGCAGAGCTAGAGAGGCGCTCCCTGACCAGTTGCACTTGATTCCATTATGGAAGTTTCAAATCCTGGTGGTGTTTCGAGGGGAATGTTAGGTTAAAACATGTATATCTCAAAACTATAGCTTTGTCGGCTGGTTAATGTGCTGGTTAATTTTGAGTTTATGCCATGGGCTCATGTTGTGCGGCCATTATATGTTGTTGCTGAAAAATCCCCACAGTGGAATTCTTGATTTTCACAATGATTTAGGAAAAAAACAAATAATCAGCTTGCATTTCAGCCTTTTATCCTTAAGCTTCATTTCAGTCATTAAAGAATCATACGTTTTAGGGAAACCTCCACAAATCCGTTAGAAGCCAAATGCAAAGTCAGCTTCCAGTTCAACATAAGAGTAAACGAATAAAAGCTTTTAGAATGGCAGCTTAATAGTGGCTGTAAAGCTATATCAGTCCCCACAGACAGCATGCTAAAATGTCAGTCTATTCAGCTTTCTCAAATGTCAAAATTTATAGTAGATATAAACATGTTTAAAACCTAGAATAATTAATGGTTTGGGTCTATATTTATTATTTGTTCCTTCATTTATTAATCTATTTTTATCAATTATTTTCATTTTTTTGAGTCATAGAGGTTTTAGCCGAATAGTAACATTAATGTTGGACACCAACTCCTACAGTCATGGTACAAAAATATTTAGTTAGTGTATGGGGGGAAATTCCTGCCATTTATCAAGAAAATACAATTACAATTTGGGAGAGGATCATTCTGTCTTCTCCTACAAAACCTGTAGCGCTTGCACTCAAAACTTCTGCTCTTTCTCAGATATTCTCTGTTCTCTCTCAAATTCTATGTTTCTTGCTCACAGATTTTCTCCAAGCTTGCAAACGGTATCTCTACGTAGATCATTTTCCGTTTTTTCTCTGTTTATCCAGTGGGCAGTACAGTAACCTGTAGGCGCAGGCCAACACACAGCAGAAAACAAACGCACTCTCCCTTTTGAGAAGTGACAGCTGAAGAGGAAATAACAACACCGGAACAAGCAACAACAACGAGTGTAACAAAATAAAACATTGTGCAGATCCTGCTTTAACTATGTCTGCTTTGCTCTAGGCAAACGGGAAGAATGCCAAAGTAAAAGAGCGCATGTTACCATCCAGCGATGCAGAGTCAAATGCATTACATTCTCGTGCGTTTTTTTGCGCAAGCAGGCGTGTTTTTGTAAATAATTTTGGCTGTGCTAATGCAATTTATGTAATTTTTTCTGAGGTTGTGTATTTTTTGGGAACTTAAAAAGTATTAAATTATTTTACTTACACCATTTAATATAATGCTGGCGTCATTAAGTAGCGTTTTTCCTCCTCAGTCATTTTTTTGCGCCATTGACTCCCATGTAAACTATATATTTATAATAAGCCTAAATATGAGCATAAATAGTTTTTTTCCATATTCTGTTTGGGTTTCTACAAATGTCACAGACTTAAATTTAAGTTTTTACTGATTTAGATCAGATGGAATATTTTCTCTATTTATGGCAGGGCCATGTCTAAACCTCCTATTTAGATTGTAGGACTTTTGAGGGGCCTTGCCCTCTGACTGCACAGTGTAACATATATTTCGAAAAAAAACTGTTTGGGTGTATTTGAGAGATGACATACAATAATGTGCATGTGTGATTTGAAATATTTTGGTATGCATTTTTGTGCAGTTGTCCTCCAAAATTTAGTCCTCATGTAAAAGTAAAAATCAGCAAATGGTCTGAAAACCACCATTTTATACATGTTTTCTGTGTGACCTTGTGCACCTGTGCATCCATGTAAAGTTCAAAGTGCTTCATAATTCTTCAGATGAAAGACTTGTGTTTACTTTTTCAGAAGGTTAGAGTGGGTGGGGGGACTGGTCTGTGTGGGGAGGGCGGTGTTCTTATGTACTCTGTTCAAATTTTATATTTTCATCAATGCCTTGCTGTATATGAAAAATCATTCAATATGCTGCAAAAATTCTAAAACATACCAAGATATTTACTGTTGCATATTATAATATCAACATCTAAAAAGCAGATGTAAGCATTTAATCTGAGCATGAGAACAAGATTCTCATGGATTAACTTCAAAGACGCAGGCTAGAGAATAAACAAAAAAACAACACTTGAGCGGCTAGGTTTGTTTACACAGGTGTCCTTGCTGAAACAAAGCTTATATACCTGACTCAGATAAAGTTTTCTTTTTCTTTCTACCTCAACCATGAGAAGAAGGTACAACGCAGTTGAAGCCCTAGAATTTTCTGCGGGAATTTAATGAGGATGCTGCGCAAACTTCATCCACGGAGGACAGCACTTCTGATGATGAAGTGGATGATGAAACATTTGCTCCGGTGCCTGATTGTGATGAGGAAGCAGAAGATGATTCAGGTGAGGAGATGGAGGAGGGAGAAGGGAAAACACGTCCTTCATGGATTTCAAGGAGCGGGATCACCTGGTCCCCGACGCCTGATGTGCGCATTCCTTTTCGGCCACTAAAGATCCGCCGTCCCGGGATCACCCACTATGCGATTAGCCGAATTACCTGCCGCTGCAAAACCCGACGTTGGCCCATGTCAACATTATAGATGTGAGCGCCTACAACGCCCTGGTCTGGTGGCTGTCCATAGAACCGGCCTGGAACCTACCAAAAAATAACTTTCGAAGACGGCTCTTCTTGGAGGAGCTCGGGAGCTCCATGGTGAAGACAGCCATGGCAAGGCGTACATACTTGCCACGCACCCCCTACGCTTCGGCTTTGGTGCAGGCTCAGCAGTCTGTGCTGTCGGTTCCAGCCCAGGGACAGAAGGGAAGGAAAAAATGCCATTTCTGCAAAGGGAAGAGGTCCTTGCATGCACGCTTTTGCAGCAAATGTAGTTGCCGTGTGCAAAGAGCATGCAATTGTTCTTTGCTCTACCTGCAGCCAATAGAGCCCCCCCCCCAACACACACACACACACCCCACACACACACCCCCCACACACACATACCCACTAACATACACACACACGACTGTTCTTTGTGTTCTAATAAGCTGTTCAACTGGCTATGTTTGCATGAGCATTTTTTTGTGCATTTGGAGGAACAACGTCGCAATTTAAAAAAAATCTTAAAATAAACAAAAAATACAAAGTGATCGGAATATATTTTTATGCCCATTTGTAACACTCCAAGGCTCTGATAATCCACCCCTAAAACATGTGCTCTGGATAATACATGCAAAAAATGATTATTGCTTTCACTTTTTTAAGTTTTTTTACTGTCCAGGTTTTTATCATAAACCTGGCAATAAGGGAGTTAAATCTAAGAAACATACAAATATTTTTTTTTATATTGTGAGTACTGAAGCTAAGGATGAAATTCATGCAAAAAAAGGAAACATTTATGTGATATTATATAATATTTATCTATGTATTTTTTTAGCACTTTTTTGTGCATTTGGAGGAACAACGTCACAATTTTTGAAAATTTTAAAATAAACAAAAAATACAAAGTGATCGGAATATATTTTTATGCCCATTTGTAACACTCCGAGGCTCTGACAATCCACCCCTAAAACATGTGATCTGGATAATTTACGCAAAAAATTATGATTGCTTTCAGTTTTTCATCTTTTTTTTATGTCCCTGTATTTATCATAAACTGGCAATGGAGGAGTTAATCTAAGGAAACATACAAATATTTTTTTTTATATTTTCCACTGTTGTTATTGTGACATTCGGACATGCAAATAAAAAGGAAACATTATGTCGTATTTTATAATATTTAATCTAATGTATTTTTTTAGCACTTTTTGTGCATTTTGGAGGGAACAACGTCACAATTTTTGAAAATTTTAAAATAAACAAAAAATACAAAGTGATCGGAATATATTTTTATGCCCATTTGTAACACTCCGAGGCTCTGACAATCCACCCCTAAAACATGTGATCTGGATAATTTACGCAAAAAATTATGATTGCTTTCAGTTTTTTCATTTTTTTTTACTGTCCAGGTATTTATCATAAACCTGGCAATAGAGGAGTTAAATCTAAGAAACATACAAATATTTTTTTTTATATTTTGAGTACTGAAGCTAAGGATGAAATTCATCCAAAAAAAGGAAACATTTATGTAATATTATATAATATTTATCTATGTATTTTTTTAGCACTTTTTTGTGCATTTGGAGGAACCTCGCAATTTTAAAAAAATCTTAAAGTAAACAAAAAATACAAAGTGATCGGTATATATTTTTATGCCCATTTGTAACACTCCAAGGCTCTGACAATCCACCCCTAAAACATGTGATCTGGATAATTTACGCAAAAATTATGATTGCTTTCAGTTTTTTCAGTTTTTTTTACTGTCCAGGTATTTATCATAAACCTGGCAATAGAGGAGTTAAATCTAAGAAACATACAAATATTTTTTTTTATATTTTGAGTACTGAAGCTAAGGATGAAATTCATCCAAAAAAAGGAAACATTTATGTGATATTATATAATATTTATCTATGAATTTTTTTAGCACGTTTTTGTGCATTTGGAGGAACAACGTCACAATTTTTGAAAATTTTAAAATAAACAAAAAATACAAAGTGATCGGAATATATTTTTATGCCCATTTGTAACACTCCGAGGCTCTGACAATCCACCCCTAAAAGCATGTGATTGTATAATTTAAGCATAAAAATTATGATTGCTTTTCAGTTTTTGAAAAACAAGAGAGTATAGGTATTTATACATAAAACTTGCAATAGAGAGTTAAATTAAGAAACATACAAATATTTTTTTTTATATTTGGTATGAATCTAATATATCTGAGCCTACTTCCCAAAAAGAAGGAAACATTTTAGTAATATTATATGTAACATTTTTATCTATGTTTATTTTTTTTGACTTTTTTTTGTGCATTTGAGGAAAACAACGTCACCAATTTTTGAAAAATCTCTCTTTAATCAAAATATAATACACAAGGGATCAAATATATTTTTATGCCTTTTGTATTCGATGAGAGTCTGACAATCACTACAAACATATAAAACCACTACATATTGGCCACAAAAATATTATTATTTTTTCTTTTATTTATTCTGACTCACTCCATACTTTAATTAGAAACCAGGCAATAAATGGGTCAAATCTGAAAAACACCCAAATATTTTTATATATTTTCTTAGTACTGAAGCTAAGGATGAAATTCATGTAAAAAAAAATGGGACTTATGATATATTATATAATTTTATTTACACATAAGTCTCCAATGCATCTTTTTGTGCACAAGGAGTAAAAACGCTATAAATATTTTTGGAGGTTATGAGGGTTAAGCTTTATCCAATGGTAGTCAATGGTTGACTACCATTGGATAGCCCCTGTTGTCTAGCAGCAAAAATGTCCTGAGTTTCAATCCCAGCCTAGGGTCTTTCCGCACATCTTCTCCGTATGCATGCGTGGATTTTCTCTGGATACTCTGGCTTCCTCCTACAGTCCAAAAACATAACTGTTAACTGGTCATTCTAAATTGTCCTTTGGTATGAAAATGTGTGCATTTTTTTTGTCTTGTGCATCATTATGTTATGAACTGCCAACCTGTCAAGGGTGTATCCTGCCTCTCACCCAATGACCACTGGAGACCATTTTGTGGCCATCAGAATATTGCCAAAAATTGACTTTGTAGTGTCTCTTTACTTGACTTTAGTGAATATGTTTGTGATAAAGGCTTATACTGGACTTGAAAACATAAATATAATATTATGATAATATAATATTTTATTAATTTAGCATTAGTCACAAATATTTTTTGTTTTGTTTTCCTGCATCCAGTATGATGCTCTAAATGTAAAGTCCCCTAGTGTGTCTTGGAAATACACAAACCAGATTGACCAGAAAAGCTTTCTCTCATGTTCCATGTTCTCTCCTGTTGTTTTGCAGACAGTAACTTCATCCTGGCCAATGCTCAGATGTCAAAGGGCTTTCCCATTGTCTACTGCTCTGATGGCTTCTGTGAACTCACAGGCTTTTCTCGGACAGAGGTTATGCAGAAGAGCTGTGCCTGTAAGTTCCTGTATGGGCCTGAGACCAGTGAAAGCATCATCCTGAGCATTGACGAGGCCTTGGAGGAGCGCAAAGAGTTCAAAAATGAAATCATGTTCTACACAAAGACAGGTAAAATGTCTTGAGTTTAAGTTTTTTTACTCCTTTTGTATTCATGTTTTTTAATCTTTACAGATACAGTGCCTTGGAAAAGTTTTCATTTCTTTTTAGAATTGGTACAGTTTGTGTTGTTACAGCTACAAACTAACGTGTTATTTCAGTGGCCTCTTTTCTTCTAGATTTCTTTAATCACTGGTTTTCTTCTTATTACTTTTCCATTTCTGGATTCGTGGTACCTGGTGAAAGGTTGTGTATAAATACTTTTTGAAGGCACTGTGCATAATCACTGTTTTCCTCTACCATTTATTAAGCAGAAGATGAAACCAAGACCAGATGGCATGCTTTGAGATTTATTAGATAATATGAAAATAATGTCTTTGATCTAGGTCTTTATCTTTTATGTTCCCATGATTGTGTTTCTATGACTATAACTGAGGAAGTTTCATTTAGACTGAGAAATGAGTTGATTGATGCATGAAATAATAAAGACAGGAACTGATATACATTTTTTTATTGATCTGTGCCCATTTAACTGCAATTAACCAACGTCATAAGTTAGAATTCTCCTTCTTATGCTTTAGCTGCTAGAAACAAACAAACAAAATTAATAGCTGTCAAGTGCTGACTGCTAATCCTCGTCTCCTTCAGTCACATTTATCCCTGCCAGCTGTGGCTTCATGTAGTCTGCTGTGTGTCTCTCTGATAAGGCAGTGGCCCTAGTGAGTAAGATGAAAATATTGAGTATATCAAGGCATCAGCAGATGCCTTAATTGCTGTGATGTAATATGATACTTTATGGTCTGACTTCTTTATTTAAAAGTATTTTTATTATTTGTCAAACCACGGTCTAGTTTGTGTACCTGTAAAAAAGAAAAAAGGAAAATAGATACAATAGGAAATATTGTCAAAGTGGTGGAGTTTTCATGAATTTATCTTTTAGAGTCCTGATGAAAACTAAACGTCGGAATGTTGAAAGTGTCAACCACAGTTTTCCACTACTTGACAGATTTTTTGTACATTCTCTATTTGGGAAGTCTGCATGCATATATTACATAATATGTATGTTTTAGGGTGCAATAATGAGCTTGTGTTAAAGTGCGTGCAACCCACAGTGTTTAAAATTTATGGTGTTGAACAATTAGGAGTTGTTTTGGTCCTAAATTATGTTTTACTACAAAGATAGGACACCTTTCTTCGGTTTTAGGGTGTACTGCATTAGAATGTATGTAGTCTTTACCAGGTCAGCGAACAATTTAAATCCCACAAAGCTGAAACCAAAATGGAAAAATATTGCAGGAAAAACTAATTACACTTCATGGTTTGATTACTTCTATAAACACCTTTTAAATCATTAAGTATCCATAGGGCTTAGGGATCAGAGCAACCAACAAATAGATTAAATACCATAACACTTGAGAAACATCTTAAAATGCATATAACTGCCTATTTATTTAGTTGAAACACAAAATATATCTTAATATATATTAATACATACAGTGGAAACCATTTTTGCACTTCCATGGAAGGTGACATCAATGGTCTTCTATATCTCCACTCCTGAGTATACAGCCAATCAGCGCATAGAAAAAGAATGGCCCTACAGAATTGGCTGCTCTGTAAATACCAGTAAATAGCATGCCAAGTAGCATTACACCGAGGTATTTCTGCTTCACAAGCTGTATTATAGATATACTCCATTAAAAACTCTGCAAATATTTTGATTTTTATGCATTTTTTGGAGTTATGTTGCATGGAAAATGTTGTGAATAGGAGCTTCAGTTTTGTAACGGTTTATGTATCACTTTACCCTTCTCTCTTCAGTGGCAGAAATTCGGCTCAATCTTTAGACAAAGTTGCTTTGTAACTACTAAAACTCAGTTCTCTTGCAGCTCTTTGCTTTTATCTAAATATTTTCTTTCCTTTCAAAAAAATAATAAATAATAATAATTATAATAATTATTATAATAATGGCAAGGCAAGGCAGGGCCATTTTATTTGTATAGCACACTTTCAACACAGGGCAATTCAAGGTGCTTTACATATGATTAGAATACAAATAGAATTAGAATACTATTATTATATGTCCAAACCAATTACAAGTTGATTTTCTAGGGATTCCTCTTTGAATTTCGCTCACCCAAAAGATTGAAGAAAGAAAAAAAGAAAACAGAGCACAAGATTTAAAAAATCACAACAAGTTGAAGTAGGAAAATAAAATAAAATAAAGCGAAATAACGCATACTCTCCATGGAGTCTTGAAGCTTTTGACTTGCTTGAAATTGCTAAGCTCGTTTGACATGTTGTAGAAATGGACTAATATTTGATCTTGAACAAAGCACAAAATTAATGAAACTCCATAACAAAAGACAACACAGCAATTTCACAGCAGACAAAAACATCCTGCTCATAAAATATGACAATTTACTGAACAATTTGGAAAACACTGTAAGAATGGAGAAACAACATAATTAGGGACACAAAAATCATTGAACTCCTTAATCGAATGGTGTTTAAACTGAATAAAATTATTTAATTATTTCAAATTATTTTATTGTTTAATTACCTGAAGAAAAAAAATGATAATAATACTCCTGTTTTGAATTCTCAAAACAGGAATTCAGCTCTTTTTTTTTGAGGGTTTTAGCCATACATTTTTGATTTTCTACAATCTCCCCATACTGTGCTGTAAGGAAATGTGCTTCTGTGATTCCAGACATGTATACTGCAATTTAAGCATTTTACAATTAGCTATCTCTATAATAAATAAATCAATAAATAAATTATAATTTATCAGTCAATAAATATATTTGATCCTTCTGGATAAAAGTGTAATAACCAATCATGCTGGTCATTATGCACCTATGTCATTTTATACCTCTATAGTTTTGGTCACGTCATACTTGAAAAAGTTGGGCAGAACATAAAGATGCTGATCTGACATGATTAGTGCACAGGTTTACCTTATACTGCCCACAATAAAAGGCCACCCTGGAATGTGCAGTTTTGTCTCACAGCAAAATGCCACAGATGCCACAAGCATTGAGGGAGCGTGCAATTGGCATGCTGACAGCAGGAATGTCAGCCAGATCTGTTGCTCGTGCATTGAATGTTCATTTCTCCACCCTAAGCCGTCTTCAAAGGCGTTTCAGAGAATATGGCTGTACATCCAACCGGCCTCACAACTGCAGACCACATGTAACCACACCAGCCCAGCACCTCCACATCCAGCAGGTTCACCTCCAAGATCGTCTGAGACCAGCCACTCAGACGGCTGCTGAAACAATTGGTTTGCTTAACCAAACAATTTCTGCACAAACTGTCAGAAACCGTCTCAGGAAAGCTCAACTGCATGCTCGTCGTCCTCATCGGAGTCTTGACCTGACTCCAGCTCGTCGCCGTAACAGACATGAGTTGGCAAATGCTCACATTCGATGGCGTCTGGCACGTTGGAGAGGTGTTCTCTTCACGGATGAATCTCGGTATACATTGTTCAGGGAAGATGTCAGACAGCGTGCGTGGCGTCGTGTGAGTGAGCGCTTTGCTGATGTCAATGTTGTGGATCAAGTGGCCCATGGTGGTGGTGGGGTTATGGTATGGGCAGGCATCTCTTATGGACGAAGAACACAGGGGCATTTTATTGATGGCATTTTGAATGCACAGAGATACCGTGATGAGATCCTGAGGCCCATTGTTGTGCTATACATCCATGAACATCACCTCATGTTTCAGCAAGATAATGCACGGCCCCATGTTGCAAGGATCTGTACACAATTCTTGGAAGCTGAAAATGTCCCAGTTCTTGCATGGCCAGCATACTCACCGGACATGTCACCCATTGAGCATGTTTGGGATGTGCTTGACCGGCGTATACGACAGCGTGTACCAGTTCCCACTAATATCCAACAACTTCACACAGCCATTGAAGAGGAGTGGACCAACATTCCACAGGCCACAATTGACAATCTGATAAACTCTATGCGAAGAAGATGTGTTGCACTGCATGAGGCAAATGGTGGTCACACCAGATACTGACCGGTTCTGAGTCCCCAGACCCCCAATAAAGCAAAAAACTGCACATTCCAGGGTGGCCTTTTATTGTGGGCAGTATAAGGTACACCTGTGCACTAATCATGATGTCAGATCAGCATCTTGATGTGGCACACCTGTGAGGTGGGATGGATTATCTCAGCAAAGCAGAAGTGCTCACTATCACACATTTAGACTGATTTGTGAATAATGTTTGAGAGAAATGGTAATATTGTGTATCTAGAATGAATTTTAGATCTTTAAGTCCATCTCATGAAAAATGGGAGCAGAAACAAAGGTGTTGCGTTTATATTTTTGTTGAGTGTATGTATATATATATATATATATATATATATATATATATATATATATATATACCAAAAGTTATTTTGGTTTGATATGGAATCCAAATCTGATGGATCAATCAAATGGATAGGTTCAGATGGGAATCAGACTCACATTCCATGGAAATATGCTTTACATTTATGAAAATAATGTACAATTACCTTACATTTTGTGCAATATTTGAAGCATTTATACACTTTAATCATAAAAATGCTTGATTACAAAGAAAACTTGTTGACAAAAGTATAACATGGATTTAAACTGGTTAATTTCAAGCTACGAAAAGTTGGTATGAATTGACAAATTGGGAAAATGCAGAAGTAAAGATTTGTTGTTGAATTTAATGTTGATGTATTTAGTACCTCTGATGAAGCACTTTATAGCACACCTGCTATAAAGACTGCAGATTATGCCATGTAATACCTTATTCCATGTGTTTGTAACAAATGTATGCATTTACTCAATTAACTTTCAAATTAAATTTGGCTGGCAGCTCAATGTTATTTACACACACACACAGACACACACACCGTTATCTATTACCATCACAGATGATCTCCTTTCACTCTTTTTACTTTTTCTTTTTCGTGTGTTCGCAACTCCACATGGTGCTGCCGATTCATCTCTCTGGCTCCCACAATGCTCGCTCTTATCCATTCTTCTGCTCTTTTGTTTCATCATCCCCTTCTTTTTCCATCAGCCACAGCAGATTCCTGAAAGCAAATGAGGCTGATTGAATCAGTTTGTCCTCCATCTGTTTGTCTTTGGGTCTATGAAAAGGGAGCGCAGCATGTTTGCAATCAGGGAAGCTCCTTCTCTTACTGTGTGCTTGATAGTGCCGCCGTCTCTCACAGACACCCAGACTTCCCCACTCATATCAACACATGCAAAGACCAAAACACTGTGATTATCGCCTTGCAAGGAGAATTTAGTAAGTGGGAGTAATGAGAGGAAACTCCGTAGGAAATCCCTCTCGAGCAGGGATTCATTTAAGCCTCTTGAACGAAAAGATGAAAGCAATATCCTGTGGTAATGCAATGTTATTTGGAATAAAATAGGACACCCTATAAAAGTCTTTGTCTTGTTTTAACATATTTAGACTTATGGATATTGATTTTTGATGTTAACATTGCTGGTACATTCCAGTTTTATAATTAAACAATAAAAAGTAAGATAAGACTTGCAATTTCTAAAGAGAAATACATTCAAACAACCACACATTTTTCCACTTAAAATGGATAAAATCAACTACAGGTCTACCACATCAGTTCCACATTTTGGAACATGGTTGCTCAACATTGTTGGGTTTGTGTTTTGTTTTGGTTTGTTTTTGTGTTGGTGGTGTTGTGTTGTTTTGGTTGGGGTTGTGTTGTTTTTGGGTTGTGTTTTTTTTTGGTTTGGTTGTGTTTGGTTGTTTGTGGTGTTGTGGGTTGTTACCAACCTGTATTACCCTCTGTTTCAGCCCCTTGCAGATTGTGCTTTTTTCCGCAGCTCATTACATATGTAATGAGCTGCTGCTAACTTTGCCACAGAATATTTGTTCATGCCAACCACTCACATAGTGACTATTACCTGTATGTGTGAAAGTTACGGAATTGGAAGCAGTAGTTCAACCATACAAAAAAAGTAGTCTAACTATATATATATATATATATATAAAAATTCAACCATACAAAAACACCCCAAAAAGTGTTCAACCATAGATGTTTGAACCAGAATCTACTCCCGTAAGAGGGGAGTCTCCTGAGAACCGGATACTCAGAGAATTCAGCAAGATAATTGAAGAAATGACTTAAAGTTAGAAGAATATATTTAACTGCTTACCTGGCACTCCGATATCTTCCAGAGATGCCGACTTTAAAGTCTTCCAGCTCGATCTTGTTGACTCCAGCTCTCTAGCACCATGGAGACCCCGCTCTTTGAGTTCCGTGCGGCTGCATGTCCTTAGTCTTCCCCACCCTTACCACCAGCATCTTACTATCAAAAATAAAGCCAACCTATGCCGCTCCTCTGCGGCAGGTCTCCCATCTTCGTCCCGGTTTGCAGCAGCTCAGTTTGGTGGCAGGTCTCATGTCATCTGCCCAAAGTTTGAGCTGCTTCTTGCGGTGGTGCGTCTCCCCCACCCTTACCGCCAGCAACTTACCATAAAAAATAAAATTTAACCCATGCCGCTCTTCTATCCTCTTTGAGTGGGACCCGATGAAGTGTTTTTAGCTCTTTTGACCAGCCAAAAGCTGAACATTTTGCGTGGTGCTTAAACATGGTGTTTCGTAATCTGAATGGTAACTGTTGTTTACTGCTGTACCTGGTGGGTGGAGGTAGTGCTCAGAGGGGGAGTGGAAATTCCAATATTCTGGCTTGTGACGTAGAAAGCCGGACAGATTTTGAACAGCTCAATCAGAGACTGAATGCACGGTCAGTTAACAAACCCTTATCTCACTCAAAACAGCATGGATTTTTTTTTTTTATTTCCAAATTTGCATGCATGTATATGCACCAGAGACACACAATAACACCAAAAATCCCAGGAAAAGTGATTTTTTTCACAATATGTCTCCTTTAAGGGATTTAAAGAAATCTAATTTAAAAGTGGAGGATCTTCAAAACAGCTGCAAACATGCCCTGGTCTGGCCATCCATCCACTTCACCATGAAGGTAGACTACAAGAAGCAAAAATAAAGTCGCCAAAAACTGTAAAATCTCATCAGTTGACCTGCAAAAGCATTTTACGAAACATTTGCTCTCTAAGAAACCATAAAGGCCAGACTATGGCTGGATGATATGGAAAAAGAGCATTTCAATATAGGGAATTGCCATATTGGTCAGTATAGATAATTAATGATAACTATCAAAAAATGTAGAAAATACTTTTCTTGTCGTTTTATGCTATTTTTTTTAACATACTAGTTTTTATTACATGGAATTAAATTAAGATATTTATTCAATATACAAATTTTGTATTATTTTTCTTTTTGCGTTCATTCTTTTAATTACTGTTATCGTTTTTGTTAATCTGTAAATGTTTTCTGTTTTTTGATTTTCATAATTTTATGTACATGTTCTCTCATGCTCAAATCAATACAATTTTTCGTTTCTTTAAATTACTGTTATTGCCAAATGTTTTAATTGATTCTTGTGTTTCATTAGTTTTTAAAATGTTCACAATTTTACATAAATTGTATTTTATAAATGTTCGTTTATGCTTTCTTATAGTGATTCTATGTTTCAATTTTCACATTTTTGTAATCATGTAAAGCACCTTGAATTGTGGTTTAAGCATGATATATAAATAAAATTGCCTTGCCTTGCCTAAGACCTTCTTAACAATAATAAACAACAAACTTATTAGCTGAATATGGCATGGTATAAAAATCAATAATGATCAGAATACAAACGCATGGAAATCAAAACCAGTAGTCGACCAAGCACTAGCTGATTGTGACAAATGTGAAAATGTCCTTTATTTTCTCTGATTTCTATCTTGGAAAACATATTTTTTTATTATACCACAATAAAATCAGCTACCCAGTGTATTTGGCCAAAATAGGTTTATATAATATACTATTCAGCAATAATTGGTCTTCCAATGCTTTCACAGAAACATACAAAAACAATCGATTTTAACAAGAATGGGACCTCAGAGATAGGTTTATCCCCCGTTGTGTCTAGGGAGAATTGGCTCAGGCTATTTAAAGGCTCACCCTCTCTCTAGTGTCTTTCCAGCTGTAGACAGGCTCATTAGTACGTACAGGAATGTATAGAACTGTTGCTTTGTGCACACACACATGCAGTTTAGACAGACACGCAAACACACCCACGCACACTGTAAATCCATTCAGAAATCAACCAGAGATGGTGTTTACTAGTGTTAACAAGACTGTTCTTCCATTTCAGCTGCTCTCTTTTGGTGCCTCCTGGACATTGTGCCCATTAAGAATGAGAAGGGTGACGTGGTGCTGTTTCTGGCCTCATTTAAGGACATCACCGACACCAAAGCCAAAGCCATCCCAGAGGACAAGAAGGACGGTAGAGATCAAATGGAATGCTAATACTGTTACATAGATTTTGGTTTTCCATATAGAAGATAAAAATATGAATATTTATTCCTGGGAATCAAATTGTGCATTAGGATGGGATGCAGTTACCTGCAGCAAATTCTGTACAGTCTTGGGAAAACGTTTTAATGAATTTCAAGGCTGCTATAGGTAAAAACTAAGTAGACTCTATAATTCTGGAGTATGTAATCTAAACTTTTCTCTACTTTTCTTTGAGGTTTTTGCTCATTTCATTTGTGTAAAACCTACATATAGTTTTTTTTGGCCACAGTGGCCTTTATTTTGGTCTCTTTTCAATGACGTTCCTGTTACATGTTCATTGCTGGATTTATGGAAAAAGATCAACCGATATTGCAAACCCGTAATTATTAAAATTGATAATAAAGTGAAGACTAACACAAAAAAATCCTATTTTCAATTTTATTTGATTGCAACTACACCCCACCCCCCCCTCAAAAAATACATATACAGATACAAATACCGGCTGCTTTGCACAGCCCTTGTTTTGTCTATAGTATTCATAATTATCACTGAGGTGGAGATGTGTAACATGATTGATATATGTTTTCTAAGAGCCTGTGGATTTATATGCACTGTATGGCAAGGATACATAAATGCTAAGAACATTAATATTGTATAAGCCCTTAGTAGAAGGAAAGACCTTCAGAAACGTGATGCTGTTGTTTTATGCTCTACACCTTATTATATGCTATATCCTTTGCAGGCCAATTCTTTCAATACCATAGTACCACCGATTTTTTTCAGATTCTCCTAACCTTCTGAATAGATTCGCCTAGCCTTTAAGAGAATCTATGGGCTTTAAGAGGGATTCAGGTTGGAGGTTAAGAAAGTCTAAGGTCTGATATCAAACCTTACAAAACTACTCGGTGTCACAGTAGAGAAAATGAAACACAACTAGAATTGTAAAAAAAGCAACAATAAAATGCAGAAAAATTAATAGAAACCCTTAAAGCATCGTTCGCAAGATTTTTTTGAATCAATTTTAAGTTAAATTAAAAGTGGGGTATCCTAATTTATTTAATATATCTATGCAGATACATTTAGTTTTTTTTAATTTACATGACTTAAATTTGATGCGATCTGTCCAGGATGTCCGAGATAATGGATGTTAAAATTGAAATCAAGTAGTCATATGTCAAAATATGTTAGAAAATTATGTCCTGGAGCGTCCTACTTTTTTCACGACTCTTCTCTGCATTATTCTTCTGAATTTGACGAACTTGTCTGGTGATGTCAAGCAGACATAATTATGAAAGAGTGAACTTTTGAGTTGCAGTTTTATGTCTGACCATTCTTATTTCTTTATCTTACAAAAATGGTAAAAGAGGTGCAGGTTGATGGTTTGGATTTTTACAACCTGAGACTTTGGATTGGGATTTTAACTCATACGTACAGCAAATATGACTTATATAGGGCGTCTCAAGCATTCCCAAGCTGGGGTATACCTCACATTTGACCTACTTAGTTATCTCTTGGGCCATTAAAGAGAGGAAATAACTAGACCTAATCTCTGGACTCTGCAACCATTTCTCGTACCAGCCAGATTCCTTTTCTATCATAGATTTTCACTGTTGGCTATTTCATCCTCTGCTTTGTTTTTCCCCCACTCCCTTGTTCCTCCATCACCTCTATTTCTAATCTGCTCCAGCTGTTGTTACCAGCACCTGTCCATTCTCACCTCAGCTTTCTACTTTTACATGTCTTTACACCCTCATACACAAATCTCAATCCTCTTCTGAACACCCTCCATATGAAAGGCTATAGGAGTGTAGGGAAATTCATTAGATCTAAAAATAAGCATGTCTCTATCTCTGTGCTCCTGCACTCACGCGTCCCCCAAGGCTGCGCATGTTATGGATGGGTCCTGTCCTATTGCCTCGTCTGGGGTTCACACAAAGCACACACTGAGCACACAGACTTTCCAAAGGGACGCTTGGAAGCAGTTACCACTTTTATTCTTGGAAAATGCTATTGTCTAAAAATACCAGTTTGTCAACCAATTTTGGCTTAGTTTCTTTCTGTTGGCTCATATAAATAAAGGATGGGCTCTGGGCCTTGCGGTAATAATGTGCTTTCTGTGATTACCTGACTCGTCTGACTGAACTTGTCACTCCTGCACAATCTATTGGCTGCTGCAGTACTCTTAACGGAAAGACACACAGCTGTTTGCAAGCTCACACCCCTTAAATTATTCACAGTAACTACCTCTTTCGTAAAAGCAAAAAGTTGATTTAGTAGGGCATTATTACCCTTTACCAGTTCCATATGACTAAACCTATAAATGTACTTTTGACTGCAAAGGTAAGATCTCAAACACATTTTTCATAGGCATAAACAAATTGCTTATTCTCCTTGTGAATATTCATGTTTTCCTATTTAGGACAGAATATAATGCGTTTTTCATCAAGCATAATGACTGATTCAATCATCAAGAGTTAACCTTGGGGGGTAGATGTTGTTGTAGATGGATGTGTCGCAACATTTTATGACTTTATGTGTGTGTGTGTTTACAGAGCGACGACGCGGCAGGGTGAAGACCGGCTCGTCGTTCAGCTCGACTCGTCTGCGGGGCAGCACCGTGCTCTATCACATCTCTGGTCACCTCCACAGCAGGGAGAAGAGCAAGATTAAAATAAACAAGGTATCATCACGTTGTTCAAACAACAGAGCAGAGTGGGAAAAGAGCATTTAAACAAGGTGAGGGTCACTGAATGTAGGAAAGGAAGCATCGGTGCCGTTGTTGAAGCACAGATGACAAAATCAAGGGCAGACAGGTGAAATGTCAGTACGTTAGCTGTACCACAAAGCTATTGGATGCAAGAAATGTAGTGCTAGTATTAGTACCTCATTAAAAGTAACAATAAAGTACCACTACTTTTAAGATTACCCAGTTTCCCTCAAAACAGGACTGTGGGAGTTAGCCAGTATAATTATGGAATGTTTCACTGTAAGCCCTTAGATCAGCTGACCAGATCCTGTTGGTTGTATCAAAGATTAAGCTGACCCTCAGAGGAGATCAGATTTTTATTCATAGGTCAAAAACTGAAAAACAAGTTGTCATTACATATTAGACAATTTTCTTCTCTTGCTTTTTTTAAGGATATCTTGATTCTTCTGTGGCTTTTGACAAAATGTGAGTCGGTTTGTTGTTTCTGTTTTTATTTTGCTACGATCTCTTTACTGCAGTACATTTTATTCAGCTTTTATTATTTTCTTTCATACTTTCATATAAATATTTGGTTAAACTAATAGTTCTGGAGGTCTCTGAGAAGCCCTGAATTTAATATCCAAATTGGCCATATAGAAACCATAATGAAAGTTCCAGGTAAAACTTATATCAGCACTTGAGACAGTTTTCATTAAACCACAGCACAGATGATTGTAAAAACTATGTTTTTCATCATGTTGGTGTAATATTTGAATGCAAGAAATAGAAATTTTACATTTATTTATATACATATTCAGTTCTTATCTGCCAGTCTTTGGTTTTTGTTCTCTGTATACAGTAGCTTGGTTCTTGAGAACTTGTCTTTCTGTTTACTTTCCCTTTGTTACTGTGTTCTCTTCTCAGCCATTTGATTTGAGTCTTGACCATTTCTTATGTTGGGTTGTGTCTCTGATTTATTTACATTTCCGATTTCTGTTTCTGACATTCCCTGTCTACTCCATCAGCCATTTTTTTTCTATTTCCTCAGTTCAGCTTCAGTTACCTGCCTTCCCTCACAGCTGCACCCTGTTTCCAATCAACCACCTGCTCCTTGTTCAGTAATCAACTCTGTAGCTTACATATTTCACTGGCAGTTCACCAGCTCCTACTGTTACTCCCAGCATTGTTATGTATTTTTCCTCCTCAGTTTATCATACTTTAAGTAAATAGCTTAATTTTTAACCCATCTGGCTCCTCTGTTTTCTTGGATTCTGCTCTACACTGTTCTATGACAGAGACTAAAGGCTGTCACTCCAGCAATTTGCGAGTCGCAATGGTTTTACGATTAGAATCCAGAATGAGCTCAAACGTGAGCGCAACATAACTCCCAGATTTGACTTTGGAGGCAGGTCGAACACATGATTTTCAAATGACCACAGTCCAAAACCTCTTTCACAAGTTCCTTCAGTGACAGACTGCTGCATCCTAGAAGCATGAAGCAGCATTTTTGCAGGTCTTTCTTCCCTGCAGCTGTTAGACTTTACAACCAGAACTGCTCCCAACAAACTTAATGTTAACATTCCTGCTAAAATTTGCACTGCCAAACATTTCTGCTGCTGTTATTTGCACATAGTTTTTTTCCACAGTTTATATTATGTTAACTTTGGAAATATGTTTACTTTTTAATGCCCAACTACACATACACATTCTGTATATTTTTTTTAAATATTTTTAATGATTTAAATATTTTTAAAGTATCTGCTGTGATACTTTAAATGGCTTTGTTCCACATTGTGATCTGATTAGGCCACTTTGTGTTGATTTTTTGTTACCGCACAGTACTCCGATTTTTTTTAACTCGGTCCAGAAATCACAGATTATTCTTATCACTTAAATTCTGTTTTGTATACATTTCTTTTTCTGAATCTAAAAGTTTATTTTACCTGCACTTTGCTGCAGTTACAAATGAAATTTCAGCTTATGGGACTATTCCATTCTATTCTATTCTATTCTATTCTAATAGAGACGTGGTGATTTCTACTCTACTCACTGCATCTGTTGCAAAAACCATAAAGATGGCAAAAATATGACCTAATCTTGCCTTAAAGTAGTTTGTGAAAGGAACTAGAAAGATTTTATTCTGGAGATGTAATGAGAAGGTCTCGTTGGGAGTTAAGCAAGCAGGTGAATACAGACGGGCCTATATCAAAGCAAAGAAATAAAGAGAAGACAGTATTAGTACAGTATGTCAATATGATCAAATGTTGTTTTCTATTGAGTTTTCTGTTGCTAGCTTTTTTCCCCCTACAAAATTAGGTGTGACTGTTCCCAATGAGCTGGATCATGCACTTAAAATCGCAGTAATGGAGAGGAAGTTGTCGGTATGAAATTAAAAAAACAACTGAAGGAGTTCTTGAATGATCACTAGCTATGGTATAGAGAGTGTTCTTGTTGAAATTCTAGTTTTTACCTGGTTGGAAATATCATCAAAAAAAAAGGAGGGGGGGGGATGACAAAGAACAGACAGACAGACATACATACAGACAGACAGACAGACAGACAGACAGACAGACAGACAGACAATAAAAATGGAAATGACAAATCAGGAGTAGTACACTAGAGTCTATTTTAGGATTTCCAGAAGCTTAAAGAAACTGGGAATTTGAGTTTACAACTATCACAACTAATTGGATGTCTAGCAAAGCTTTGTAAACACTGGATAAGTATTATAAATATGTAAGGGGTATAAAATATAGCTGATTTTACAATGTGTGTCTGGAGTACTGTGATGTGCTTTGCTTTTATACATTTAAAATTCATCCCAGAAAGTCTGTTTTTAAGTGGTGAGTAAAAAATAGTGAATCCCTAAAATGCATACATACTCAATAGTAAGCCTCTAAACAATGATCTTATCCAAAGTAAGGAAGTAAAGATATGAGTCTCAGTTATGTTTGTTGGTACAAATGTACTTTTGAATAGGTACGTTTTTTTTAATTTTTCAAAATTATATATATTTTTTTGCTGCAGGTAAGATACTGACTACTTATTAAAATGTTTTTGCTCAGTGATCTACTGTTGTAATACCTCATTAAGTCCTATAGAGCATTATTATATGGAGAATTCTGGAGATCATATCAAGTGAGCACAAGGACAGAAAAAAAAGGTGTTAATACTTTTCTCTTGTATTGTTCAGAACGTGTTTGGGGATCCACCTGCTCTACCGGAATACAAGGTTGCAGATGCCAAGAAGTCCAAATTCATATTGCTTCACTACAGCACATTTAAAGCAGGCTGGGACTGGTTGATTTTGCTTGCTACCTTCTACGTAGCTGTGACAGTGCCCTACAATGTGTGCTTCATCGGTGATGATGATGATCTGACCCGCAGCACCACTGTCAGCGATATTGGAGTGGAGATTCTCTTTATCATAGGTTGGTTGGAGATTCTTAACCATTTAGTTACATATATTAAAGTGGGTAGCTTTTAGAATAACTAAGCTCTTTCTTTTTTTTATCTTTTAACACCAGACATTATTTTTAATTTCCGCACCACTTTTGTTAGCAAGTCAGGCCAGGTAATCTTCGAAGCTCGGCAGATTTGCATCCATTACCTGACGACGTGGTTCATCATCGACCTAGTGGCTGCACTGCCGTTTGACCTGCTCTATGCGGTCAAAGTCAGCGTGGTAAGTAGCAAACTGGATACAGTTCAACCCCTTCACATTCTGTCAGTTTTGCAACTTTAAATACATCTCTTGGGGGAAAAAGAGGCTGAAACATGAAGCAAAGAATGCTAAAAAAGAGAATAAGTAACAAATGATTTCAAGGTTACACTGAAATAAATAAAAACAAGTCACGATTAATTCGTTGCCCATTAACAGAAGCCTTTAACTGTACTGTCTCTGACAAGAGTAACACAGTTTTAAGATTAATCAGTTGTGCTGTTTCCAGAACTGCCCCAGAGTCTTTTTTGATTTGGCATATTGATTCAGCATTCCGCACCAACCGATCAGCCCCACATCATTAAAATGTTGTTTTGTTTTTTTTAACCCTGCCTCAGTCAAACGCACGGCCCCCTTAAGAGTGGCTGAGAGCAGGATGAAACACAGATCTGGAGCAATTAGGAAGAGTGTTGTGTCTTACCCCTGGCTGACGGATATTACCCAATCCAAACATGGTACTACGGGGAGGTTTTGATTGGTTGCCTTTAAAGGTTTCTGCTGTCTGGTTCCTAATTTAGATAAAAAACAATGTTTTGACTCTGCTTTGTGCTGCTGGTTACTTACAGTACGTTCGAGTAAATCAATAATTCTTATAGACAACAATAGGCAGGAATACGCACACAGGCCTCCAGTCATTTATAAATAACTAGATTAATTGTTGAAATTATTATAATCAGAAGGATTATTAGCATTTATTGTGCTGAATCCATGTATGTACAGTTTGTTAATCTAAGGAGAGGCAGGAGGCCATTAGTATGTGAAAGTCGTATTTGATGGATCAACTTTTACATTCTCCAAGTGGATGTTTTGCTTTTAAAGATTGTTTAGCATATTTAATATTGTTGGAAATAAAATAGTCTCTGACTGTTCAAATATTCACTTCTGGGTATGGCCAATAAAACTGAGAATAGCTTTCTAAAACATTGTTAATTAAACTTTATTCCGGATAGGATCATTGCTTTTTCACGTAGGGCCATGAAAACATTGTTTAAAAACAGCAATTGTTGTTTAAATCAGGTTTATTTGGTTGATATATATTGTTTTATATTTACAAAATTTGAGTATGACCTAAAAAGAAAAAAGAGAAGAAATCTTGGGTGCCCTACATGACACTGTGCTTTAGTTGACTAATTTATGCAAATGAAAAACAGCTTATATACCTACATATGTAATTATGTTTTCATCTGAGATAATGATTAGGTATTGAGAAAATGTATCTGGCATGTGGCTGAAATCTTAAGCACAGAGGGTTAAAGATGTAAAATAAAACCAGAAAATGTTTTATTGTTCAGAAATATTGCACCGTTTTTTTCTCAAGTCTAATTCAGGATTGATTCAATCTTAAGAAACTTAGGAGCCTCAGCCTGCTGAGTTTAAAAGCCAACATCTGTGATGATTTGGGAGGTATTTGTGCAGATCGCTTAGCCAACTCGCACATCTGTGTAGAAAGAAGTAATTCTGAATGATACATTCAGTCATGGTATCTAATTAGTGGGCCCAGGAGAGCACTTTGGAAAAGAAGGCAACAGATTTAGAATGAATGAGACTTTTTCAAATATAGAGACAAAGAAGCTACAGTGTAGGAGACAGTTCATATAAAAATGCATAGGAATCCAAATTGATTGTCAAAAACATAAAAAATAAAAGCCTGAAGAGTTTTTTTGTGGGGAAATTTCATATTAAGTGAAAACTGGAAAATGCTAGACTAAGCGCAAAGAGGTGAGTCAATTATTGGAATGAGCAAAACCACAACCCCCAAATAAGATAAAATAACAGTTAAAAGTAAACCATAAAATAAGGTAGTTACAGAATGGGGCAATCCAAAAGCTAAACTGTAAACAAAAATGCCTGTCCTCTATTTACATCATTTTACTCTTTAATTCCATAGAATTAGCTCTTCTCCCTTCTCACACATACAGTATAGTAGGAACTTGATTAACATCAAATTCTTAAACGTTTGAGGTTAACATGATGTATCTATTACAGCTTAAACCACCGTTAACTCATATGGGAGGGCTTTCTGCATGATGTAAAGGTGTGTTTATGTGAATTCTATCACCAGTCTTTCATCAGCACATTTTTGAGGTCAGACACTGATATTGGCTGAGAAGATCTGGCTCATAGTCACCACTCAAAATGTTCCCATAGGCATCAGGTTTAGATCATGACTTTGAGTAGGCCGTCAAGTTATTCCACAACAAACTTACTCATCTGTGCTTAAAACGAACATGACTGCACCAGTGCAGAGTCATGTTCGTACTAAAGGGGGCATCTTCAAACTGTCCCAACATAGTAAATAGCATTACATTTTTCAAAATGCTGAAGCAGTACGAGTTTGTTTCACTGGAACTGAGGGGTCAAACCCACCTTCTGAGAAATAGATCCAAACCAGAGCTCCAAACCTTCTGCTTGACACAAGTCAGTCAGATAAGTGCCGTTCTCTTATCAAATGAGATAATGCTTGGATGCAGCTGCTCAGCCACAGAAACCCATCATAAAGTTCTCAATGCACACATGAAGCCACATGAAGCTTGGAGGTTTGTAGCTATTGAATCTGCAGAAATGTCTTTGTGCTAAATGCACTGCAGCATCTACTGTTCCCAACTGTGGTAAAGCCACTGTGGAGTATTTGAAAACATGCAGATAGTTTTGAAAAATGTTCAGAATATAAGTATTGTTATAGGATTTAAAAATCCCTCTATTCTCTGCATTTTACTGGCAAAATGAAACACAGTGGTTTACTGCTATCAGAGTTGGCATGTAAGAATAATTTGAAATATTCACATGCTTAAAAAAGTTTGCTACATTTTCATTTCGAATATCTTGCTAAAAATAGAAAAAAATTGTGGCAGGGAAGGAAAAAAACAGGTTGTTTTCACTATTTAAGGAAGGGCAGCTGAGACAGGCTGCTCCGGGCGAAGGTACCACTTTGGTTCTAGAATCTATTCATGGAAATACCACACACTCCCAGTGGAGCAGGGTTTATATATAGGGCTACTGGGCCAGAGGACCCTCTGCTGCCACTGGGGAGAGCAGGGATTTTGGCAGTAATTGCTGAAGGTTCTGCATGACGTCCCCTCAAAGGATGGAGAAGTCAGATAGTCCTTTTTGAAAACTGAAGCCATCTTTCACTCACAATGAGCCATTGGGCCTCAACATAAACCATCCCTCTGTGATCTCTCATTTTTTTCATTTCTGCTGCCTGGCATATTTTATAGTCTGTCATAAAGTTTAATGTCTTTAACTGTAAAGTAATTGTTTATTTATACTATTAAAAATCCAGAGGAATTCAAATTGATTGTCAACAAAATACAAAAAAAAGCCTGAAGAGTTTTTTTGTGTGGAAATTCCATATGTTCATTTTTACATTCGTATCACGGCAATCTATACACACACCTCAACTAAAATCTGGGTAAATGGCAACCAGAGGCAATCCACTTAATTTATTATTTGGCACCATTAAAAAGCTACTGGTATGATTCTGACTTGACAGCTCCTCTTTGCAAGAGGCCAAGTTTTGTGACTTAAAAAACTGCAGAGCTAACGAGATAAAACATGCACTTTATTAAATCAGTTTATTTTTAGTGGTTGGTTTCCATCCCCAGACGAGGCTTTAAAAGATATACTACATACTATCAATGGGGCAAAGGGTTCTGCAAATCCAGTTAATTATTTAGCTCTAGTGTGCCTAGAACTTATGTGCTTTTGGAAGCATTGTCCTGGTGGAAAACCCAATAATATCCTACTTTTTGTTGTCTAACTGTTGAGCTGAGGTTACATTAAAGAATCTGATTTGAAACCCTCACCTTAATTATTTTCTTCATTCTTTTGGCGATCTGGGCTAGATCATGTAGTTAATTATTTTGCCTTGTCCCAAACATAGCCAGGCATCTCACAAAACTGAGATATTTTCTATATGATTTGGTCTGTTATCTACACAAAAGCACAGCATTAACGGCACCAAAAATCATTCTTTCAAAAAAAAAAAAAGAAGAAAAAATTTTTTTTTGGGCAAAGTGAAGATTTGCATTTTCTTTGTTTTAAGCATTTGCTTGTGGAGAGAAATAACCAGACTTTTGGTGTCGCAACGCCACAAAAAGGCTTCAACCTCTCTTGTGCGACCCATGTTTACACTCAGAAACAGTATTTATGCCCTCAGAGCTGTGTTGGCATGTGTTGGAAGGGGGATATTATTTGTTTGGTATTTATTTCTCCATCTTCTGTAACCTGCACGCATTCTTAAAGGTGACTGTTTTTTGTTTTTCTTTTTTTTTGTTGACACCTTCTTAAACCACTGATGTTGTACTTAATTCACTCTGGATTTCCACTTTGCACAACATACATAGCAGAGAATCGACAAATTTAAATCTCAGTTTTTGTATATTCAAACTAGTGCAGTTCAGTTTAGAACAGAATATTAATTCTTTATTGGCCCACAAATGAGAAATTCAGCTTCAACAGCAGCAAGATGATAAAAGCATTTAGGACAAAAATGTATAAAAAGTTTAAAAACAGAATTATGAATAATATACATACATTTGGGAAACAATTACAAAAACCAAAGTACAGTATAATTATTTGAATGTGTAATTGAGTTGGATAATTTAAAAAAAGTTTGGATTATTATAGGAGGCAAGTTTATAACTAATATTAAATTATTATTTAAAAGAAAGAAATATGGTTTTATTTCTTGGTATGTCCAGAAATACAAAAAAACAAAAAAAAACAAGTTATGGTTTTTACGTTTTTTTGACTGCCACATAATCAATATTAGTTCTTATATAGATTAAGGAACTGGTACCCCGTCTGCTCATTTTGTCACTGACAATTCCAGTTTCATTAATAATTATCCCAGTATTAGGTTATTGGTATAATTATTCCAAATTATTTTTAACCAGACGACCATAGCTTCCTCTAGATCCCCAACACCCTGAAGGAGGAGCAGAACTCCTCTGCTCAGGTAAGAGAATCCGCTGACAGGGCAACTATGAATCATGCAATCAAGAAGAAAATCTGTCCTTTATGGAAAGGGAAAAATAAGAAAGAAAGCCAGAAAATATCTTCACCACAAAGCAAACATGAGTTGATGAGAAGAGGTTTATCACAGCTGCTTGTTCACGTGTCTCCAGAATGCCATGTCGTATTTTTTGCACTTTTACTGAGAGAAATAAAGGACGAGTACAACACCAAGGGTAATGAAGCCTCCTACTGAGCCGTAGGGATGAACTCCATCTCTCTTCTACCTTTTTCTGAATCCCACCTATGGAGTGAGGAAGCTCTGCAACATCCTATTCTCTTTCTGTAACATGGTAAGCATGCAGGATAATGTACCGGACACGCAACATGTAATGCTTTTCTCTTTCAACTTCTGTCCTCTGTCACTTCAACCCCACCCTTGTAATTCACACTATTATTTTTTTGGCTGATCAGGTATAAAATTTACTTTTTGCTTCCTGATTGATTTCTTCTTCTGTCATTTTAGGTCTGTATCTGATTCTGGAGACTCCAGCTTTACAGAAACTCATTATTTCTCTGCCTGGAGCCATGCCTTTAGCCATACAGTTGTGCCACAATAGCACTATTGGTCAAATTTGTTTTTATTTATTTGTGATATGTAGCTGTACTGGGCCATTGACTCTTGAATTTGCTAACACTTTTCTCTAGGCCCAAAGGGCGTAGCAAATGTACTGTAACTGTAATAATTTATTTGTTTGCATTACTAAAGTAGTCCTATATTAAACAGCCCCCATGGGCAGTGTTGGGTAGTAACGGAATACATGTACCGGCAGTACGTATTTAGAATACTAATTATGAGTAACTGTATTCCATCACAGTTACTATTTTTAAACTTGATATTCAGAATACAGTTACTTTCGTAATACCATTGGAATACTTGTGTGTTTTCCACTTTCCACCTGAAAGATGAAGATATACATTTCGGGAAATGTGTTTGTCCCCATGCTGTGTGGACTATCCCATAATACCCTTAAACCACATGCCACTGAAACGATAGATATTCTATGGCCGAAACACTCCCTACAACAAAGGAAAAACGGACAACAAAAAGACCCAGAGTTGAGGTGGTGGTGGTGGTGGTGGTGGGGGGGGGGGGTCTGGAGCCACAACTGCAGCTAAATAAACCTACCAGCAGTGAAGGAAATGATGCATTCAATGGTGCTCTCTCGCAGTTCAGTTTTTTTAAGTGATGCTACATTTCATTCAAGCATTCCTGACAAAAGCCCAAACTGTCAAAGTCAAACTGCGAAGCATGCAGGCAAACTTCACTGATTGCTGGAGCAGCTGTAATTCTGCATCAATGAATGAAGCAGCATATTCTTATTACCACCTAAAATACTGTATTTTTGCAAAGGTTAGTGATGGATCCAAGTGTGAAAATTCGTACATTGTTGTGTAAACTAAAAGACACTGCAACAATGTACAAAAACTAAACAAAGTCCTCTACCACAGTTTTTTTTTTTTGGTCCATTATTTGACAGGGCCTGTATCACGTTAGTTAAGTTATTTCTCACAGTTACAGTATCTGTGTTGGTTGTATCTGACATGATGTTAGCTTGATCATATGTTGCTATGATGGGTTTCCTGAACATTATGGCTACAAGGATAAAAGCTTTCCATTTGGAGTGCAATCCATGTCAGTTTATAATACTTTGCATATTTCTAACAGAAAGTAGCAAATTGGCTGTGGCTGCAAAACAGCTAAACTTAATTTCAATTGACTAAACATAAAATCTAATAAAATGTAAATAGATGTTACTGCTAAAAAACAGTTTGTTTGTTTCGTTGGTTGGTTTTTGGTCGCAGAGAGGTAGCAGTGTTGTGCCAAAAATGATTAAACTCTTTGTTTTTTTCCCAGTCATTACCTAATGTTTAGTATTAATATGCCCTCTGTTTTCCTGCAGGAGTCGCTACCAGCGCATTTTGTGACATTTAATAGACTTAAATGCTGTTTTTAAGGGGAAATATTCCAAGTATCTAAAATGCAGTACCAGGATTCAGCAAAGTAATGGAATACGATACAAAATACATTTTAAAGCAGGTATTCAGTATTCTGTAACTAAATACATTTACAAAGTATTCTCACCAACACTGACTATACCTGACTATCAGTCTTTATCTGAAGGATGAACTCTTTTACTGTTGTATTGAATCAATCCATATAGAAGCACAGAAATGTTGTCTCAAGTTCAAGGAATGTATTAAAGATTGCTCAACCCTTTTTTTAACAGTGTCCTGTCTGGCAGTGTGGCACTCAGAACTGATGTTGTCTGTATTAATCTACTTGATATATATTTGAGAGAAATCTTTATTTGAGGATGCTGTAGGTTTTATTTAGTGATGTTATGGACAAAGAGAATAAAGATAAAGAGGAAAAAAGATGAAGAAGAGAGATTGGGAAGGAAAAGAGAGAGAGTCTGAGTTGACGATACAAGAAAAGGAAAGATAAAAAAGAAAACACAGGAAAACATCCCAGTCTGCCTTCACAGCCGCATGACGGCAGATAGGGGGAGAATTAAAAAATCAAAAACAAAAAACAAAACATAAATCAAAAAAGGAGCAACATTGACAAAATAAAACAACAATGTGAACTAAGAACAAAACAACCACAACACACAAATATGCCTATATAAATACAACAACAATGTCAATGAAAAACTCATGGAACTAATTAGCGGCTGTCATAATCCATATTCAGGGATATTTCAATTTGTTTACATAGTTCATAGTTTTTATTCCATCTTTCAAACAGACATCATTTGATTTCAAGTCCACAGCACTCTGCCGTATCAAAATGGTATGACCGAGTCCTGATGTTTTTTGGGGTTTATTTGCAAATTATTTAATCTGATAATAGGTAGACCTTAAGTTTCTTTATGCTCATGTTTAAAGAGGGGATGCTTGTGAAATAGCCTTAATTTTAGAAATCATGCACGTGAGATAGCCTAATTGACAGTGCTCATTTTATTTCATATAGCTACAGACTTTAAAAATCATTATAAATTGACATGCCTTGATGTTATTCTTATAGGGCCTCATTTATCATATTAAACTTCAGATAGTAGGCCTATTTGACTGGAATTGAAAAAATTTGTCCGGTAAATTGATAACCTGCCGGTCATGTTGTCCAGTGCCAATTTTTTCTAGCAGAAAACATGGTGTGTGACTTTTGAATAATGTGGAGCTGTAATTGGGTTCTGGGTTTAATAAGCAGTCAATCAAACTATACTCTTTGGGCTTAGGCTGAATTCTCTCGGGCTTGGCCCGGGTGGAGCCAATTTTTAAAAACAGATTATAGCTCTATGATATGGTCGGCTGGTGCCTATCTCCAGCTGTCAAAGGGCGAGAGGCGGGGTACACCCTGTACAGGTCACCAGTCCATCACAGAAAATGGAGAACTTCTACAGTTAAAATGAACATATTACGCATGAGTCTTTGTGTTGTACAATTGTCCCCCAGCCTGCACACATAGATCATTCGACAATCGGTCTGATTTTATGTTTTGTGTTATTGCATTTTATACTTGTTTATATTGTTGCTGTTTATATTGTTGGTTTCCCTGATTGCGGCTGCCAATGTTTCAATAAAATAGCAAACAGGGAGAGAGTGGACATCCCTGTTTAGGACCTCTCTGAAGATAAAACCTAGATGATTGGTTATTAGTCCTGATACCTGCTGTTGGGGAACTATATCATGTTTTCAACCAGTTAATAAGAGAATTTCCAAAGCCCAAATTATGTAAGGTTGCAAATAAGAATTTCCAGTTAATTTTATCAAATGCTTTTTCTGCATCCAAAGATAACATATTAATGTGGATGTTTTTACAGTACGAATAATCTATTAAATCTATTTATCTAGTTGAATTTGTGGGTGAAAGCCTAAATTTTATAAAACAGAACTTTTTTTGTTATTTCTCTTTTCTGTTTTATTTTATTTGATGAGAATTATATTATGTTACCTCTAAGCACAGCTTTCCCTGCCTTCTAGAGAGTGGGGACGGCAATGTACCAGGAAGGTCATTAAGTTCCAAGTATGAAGCCCCCTCTTTTTTGATATATTTAATAAATTCTTTATCCTTAAGTAATGATATATTAGATCTCAGACTTTTGCATTGAAGGGTTTCTTTTTTATTTACTAGATTTACTTACTGACTAAAAATAATCTAATCGAGAAGAAAAAATGTGGACATCTGAGAAAAAAAGCGTATTTTCTGTCCTTGGGGTGAAGAGATCCCCATACATTGCAAAGTCCATTATCGCTCATGTACTGTTTAACTACATCTATGGAGTGTAAGCTGTGCTGAGTCCCTGCTGTACTAAGACTGTCTATTTCCTCATTTAAACCGAAGTTGAGATCACCAGCATGAAGAAGTAAGCAATCCATGTGTTCAACTAGAACTGAGAAAAAGGTATGAAAGAATGAGAGGTCTTCAACATTTGGGCCATATACACTAACTATACATAACTTTTGGTTATGTACTGGTATACATAGTTTTAATATCAACCTTTTGCATCTGTAATTGTGTCTATTATTTTAATATTAACATTTAAATGTGTTATATTAATGTTGCTACTCCGCATTTTCCATAGTTATAGCATGAAGAAAATACATTAGGAAACTCAGGGGATTTAAGATCATCTGCAGCTGAGATGGGTTTATGTGTCTCTTGTAATAAGACAACATCTGCCTTCAATCTTTTAAGCTGTTTAAAAATCTTAATTCTTTTATCACTTGAGCCGGACCGATGAACCTCCCATGTTAGAAACCTGAGAGAACCCATAGAAGTATGACTAATGTTGGACAGTTCATATTACCATGGAAGCTGATAAGCACAAATACAGTCTTAGTTTGTGGTTCGGGTTGCCTTATTGAAAGTCCAGAAGCAGAAACATAGGGAGAAAAATAGAAGAAAATTAGAGAACCGTTACGGGTGAGAGTAAGATATGTAATTATGCTATGAAAAAAGTCTGTGTGTGTGTGTATGTTGGTGTGTGTGTGTGTGTGTGTGTGTGTGTGTGTATGTGATAGCGGAAGAAATGGTGACAGACATGTGAAGAAGAGGGAAAAGAGAGCCAACATACCAGTGCACAGCCTTTGCCCCGCCGACATCTACCAACGTAAACAGCCTGCACAGCTGTGCTTACATTAAATTATAGTTGTCTGATTTAAAAAAAAAAACCCTCATATCTAGACATTGTTAGATGACTAATAAAACCAAAGAGTAAGCTAGGGTCCCCTGAACAGCTGACCATTAACTTACAGTTTATCTACAGCTACATCTATAGCGCTGCTTCATTCACTGATCATTGTCTTCCTGATTGGGAATGACATGTGCTTTCTATCCAGGATCTCTTTTGGATATTGATCATTTACACTGTAATTCATCTCCCGGAGCTCTCTGCCCCAACCTCTGATCTGGTATGTTTGCTTGTAATGCTCAAATTTGGTCGCGGGCGGCTGTTTTGGGCTTTTTACCTCCAACCAAGTGGACACAGTGAAAAGTGATGTTTCTTACCATGTCGCTTGGAAGTTTAAGCTAATGTTGGAGAAATTCTGGGACAGTGGTTTTTGCGTCTTCCTCTGCTTCCTCTGAGAGCCCAGAAAAAACAAGATTATCTGTGGTGGTGCGAGTCTGGATATCTAAGATGGATTCCTTAAATAAATAAATTCAGTCTAGCTTAAAGGGAGCTACTATTCTAAATGGATTGATCTATTATATCAGGGAGAGGATAAATGGGATGTGGAAGACAAGAATAAAAACCAAATGACGTCAAATGGAGACACTCACTTAACATTAAACACCAACTATAACCAATTTCAGCAGAAAGCATATCTATATGCTAAAACTGCTCCACCCAGGAATTAAGAAATTGGAACGTTCCTTATTTTGATGATTTCTTCAGTCCACAATCAGACAACAGAGTAGGTGAAGAATTAATACCTGGGTAGGTTATTACGTCCACCTCAATGTGCAGAACAGATAGGACGGAGATTAGAGACGCGTGTATCAGGCTGCAGCTGGTCAACACGCTCTTTGACAAGGAACACCGGTTCACAGACAACTTTTTTGCTTAAACTGGATGGTGCACAAAAAAACCACGGGGCAGTTTCAGGATGATTCCTTTTGGACCAACTGGTAGAATCAAAAGGGAGAAGGGAAATGGGTCAGAGCGGATATTTGAATTTTTCCTCTTTCTTCAGCTCTGTAGGAGAGATCGGCTGGCGCTTTTGCTGGCCCTGATTCAATTTATTCACTTCAATTCAAAAATACTTTATTGATCTCAGAGGGAAATTAAGTAATTTTAATAAGTTATATTATAAGTTATATTGGCTTTATCTGCATCATCCCTAGCCATCACTGACAAACTGACCATTGGGAGGCTATTGGGGTCACAAAATGGCCCCGTCCTGGTGCAAGGGATGCTGGGAGACTGAGTACATTCAGTTTAATGTGAGCAACTCAACAATAGTTACCTTAGCCCTTTGGGCTGTTTCTCTGAGATATGATCTAATGTGCTCAGCCTTTTAGTTTACATGAAGGGCTTGTTTTAGTAATCTTGCCATACTGGCTCTCACAGACTGCTGTAAGAGGCTCCTCTGTCCGCAATTTGTTACCTGTATTAATTGCACATTTTTTAACTCATCTGTATAAAAGACACCTGTCCACAACCAAAGTAACCAGATCTGAGACCAAAGTAACAAAAGGCTACCATGAGTAACACACTTTGCCGCCAGAGACTCAGATCCTGCAGTGCCAGATGTGTTCCCATGCTTAGGCCAGTACATGCCCAGGCCCATCTGAAATTTGCTAAAGAGCATTTGGATGATCCAGAGAGGGGTGGGAGAATAACATATGTTGAGATTAAACCAAAATAGAACTTTTTGATAAAATTTCTTCTTGTGTTTGGAGTTGAAAGAATGCTAAATTGCATCAAAATAACACCATACCTACTGGAGAATGGGTGTGGAAAGATCATGCTTTGGGACTATGTTTGTGCAAAGTGACGAGGACGAATGATCTGTGTAAAACAATGAATGGGCCCATTTTGAGTGAAAAGCTCCTTCGATCAGCAAAGGTATTGAGAATGAAATATGGCTGGGTCGTTTAGCATGACAATCATTACGTTTACATGCACATCTAAATTGAGCTTTTGGAGTCAGACTAAGCGCTTGCCCCCAGTTGAGAGCCATGTCCTAGTTTTCATGTCACTCAGAAAATCGAATTATTAAATGAAGTAAGTTCGACTCCCCAATGATAGATGAAAACAGGCACCTCTACTTGTTATTGTTGTTGGATGCAGAGTAGTCTGATTCCCAATTCTCAATGGGTAGCTTAGTTGGGCTTCTTAAACTCCACTTCAGTTCGATTCCAGCCTGAAGTGGTCGAGCCAGTCTCCAGATCTGAACCCCACAGAAAATCTTTGAAGTGAGTACAAAGTCTGTGTTGCCCAGCGACAGCCCCAAAATATCACTGCTCTAGAGGAGATCTGCCTGGAGGAATGGGCCAAAATACCAGCAGCAGTGTGTAAAAACATTTTGAAGGCTTATTGAAAATGTTTGACCTATGTCATTGTCAACAAAGGATATATGACCAAATATTAAGATGTCTCTTAATAGGAGTGACTTTTGTTATTGACCAAATACTTATTTTCCGCCAAAATTTTCAAATAAATCCTTTAAAAATCAGGCATTTTGATTTTATAAATTTTTTTTTTACTTTGTCTCTCAAAGTTGAGGTGGAACTATGATGAAAATTACAGGCCTCTTTAATGTTTTTAAGTGGGAGAACTTGCACAAATGGTGGCTGACTAAAGACTTTTTTGCCCCTCTAAATGCTGAAATTAAATCACACATTACTTGCTTTCTGAATGAACCAGGTTGTAGTGTATTTTATTTAGTTGGATCAGAGTAAAAGCGCTAAAAAAATAGACTTTGCACATATCAGATTTTCAAATGTCAAAAAAATCAATGTATTCATTTCATGGCACTGTGCGGTCATGTGTTACTTAAAATCCCAGTAACATAAACTGAAGTTTGTAGTTATGACATGAAAGAACCGGAAGAAGTTGAAGGAATTTGAATATTTCTGCAAGGCAATCTAGGTTGTAGACTGAAGCAGTAGTTGTACTGAAACAGAAATTACTTAGAAAGGAGTAAATGACCTTAATATTTTCAGTCTAAATTATAACAAAGTGTCAGAGGACCTCAACCAAAGGGGCTTGATTAAATAATTCTGATGGGTGAGGATATAAATAAAAAAAAAGGAACAAAACAAACACTCCTGAAAGTGAGTGCCTGATTGCTCTAATTAGTATTTTTATAAGGGTTCTCCATCAGAAAAGGTCTTCGTATAGATCATGCTGTGGGGATGCAAAAGCATTTGTCAAGTTCTAATTAAAGATCTAGGTAGCAGTTGAGAAGCCATCAACTTTCTCTCCTAGCTGCTGTTGTGTTTGGCTGTTTGTTTCAAAGTTTGGTTTTATGTTATTAAAAAAGGACATGGATGTAATCTGTTCCTCTTTCAGAATATTTTTGTTATATTTTGTTAGATAGAACACAAGGGAAACTCTGGTCATGAGAGTGATATAATCAAATCTTTTTTTTTTTTTTTCAAGGTTTTTTGGGCCAAGGTGGCCTTTATTGACAGTGGGTAGATTGTGAAGGGGAGATAGATGAACACGCGGCAAAGGACGCTCTGGATAGGAGTTGAACCAGGAGGACAAAAGCCTTGGTATATGGGGCGCCCACTCTAACCACTGCGCCGTGCAACGCCCCAATATAATCAAATCGTATGACAAAATTTTACAGAAACGTTTGACCAAAACTGTCAGAACCATCAGAATCATCCATCAGAACCATCCATCAGAAAAATCCATCAGAAACATCTACCAAAACCATCCATCAGAAACATCCATCAAAACCATCCAGCAGAACTATCCATCAGAACCAACAGAACCATCCAACAGAATCACCCATCGGAGCCAGCGGAACCATCCATCAGAACCATCAGAACCATCTAAAAGAACCATCCATCAGAACCAACAGAACCATCCATCAGAGCCATCCAACAGAACCATCCATCAGAACCATCCATCAGAAAAATCCAACAGAACCATCCTATCGAACCATTCATCAGAACCAACAGAACCATCCATCAGAATCATCCAACAGAACCATCCATCAGAACCAACAGAACCATCCATCAGAACCATCCATCAGAACCATCCATCAGAAAAATCCAACAGAGCCATCCTATCGAACCATTCATCAGAACCAACAGAACCATCCATCAGAATCATCCAACAGAACCATCCATCAGAACCAACAGAACCATCCATCAGAACCATCCAACAGAACCATCCTTCAGAACCATGCAATAGAGCCATCCATAAGAACCAACAGAATCCTTCGTCAGAACTAACAGAACCATCCATCAGAACCATCAGAACTAACAGAATCATCCATCAGAACCATCCAGTTGAACCATCTATAAGAACCAACAGAATCATCCATCAGAACCATCAAAACCATCCATCAGAACCATCCAACAGAACCATATATCAGAACCATCCAACAGAACCATCCATCAGAACCATCTATCAGAACCATCCAACATAACCATTCATCAGAACCAACAGAACCATCCAACAGAACCATCCTATCGAACCATTCATCAGAACCAACAGAACCATCCATCAGAATCATCCAACAGAACCATCCATCAGAACCAACAGAACCATCCATCAGAACCATCCAACAGATCCATCCAACAGAACCATCAATCAGAACCATCCAACAGAACCATCCTATCGAACCATTCATCAGAACCATCCAACAGAACCATCCATCAGAACCATCCAACAGAACCAACAGAAGTTTAGTCTAGAAAATACATGCAAAGCTTAGTTTCTAGAATAAAAATGAATAACTACTGGGTTACTGCTACTCACTAGCTTTTAATACATATTAACCTTTTTATATGTCATCTTTGATTGGTTTATTGTTTTATTATGTTTTGATGATGCTGTCTCTTATACTTAATGTTCAGCACTATGGATGCTTTAATCTTTGTAAAATGTGCTCTACAAATAAATATGGTGTGGTTATATGGGTGTGGAAAAGTGTCATTTTTTTCTTTATCGTGAACTTTGCCCGAGCTGTTTTAAGGTATTTCAAGAAGCCAAAAAGACTGTGGCTAGGAAACATGTTTGAGGAACACAAAGGAGTCTTGCAGACGGCACCTTTTTTCTATGGGCATGAATTTAAAATTTTGAGTGCTTGGCAGATGGGCTGGAGCAAAGTGTGGCTCAGAAAAATTCAGTTAGACCAGACTGGCAGCTGAAGCAGCAGCCAGATACACAGCAGCTGGAGCCCACACAAACCAAACAGCTTCAGTGACTGAAGTGACAGAGCCAGGCAAAGTCTTAGGAGGCAAAACAACCAAAATGACATTTAACCCCTATATCACTGGGAGCCAAATCTGATCTTTGACTTATCTGAACAGTTTTTGATATGTTTCTTCTGATTTCCTTAAATTCATTTTCATCATTGACTCCTTTTGACTTAAGGCCGCCAGAAAATATTTGATTTCACAATAATAATATTATATGCACTGATTTTTTTTCCTGCCTCTTTCTGGATGCAAACATTTTGGCATTGGTGCCACCATAAAGTTTTCTGTAGTTACTGTCATGCAATTTAAAAAACTTTGTTTACACAATTGGGTCTTGGATTTTAAGTGTTTTTTTGTCGTTGTTGAGTAGCGTATTTCATTTTCTGAAACAACAGAATTTCATTTTCTCTTTCCTCAAACAACAATTCACAAAAAACTTTTTTTCTGGGTGTAGAACCTTCTTACAAATGTGAAAACAGACAAAAGCAGATCTGCTCCTAAAATACTTTCATCAAGCAAAAGGTATTTTTCTGCTCAACCCTTATCTGCCTATATTTAAGTAAGGGATAATTAATGCATTTAGGGCTAAAGTTCATCCATATTGATTTACTTTTTTGTAAAACAGACCCAGAGCATGAACATTGTTCTCTTAAGGGCCAAAGCTGCTTGTGTTGCACATTATGCTGGAAAAAAAAATATTTCTGAAGAAACCTGATTATAATTTGAGTGCTATAGAAGAAAAAGAAACAAAAGGCAACTTCCTTTGCAAAATTAACAAGTAAATCATGCACAAGTACTACTTTAAACAATCCTACAGAATAATTATGTGGACAGTTTTTCATAACTTTGTGTTGTTGCTGTGCTCTTCCAGCAGAGAGGGGAGAAAGAACAGAAAGTTTCACGGATTTGTGAATATTCTCCAAAGTATTCTTTTTGCTGAGAATGCTTTACATTCATCATCTCCCGATATATTGCTTTTGAATTGCAACACTATTAGCAGGAATTCCATCTGTCACTGTAGAAGGAGGTTCTAACTATTGACTTACATTTATCCAGAACTGAAAAGTGTGTTTGAACAGATTTTTTTCATGTGAAGATTATTATTTTTTTCTCTAGTGGTAAAAAACATTGGTTCATGAATATTTTGTGTAATATTTAGGTTACCGTAAATGGAATTAAAGGTTGTAAAGGAGCAATAATGACATTTTTCACGTGGTTTGTGGACATGTAATCACTGAATGAAAACTAATACCGTACTTGCATATTCAGGTAAATTCTCTTCGGTTTGTAACTTTTCCCACAGGTGTCCGTGGTGCACTTGTTAAAAACAGTCCGTCTGCTTCGTTTGCTGAGGCTCCTACAGAAAATGGACCGCTACTCACAGCACAGCACAGTGGTCCTCACCCTACTCATGTCTATGTTCGCCCTTCTGGCCCACTGGATGGCCTGTATCTGGTACATCATCGGAAAGATGGAGATGGAAGCCAATGCCTACAACTGGGATATTGGTAAAGTAAAAAAACAACATAATTTTTGGTTAACTTTAAACTCCTTCCTTTCAGCGCTGCAGGGATCCTGTTAGGAACTGAGGTATATTCAGCAGCAGACTGGTACTCCCTTGCTAGCATGAGCATGTCTATAACACTTTTTCAACATATAATTTCTGTTTGGGTTTTTTTAGAATTTAAATCTGAATATTCTCTGCAAAGTGTGGCAAATTAAGCCAATTTTAAAAAGGTTATAAAATGTATTTCATTTTATTGTCTGATAAGACAATACATTTTTTTTATATATTGTAAGGGAAGCTGTCAGCACTTTCTCCAAATTATTATAATATGCACAAATCTTATTATAATGAACGAAAGTCTTAGCATGTTTTATGTTTGAGACTGACATAAGGTGTTGCCTTAATGTAATGTGGAATCAAAGTAATTAATTCAATTCAACATTTTGTTAAAACAAATCCGAAAAGTTTGGTGTGCATTTGTATGTAGCCCTCTTCACTTTAATATTCCTGAATAAAAAGGAACGAATTTGCTTCCCAGACTTTACAGCTATTGCTGAACCTCCACTGTTCAAATCAAATCAAACTTTATTTATAAAGCACTTTTCAAACCACAGCTTCTCAAACTGCTTTACAGATTTATAATGACCCCACAACCTCCCCACCCCCCCTTCAAAACCAAAAATAAAACCATCATCACAACTACACCCCCCATCCCAACCCATCACCCATACACACACATACTTAAAAGCGGCAATAAAAAAACAACAGCGGGCTTAGCACAGATGAGGCAGGAAATACCATCATGGGAGCCATCTGCGTCGGCAACTGCAGATCAGCAGCAGCAGCCAAGATACTGACCCAGGGCGCCCAGAGGAGGGAGGGCTGGTACCCCCACCTCCACCCAAGCACTACTTGGGGGGCACCCAGGCAGCCACAGCCGACCACCGCCCCCCGATGCAGAGTGCTCTCATAAAGGAAACACTGGGAGGATGATTAAAATAAGTTAAAATATAAAATAAACACTGGATAATGAGATTAAGTAGTAAAAAATGATAAAAATGTTTAGATTGATAATGTTTTAAACTATCAAGTGTAACACAATAAGATAGGATCAAAATAAAAATGCAAAACAGATTAAGAATAAATAATAATAGTCAGTTAAAAGCTAAACTAAAAATTAAATCAAGTAAAACATGTGAACCGATTAAACCTATATTATTAAATAATAATCAGTTAAAGCTAGGTTGAAAAGGTGAGTCTTGAGCCTGCTCTTAAAAACATGAACTTTCTCTGTGGCCCTGATTTCCTCTGGCAGCCTGTTCCAGAGGTGAGGGCCATAATAATTGAAAGACGCCTCACCATGAGGGCTTCTCCTGACTTTGGGGATGATAAGGAGATGGCTACCAGAGGATCGCAGAGACTATACAGTAAAATACATATGTCTTCTCATTACAATAAATTTAGAGTAGTACGGAAATGACACAGACAAATGCCCATACAAACAAACAACATAAGAAAAGAAAAAAGAAAACAACAATACCTTGCTTGTCACCTGCATCATGACACAAGAAAGCAAGGTTTGCAGGTTTGTTTTTCTTCCAGACAAGATTTGCCAGAGAACATTAGAGAACCAAAAGCATCATGAAGCCCAAGAACCATAAAAGATGGTTTAGGATTGATGTTGGACAGAAGCTTAAAACAGGGTAGCTGAGTGTTGTAGATGAAGCTCGTGAAAAAAAAAAAGTATCAGATATCAATAAATGTAGAAAGTAGTAGACAAATTCTTGTCATGGACAGAGATTTCCATGTGTTTCCATAAAGAGAAACCGTTTCTAGGCATAACTCTATAGTGCATAATCCCTGTAATAATTCAATAAACAGAACATTTTAAAAGCAATAATGATTCCATTACCTTCTCTTTTAGTTTAATTACTGAATACATATTGAATGAAAAAGTGTGAGAGTGTGAAATCTTTAAGAAAAACACTCAGTTAAGTGTGAGTTTCTTGACTGTCTTCATAATTAACGACAGACCCTCACAGCTTAGCCCTCAGCCTCTAGGTCAGTCATGTAATGAGCCCCACTGAGCTGATCTCTGGTCAGTATTGATGCGCTGCAATGCTTGTAATTATCTCATTCTCGCTGAGCAGCTTTGGAGATTTCTCTATACCAATTACTGCCGTTAAGTGTCATAAAGTAACACGTCCATGCCTGAGGCAGGTTTAATGCATTGTATCCTAATTATTTACTTCTGACACTGAAGTTAATGTTGAAGCGAAGCAGGAATGTGGTGTTTCCTTCCAATTACCATTCATCAGTGTCAGCGACAGAGTCTTGTGGGATCAGCTGCATTGATCCATACTGCACTGACTGAGAAGAGACTCTGGTTTCCAACCATCTGCTTAGTTTCTGGAATTCACTTAGTTTGTTCTGGATACTGCATTAATGAGAGATAAACATGGCTGACAAATTTCAGAAGCTATGGTTTTGGATTAATCTGTATCCACAATTAGCTCTGCTACAGAAAGCCTCGCAAGAATTTGTGGAGTATGGAACCTTTGTTATAAAATATGCATTTGTATTATTTTAGTAATTGAAGCGGGTTATCTTTATCTTCCCAACAGGGTGGCTCCATGAGCTTGGGAAGCGTCTGGAGTCTCCATACAGCGGCATGGCAGAAGTTAACACTACTGGCAGTGGTCCCTCAATCCGTAGCGTCTACATCGCTTCACTCTACTTCACCCTCAGCAGCCTGACCAGTGTGGGGTTTGGCAATGTGTCTGCCAACACTGACGCTGAGAAAATCTTTTCTGTTTGCATCATGCTCATCGGAGGTACCCTAAAAAATAACAGTCTTTAGAGCACATCTTAGTGTCTAAACAATGCCTTAGAAATAGTATCTGTGTATCGTATAAAAATCTCCTTGAGACTTTTCCTCTTTTATCTTCATGGAAACCCCACATTTCAACGTCTAAAAATCTGAAAAGTATGCCAGACATCCATCTTTGAAGAAATTACAGTAAAACCAACTATATTTGAATTACCTTCTAGTTAATACATTTTGTCCATCTGGGCGCAACATGAACATTATTCAAAAGAACAGGCAATGCCAGCCAGAAGACCCAAGAAAAATGTACCAGCTAGGGAAGCTAAGCTGAGTAAATGGCAAGGCAAGGCAATTTTATTTATATAGAACACTTTCGACATAACGCAATTCAAGGTGCTTTACATGATTCAGTGGTAAAGAAACCAAATACATGATAATAGTGTGAAAATTAAAACAGAGAATCACTAAAAGAAAGCATTTAGTAATTGAAGCATGAAAATAAAATGTATGTAAAAGTATGAAAATTAAAAACAGATAAACCGCGAGAATCAATTAATGAAAAAATTTAGCAATTTATTAAAAGAAGTAACAGTACTTAAAAAGAATAATCATATCAGTTACTTATAAGCAAGGCTAAAAACATATGTTTTTATTTTATATTTAAAAGAGTTCAGTGTCTCTGCAGCTGCATTCATCTGGCAGTTTGTTCCAGATGTGGGGAGCATAGAAACTGAAAGCTGCTTTTCAATTTTTGGTTGCGGTTCTAGGTACGATCAATAGACTAGAGCTGGAAGACTTGAGTGGTCTGGATGGTTTGTACCATGACAGCAGATCTGTTATGTACTCTGGTGCTAACCCATTCAATCATTTATAGGCTAATAAAAGCACTTGGAAGTCTAATCTCTTACTACAGGGAGCTAATGTAAGGACTTTAGAACTAGGGTGATGTGTTCTACTTTCCTGGTTCTAGTGAGAACACGAGCAGCAGCGTTTTAGATTAGCTGCAGCAGGATAATGGATGGAGCTAGATTAAGGCCCCTTTTAGATGCTGGTTTAGGTTTCAGCAGCAAAAAGGTTGAATGACATCATTGTCACTGTATGGTTTAGATCTGTTAACAGTAACAAATGTCAAAAAGTTCAAAGGGTGTGAATAATTTTGTAAGACACTGTATGTCTTTTGGAAATTACTCATTCGTTGTGTCTTTAAAGTTAACTTCAAAATGAGACTTCATTGTAAAGAGTAATGGGTAAAACTGAGTTAATAAGACTAATTCGTCTTGTCTTAGTTAAAATTTCAAAGGCACATAATTGGATTTCTTTCCCCCTTTCTTTGCCCATTCTTCTGTTCCATTAGAAGGCTGTCTAATGCCGAACTTTACAGGGGGAACAGAAGTAGTTCAAACCAGATAAAGTAAGATTGTTGGCAGTCACTTTTGCAAGATTTTCCCAGTGGATACTCTCCATTTTCTGCTTAAGCTAAATGCCAAATGTCGCCCACTGCTGAAGGTCACAAACATGAAAAGCCAAAAACATACAACACATCCCTATGCTTGTTCACATACTTCCACTTCCCAGTTGGGAGTCATGGAATGAAAACTAACCCGAAACATCTTGAACTGCACCTAAATAAACTTAGTTTATTATAGGGAATGCATTAATTTGTTGTTTGATTTGTTTTGTAGGGTTTAGTTAAGAATATTAAAAACGTTGGTAAAATAAGAACGTTTTATGATTAAAATGTACATTGTATGCCACATAAACTAAAAATATTTTCCAATATCTTAATTTAAACAGTTTGATTACTCTTTTAATCATTGAAAACTGTCTGAAACACTCATATTCAGTATAGAAGCCAATGGTCATGTTCAAACGGTACAAAAGAAAACTTAAAAACTTAATGAACTAGTTATCCCCAAAATATATAATCTAATACCAAAATCTACCCCAAATACAGAATAAAACAAATGTTTCCAAATAGGGTTTGGTATTATGAATGATTTAGATAAAGAAATGATTTATTTTCAGTTTGCAGGCAAAACCTGTAATCTTTGTCTTGATTGACATTTTCCCAGGGTTTTTGTAGTTTTTTTATGGAGTTTGTGTACTTTGGTACAGACTTCGCCAGATGATGGTACTAAAATACTACTTTATATTTGTTAAACCGGGTTATGTTTCATGTTTTGTATTTATTTGATGAGAGATATGGGAACCCCTTAACCCACTGATCAGAATTAAATGTCTTAAAAACAACAACAATGAATTCAAACATTTCTGTTGAAATAGTTGATTTCTTAAATGAATATACATAAAGGCCAATCAAGGTAAAGAGAAAAATATTGCAATATCTTAAGGATGCTAGGAAATTAATAATGCAATTAACTCAAGTGTAAAACAACTCATCAAATTGATCACTTTAAGACGTAGAGGAAAATGTTCATTTTATTGTCATGGGATACTTTAAACAATTCTTTGAATTATTCAGATGAATTAGTACACCTTTCGAATGGAAAATAAAAATAGCTGGAAAAATATGACAGACTAAAGAGGAACTTTTATTTTTTCAATGCATAACGAGACATTAAAAGCATCCTTACGCATAGCCTTTAGATAGGTAGAATTGTATTGAGGCTGCCACTGACATGTCAGCGTAATTTCACTTTGTAAGAAAACTGACCAAGCCAAAAGTAGGATTCCCTAATGTCCAGCCTTTGGTGACACAGTTGTGATGCAGCTCAAAACTCAATTAGATCAAGAGAACAGATCACCTGTGGGTTTAGAAGGTAAACATGCGTCTGTGCAATCAAATAAGGTATTTGGTCCGCTGACATTGAGCTTCCTGTATGCAAGATATAAATTTACATTTATTTTGGCTTTTCTCTCATCTGCTCAGCTCTCAGCGAGGACGGTCGCTTTTTTCCCTCCCTCCTCCTCCTGTGTCTTATCCCACAGCTCTCTGTCTCCTGTGCCTCTATCTGGAGTATCTTTTGGCAATTTTCTCCGAAACCAAACTGAATAAGCGAAGATGGAAATGGTCAGCTGGTCTCTGAATGCTATTGATAAAATCTACTCAACTCTACGAAGCACCGGCAAGGGTCAACCGGGGTGTCCTGCGGAGACGTATCCGGCGGGCTACGTGCTGGACGCTTGGACAAAGTTTCAGCCCTTGTGTCTGTCAATACTCTCCCAAGAGGATGCTGAAGATATATATCTATTCGCAATCATGGTGATCGGGTTTCTGCTGATTGGAATGGGCAGTTACTGGAACTACCGAAAAATGGAGCAACAAAGATCTGAAACACAGTCGAGATTGGTCACTGTTCTGGAAGCGATTGGACGGCTGAAGGAACAGCTGGATGCGTTGATTCGTACTGATGGGACTCAGAACCAAATGCTGGGGGAGCTGGGACGCAGAACAGACGCTGTAAGAGGCGATCTGGCCGGCGCTCTGGGACTCATCCGCAATTTGTCATCGGACTTGGAGAAACTGTCGGTGCGGATTGGGGCAACTGGAAATTAATTGGATTTGGAACTATTAATCTGGGAATTAATTTGGATTTGGAACTTTAATTTGAACTACAATTTGGCTGAATTAGACTAAAAAAGAAACCACTGACAGACTGAAGGGACAGAGAGGAATATTTGATCTCTCCCTGAAATCCAAACAATTTATATTTTGGCTCCCATGAAGACCTTCAACCTGGTCCTAATCAAATGTCCCTGAGAAGAATGTCAACAGAGTCTCCTCTCCCCCGTACACCTGCATCTACTGACGCACACACTGACATGGTTACACACACTCACATTCACACACACCGTCTCGCTGTCTCCTCATTTTCTCTCCTGCAACAGGAAGCTGGATAACAGCGCGCCTCGATGGCAGCGCGTTAACCTGTGGACTGGAGCTCATACCTGCCCATCCTTCCTGATGTGTCATTGTTAATGTCTGAATATGTGCTTAAATGTTTGTTGGTGTGGTTTTTTTCTATTACCTGCGTTGTGAGTGCTGTACGGACCCACAACACAGTTGAGCGTTTTTTCCCCCTCACCGTGGAACCCTCCCCTACCAGATGTTTACTTCTCTATGTTTCATAAACGGGAGCGCCGCTCGGTGGCTGCATGCCCAACAGTGACCTGGATCTGTTTGTTGTTGTTGTTGTTTGTAATGATCTTGGACAGGTTGTACTGTATCTGTAAATTCCTTGTATGCATCATACTTGTATGTGTCATACTTGGCCATTAAAGCTGATTCTGATTCTGATTCTGATTGATGTCATCATAGACATAAGTTTAAATACATCAATCATGAAAGCTTATCTGATTCATGTTCTGTTGTTTTAAATAAGCAAATGCTGATGTTTCCTGCTATACATCCACAGTGCTGTGAAAAAATGTGTGTCCATACAGTTTTTTTTGTTTTATTTCTTTTTACTTAAATCTTCCAGATTATTAAACCAATGTTTATGTCAGACAAGCATAACCTGAATAAGTTTAAAAAGCTATTTTAAAAAGCCATTTTAAATTGTTAACTTAATTTATTAGAGGAAAAACAAACCAACATGGCCTTAAGTGAAAAATAATAACTTGCTAAATCAAGAGCTGACTGTATTTAATTCGTGAATATAATTTCCCTAGGTCTAACTGCTACCAAATCTTAGGAAATCACCTAAATCAGAATACATGAACCAAGTCATAGGATCTCAAGAAGCACTACATAATGCCTCGATCTCAAGAAATTCTAAAACCATTGGAAACAATGTAATTTACCCCTGTTTGCCTGAAAAAATGTTGTCCTCCTATTTAAATGACAGTTTCCTGATGTTTCAACTTATTTTGTTCTCTGTTATCTGCTTCCCATCTAACTATCCATCATCTTCTTTCTTTCTTTTTTTGTCCTCTCCTTCCTTTTACCTGCAGCACTGATGCATGCATTGGTTTTTGGCAATGTGACAGCCATTATCCAGAGGATGTACTCCCGCTGGTCTCAGTACCACACCAGGACCAAAGACCTCAAGGATTTCATACGTGTCCATCATCTTCCACAAAGCCTCAAGCAGCGAATGCTCGAGTACTTTCAGACAACTTGGTCGGTCAACAATGGAATTGACTGCAATGAGGTATAACACAGAAGCAGACTCACTTATTAGCCTGATTAAGTCTTTTTTATTACAAAATCAAAGGAAAGTTTTGGAAAACTGTACCTTTTCTTGTCGTTTCCTATACGTTTTAGCTTGTAAAGGAAGGACTTTAGAATTCCACCTTGTTAACCTGAACCTTCTTTTTACAGAGACTGAGAATAGTTGAACAATTTATTCAAGACCCAGGAATTTTCTGAATATCCTGTAATAGCTGAGTCATTAACCTAATGATGTACTTGGTCTCTGCATATGAGTCACCTAAAGGTAAATTGAGGTCAGACATCCAAAGAAAACTAAAGTCAGCAGCAAAGCAGTTGTCATTGTATGGTAAATTTTAGGAATTCATTTTAAGGACAAAGTTTGGAGAAAGTATGAAATGGTTATGTTCTTTTCCAGTCTGTTTCCAGTAACTTAAGGCCTGCTAAACTATATTTCTTTGTATTGTCTTTGTACTATGAACATACCGATCAATTATTGAATAATATATATCTCCCTAGAGCGGCACTCATGTGCAAAAACAGTAATTGTACAAACATTAAACATATCATAGATATCTCTGCTATGTATACTGCAATTGTCTCAGCTTTACTTGAAGCTAGTAAGCCTCTTCTTAAGCATAAAATGGGAGGAAAAACTCGGCCGGGTTGGAATGCATATGTGGCTGAATTCTATGCTGAGGCTCGTGAAGCTACTAGATCCTGGGCAACGGCTGGTAAACCAAGACAGGGACTGATTTTTGAATATAAGAAGAGCACAAATGCAAAATGTAAATATGCAATACGTTTCATTAGTAAAAATGAGTAACATCTGAGGACTGAAGCTATGGCCAAGAAACTTTTAGATAACACATATAATGATTTCTGGAAAGAGTTCAAACACACAAATAACTGCAAACCCTCACTACCCTGTTCAGTTGATGGAGTCTCTGGTGCAAATACTATTGCTGAGCTCTGGCGAATGCACTATAGAAAATTGTTTAATTGTGTACAGACTAAATGATATCACCATGAATTGATCAATGCTACAGGTCTGAAGTCATTAAGAACTTTAGGAGTTGCAGATTTGGGTGCTGGAACAATCATAGATTTTTGAAGCCGGAGAGACAGCGAAAAAAAATAAAGTTATGTAAAAAAACTTAAAAACATGGAAAAAACCCAACCTCCAATACCTCAGGTCCAGGACCTTTCCTCTCCTTAACTCCGTGAATTTTTTTTCCAAAACTACCTCTCTCAATAACCACACTGCCCTGTGAGTAAGCAATATTTCTAAAAACTTACCGTTTGCTTGCAAAATCAGAAAAAATAAAAGGGTTAAAATTTTTTTTTAAATGTGTTGGAAAGTACACGATCAAACTTTCCTTTTAGGGAAACAAGACAAGACAATGCTGCCTTCACTGAGCATGCTCTCAGCGTTGTCCTTGTCTCAGAGTTTTGCCATCGTATAACATAATATTCCATAATAACATTAAAAGATAAAATTTCACATTTAGTTTGTTTAGCTGTTTCCATAGTTAATATATTTATGATCGAAGTCCTTTAAGGACCAGTTGACCCTCATGAAGTATGACAACATATTAGTCTTATCACGCAAAAGGATATTTCATGTACCTTCTACTGCTTCAATGTTTTCTTTATTGATGTCGTATAACTACATTTTCTTTTAGGGTAATAGAGATGAACAGAATATTACTTTGAATTGTCTGTGTTTTAAGCATGCCCAAAATGTTCCCCAGGTTTTTACAAACTAATGTCAGGAGGGGTCTATCTTGTGAATTAGATATTCTGAAATGTATTTAATGGAGAAATGGCAAATGAGATGTAGTACTCCTTTCTACCACAAGAGGCACTAATGCGAATGAATTTACTAACCCAGAGAAAGAAAGCTGATTTTGAGAAAATCCATGCATGTTCTAAATAAAACCATCAAAACCCATGCTTTCATGGCTCAATGAATTCTTTTTTTCTATTAAAGTAATTCATAAAGTCAAACACCTAAAAAAAAAGATTGTTTTACTTCTTCTAAATAAATACAAATACAAATCTAAACACAAATAATTTTAGAACCCATAAAGAAGAGAAAAAAAAGAATGCAAGTAATATTTAAGGTAATGACACAAAAAAAATCAGCTGTCCTAAGAAAAAAAAGATTCACTTGGCTTTGCCTATAAGGATTAAAATCAGTCAATTTTATTGCAGCATTTTTATATGAACACATTAATTTAAAGAGAAAACGTTCATTATTCAAAAATATCCCAGACTTAATTCTAGATACAGGCTGCATGACATAGCAGGATCAATAATTCATCAGATAATTCATGAGGTTCTCACATAGCGGGCAGATTAAAACTCACCCAAAAGGTGATAATGGGATCGATAATTCTACAGAGGAAGGAGCATGTTGCAGCATACATGATTATCCAGCTTTTGTGTTCTTCTTGATCCATTTTAGGCTATGATGATTTTGCATAATACTTGAATCATCCTATTTGATGTGTGACAAGTTCTGCTCAGGACCCACTTCTGGTTTTCGTTGAATTTTCACTAAACAAACTGTGTGTTTTCTGTCATTTTTTTTATTTTACTTGCCAAGCAAAAGACAGCCATGAATAAAGTTAGATTAGCAAGTGTGGCATTTACAGGAAATTCCCACACGCGCGCAGTAAATAACACCTTCACTTGACAAGCACAGGGAAACCTGTCAGCTGTCTAATAGTAACTCGTCTCTGCAGGCTGTGTAGGCCTGCAAGACAGCTGTCAGAATCCTATCCAGAGTTTAAATGGAAGGATGCTGATGGCTCCCAGACAGATGAATTATAGATGGGCCTGTTCATTAGAGTAATCCTGGCTCTGATGACTCAGTGAAAAAAATCTACGTGGCTGGGAGCTACAGATTTTTTGCCCCAGATGAGACAATCGACATAGATGAGATGCAAACATAGTGTGTTTAGGAGCTGTATAAATTGTATTCATAGGTTAGAAATACCAAAAAAAGCGAAAGTAAAAAATTCAATTACCGAGTTGCCGAGTGGTGTTTTCACAACTGTTTCCCATTTTTTTCCCCCCTTCCTGTACTCTGCCTTCCTGTGCCCCATCATCTCCACAGCTGCTAAAGGACTTTCCAGATGAGCTGCGATCCGATATCACCATGCATCTTAACAAGGAGATCCTGGAACTGTCATTGTTTGCCTCTGCCAGTCGCGGCTGCCTGCGCTCACTGTCATTGCACATTAAGACCTCCTTTTGCACCCCGGGGGAGTACCTCCTCCGACAGGGAGATGCTCTCCAGGCCATCTTCTTTGTTTGCTCAGGGTCCATGGAAGTGCTGAAAGATGAAATGGTGTTAGCCATCCTGGGTAGGTTGAAATTAAATTAAGGGGTCTTGGTAATGGGAAGAAAAGGCAAAGATATATTTTTTTGGTGTAATTAGGAAGATTTATGATCAACTGTAAATTCTGAAAGCAAGCTCGGTGTTAGAAACACCATTCAACAAAATGAAAGAAAAAGCTGTATAGTACCCTGAAGGCATAGTTAATATGCAGGTTATTATGATTATTTGCCTACCTCAGAAAAACGAAAAATACTTTTTGTGCCATTGTTTTCAACAAATATTTTCAACAATCTGGAAACGAAATTAATGCGGTTTTAATTTGATATTGTTTTTGATGGTTTTTGTATTCAAATACAATGTGAAAAAATAGATGTGTATAAAAAACCTAAAATAAGGTAAAATACATTAGTTGTCATATTGTCCATATCACCAGCAGCTTCACTTGGGATCCAAATTAAAATAGTTTAATCTCTCATTAATGATGTAAACTTACAAGGAAGACAAAAATTGCTTTGAGCAATTATATTTTTCTTAGGTTAAGTAATAGGGAAATAGTTGCCCCATTTGCTCCATTTTCTAGTGTCTTTGCCTGTGTGCACGATAAATCTGCAAAAGAAAAGGAAGACCCTCGCAACCTCGGTGTTACACAACCTCTCGTCCTTCATGACAGTTTGCTTCTCTGACCTTTTGACAGAGCTACATATCAGTCTGACAACGGTGTGTGGATACAATCTAAGTGTGAAACATCCCCTATCACTATCTATGTTGCTTCCTACATTTGCCACATTCTTTTTTTGTGCGCTTCTGACAGTACCTACTACTTGTTATTACACCTGCAGGAAGAAACTGTGCTTGTGTTTGGATATTTGTCTGAATCCGAAAGGTGGATTTGCTTAGTGGTCCTCAAAATGTTTTATGGCAGTTTCTCTATATGTATATTTGATTGGGTGGGTGGAGGCATATGTGTGTGTGTGGTCTTGACAGGCAGATAGCATTGTCTGACTGTGCAGAAGGTTGGAGTGACATTGAGTGTTTCACTGAAGCACAAAGCAGCTTCTCTGTGGCTCAGCCTGTTCCACTTTGGATGAGCTTGTGAATAGGAAGGAAGGAAGGAAGAAGAAGGAAGGAAGGAAGGAAGGAAGGAAGGAAGGAATTGTAAATAAATAAAACATTTGGATTAGAAAATAAAGACAAAAAGCACAGCTTGAATAGAGAAAGAAAGGCAAGAATGAAAAGTATTTATGGATGAACATGAAAAAAATACTTTGGGAAGATAATGATTATGTACAACAAAATAAGAAACAATAGAAAAAAAGGTGAATACGTTATTAAAGAAAAAAAATTGGAATAGATATAAGGGAAAAAACACACAGAATAAAAAATTGGCTCAAAAAGTGCAAACGAGCAAAATGCAGAAAACAAAGTTGAAAAGGAAAATGATTAGAACAAAGGAAAACAATGTGGAAGGTGAGAAGAAAGAAAGAAAGCAAGAAAGAAAGAGAAAGAAAGAAAGAAAGAGAAAGAAAGAAAGAGAAAGAAAGAAAGAAAGAAAGAAAGAAAGAAAGAAAGAAAGAAAGAAAGAAAGAAAGAAAGAAAGAAAGAAAGCATTGATTGAAGTACAGTAATATAACAATAATGATCTTATAGACAGGAGGAGAGAGACAGAGCGGGCTGTAATAAGAACAGTCACGACTTTCGCTCCTTCGGCTGTGCTGTAATTTAACAGCCCTCATAGTTCACAATGACCCTAATGAATCATTTATCACTTCTTATGGGACATTACCACCGACGGGAGGCTTGGCTTCAGCCCATTTGTACAGAAAAAGCTGTCACAGCCACTTCACTCAAACTGTAACATTTCATAAAAGTATTGTGGATGGATCTACTTTACAAACACTGATACTAGCACAGGCTTATATCTCCTGCTATCATTGTCTAGGCAATGTTCATATCCCTTTAATTGTATTTTTACATTTAGTTTTGCTGTGTTTGTTTACACCAAACTTCAATATTCTTATCTGTTTTATATGTTATAGACTAGCAAGAAGAAGAGTATAGTTGTAAAGGAAAACGAAAATTGTTATGTTTTTATGGAAAAAAAAAGGAAGTGTTGCAGGCAATCTTACTCACCTCCACAAGCCAATACTTTGGAGAACCCCTTTCCACACAATTACAGCTGCAAAGCTTTCAGGGTATGAATACCAGCTTTAAAAAACAGATACACATATGAAATCAGTTAATCAGGGTGGGAATGATTTTCAAATCCCATCAATGATTTAGAAAATCATTCCCACACTATGATGTCGCCACCACAATGTTTCTGATGCTTTTAGGCTAGTAATTTTCTGACATAGTATTTTGCATGTAGGCCAAAATCATGGCAATCTACTTGTTTATGTAAATAACCAATTTCTTCTTGTTTATATTAGTTTTGCTGTCTCTTCTTCCTACCAAAGCATTTTTACTTTCTTGCAACCACTCCAGCTGTTCCTTCATCTCTAACTCTCCGTTTTCTGTCGAGCTTAATTTCTTCTTGGTGGTTCATTGTGTGTTTTACACCTCTTTTTTTTAAAATGCCGATTTTGTGCATCTCTTTACATTTCCAGGATCAATATTTAAGTAAAAATCTATTTACATTCTTCACATGCCTTGGAACTCTGCGATAATCACATTTCCCTCACCACTACACATTGTTAACAGAGCACATTGCATGCTGGCATGGAAAGTTCAGTTGAATGTTAGACATAAAACTGGTCTTCATGATACCTTTCTCTAAAAATACATATAAAAATGACAGATATAAAGCATAAGTGTTTGCATTAGTGCTAGAGAGCCTGCATCTTCAACCCCTTTTATCAGAGTGAAAACCTTTTCAAGTGGACCCCATTCCTAACCCTCTTTTTTATGTCTCTTGCTGAGCAGGTAAAGGTGACCTGATTGGAGCGAACCTGTCATTAGACACCCGAGTAATAAAAACCAATGCCGATGTGAAAGCCCTGACCTACTGTGACCTGCAGTGTATCAACCTGAAAGGGCTCTACGAAGTGCTGGACCTCTACCCTGAATACTCTCATCACTTTGTCCAGGACATCCAGCAGGACCTCACGTACAATCTGAGGGAGGGGCATGAGACACATGTGAGTCCATCCAACCAGTAGAGATTTGATTTAGAAAAATGCAAGGCACACATGCAAAAAAACTAATAAAACTTTATTCATGGGGCGTCTGTTGGTAATAAAATGAAATAACATTAAACATGAGGTGAACGGGTTCTATGTTATCCAAATGTTCAACGTCAATGTGGGTTTGCCCCGTGTACCTTATATACAGTTCATTCAGGCTTCTGGGAGGATCCCCAAATGCATTTTTTTAAACATTTATTTGATGACGGCATTTTCTTTTGAAAACTTGCTGACTTTGCTTAAAAGGTGAGTGCAGTCCAGAGAAACAACCACTTTACATGACCTTTCCCAGTTCTGCCTAGAAGCATATTCAGCCAATATTATTACAAGATCTCATTATTCGTGTGGGTTTACAAAAATCCTAAATAGAATGTAAAGCAATGCTACTGATTCCGGTTCAATTTTCAATCACTGTAGTTGTATGTTCTACAAAAACCAATGCATCTGTCATACTCTTCCAGATGTTGCATGGTGGGAAAACATGTTGGCTTTGATTGCTTGATCTAAAGTCATAATCTTGTAAAATTCAGAATTGCAGATGGGTCAGAAAAGCAAGAATAAGTTCGGGCAATAGGGCAGTTATTGAAGTATTTGGCATTAGAGTTATTTATTAGTTATTAAAGATGTGTTTCCCAACCCTGGTCCTCAAAGCACTCTACCCTGGATGTTTTACGTGTTTCCCTGCTCTAACATGCTGACTGCATGAAGATTGCAGTTCAGCAAAAGCCTGGTAAATAGCCATTAACTGAAATCAGGTTTGCTGAAGCAGAGAAACATGTTAAACGTGCAGGGCAATGTGTCTAGAGGAGGTGTGTTGTAAAACCTGCAGTAGCTCGTTATACAAGAAAATAAACAGTTCAACAACATGCAGTGGAACTTTTTATGGTAACTTTAACTTAGGGGTTCTTCATTGTGTTTGTCTTCAATGTTGAAAATGAAATTAATGGAGGTAATTGAGTGCAATGTCGAATAACCAATAACTGTGTACTTGCCAATTTCCTATAATAGACATAAACCCAATTTACAGTAAAGGTGAGCTCCTTAGGTAAAAAAAAAAAAAAATGCATACGATTATAGTTTGGATTATTTACTGAGCCTAATGGACAGAAATTAGGTCATTGTCCTAGTTAAGGAAACTTTACGAGAGGGATGGCAACAGTAGCTGGGAAACTTGCCACTGTCCTGCTTCAGTAATTACAGTCAGGTGTTTTACTCTGCCGCACAAACACAACTGGGACTCACTTTTCACGCACACACAAATCAACACACAAGCGATTCATGCCGCAGGGCTTTTTAGGTGAAGCTCCTCTGCAGAGGGACAGCCTAAATCTCGGCACTGAGTAAATTAAGATAGGTGGAGGCACCTGAGGATACAGCACTATTTGAGCTGTGGTGTTGAGTTTTCTCTTAGGCTGTTTAATAATGGCAATAGTCTCACTGTAAGCTGTGCAGTTATTTGTTAGATTTCTCTGCTCGGTTTAGAAAATAATTGACTAGAGAATCCTGCAAAATTGCTCCCTCATAAAGAAAAAGCTGTTATATAGACCAACATGTTGTTTGCTCCTCACATTGACGTTTCTTCTCTGGCTATCTTCCAGGTTAAGACCAGACTGCCAACAGCAGCACAAGAGTCTCAGGTACCAACTCATTGTTTACAGTGCTTTGCAAAAGTTTTCATACCACTTCACCCTTTCCATAATTTGTTACCTTACAACACAAACTGCAATGTGTTTTATTATGTAATAGACCATGGGACATTTAACCTGTGGCTCCTCCACTTATAAAAACTAAATTAGATATGTTTATTAGAAAGGGTTTTTTAGCAGTTCATTATATTTTTTTACAATATCTAAATAGAATATATACAGCAGAAGGCCACAAGTGGTGTAGGGCTTTTAAAAATAACTAAATGTTTTTGTTTCAAACTGTGGTTTATGTTTTAGGTGGACTACCTATCTTTCCTTTCTAAAAGTCGTATGAGTCAGATAAAATCTATTTTAGTTCAATTTCATACATTTTCTAAATGATGCAAAACATTTAGTTCACAATTATAAAATATTTTTTCTGTAATTTAGATCATTTTTATTTTGTAGTAGCTGGAGTAAAAGTGGCTTTTCCAAATGAAAAGGCTGTTGACCACCTGTGTTAGAACAACATAGACTAGTGCATGATTGTAATGTGAAAGAAAAATAATTAATATATTTCCATTTTTCTTTACAAATATAAATCTGGACGACTTGATGTGCATTTAAAATAAGGCTTATTTCTTCTCATACCCCTGACAAAATGAATTAGATTGCGACCAGTTACTTTCAAAAGCCATTTAATGTTCCACAGTTGTGTAAATTGTTCTGTAGCATCATCTCTAGCAGCATTGTGTTGTGGAGAGGCTCTCCTTCAGACAATATATAAACAAGGAGCTAAGGTTACTATAACTCCACTCTATTTGACTGAACTTAAGCTATTATACAAAAAGGTATGAGCAACATTCTCAGTCTCTAGATATGCAAAGCTGGCAGAGGCATAATCCAAAATACTTGCAACTGTGATTGTAGTAAAAAGCGATTTTACAATCACAGAGACAGGACACATCTACATGCTTTTCAGATTTTGTATTTGTACAAACGTAAAAACGTTTATCATTATTGTTCAGCATTACACAAAACATACCACTGTTTGTTAATCGTAAATTCCAATAAAATACACAGATTTTGTAGATTGCAATACGACAAGATATAAAAAAGTTCAATAATACTGTATAAATACTTCTGCATGGCCCTGCCCAAGCTAAAACTAAAAGTTTAAACAATTCATAGAGCTTGTCGGATATTTTCACATATTCCATGCTGAGCTTGATCAGTTTCTTTCCCTACAAATTCCTGTGAGGTGACTATCAGCAGAAAGCCTCTCTAAAACATTTCGTTGGCACAATCATCCTGTTATAGTAGTTTTCATGGGGAAACTGATACTGGAAAATTTGAAATTAAATCCCAGATTTAATCCAGTCATTTGCTGCAGCAGGACAGGGAGCTAAAAATTGCTCAAGATGCAGGGAAGCAGCTGAAATATTTTACAGGCAAATCAATTCACCTGTCATAGCAGTTCACTCCACAATACCTGTATTATTGCCTGAGAAAGACAGTTCACAAGCCTCACTGGAAACTTACCAATTGGTGAATTGAGACCTTCTACCTTAATTATTACTGTGGTATGTAATTTATTTATTCTTTTCAAAGTTCATATAGTCAGGAAATGATAATTAGTTGCTTCATTTATTTTCCAGGTTGGGTTTAGAAGAAACGGGCGCGTGGTTCAGGGCCAACCTACAGTTACAGAGGCCCGCAAAGAACATGAGGGTGATTCAGACGAAGAGGAACATGAAAACGCTGAGTCTGTATCTCTTTTGATGGAGCACCATCGACCTGAGAATCTCAGGGGCACTGTTGGGAAGTCTCCTCCCCTCCAGCCCCGCCAGAGGACCATCACCCACAGCTCGGATCGACCTCAGAAAAACCAACAGGAAATAATGCCAGCTACTCTAGACCCATCCAACCTCAGCCCTAGGTGGGTTATTGCCAGTGGTTTCTCCATCTGACATAGGCTTTATGGAAACCAGAGAGTAAATCTGGAAGGAAATGCCCTAGTATAATAAAAGCGTAATAATCTTCACAATTAAGGGCGTTTTCACATGGGACTCAAGTACATATTCGGGTGACGTATTTGCTCAGAATCCACTTATTTCTTACCATGTAAACACAGCCTGGACCGTGCCAGAATACGGTCCGAGAGACCTGCCTTGGAGGTAGTATCGGAGTCCAGGTAAGAGTGGATACGGATCATGTGAACACAGTCTTTACTCTGGCCGTATCTAAGACAATAGACACGCTCCACACGGAAGTGACGACACTGCCGACCAAAGTTACTGAATCGCTACGCGACCATGAAGAGATCAAAACAACACCGTTCAAGCATCCCACAGCAAAAAAACAGGTCACTAAATGGTGGGTTTACTACAACACTAACCCTGTAGATGGCTCCAGGTAGCAGTAGACCAATGTGTTGACATTCTAGGTCGCTTGTTTTATGGCGTTTGCACTTCTCACTCCCTTGTTTGTTGGATAGCTACAGAATTATTTGTATTCCACAACCTAATGTTTTGGTGTTGTCCGTCATGTAAAACACTGGACTCCAATACGGCCTGATGCCTGCACCATGTGCACAGAAAAAAATGGCATTTTTCTCTGGCCGTTTTCTGGAACAGCCATACATGTGAAAACGACCCAAGTTTATTTATTGGGTCTACTGTTTCTCTCTAACACACCCAGAGAAGCTGTCTGGATGTTGCTGGTACAATGGTGGGTACGACCTTTCTGTCACTGGCTTTGAAAATTCTTTAACCTTTGGTCAATGCTTGGAAACATGGCATATTGAGCACTCGTAGAGCACATAGGAAGGTTTGCCTTGCAACTGCATGGATACACCCAGGAGTATGTAGACTTCTTGCAAGCTCTTGCAAGCTCTTGACTCTAATTGGCCTTTCGTGGATACAGATGAAATACGGCAATACATTATAACAGCCATCTCTTTAAGTCATTCATATTTAAAGTTTTTTATATATTATATTCTAAGGACATTATATTACATCCTATATCCAATGATTAATGGCCAGTCAACTCTTATGATATATAAAAAAATAATGACCACAATCTAGCAAAATTATCTTTGGCCTGACATTATTTATTTGCATCACACAACTCTATTTCTGTAAGTTGGGGATGAAAAAACTAAAACAGCAAATGTATAAAATGATATAAGATAAAGTAAGAACCCTACACTTCTTTCTTGTAAAACATTTACAGCAATCTGATGCCGTAAATGTGACATTAGTGTTTAATGTTTGTAGAATTGCCATTTGATGTTTTTGATACATTTCCAGGGTAGGTTTGCGGTGATCAGGAGCAGTCCCAGTGGCTATATGTTACTCCATAGTTTTCTTCATGTTTCTATAGGATAGTAGATGGTACTGAAGACAGTGAGGAAACAGAAACTTCCCAGACGTTCTCCTTTTCCACCAGCCTTGGCTGTCCTGTCAATGAACCAAGCAGTGCCTCAACGTCTACAGCAGGTTAGTTCTAGGACACATTTATTTGTGGTAATATTTTTGAAATTCCTCCGGAAACAATCGACGCCCAGGAAACCTTTCGTAATTTGCAGTAGTCATCAACACCCTCAGTTCTTTATATCTCTATTCAAGTAACTTAAATGAAGAAATATGTGTGAAACTTTAAATGTTTTTATTATATTATATTATTATACTTGATGATTTAACACAGATACGCTGCATATGAGCACAACGGAATTAGCAGCAAAAGCAGAGGAAACCAGGGGACAACTGCGACATCTCGACCAGCAGGTACAAATTATTTATATGGTTAATTATTGGTGACCCTTTTCTTCCTGCAAGAAAAAAACAAAAACAATTAGAAGATGCACAGAACCAAAAGTCATCCGTTTTTGACACAAACAGAGAACGTTAATGTCTTTTTTTTTTACTGAGCAGTACAGCACAGGTTAGTGTGGTGCACTATGCTATTTTGTCGGTTTCAAATTCAAAAAAACAACCCACTCATTAATGGTATGATAAATTCAGATGAGCTCAGTAATTTATTCCAACCACAATAATTTTCATTTGCATGTTTTAGGTTTCTCTCTTGTATCTCCATCTTTCCACCACAGAGACTCAATAAAAAATGGCATATATGACCCATATATCTATAGAGCAAAATGAGTGATTTTGTTGTTATCTTGCATTTTCATCCATTTTTTATTGTTTCAATTGTTTTGTTAATTTATATTGGATATTCAAAATGCCTTCCAGTTGCAGTGTTAAATGCTTTTTTATTAACATTTATTGATCGTTCATAGGGGGTACATGCATTATTATTACATCAGTTAAAAATGGTCTCAAAACGACGATACGTTTTATCGCAATAATTTCTAGGGCATTTTATGGTCCAGCAAAATTTGTTATTGTGACAAAGCTACATATAGTACAACCGATCCGTAATGTACAATTCCTGGGTACCCATCAGCTTTAGGTGTATAAGGTATGGTATGATTAGGGTCGAGCTACTAGCGTCACACAACATCATTTCTTGATTGGGGGATAGAAAAACATTACTGTTTGCGACAAGCCATTGACATTATGTACAAATACATCATGTTTGTCAATGTACTAGTGTGAGGCAAAGTTAGGTGTTTGGGTTTACCCCGCCTCCCCAGTCAAAGTCCAACCAGTGGTGGAAGGCTCTCGTAAATATGCTAGATCATAAAATAGTTCACTGAACCTCACCAGCCCATGTTGTATAGCTCAGTTGAAACAAAGTATTTGGTAATTCTTTCTCCATCTGTAAAGTATACAAGGGTTACTGCAGAATCAGCCTAGATGTTAATGGCTACATTTACATGCAGCCAATAACCCATTAAAAAACAGAATATTAGCAGTAATCCGGTCATGAAAGGTCATGTAAACACCGGCAAAAACCTGAACATGCTCATACCCCTGGGGTACCCCTTTTCTAAACCCATATATTTGGTCATGTAAACGTGTATCGGCATGTCCCCATTAAAAAAGACATTGATTTGTATTCTGTGGATGTTCTATTCGTAATGGAATCTTGGTCTTTTGAGTAGACAAACTTCTTGTGTGTGCCCTCTGGCATGCAAAATTGCATGTATACAGGAGTAACTCTTTCTGTTCTCCCTCTCTCTACCTCTCTCTGCTTACGCATGTAAATGGGTTATCTCGAATGTTTCATGAACCCTAACAGTGACCTTAACCCGACCATAACCCGAATATTGGCTGCATGTAAACGTAGTCATTGATCATAATGCTTCATGTTGCAGCTGGAAATATTATGTCCACACATCAACATTCAGACTCTCACAGTGCATCCCATGGCTTGATTGGCAGGTAGCTAAATTGACATTAGACGTTTGGCAGATGAGGAGGCGTGGGTTTCCCCGCCTCCTGCTAAGCCTCAGTGTGTGTCAAAGAATGAGACGGCTGTCTCATAAAAGAAAGGTATGAATAAAAGGAAGATAACAAAGTCATCTACCTTTCGTTTCCTGTATATAACAAGTTGACTACAAACAGAACACATGGGTGTGAAAGAAAATGGCAGCCTTTTATTCAGTGTCTCTGTGGGTGACAAATGTTTAACACAAAATCCTTCAGCATTGTTCTTTGGTTGTTAATCCACCCTTGGGTTTGACAACACTGATCACAGCAGGATGTGACAAACACTTCTTTGACTTGGAACGTAGTTAGACACACACCACATCAGTGCACGAGCACATCACTTATTTTGTAGTTTACTATAGCACCAAATATCTACACTAGATAACTATATAACCTTTTAGAAATAATTGTAAAAGGTTAATTTGTTGTGGTTGTATCTTATTTGGTGCATCTATCTATCTATCTATATATCTATCTATCTATCTGTCTGTCTGTCTTTCTAAATACATTCCAAACAGGAATTTCTCTAATTATTTAAATTAGTGCAATTACCAATCAAAGTTTGATAATCAAGGGGCAACAGTGTGTTAAATGCAACACAAATGTAAATTTAAGGAACAATCTAAACCAAAATCATATCCATGCTCATTGTGATTGGCCATAACCCAGATCGTCTTTTTTTATTTAGTCTCATCTAATGATGTTTTCTTATTTAAAGCCGATGATATGCACATGAAGAGTTTCAGAATGAAATGGAAAAATCTTGATCTGCTAATTCAGCTAATTCAATGGCAACAGAACATTAGCAGTTATTACACTTAGAATTGTAAAGACAGGATATTTGTGCTGATTTCAGGTATATTAGTGGCTTTTAGTGTGAGAATCTTAGTTGATACTGCCCCCTGCCAAATTTAACAAATGAAATCACATACATGCTATTGTTAGCATTTTAATTGTATTTTCTCACCCCACTTAGTTTCCGTCCTCTATTGCACCTAATTGTACTTAAACCTCCCCACACATATTTTAGCCTGTCTGCTATTGCTTCTAATGTCGGTCTCCAAATTATTATCATTATTTTTTTTTTATTGAAGCAGATCAGTCACATTGCTAATCTGCTTTGATTTTAGTATACTCAGCAATTTTTTGCTTCAGTCTCAGTTTTTTAATTTTTTTTTATTGAATGTGCTTTCACTACATTTTATAAATATGTTTCTATCTGGGGGGGTTATCATATTTTCTCTACTTCAAACATTTCAGCAAGTGTTTCTGCTTTAGTTTAGCTATAACCAGTTAAACTTAAAGTATGTACACAGCATGTCTTGGAAATTCACCAACTGGCTCATCCTTAGTTGGATTGAAAGTAGGGTAATGCAACATAGAAACTAAATATTTCAATATATATTTTTTTGTATTTTTGCACTTTAATATAAAGTTTGTTTGGGAACCTAATTTTTCCAGGTCTAACTGAAGTGTATTTTACCAGTTTTTTTTAACAGGCTATGACCTGAAATTCTTTGCCTAAAGTGTTCACGAATTTAACACATAGGGGTTGTTGTAGCTCATGCTATTTAGTTATTCAAGGAGTTGTTGTCAAAACTGATGGCTGTGGGCAGGAAGGATCTCCTCAAAAAGACACAAAGCAAAATGTTAAAGAGAGTGAAAGATACTTAAGAGGATACATTTTATCTTGGCACATTATAACTTTTTTGGTCAGTCTCAGGGCATTTGTTTTAGCCATGAAAGGCCAGGTTATGCAACACTTTATGGTTGAGAATGGCTGTAATGATTAACAGTTATTGAAATGAGTCATGGTTGGATTATAATACATGATAAGATGTTTTCTATTATATCTTATCTATTATAGATAACTAGACTTGTCATCAAGAAGTTGAAATTTTAGTATAATCAAGATTTTCATATTAGTTTTAGAATGTAAGTTTGGCTGTTGGTTAGTGATAGTCGACTGCTGTTTTCTCACTGACCATGACCACTGATGGTTGTCTCAAATATGGGAGACTAGGAATCATGTTGACAGCGTGTCAGATTGGACTGTCCTACAACTCTCTGCTTTTCTATTTTTATCAGTGCCATGGTTTCGACCCAGGCTATTCTCAAACCACATGAGGGGAAAAGAAAGATAAACTGTCAAAAATGAGGACTGAATGTTTTTGTCTGTAAAAATTTCGGCTGCACTGATTTTTCAACTAATTGTTACACTGTACATCTTTACTTGCAAATGTATCATGGATAGCCTGCGCATATTTAATGTGTCTACTTAAAACTCAAAGAGGATATAGGAGTGCCCACCCCATTTTAGTCGGCTGCAATCACAATATAGTTGCAAGCTTTGCCTGATCACCTCTTGACATATTCAAACAGCGATTGGAGGACTTCCCATGTGGAGCAGTGTGCCCTGCTGAGAGCTGATGTGCATCCAGTTGTAATGATGAGCGTCATTGCCCAGATGAATGGTCATGAATGCCTTGATTGGCAGAAACAGATGGCGCAGTGGCAGGGCTTCATGGGCATGCCCTCCGTGGACCCGCCACGTGCAGGGAGCAGCTAATCACCAGCCACCATCTATGTAATGGACGATTACAGCTGCTCGGTTTTACTGGCAAATCAGCAGAGAGGCGACAGATACAGAGATTCTGGGTCCCTTTCTGTTTTTTTAAATAAAGAATGAATGAATTGGGAGTCACCTAAATCTAAAAGTTATACATTCATCAGGCAGAAGAAGACCAGCTTTGGAGCCCTGGTTGAACAATGTACAGATAATAAACATAGTGCTCCCAGCCTCACAGCTCACAGTCTCCCCTAGTCTCCTGGTCACCTGGTCTCCAAAGCCCATCCCTCTGTAGTCTCTCTTCATTTAGTGGTACTTCATTAGCATCCTAAAAGAACAGGGTTTTATACAAAGGAACATATGTCTGAAACCAAATGACATTTAAAAAGTCCATTTAAACTATGTAATAAAGAAAGACACCCTAAGAAAATAATAATACAACATTATTATTTTACCTGACATTTCCCTAACATAAGTAATCTATTTTGTCGTTCGAGGAAAGAGGCAGAAGTGATATTACTGCTTTTAGCTTTAAACCATACCTGGCAAGGGGTTCTACTGCTCAGCATGTGATCTCAATCACATTGTGTTATGTGACTTCAACCTCAGTCAGCTTGCTGTCGTTTTTAGTGGTTGCCTATGCGGCTCCGTCTCTCTAATAAAACATCATTAATCTACATTTCACTTTTAAAAAAAATCATTCTAGTGTCCCTTCAAACCAAAAACCTGCTCCTTAGCACATGGAACCCCAAACATGGGCCAGGTTTTTTATCCGATGACCAATCTTCTAGCACACCTTAATGTCCCCTTGGCTTACTGTATACCTCTTTAGCTGCTATCTACCCCCCTTCCTTGATTACAAATAATCTATAATCTCTTTTACAAAAGCCTACAAATGAGCTGAAGTGAAATAAAAAAGATGTCTGGAGATAACTTGTGACAACCTGTGAATTTCTCAAACAACCTAACCCTCTCTGAATTGCTGAAAGTACTTAAGTATAAAATTGATCAAACAAAACTGCAACGTATAAAACACAATGTACCAATTTTGGTTGCTCACCCTAAAAAAGAGCTTTATTTTCTGTCAACTCTTCTCGTGAATGCCCCCCGATCTTTGAATAGCTGCTAGAAAATGACTTGCTCATTGTCTTGTTCCAGGAAGCAATTGAGCAAATGTGTTTCTCTCTGGGTTTTCATCCCCAATGCAATACTCTCAGGCAGCTGCAATTGTCACTTCACATTGAGCTGTTTAACACATGTCTGGGACATATTCTATGGCTAGAAGTACCCTATATATTGTACAGAAATACTTAGTGATGGGATCTGGGCTACAAAGGACTAAAAATGGTAAGAAAACTGTTTCTTATAGTGTTTCACAATGTCAACCTATCTTTTGACTGCTTTTAAAGAAAAACAGCTTCAGAATGAGATTTCAGTTTGCATAACTTTCAAATGAAGCGGTTATGTAAAGGAATGAAATGGCGAAGACAAAAGTGGGATTGCTTCAGATTGCATGATTCAGTGCTGAACATCTCTTGTGTAGTTGATACTACCAACAAAGACCTCGATACAACGTCAAAATATATTAAGTTTAACGCAGAAATAGTGATTAATTATTAAAATAGCTTTTCAAATGCCATATATATTTTAGAGCCCATTGTTCTTATAGTTGAAGCTAGAACAGCTTCTTATTTGGATTAAAACAGAGATGAAATTTGTATAATTCCGAAAAAACATTAAACTTTTTAAACCAACCTGTCTACAACTCCATTTTTAATTTTACCTTTATTATTCAGATTATTAAAATGTGCATATTTTGTGCCAGCAACCAGCTACTGTACAAGGAACAAGATTGTTGGGAGAATGCCAATAGTGTTGCCAAAATTTTGCCAAAATGCCAGTAGTGTGTGTGCTAAAACACTGTAGGATAAAAGTAATAAATACCCTTTTTTTTGGTTAAATATTAGGAATAATATTTAATTCAAGATATCTTTTTTTCTTTTTGTCTACAGGTGAGCTCCCTCCGGAAGGAAGTAGCAGACCTTGGCCAGGTCATGAAGAGAATGGCCACCTTAATGGAGACTCTCACGCCGTCGGTGCCCCAACCTGCAATAATCTGTCCTCCTCATTATTCCCCAGCACACCACACATACCTGCACTGTCCATCCCCTCCTCAGCCCTGTCATTCACCGTCTAAAGCTGCTTCCATATGGACAGACGCACCCATACCTTTACCCTGCTCATCCCTTACAATGTCCCAGCAGCATGCAGCGATGTGCTACGCAGACTCTTTGACGCACAGGCCCCAGAGCCTCCAGCTAGTTTATCCAGCTAACCCCAGGTCAACTCCCCCTTTAACTCCAGATTTATCCTGTCGACAACAACAGCCACCCTCTGTCATCCCAGAGCCTCTGATGCCTTCTGGCTCCGCCAGGTTAAGGGTGCACAGTCCACCTCCGCAGGATGGGGGGGATGAGGACCCTCACAAGAGCCCTGAATGCTCCTCTCAAACTGGACCTGTAAGATTCTACCCAAGCCAGACCCAGGATTTGTAGCAAACCTTCTTTAAAACATTCCTGGAGTCTTGAAGACAATTTCCATGACACTATTTTGGGATATTCCTGAACTAAAGCTCGGACTGTTCAACTGTAGTCTTCAAGGCATCGACAGAAGAATGCAACAAGTAAATGTTTTTGTTTTGTAAACTTTTTTTTAAACCCAATTGCATGAGAACAGGAAGTGTTTAGGTGTATTAGCTTTACCACATAAAAACGTAGTTTACTTATATGGCATGTAGCGGTTTTAGTATGTTTGGGAGTTTTATGGTGTGGTATGGAGTTCAATGGCCAAGGGTGATCTTTAGTCCTTAGCTCCTGTACTTTGAGGCTCCTTGTACTGAACATAGATATAATGGAGGATGACATTTTAACATTGGCGAAGAGAGATATGATATGTGCTATGTACTTCCCCTTCCTTTGCCAAGTAACCCTTTTTTTTTTCTTGCTCACACAACCCCCGTTTGATTCTCTGACTGCAATAGAACAATGTATGACTAATTGAATTGGGAAAGGAGGACATTGTGAAAAGAAAGATGGGGCACATTGTGCTCTTTACCCACGTGCCCAAGGAGGAAAAAGGGGGGAAAGGGGGGAAAGGATGGAGGAAAATGTCTGTGGAAAGGTTCCAGATGTCATGAGGGACTCATGTTATGCCTTGGGCAGCACAAACCCTGCTGTGGTGTGTCCCACTGAGCACAGGGACTCTTTGCCCCCCTACTTTGTCTCTCTTTCCACACATCCCCCCCTCTTACCCCTACTTCTCTCTGCATGCCTTTCCAAACCTTTTCAGTAGTGCCTGTAGACACACATTAACATGCTGCATGTCGCCCCATGGAGATCCAGCTTGCCATTTACCCTTCTATTTAAAGGAAACACAGTTTGGTATTTTAATCTCTAAATCTGGCATTTAGTGATGCATATTTAGCAGAAACCAGCTCTGTTTAAACAAAGATTATTTAAGGCACAAGGTAGTCACCCCTGTTGTAAAGTGGCGTAGAGAAAATGCTTTTCAATTGGCTCATGACATTAGCCACACTGTAATGCATTTCCCTGATTGGCCCCCAGGGTTAGCAACTCTGGGATTAATTTCACTCTCCTCTTAGGGTGAAGGCAATATTACCACATAAAGCACAATTGGGAAATAAAGACAATTTTATATATCCATGAATGTATAATTATAAAAAATGTGATTTTTTTAACTTAAGATAATTCAGACGTGTGCAATGGACAATGCAACCATAAAGGGAGTTATGGCAGTGCTGTTTGCTGGTATCAGCTGATGCAACCTTAAACCAGGAATAAGGTCACAAGTCTCATTCGACAGATCTGCTCCTGTCTTCTCAAACCCTGTAGCTTTGACTCTGCTTCTCTGCAAATGGAATGTACTGTAAAGACTTTTCCCTTTTTTATATTTACCAGATAAACTCATATGCTATTAAAAAACCCTGAACATGACTTTTATGAGGTGGCTTTGTTGTTTTGAGTTAAAAAACTACATCAGAGGTTAGGGAAGCACAGATCAGTCTTTAAAAGTTTATTGAGCACATAGAAATTCAGGTTAGTAGCTGTTTTATAACTAAGATGTGATATTGAGAAGGTTATTAAGCAAAGTCCTCCCCCCCAGATTATACTTAAAGGGGACTTTTATTTATTTTTTTTGGACCCAGGGATGCTCACAGAGACTTAGGGATGGCCATAGGGTGGCCAGATTAAATAGCCAGGTGGCCAAGGGTTATTAAATCAATTATACAGAATTACAAATGTCCACACAGTCTATGTGCAAAAACATTAATTGGATCAATTTAGTTTGGTTCCACTTCAAGTCCTTTGGGAGGAATTTAGATCCATTTGCAGTCAGCATATATCCATATAATGGGAGTTGTTGGGGCAGCCAAAGTGCAGCCTCTAAATCAGGCATTATCTACCACAAAACTTCTTAATTTCACCAATGTTTTGTTATGAATCGCTAGTGCTATTCCCCTGTAAGATTCAGAGCATCACGATGGTTGGGATGCTGGTGCCTATGTCCAGCGATTATTGGGCGAGAGGTTGGGTGCTCAATCTACCAAAATTAATCTCCAAGAAAGCATTGAAACATTGTATTGTAATAACTCTTCTTGTAAAGTGCCTTGAGATGACATCTGTTGTGAAACGGCGCTATATAAATAAACTGAATTGAATTGAATTGAATTGACAACTCATCCAAAATGTCAGAAAACCAAGAATCTAAAAGCACTTAAAGCTTCATTTGCGTCAGTCAAGCTTAGTGTTCATGATTCAACAACAGAAAAGGGAAAAAATGGGGGGTGGTGTGGGGGCTGGGGGGGGATGGAATCATGGGAGTTTTCCAAGACCCAAATCAAACGCAAAGTGCTGTCTTACATTTAATATTAAAAAAAGTATTTATGATCTCACAAACCTTTGGGAAAATATTATATGAGCTGACAAGACGTAAGAAGACATTTTTGGTAGGTCTTTTTTGCAAAACTTGCTTTTAACTAAGTTTTTAGGAAAAAGAAAACAATTTTCCAATTATCAAACGTAGTGGATGTAGTATAATTGTCTATAGTTGTTTTGCTTCCTTAATACCTGCAGCGCTGTAATTTATGGAACCGTGAACTCTGCTCTCTACTCTACCCCAAAAAACCTAAATGGTTTGCAGTCAGTCTTGAACTCAAGACTTATGCAAGAGGACAATGATCTAAATCAAATCATCAAGTCAAATTTGGAATGAATCAAAAACAAATAAAAAAATTAGGTTTTGGAGTTGTCAAAAAGTCTAGATTTGGTCTAAAGGAAATGCTATGGCATTACTATAAACAGGCTGTTAGCGCTAAAAAACGTCTAAAAATACACACCTCTGTAGACCTGTTGGGATGCTGTATCTTGGTAGGGATTTTCTCTTCTTCTTTCCAAAATGTGTAAGTGTAATATTTTTATACATGAACTAATGCAAATTATGCCAGTGTGTAAATTTGAGTTCATCGCCATTTCCTAATGTTATGTGCAAAAGCCTTAATGGAAAACAGAGGTCAGACTTTCCAGAGTGCTGTATACCCAAGATGAACTGAATTATTCTGCACTGAAAACGATTACTTGTGTATTTAGGCCACACATCTGTGGGAATGTTGTTATTTAGCCTGAGGTCATGTGAACAATTCATGTTTAATGGTGTACAAACAATCCCATCCTTGCTGTTTCTGCATCGTTTTATCCACCTGCCAACAAACTCATCTTTAATTCACCACTTTTCCCACTTTATCTGTCATTAGCCCAATTGAAGCCCACCTGGCTTGCTGCTTTATTGCCTTTCAGTTTTTTGGTCTTTTATGTTGTTGTTTTTTTCCCCTTGAATGGGGGAAAGCTCTACCAAAGGGATTCTTTTCAGCATCTGAGCATTCATCTTCAAACTTAACACACTGTTCACCCCTTTTATGACCCACTGTGTTCGACTTTGATCCTCTCTATTCACATTATTTGATGATGGCCCTGACCCAAATCCACCAACAATTCCTCCCTGTCTACTTCTTTTACCTGAACACACATTTTTTGAGTGCACAGCAGCACAATTTGTTCTTCCATTCAAATGAGCACTTAATTCTAGTGAAAGGAGCCACTTCAATTGTCCTTCGCCCCAGATTTTGGAGGTAAAAATAAAAGTTGATGTGTTGAAGGTGAGAACTTTTCTCTCAGTAATAAAAAGCTGCGTTTTCATCTCAGCGGACATAATGGATATATGCATTTTTTGATAACCTGCTGCAGTCCTTTTGATTAAATTATACTCTTCCAGTTTTACTGTTTGTTGACTTGTAATGCTTCCAAAAAGCTCTGGGCCTTGAGAGGCTCTACTGTAAGTGTGAGATTTATCTGCCCCGCTCTGAGTGAGACAGCATCTGCTATTTGCATCAGTGTAAAGCAAAAAGAAGCTTGTAGGACATCCTTTGTTTTGATAAATGAGTGTCTGCACTTATATGTGTGTCTGCACTTATATGTGTGTCTGCAAAAGGAACGTGAGGGGTACCAGAACTACACTCATGTCAGAAGTGGTGATTAATGGCAGCTTTTCTCCTTAAATTGGTTAAAAAAAAAAATAGCACCAGGACAGGGGGCTTAATCACATCTTTTGTTGTTTGCTTGTCAGAGAACAGTTTCTATCAGTTTTATTACAAATGTTGGAGAAATATTCTGCCAAGGAGCTCTCAGATAGAATTGTCTTCTATTGTCCTGAGGTAAAACTGATGTGTCCTTGCTGAGAAGTCAGTGCTACAATTTATGCACAAAGAAAGAGCACTTGGCAGTGTTTGTTACTTTAAAAGACCTTGCCAGAAAGTTTTAGATGACATTTCATATCTTTGTGCAGTGTTTTTCTGTTTGCAGATTTAGCAATGTGAAAATCAGATTCCACGTCATCTGTTCTCCATATTTTTTGCTTTTGCCATCTCAAGAAATTGGATGGTCATAATGAAAATAGTGTTACGTATGTCTCAGCATTTGCTTGACTTGTAAATCCAAATTTAAAGTGTTTTTATGAATGGCTTGTTAAAAAAAATATTCTAGGTTTCATTATTTGTCAGGCTTTTCAGGTGTTACGTTTTATTAGAATTTTTTTTATCAAAACCACAACAAAAAATACATTACCAGTACATTTTATGTGCTGTAATTAGGCCTAAAGCTACAGGTTAAACTCAAATCATTAGAACATCATGCAAAAGTTTATTTATTTCAGGAATTCATCTTACAGACCCATTCCATTAATTTGATTCAATTTTATATAGCGCCTATTCACAACAAATGTCATCTTAAGGCACTTTAAAACAAAAGTCATTTTAATACAATTATACAAACATTCCAATCAGTTAAAAGTTTTCTATGTAAGAAATCCCACCAGATTGCGATGATTCATCTGCGTGAGGTTGTGCCCGGATCATGCAGACTCCTATCACCGCAATTCCTCAGTAATCCCTCATAGTGAGCAAGCACGTAGCGACAGTGGAGAGGAAAAACTCCCCTTTAACAGGAAGAAACCTCAGGCAGACCCTGGCTCAGTACAAGCGGTCATCTGCCACAACCGTCGGGGGTCTGAGAAGACAGAGAAGAGACAGCATAGAGGATGCTCGGTGACTTTGAGCATCATCTGGACTGATGTTGTCCATTCAGCAGGGGACTTTAGCTTCTATGGGGAGAAAAGTACTGAGAGAAAACTGGGTTAACAATCGCAATAACCGCAGAAAAAATATTTCTGGAGAGTAGTAGAAGAGAAAAGAAAAGTGGTCAGTCTGTCCTCCAACAGTCTAAGCCTATAGCAGCATAACTACAAAAATAATTCAGGATAACCTAAGCCACTCTAACTATAAGCTTTATTAAAAAGGAAGGTTTTAAGCCTAGTCTTGAAAATAGACAGTGTGTGCCTCACGGACTAAAACTGGGAGCTGGTTCCAGTGGAGAGGAGCCTGATAACTAAAAGATCTGCCTCCCATTCTACTTTTAGTAATCCTAGGAACTACCATTAGACATGCATTCTGAAAACAAAGTGCTCTGTTAGGAACATATGGAACAATCAGATCTCTGATGTATGATGGAGCTTGATTATTAAGGGCTTTATAAGCCAATGGAGAAAAGCCAAAACAGGAGAAATGTGATCTCTCTTTTTAATATTCATCAGAACTCTTGCTGCAGCATTTTGGATCAACTGAAGGCTTTTAATTGCATTTTGTGGACTTCCTGATAATAAGGAATTACAGTAGTCCTGCCTTGAAGTAACAAATGCATGGACTAGTTTCTCTGCATCACTCCTGGACAGGATGTTTCTGATTCTAGCAATATTCAGGAGGTGAAAGAAAGAAATCTTAGAAACCTGTTTAATATGGGATTCAAATGTCATGTCTTGGTCAAAAATTAAGCCATTATTATCCAATATTTGCCCTCTATCAAGGTTTGTGGCGTAACGTCACTGTCATAAAACCAAATCTCTATTGAGTCTATTGAGGCCAGTGTGTTGACCGTTTTACAAGCTAACTAGCTAAAACAACAAAAAATATCAAACTTTTTTTCTTCTTTTGAGCTCAACAAAATAAATTGAAACACTATTTTGTTTTATTTTATTTTATTGAGAAATTTAAATATTCTGTATGACAAATTGCTGATTCTATTTTCCCCTCATGGAGCTTAGCAGTATGTTTTTTTAAAAGCCAGAGAGCTGTAGGAAAGTGTGACCCTAATTGCTTACCAAAGTCAAGTTTTTGTCTCATTTCACTGCAATTAATCTGCGCTTTTTGTCAGCTCTGCTCTGGAGGGCCATCCACAAAGTTCTAACTACACATTCCCAATAAAATACCCCTGACTGTGTAAAGAAAGACCCAAAGGCTCCCTGAAGCTTGAACAGGAAGTATACAACCACCTCCCTCTCTGTGGAGAAACATATATGGATCTCCGTCAGTAGGCTGTCCGCCCCTCCAAAGCAGCAACTGATTTTCTATCTGAGTCACCTATTTTTCCGGGACATGCAGTGATAACATGACATGCCTGGCAGCCATCAGCCTTTGTGGGTGTTTGCTATGTTCATCAAGGTCTCCCCAGTCTGGTGAAAAGAAGCAAGATGCTGCTGGTAGAAGACAACAGTGAGGGGAGGCAAAAGGTGACACCCAACGTCAGAGGAGGAGGGCAGTGTCAGCAGTGCAGGGAGCACATCAGAGAAACAGTCTGGAAATGAGAGCTTTGTTTTTAACCACCTGAAACACACTTTACATAGATTTTTTTATCGGTTTTTTAAAGATTTCTAATGGCTGTCCAGGAAAAAACAAATTATACATTTTGAACACCTCTAATTATTTCCAGTCTTACAAATCCCAAATTTATTTTGTACCAATATTATAATCCAGTACAACGGAAAATAGAGATTTATGATTTACTAATTCTATGAAAAGCAACAAAGGTTTATTTGTAGTTTGTGTATGTCTTTACTAACCTTATATCTCGTATGGTGTGTACAACTCTAATAATAATAATACAGGTTCACAGACAGACAGACAGACAGACATGGATGGACTAGTTAGAATTGAGGGATTGGGACAAGTCTCCAATAATTATGGTCTTTTTTGTGATTGTCTTTATATGTAATCTGCCTTTTTATATTTCTTTTAGAGTAACCACTTCTTCCTCTCTGAGTCCCTCTTCATCTCATGTTGCAACATATTTTTTAGGTCAAAAACATATTTGACAGAAACCATATGTGCAAGTTGTTCCACTTAAAAAGGTGAGAATTGTGTCATTTTCATCCCAAGTAAACTTCAGCTATGAGAGACAGAATTTTAAAAAAAATCCAGGGTATCACATTATATGATTTTTTAAAGATTATTTTGTGAAATGGTACATTAAAAAAACTGTTAGGTCAATAAATTCCCCTAAATACTTTTAATGTCATCTTGGTTAGCAATGACAGACGTCAAATGATTCATTTAATTGTTCATTTTTTAAAAGAGGACAGTGCAATTTAATAAAACACATGATTACACATGGTTAAAAGGGACAGAATTAGCCAGAAGGCTAGTTTGCATCTGTAGTCTCATCTCAAAGGGGTTTACAGATTAAATTACCTCACATAAATCACATTCCCAACCCTCCCCCACAAAACTAATAGCAAGATCTCAATTATACTCCAAATCTATCCCCCATGCACGCACACGCTTAAAGCAACAGTAGAAAAAAGGACATTGGACTGAGTACAGATGAGCCAAGTCAGGTAAGGAAACACCATCAGACGAGCCATCTACAGGGGCAGCCAAGGATCGACAGCAGCAGCCGAGGCACCAACACAGGTCACTCAGAGGAGGCAAGGCTGAGACCCTCCACCTCCAACAAAGCACTACCTAGCGAGTACCCAGACAGCCACAGCCAACCACCGCTCCCAAGGAAGAGAGCTCCCGCAGGGGAAATACTGGAAGGAAGATTAAAATAACAGGTTAAAATATAAAAATAAACAGTGTCTAAAAATGATAAGATTAAATGTTAAAACACTGATAAAATTTAAAAATGTTAAACACGCAGAGCAATTAAGCAGACTATTATAAATGAGTTACAAGCTTGGCTAAAAAGGTAAATCTTGAGCCTGTTCTTAAAAACATTAATGTTCTCTGCAGCCCTGAGGTCATCTGGCAGCCTGTTCCAGAGGTGAGGGCCATAATACTGGAAAGACGCCTCACTATTAGTGTGTGTCCTGACTTTTGGGATGACAAGGAGACCGTAAATGTTCATATGGTAAAAGCATTTCTGAAAGATAAGAAGGCCTTTAAGACCCTAAAAACCAGTAAAAGAACATTAAAACATACACCTCCTGGTCTTCATCAGAACATATGCTGTTGAATTTTGTAGAAGCTGTAAACCTGAGATATTCTTTCTGGGAAGACCAGAACACAGGGCATTAAAGCAATCAATTATACTGGTGATAAAAGCATGCATCAGTGTCTTCGTATTGGCCCAATAGAGAATGAGATGGAATGTGGATTGCTCTTTAGGTGATAAAAAACTATTTTAATTTTTTTTTTTAATGTGAGGGATAAAAGTCAGCTCAGAGTCAAAAATTACACCCAGATTCTTCACTTGTAAGGAAGGATTAACTGGCTGTAGTTTGAGTAAACGTTCATCTCTCTGAGCCTCAGGGCCAATGACTTCAATATCAGTTTTGTCCTGGTTGAGCAGGAAAAAGTTTTCTGCCATCCAGGATTTGATGTCTAAAAAGCTGTTAAAAAGTGCATCCATTGGCTGCATGTCATCAGGAGACATGGAGGTGTACAACTGTGTATCATCAGCATAACTGTGAAAGTTAACTCCATGTCTTCTGATGACACTGCCAAGAGGGAGCATATACAGGTTAAAAAGCATTGGGCCTAAAACTGAACCCTGGGGCACACCACATGTGATCTTGTGGACCTTAGCGGAACGGGAATCTAAACTTACCATAAAAGTCCTGTATGTGAGGTAGGATGTGAACCATTTATGAACAGCACCAGAGAGGCCGATCTGTTTTAAACGGGTTAAAATAATAGTGTGGTTTGCTGTATCAAAGGCAGTGCTTAGATCCAGTAGAACCAACACTGTTATTTTCTGAGCATCATAGTTTAATCTAAAATCATTTAAATTCTTAGAAGAGCCTCTTTGCTGTGGTTCACCCTAAAAAACAGACTGAAATTTTTCAAGGAGATTATGAGCGTTGATAAAACCATTAAGCTGATTTAAAACAAGCTTTTCTAAAATTATAAAAATGTTAAGTTAGATACCGGTTGAAAATTGTTTTAATCATTCAAATCAAAATTGAGCAGTGATGTTTTGACTTTCAACTCCCTCCACATATTCCTTATTGGATTGAGGTCTGGAGAGTAGAAGCTTTAAATGCTTTTTACATAGGCACTTTTTTTGTTACCGGGCGGTGTGTTTGGGATCATTGTCATGTTGAAATCTCATTTCACATGACCCTATTCATCCTTTCCTGAATCAGTCATCCTGTCCCCTTTGCAGAAAAGCAGCGTCAAAGCATAATGTTTCCACCCCCATGCATTGCAGTAGGTATGGCGTTCTTAAGATGCAACTTGGTATTCTTCCCCTTCCGAAGATAGTGAGTGGCATATACAAATGAGGTTTATTTTGGTCTCATCTGATCACATGACATTCTTTTAATCATTTTTTGAATCATCTAGATTGTCTCTGGGAAACGTTAAACAGTCCTGGACATGTGCTGGCTTAAGGAAGGGGGCCATTTGAGCACAGCAGTATTTTAATCTATTACGCTGTAGTGTCTTATTAATAGTAACCTTTGTTACTTTGGTCCTAGCTCTCTTTAGGTCATTTTTCGAACTGCCTGTGCTCTTAAAGCAGAGAGGGGAGATTTGCTCACGCATGGTTAATTTGCTATGTATATGATTCAACTGTAGTGGGGCTGCTGCATAAGTGGAGCCTCTTCTGAGCTCTCTGACATGAGAGAGAAGTGGAGGTTTGCACCGCTTGTCAGTGGGTGGATACACACTTCATGTCGTACCAACCCCCACATTTAATCAGTTGTTTCTGGTCTGACATTTCCTGAACATTTCATCTAAATTCGTCCATAGGTTTTTGAGTTCAAGACAGACAGACGGGCATGATAACATAACCTCCATGGAGGGGAGGGAACAACAACAATAAAAATGTTGATAGCCTAATCTAGGTAGGCTACATTTCTTCTAAATCTTAGAAAACATTCTCTCTCTCTCTCTCTCTCTCTCTCTCCCTCTAATGTCTAATCATCAAACAGGAACTTTGTGAGTCAATGTGGTTGTTTGTGCTTCAAATCATGAACACAGTGAGCATTTACGGCACTGGTGATGTTAAAGACCGTTGGCTCCCTCTGCTGTTGACAACAAAAAAGGCTTAAAAAAGCCTGGATCCATACAGACGTGGACAAAATTGTTGGTACCCTTCATTAAATCAAAGAAAAACTCATAATGATCACAGAAATAACTTTAATCTGACAAAAGTAATAATAAATAAAAATTATATAAATGTTGACCAATGAAAGTCAGACATTGCTTTTCATCCATGCTTCAACGGAATTATTTAAAAAATAAATGCATGAAACAGGCCTGGACAAAAATGATGGTACCCACAACTTAATATTTGGTTGCGCAACCTTTTGAGGCAATCACTGCAATCAAATGATTCCTGTAACTGTCAATGAGACTTCTGCACCTCTCAGCAGGTATTTTGGCCCACTCCTCATGAGCAAACTGTTCTAGTTGTTTCCGGTTTGAAGGGCGCCTTTTCCAGACAGCACGTTTAGTCTCTCCTTCCAAAGATGCTCAATAGGATTGAGATCAGGGCTCATAGAAGGCCAGTGTTTTCCTCTTAGCCCTTCTTGGGTGTTTTTAGCTGTGTGTTTTGGGTCATTTTCCTGTTGTAAGACCCTTGACCTGCGACTGAGACCATGCTTTCTGACACTGGCCAGCACATTTCTCTCTAGAATCCCCTGATAGTCTTTAGATTTCATTGTACCCTGCACAGATTCAAGACACCCTGTGTCAGATGCAGCAAACCAGCCCCAGAACATAACCGAGCCTCCCCCATGTTTCACAGTAGGGACCGTGTTCTTTTCTAGATATGCTTAATTTTTCCGTCTGTGAACATAGAGCTGATGTGCCTTGGCAAAAAGTAAAAATTTTGTCTCGTCTGTCCACAGGACATTCTCCCAGAAGCTTTGTGGCTCGTCAGCATGTAGTTTGGCCTACTCCAGTCTGTTTTTTTTAATGATTTGTCCTCTAGCTCAAACAGCGAAGTATGTTCCGATCTGACACTGATGTTCCTTGAGCATAAAGTTCAGCTTGGATCTATTTTGAAGTTTTTCTAGGCTCTTTTGTTACCATTTGGATTATCCGTCTCTTTGATCTGTCATCAATTTTCCTCCTGCAGCCACGTCCAGGAAGGTTGGCTACAATCCCATGGATCATACATTACTGAATGACATGTGCAGCTGTAGTCACAGAAACATCTAGCTGCTTGGAGATGGTCTTATAGCCTTTACAGTTAACATGCTTGTCTATGATTTTCTTTCTCATCTCCTGAGACAACTCTTTCCTTTGCTTCCTCTGGTTTATATTGAGTGTGGTACACACCACGTCACCAAACAACACAGTGACTACCTGGAGTCCTATATATAGGCCCACTGAGTGATTACAGGATTGTAGACACCTAGGATGCTGATTAGTGGACATACCTTGGATTAACATGTCCCTTTGGTCACATTATTTTCATTCTTTTCTAGGGGTACCATCATTTTTGTCCAGGCCTGTTTCATGCATTTATTTTTTAAATAATTCCGTTGAAGCATGGATGAAAAGCAATGTCTGACTTTCATTGGTCAACATTTATATAATTTTTATTTATTATTACTTTTGTCAGATTAAAGTTATTTCTGTGACCATTATGAGTTTTTCTTTGATTTAATAAAGGGTACCAACAATTTTGTCCATGTCTGTATGTGTTTGGGTGTGTGTGGGTGCGTGCGTGTATGTGTGTGTATCTTATGTGTGTATCTTAAAAGGACAGGGAAAATATCTTTGAACATGTCACAAAAACATACAAGCTACTGCAGATTCGAGGTCTGAGAGTTTAACCTAATTCCCTAGTCTAATTGGAGGCATGCTGCAGGCAGTTTGAAGAAAGACTGCAGCCAAACCATGAGGACTAAGTGTTAGATACACAAGATATACAATATGCTTAACTGAGAAACAACAACTGAAAACTCTGACCTCTTATGTTTTCTGTCAAGCAACAAAGGAAGTACAGATTAAGTTTAGGGTTGGATGGCCTCTTGCTCGTCAGCCTAGATCTAAAAACTATGTCTAGCTAGTTTGAAAATATTGAACTGGTAGAAAACAAAGGAGAATCACAGCAGTGGAACATTGGATGTTAAACATTATCATTTTTTTAATAACAGAAAATAGCACCTATCTTTGCAACTCTTTCCAGGAAGTGCTCAAGCCAACACTTCTGCCATTCACAGTGGGCCTCTATGAATACCAGAACCTTGCCCGTAACCTGGTTAGCACTCACTGTGCAGCCCCCTCCAGGGGTAAGGCGTGTGATGCTTTGAATCAAAAGAAAACCATCCAGATGAGACACATACCCCTTTAGAACCCTACAGACGTGGACAAAATTGTTGGTACCCTTCATTAAATCAAAGAAAAACTAATAATGGTCACAGAAATAACTTTAATCTGACAAAAGTAATAATAAATAAAAATTATATAAATGTTGACCAATGAAAGTCAGACATTGCTTTTTATCCATGCTTCAACGGAATTATTTAAAAAATAAATTCATGAAACAGGCCTGGACAAAAAAATGTATATTCTATACAAAATCTGATAATATTCTATACCCCATCTGGTAATATCCTATACCCTATCTGGTAGTATTCTATAACCCATCTGGTAATATCCTACTCCCCATAGCAAAATGTGTATTCTCCAACTATGGACATGTGGCTGCCTTCTGAATAGCTCTCTACCTGTTCAACATCTTTCTTGCTATGTTTTCTGGTTTTATTACTGTCCCTGCATTTTCCTCCTCTATGAATAAATTAACAGGCATCAGCTTAGATGATTTTAGCCAATAATGAACAGAATTTAGTGTAATATTTACTGTATATAACTTGATAGGATAGTGTGAGGTAAAAACACAATTCTGAGGTTAAGGAAATCAGTTTCTTACTTTTGCTAGATGAAAGTTGCCATCTATGTGGTTCTGTGATAACATAAGGACATAGCTGAACAGGGTGACTGTGACTCAGGAATGGTAGTTGTCTTGCAAGCCAAAAGCTGTGAGGTTTTGATTCCAGGTTCCCCCTGCCAGATGTCAATATGCTTCTGGGCAAAGTGCTTAATGCCAAATGTCCTATGAATGTATGTTAGTGAGTGTTGTTGGGTAAATGTAGTTTTGCTGTAAAGCACTTCAAGGGCTCAGTATGACTAAATCGTGGTACAAACTTTCAACATTTCAGGTTTTATGCATGTGAAGGTGTTCATATATGGGTTAATGACTAAATGTAAAGCGATTTGTGATCAGTTAAGACAAAAAAATAATTTAAAAAAACACAAGGTTTCAATAAAACTTGTTCTTTATGCACTATAGAATTTTTATGTTTTTACATCAGAATTTTCTAAGAAGTGATTTATAATTTTATCAAAAAACCTTCTCAACCGCATGTCATTTATATTTCCTTTATTAGGGATATTAAAGTGACATTTTGGTCAAGAAGATGACATCTTTAAAAATAAAGTTTGAGTTTGTATAGAATTATGCTAATGCTTGACCTTTTTGTAGAAGAGGCCTCTGAAGTCTCTAAAATTAATATTAAACTTCTCCATACCACAGACATGATTGACAAAATAATCTAACAATGTCGAAATAACAACATTTGAGAAAACTTAATTTCTGTCCATCTCAAAACTTTTGGCCATATCTTTAGATGGCCAGTGGATACTTTGATTTTCCCAGGTCATGTACAGATAAAAATAGAAAGATTTACCTTTTCATCTGCATATTAAAATGAAAGCAATACAATATATCTCTTTTGTTTCCTTTTAAGTTGAGAACAGGCCCAAGATTGTGTGGGGCCTGGAGCTGAATTTAGCTGGGGGCCCCAATTCTAATCAACACTATTTATCAAATAAATAAATAATAAACAATAAATAATGGTGAAGATTTGTTTTTGTTTTTCTCTATTTTTCTGACATGCTCATTTGATATGGTAAATGTGTCCACTGCATCAACCCTTCGATGCAGACTCATGTGAGTAGACATGGATTGGTCAACTTTAATCAACTTATTGATAAATTGGCAGCAACCTTATCCATGAGATATGGCTTCAACACAGAAAAACATAAGAGGACTGAAATGTTAATATTTGCATGATATAACTATGTTACTCTGAATACTTACCTCTGTATTATTAGAACCAGTACATTTTTCAGTTATTTTAGATTCTAAATTTAAAAATACATTCTAGATTTTCATACAACTTTGAAAAAAAAATGGTACTGCAGTAACTAATGGCAAGAGTTCCATCCTGCAGTAACAATGGCCAAAAAGCCGCCGCCATGTATCCAGTCCTAACATGAAGTCTCAATCGGGAATTAGTAAAACACTGTTAATCACTAAGTTGTATTGTTAAATATTTATGGATATAACTGCTACTGAATGTTGAAATAAATAGAATGATCACATTGTATTTAGGCCCTGTGGATCGAAGGGAAATAATAAAGTTAGGTTTAGGCACTGGTCGTCGAATGTTAGCGTGACAGTGTGGAGGTCCTTTCACTGTGTTGGGCTGACTGGTTAGCGCACATGACTCTCACCTGGGAGTTGTGGGAAATAAATCCCGCCCTGGCCCTCATTGTGTACCTTGCCACATTAAGATTAAAAATGAATCAATCAGACTAGCCAATCAGAGACCAGAAGGGCGGGACCTTGCCTTTTAATAGGTACAATTTGGTATGGACTAAAGAGGTAGTTTTATACATAAAATAATATCACACTCCTAACAAAAATAGCTCTTTAAGCAATTGATATTTGTGAATCTGTATTTGTATTATTACCCCCCTAGCTATTAGTTTTTGTTACTGTATGTTGTACACTTCATTTGCCATCTTGCTGAATACTTGCACTCTGTTCAATAAAGGTGTTGGGGAAAAAACAATTCGGTATACACGCTGAATAAGCAATAAATAAATTATATGAAAAAGAAACCCTTGCTTGGGACTTATCTTTATTCTATTTGTTTTACTGCGGTTTCCGCTTGAGACTTCTGACATAGATTGGATATATTGCGGCGCCCATGTAAGCTATTGTAACAGTTGGGTCCCTCTCGCTAATAGGGATCTTGATAAACTAAACTAAAATGTAAAGGTCTGAGGTCAACTCTTCTTGAGGGCCCCCTGCAGGCCTGGAGGCCCTATTTTGTCCATGCCTTGGGCTGGCTCTGCTTTTGTGTTATTTTGGCTGCAACAAGATCATTTCTGTAGATCTCTAGACGTTGGTGACTTTCTGTCAAACCCTGTGTGTAAATGAGGGGCTGAGGCTAGCTCTACTCCCATTACCCCTCAGTTCTGCTAAGGATGACATGGCAAAAAGGCTTCTGAGGATCATGATTACAAAATGAGAGGACACCTGGAGAGACACGTCAGTGAGGTTACAGTGAGGTTGGAACTGAAAGGGTAGCTGTGTGAGTGTGTTAAATGCATCAGGATTGGAGAGCAAACAATTCCCCTTGAGTTCCCAGACCTGCAGCTGCATTGACCATTTCCTTGTTTCTTCATGAAGCCAAGAACAAACAGAGAAGAGTGAAGTTTCCACTGCCAACACATTCATAGACTGACACACCAACAGAAAAAGGTTGATGCACACAAACACAAATCCCGGCCACATTGGTGTGGTGTTGGATTTGGCCCCAGCTGACCAGAGGCCAAAGCTGTAAGTGAGAACACACACAGAGGGAGAAATATTTAATTATCATCTTCCTGTTGCCCTCCCACTCAGCAGAGTGGAGAAAAATAGAACAAGCTTGTTTATATTCAACAAGTTTTACTTTACTATAAACTGTCTGGATGTAGATCTATTCATATTTGGTACAACATCCTTATCCTTCACTCAGTGATGTGGCATAAGCCGGATGGAGTAGACACAAAATTCTACTCAAGTAAAAGCAATGCTACTTTAAAAAATATTACATGTAAAACTAAAACATATGGTGCAGTAAAAATACTTTTATAAGTTTTTCATTTTCAAGAAGTTCCTAAAGTAGGTACAGTATAACCCATAGATTTCTGAAGAAATTTTTATTTAGAGAATTCTGAAAGTATGTCAAAGTATATATTAAAATGTGATTCTTGTTTTGCCAGCATAAACTCATCAGCTAGTTCAATAGATACAATTTTGTGGGTTTTTCTTTATAATATTTCAGTGGATGTCAGCAAATATTGAGTCAGACTCCAGCTCCAGCCAATAATATTATTTGTTGTGGGTTCACACTTTCTTTCTCTGAGATGTAAGTAAAACAATTATAGTATGTTTTAGCCTAAATCGCTATCTCATGCAACGTGGCATGCTTTATGAACCTCAGCCATTATCAACTTCTGATGAGATCCCAATAGTTACAGCAGCTAAAATTAAAATGCAATAAATGGTGCATTCAAATGAAAGATGGCCACGCCAAACATTGCGATTCCAAGCCATAATCATGCTGCTGGTGACTTATTGATCAGATAATAAGGGAAACATTTCGTCATGAAGGGCTTAAAAGGAAAATATTACAAAAATAAAAATGAAACAAAATAATTATTATATCATTTTTAATCATTCCATACCTCTGCCATGTTTGTTTATTGTTTTAAGTCATTAAAAACCTATTTCTTAAAAGAGGCAGAGAAGATGCGCAGGGCTTTCGCCCTCTACTGGTCAAAGACGGCATTGCCGTTCTCGTTTATATGTTCTAAAAGGTGGACAAAGTTTTATTTCAAAACACTTAATGCTAAAGTATTGGGGTCGCAACGGATGTTTTCAGCCCCATCCTGAAGTCTCCACACCATTGGTGTAGTCTGAAGCTGTCTCATAGAGAATGAAAGAAGACGGCATTTCCCTTTGTGTTACTATCATACATTGCAGTGTATTACGAAATTGCTATAGGCCTAGTGTTTTCAGCTTTTTATATCTGACTTACTATTACATTTGTAAAGAACGGAGTTCTAATTGTTTCATGTAAACAATATAAAGCAGTCTTGGTATTATTATTATTATTATTATTATTATTATTATTATTATTATTATTATTATTATTATTCCAGCAATTTATTGAAGGTCCAAAAAACCATCAGAATTATTATTTTAGCATCATGATAGTAATATATACGGATTGATATTTCCTGCCCGTCCCTTTATTTGGATTAGATCGATATGCAATGCAAAAATAAATAAATAAACAAAACAATAAAATTTAATGTATCCCGATTAAAAACATCTTGTTGTATTTAATAATTCCACTTCAGTTGGCTGTAAATCATTTGTGCTTATTTATTTGCTTATTTAAGGTTTTGGTTGCATGACTAAGCAGAATGCTCTCCTTCTGACATCTGCACAGAGATTCAAGGTTCGGAAGCCCTTTTGACACCATTTCCAAACCTCCTTGTGACAGTCTGCACCGAAATTATGATCACATGATGCAGATAATGATGTTGAAAAACGAACACTCGCAGCACCGGGTATCATACCTCTTACTTCTGCTTTTAACGGCGTAACTTGGAGTGCGTGAGAGATACCCGAACGGCTCCACGGGACATTTTTTTTCCTAATAGTCCAGTCATATGATGGGCTGTCATGCGTGCATATTTTAGCGTTATCAGATGTCCACATTAACGAAAAGATTATCCTTTTTGGAAACTGTACCCCATTTTTTGGGTGGATTTTATCATTTCATAATCAGATTGTGAATCGAATTATTTGTGTGTATTGTTAAAATATGTGTGTCATATATAAGAATTCCTAATATATATATATATATATATATATATATATATATATATATATATATCGTTTGTTCTTTTGCAGATGGGTTTCTCAAATGCCCAGAAAAAAAGCCTGGAATAGAAAACTGTGGCTCAATAAACATTAACCCTGAAGTGAAGTAATCAGTAAAATCATCACAACAGCGTCCACATTTCACAATGAAAACGGGCTTTCAATAAACTGATTTATCTGATCATTTATCGCAGCCCAATAAAAAATATAAAAATAGTGCAATGAGCATGCGCATCTCCTCTTATGAGTTTCCTCCCGCAGCGAGTCTTAATGAGTGATGAGATGCGCTTTATTAGGAAGCATCACATGTTTGTGCGCTCAGCGGAGCCCGTTATATTAGAGGACATCCCTGCAGACAGGAGGGGAGAAGGTGCTGGACGAGGAAAGGCAACCACAAGCTGTCCTGTCTGTAACTGTTTTCACATGTTTTAAGACTGTATTGTGATTTTTGTCTTGTTCTGTTTTCTTTTCTTTTCTTTGGGGGGGATTATACATTCTATTTTCTTTGTTCTGAAACGGCGAGCATGACAGTCCTGCAGTATTTGTGTCTCCTGGCTTTTTGTTCCTGCAGTGTTTATCAAGTCGATGGGCGAAAAAGTAAGTTTGAACTTTAAACTTGTTTGAGATGAGAAACAAAATGATTTTGATGAATAGAAAATTGTCTTCTTTGAATATCTTTAACAATTCTAAACTTGGTGCTTGATGATCCATCCCACAGTTTCTACAACAGTTGTCCTGTGTTTTCTGCAGTCGGTCCCATGAAACTAATTAAGGCGCATGCTCAAGCTTCAAGTCACCGATCAGAGTGTCATCCACGTTCAATGTATAATTTAATATAGGCCTATACATAAAACATTAGTTTTTTAAAGTAAGTCAGACACGTTATTCAAATTGTCAGACACAATAAACGGGTAAGCAAGACGTTTTCAATTGAACACATCAAAATATAATTACAGTTCTTTAGGTTTAAATCTAGTAAACTGGGATGGTTTGTCCGCACCCATGTCTGCTTGCTCGCAGGTGCTCCTGCATATGATCGGGTAATTTTTTCCTGTAATCAAATTAGATCAATGAATTTGTTGTTTTCGTCTGCCCTCCATTTAAAATTTATATTTTACAAGTGTCGCCAAGGCTGAATTTACACAGAATTTAGTTACAATTCTGGGACGATTTACAAGCGCTTTACAAGACCAGCTCGTTTGTGTTTAAATAAGAATTAGGCTAAAAGCCGAACCTAAATCGCGTGTAGGTTCGGGGGGACAATAATCATCATTTATATAGGTAACTATTTATTCATATTATGTCTGACATTTGTAACTTAAAACAACGAAAATGGGCTTTTTACTCATTAGGTCCTCATCTTCATGTTATTTTTTTCGGATAACACAATTATACTTTTTTTTTTTCTTTAGATTTTTTTTTTTTGCTTTGCTTCTTTTTAGATATATAGATATGGTTCACGTTTTCAATTTGAACTTTTCGAATTAAATGTGGCATTAATTCCAGAAGCTCGAATGTTTGTTTGCTTTTTATTTATTTATTTTTATTTATTTATTTTAGGATTTTATTTGATATTTGTTACTGTGAAAGATGGTGAAGGCAGGAGAATGTTGCGGGGTTGCTTTTCTTCACGAAAAGAGGGTCAGATTTGATCAAATCCAGCTAAGAATCTTTGGCAAGATTTTAAAATACTTTGGCCAGTCTGGCTGATTTTGCGCAATTTTTAAGTTTCTAAATGTGCAAAGCATGTAGAAACTTGTCTTTAAATGTTTAAGGCTCTAACAGTAGTCTAGGAAAGTGATGCTAAAAAGTATTGAGTAAAAAGGGCTGAAACCAAATACAATAAATACTTTGCACATTTAATTTGTAAAAAAATGTGTTCCTTTCACAATTATGTACTATTCTGTACTATTCTATTCACATAAAATCCAAATAAAACACACTGAACTGTGACATTTTACTGTTAACAAATCTTCCTGTAAGTGGCTCAGTTTTGCCTTCTGATCTCTTCGTGTTTCTCTGCCCTTCTAGCATATAGTGATGTTTTCCCCCACAAGCATTCATTAGCTGGGAAATTTCCATTTCCAATTCCGACAATCCCTGGATGGGAGCCTGACACCAATCCATGGGATGCTTACCTCTACCCTTTACTAAACTCAAAGCCAAAGGATCTTATGCGCCACAGAGGTGAATTAGTTTATATATATTCAAAATTACTCCAATCATTTCTGTATCTATAGTAATATGAACCTCTTCTCAGGTAAACCAAAGGTTCATCTGACCAGTGACAGCCCGGCTCTCAATGGCTCGTGTATAACCTTTACTGCCAAGCTGGAGTATCCTCCGTGCCAGAAGGAAGACGCTAACGGAGACCTTATCTGGGATGAGCACTGCGAGGATGGTACGGAGCTGGAGGCCTCAGGTGCTGCCAGGGAAGCCAGTCCAGGGCATAAATGGCACATCACACCTCCATGACACAGAAAATTATCATTTTGAAAACTTGCTAGGATACCTGTTGGTTTGTTTTTTTTGTTTTCAAGGAAAAATAAATACTACCAAAAAGTAATTTTACAGGGAAAAACAAATACATAAATAGGGCTATGCCTCCACATATAATTAAACATCAATTTCATCATTTTTATGTTTGAAAAAGACTGAATTTGGGTAACTAGCTTGACACATTGGCTTTAATCTTTGTAAAATTCTTATCTTAGTTACCGTATTTTTTTACTTAAAATCATTGTTTATTAAAAGTGCATGAGTCTACTTCATAGTGTGAACATGCTAATAATCTCAACTAATATTGGATAATCCTTTTCTTTTTTTTTTTACATCTCCTTCTTTGCTTTTGGACAGCCAATGGACAGCTTCGCTCAGGCTATGTGTACAACTGGACTTCTTGGTTAGATGATTATGGCTTTGGGAAGTGCACAGACGCATCTAAATGCAATGTGTTCCCTGATGGAAAGCCCTTCCCTCAGAGCAATGACTGGAGACGCAAGAGCTATGTCTATGTTTGGCACACAATGGGTAAGCATGACAGGTCTGTGGACCAGCAACCATAACAACAAACGATGCTAAATCTGAAACCCCCGTTTTTGTCTCTACTTTCTGCTCCAGGTCAGTACTATGAAACATGCGATGGCTCGTCTTCCAGTGTGACCATCAATACCACTAATATCCCACTGGGGGCAGAAGTTATGGAGGTTATGGTCTACAGGAAGAGTGAACGCAGGAAGTACGCCCCCCTGACAAATGATAATGCTGTCTTCTTGATCACAGGTGGAGACATATCTCAATGTTTTTCTATCAATAGAACACAATCAAAAATTGTTTCAACATAAGAGCTGCTTCCACATGCCCTCAGATAAGATCCCACTGGCAGTAGACATCTCCCAGAAGTCTGTCGTCAACAAATCTGCCAGGGTTTTTATCCGCGGGGAGGAGATTATCTTCAAGGTGTTGCTCCATGACCCCAGTGGCTACCTGAAGACAGCTGCTTCAGTGGATTACATCTGGGACTTTCGTGATGGCAACCAGCTTGTAACACACCGCGAGGTGACCACACACATCTACAGCACATTGGGGACGATGAACGTGAAGTTAGTGGTGGAGGCTGCGTTTCCTGTTGAGTGTCCACCCACATCTGCCACTCCGACTCCAAGGCGCCCCACATCGCCACCTCTAACAGGTACTCAACTGAGATGGGCAGACATGAAAAAAACACATGTAAAAGCATCCTGCGCAAATAGTAAAAAAAAAATTGTGCTAGTTCTGGCCACTAATGTTAAGTAAAAGGGTTTATTCACAGCTCAATATATTGGCTCTTGGCAGTGACTGAATAGTGTTCTTAAATGTAAATTGTGTTTGTATGTCTTTCATTTTTCTAACAGCCAGAGTATGTGATTTTTAAAATTGGTGACAGTTATTTATATAAATGTTTTTTTTTCTGACTAAAAACAACATTGTCCTTTTTTACCTAAATTCGGATTAATAAAATAACTTTTATGTGCAAAATGCTAAAATGATGAACAAGAGGAATCTTTTAAAGACTTCTGATTCTGAAGGCTTAAATGAGACATATAACTATTTTTCCACAATTTTAAATAGGTCTAAGAGTTCCAGAAAACATGTTTCTGAAGTTGTTTCCTGGAAATAACTTGTAGGAAACAATAGTTACCAACCTGTATTTCTCTGTGTTTCAGCCCCTTGCAGATTGTGCTGTTTTCTGCTGATCATTACATATTAATGAGCTGCTGTTAACTTGGCCACGCCCAACGCTTCTACAATCTTTGCTCACGCCCACCACTCACATAATGACTATTACCACTATACGTGAAAGTTATGGACATGGCTGCTGCAGTAGTTCAACCATACACACAAAAAAGGGAATTAAACCAAAAAATGAGTTCAACCAAACATGTTTGAACCAGAATCTGCTCCTGTAGGAGGGGAGTCTCCTGCACAGCAAATTTAAAAGTTCAGATTTAACACTATCATAGTTGAAATTAGCACTCATGCAGAGTTTAAATGGTGACCACTGTGGTCAACTCAGACAAATAACTCAAGACATGATAAAAAATTATACACCATAAAGGTTGCAATTACTCTGTCGGTGTTAATAATAATAATACAGATGGGAGCACTGCTCTTCAGTGACCTGGATCTGTGGAAAGGTTTTACTGTAAACTACTGAATTTCCCCTCATGGGATCAATAAAGTATTTCTGATTTAACTGAAAATTAATTCAAAATATTTTTATTCTGATTATTCCACTTCCCAATGTTTCTGAATGGTTATTGAAGAAATGATTTCAAGTTAAAAGAATAGATTTAACTGCTTACCTGGCACTCTGATATCTTCCTGAGACACCGACTCTAAAGCCTTCCAGCTCCATCAGCTGAATCCAGCTCTCTAGCAGCGCAGAGACCCCGCTCTTTGAGCTCCGTGCGGTGGCAGGTCTTCAGCCTTCCCCGCCCTTACCGCCAGCATCTTACCATCAAAAATAAATCCAACCTATGCTGCTCTTCTGTGGCAGATCTCACGTCTTCTGACCGGTTCTCAGCAGCTCAGTTTGGCGGCACGTTTCCCTTCTACTCCGCGGTTGCTTCTTTTCCCGTCCTCCCCACTCTTACCACCAGCATCTTACCATAAAAAATAAAGTCAAACCATGCCGCTCTTCTGTCCTCCCGATAAAGTGTTTTGAGCTCTTTTGAGCAGCCAAAAACGGAGCATTTTGCGTGAAGCTGCAACATGGTGTTTCCTAATTTTGAACAAGTGCTTTCCAATCGGAAACTGTTGTTTACTGCTGTACCTGGTGGGTGGAGACAGCAATCACCTGGTTGGTGGAGGCAGTACTCTGAGGAGGTGTGAATATTCCAATATTCTTTTGACGTAGAAAGCCGGACAGATTTTGAACAGCTCAATCAGAGACTGAATGCAGGATCAATTAAGAAAATCATATCTCACTCAAAACAGCATGGATGTTGTTTTTTCCCCAAAATTTATATGCATGTAAATGCACCAGAGACATACAATAGCAACCCAAATCCCAGGAAAAGTAATTTTTTTTTTCATAATATGTCTCCTTTAAATTGCGTGACTTGGATTAAACAATCTAGGTATTCCTCCATAAGATTTTAACAGTAGTCTGTTAGAATTGTGACCAATTCCTCCTGACAGAACTGTTTTAACTGTAACTTTTGTTGCTTTTGGAGTAACGGCTTCTTCCTCACTGTATGGCATTTCAGTCTATGTCATCACATGTTTCACTGCAAAAAAAAATGACACTATTTAAGCATCTTCATCCAGCATCTTTACAAAACAGTTTCTTTTGGTTCCAGAGAGCTATTTTCAAATTTTGCCCCAAAGCCTATCAATCTCTGAGACACAGAACCTTTCTCCTTATTAAATAGTATGAGAATGGTATGATATATTGTTTCAACAGATGAATGTGGCATTTTCAGGGATCCAGAAATTGTAATCAGAAATTAACAGAACTTCTCAAGAAATCTCATATCTTGGCTCATTCAGATTTTTAACTGTTGCCTTAAAATAAATCCTGCTGTGCCTCAATTTAACAAAAATGTTGTAAAATAAGTTATCTTTTGTATTAGTCTAGCATCTCCCATAATTTTGCTAATCTTACCTAACCTAAAACATGAAACCCTTTGTTCGATTTGATGTCTGTGAGAAAGACAGACAAAAAAATTAGGTGTATATTTGTACATTGTAGCCTGTGTTAATATATGGTTAGAACTTTAGTTCCCCAAACTCTATATTATATATGGTTATATGATACTAATGATCAAGTGACCTTTTTGGGACAACTGTGGTTCAGTAGGAAAAGTAGTGGTCTATAGCTATCAGAAGGTTGTAGCTTTAATTCCAGATTCTTCTTGTCATATGTTGATATGCACCTGGGCAAGGTGCTAGCAACCTCAGTCTCTATGTTGGTGTATGAATGTGGATCCAGTGTAAAGTGCTTTGATTGGTCAGTATGAGGAAAGAGTTATGTAAGCCCAGTTCTTTTGCCATTCTGTTTTTTTGTTGTTTTTTTGGCTATGGTTTCTCCATTGTAGTATTTCTGGTGCCCCTGGTCTTAAATGTGAACATAAGGTTTTAATATGTGCCAAGAGTCTTAACAGTAGATCACCTCTGATTGTACACAGAATCCTAATGTATAATATAAGAAGTATTAAACCAGCTATGATTCTAAAAGTTGTACATCTTGGTCTTTTCCATCAGTGGCTCCCACAACTCCTCCGGCCACTCATGCTGTCACAACTAAGATGAAGACCACACTGGGTGAGTTTTCTTGTAGTTTTGAGATAAATTTCCACCTGAAAAGAATGCTTTTAATTCTTCCTCATCTCCTGTCTGTTTCAGTGCCACCCAAAACCAGCCAGCCCATTAGCTCCTCCACTTCATCTGCCATGACGAGTGGGTTACCCACAACAGAACCCCTTCTTTCTACTGTCGCCACAGAATTCAACCCCACCACCCTGCCTTGGCTCCGAAGCAGGGGTCTCAACAGTAACGAGTGTTTCCGTTACGCCTATGGGACCTTCTCGGGCAATATCACTATAGTTGGTAGGTGGAAGGTAACATTTGTCTTTCCTGTGTGAAACATGTTACATCAAAAGGAATCAGCAGAATATCCGACAATTCAAGCAATATTCGTACTAACTATTACTAACCTAAACTGATAAGGGAGTTAAGATTTGATTTCTTTCCGATTACTAAATCTTTTCATATCTATATTTTCCATTTGATACATTTATTAGTTCCATTATTTGGATCCATGAAACCTTTCGTAAGTGTCTCATCTTGGTACTTATGTTCTACATAGAGCCAAAGCACCCACTGAGGAATCGGCTAAACAGTCGCATTGTGGACGTGTCAGCTGCCAGGGTGACCAACACTGATGTCAGCTTCCGTGTGAAATGTCTGGGAAGGTCTGCATTTTGTCTTCATTTATTTTTACTTAAAATACAACATTTTCAATCTTAATATAAGGCTATGTTTGAACACTGCATTTGATTTTGAGATCACATTTATACTGAACGCAAACACTCTTTAAATAGGGGAACAGCAAGAAAACAAAATATGACAAAAAAATACTGAGTTGTGGGAGAAACCAAAACATCACAGTGTTATTAATTTGTAAAATACAACTGTTATTAAGAAAAGATAGGAAAAACAAACTTGGTGACTGTCAGTTTAATGTTGACAAAAAAAAACTTTCTGACAGGTTTTTAGAAAACCTATATGTGGCAAGGTACACAACGAGGGCCTGGGCGGGGACTTGATCCCACGACTCCCAGGTGAAAGTCATGTGCGCTAACCGGTCAGCCAAAGGAAATCCCCGTGGCCAAGCAGCCGGGGCACCTTATCTATCGGAGCCACAGTGACAGGACCTCCACACTGTTACATATACAGTAGGGAAGGCTAAGATCAGGGTTTGGGTGGGTAAAGCACCAGCATCTTGACTTGCATGTGGGTAAAGACATGTCAGAGCTTATGGCTGATGCAAGAGTGGAACATGGTCAATGAAACGTCCAGTTCTGTATAGATACGGACTTTATCTACTTAATTTTACACCTTTTTCTCCTTCTCAGTATTCCCACGTCAGCCTGCACCATAGTCTCAGACCCTAGCTGCACTCATGTGCGTAACATCATGTGCGACGACGTGCTGCCTTCATTGCCGTGTGAGGTGAATCTGCGGCGAAGGTTTCTGGAACCTGGCACCTACTGCGTGAACATTACGCTGGAGAACTCCAGCAGCATTGCGCTCGCCAGCACCACCATCACCATCAGCAAGTCGCAGGATGCTCCCGGTTGGTTAGAAAAGTCTTCTGCAAAATTAACACCCTCTTCACGTATTTTGATTATTACCCTATGCTGTACAGAGAAATAAAAATAACCTGACTTTGTGCATCCCAGTGCCTGAAACATCAAACACTGCCCGGGTGGTTCTTACTTCAGGTGCCATGTTGTTGGCAGTCTTTGCAATTATTGCTTTCGTGGTCTACCGGTGGGTGTGTCACACATTATTCTTGTATTTCGTTCAGTAAATTAAGAATAAAACAGCAGGAACAAAGATGTTTTGGGTTTTTTTGCACACAAAAAAAGGCAAAGAATTGTGACCCTCTCAACTCACTATTTTTTTTTTTTTTTTATCATCTTTTTAGGCGTCACAAGGTCTACCGGCCCATCCGAAGGTCACTTGTTGAGGATGCCTCTGCTCATTCTGGTGCTGCGGCTCGCATGGTACGCCTGAGAGAGGCGCTCTTCCCTTCCAGCGAGGAGAGCCGCCACCTGCTGACTCAGAGACACCCTTTGTAGGGTTTGGAGGAGTTGCATCAAACAAACTTATTTTGTACTTAAAAACATATAGATCTTCACTTATGAATTAAAGCAAAGGTAATTGATACTGTTATTTCTTCATTTAGATTAGTCTGTAATCTGTGTCTTTGAGGGAGATTAACTTTTTAATCACAAACTGTAGTGGGTTCAATTCAAGCCAATATCCAAGGCTTTCATTTCATCTACAAATAGCTCTTGAAATGTTTGAATTAGGAGAAATATATAGAGCAAAAAGTGAGACAAGCCCCAGTCTCTACTAAAGAGGTTGTTTAACTTGTGGCTGCTGCACTGTTAATATTAGCTTGCTATTAACTTGCTGTGGAAGACGTTCAATAAGCAATATTGGTGCCATTGATAAAAGCAATGAATAATGACATTTTGACATGAAAGAAGCTTACACCCTTTTCTTTGGACTCTTATAAAACCTTTACCTTTTCCATTAAATATTCAACTTTGAAATGTATGTTCCATGTGTGTTCCAGTTGTTTTCCAACCCCTCTTTTCTTCAGCGTCATTGTTCATGAGCTGTAAAATCTGGGACTCGCTAGAGAATTTTCGAACCGTCTGAATAGATGGAAAAGAAAAAAAAATATCACCAAGTGCATAGGAGGATGACGGGGGAAAATTAACTCTGAAACCTTGTACTGCATGTTATATCAGACAACTGAAGGTTTTATTTTTGGGAAATATATACTGGTACAGGGCTGTTCATAAAGTGTTTAGATAAACTGAATCAAATCTTTTTTAAAAATGTGTTTACATCTGACTCGCTTAATTTATCATGTTTTGGGAAAAAAAGTTTAATATTTAACTGATTATGAAGTCTAAGATAGTTACTCTTAAGTTTTTGCTGGATAAAAAATATATCAAAGTGATATGTAACTTTGTGGCAATACATTGAAACTTTAGCAACTACAGATTATTAATTTTAAACTAATGTAAAGGACAGTGGTGGCATGCAGTACAAGGGAAAGTTTACAGTAGTGCTATAGGTAGATACTTAAAGGTTAATATACCTGGGTTGTTAAGGATAAACCAACCAAGTTTGGTTTTCCATGTCAAGATTTCATACTTTTGACCCTGGTCTCAACAGTTTTAATAACATATAGGATAATAGCTGTGTATTTGTCAGAGTTCTACAATAATGTTCAGAAACTCATTTTCGCATGCTGTGTCCCCTCCACCCCCCACAATATCCAGACATGAAAAGGTATCTCTGTTACTTTGAAGACAATACCGTGGAGAGATGTTCTTTTTACAAACTACACAGGCGAAAAATAAGACCGCTTGGTAATAAAATATGCAAGGAGTTTAATGTGATGGTGAGCAGTCTTCAGAACTTAACCTTTTACAAATCTGTTCTCATTTGGTTTCTGCGCATAATAACCACTCATAAGTGACTCTTCAAATATGTATCACAGCAAACTACAGTTTGTGATCAGTGGAATTTTTAGATCTTTCCTATGGTGCTGACTAGAATAAATGCATAATGCACTGTTTGCCTAGCAACAATTTGGGTAAAATAGGTGATGGCATAGCTCCAGAAGGGTCAGCCTTTGAAGAAGAAATTTCACAGACAAATACACACCTTATATTTAAATAAAGAGGAAAAACCAGTCCAAAAATTTCTTCATTGAGATTGTCCTATTTTTCTACAGACTAAAAGGCCACCCCACACTACACTGCCTCCAAACAGTTGACCTAAATGTGCATTTTTCTTCTAAATATGATTAATTTAAGCTATATGCAAGATCTTACACTTGTTTAAGATAACCATGATGCAAATAAACCAAAGAAAGGAAAAACCTTCCTTTTTGTGCAAGGTTTAGGAAAATAATTGCATCGGAATTTTATTTGGCTGATTTTTTTATTCAAGTCTCAATGGCTTTAAAATATGAAAACAAAATGTTTACTTTACCAAATAAGAGGTTAGCAGGTTTTAGGGTCACAAAAACAATGGATAACAAAATGGCATGCTGTGAGATTTGTTTTTGCAGATAGCTTTTAAAAAACACATACCAGCCCGTGTCTCATTTCAGTACACACACACCTTTTGTTTTTGTTTTTTTGTTTTTTTTTATTCAGAGGCATTTGACAAGTGGAGCTCTGCGTTTGTGGGGAGGTGACAGGGCACAAGTATGGTTGTAGAGGGGAGGAAGGTGAACCATGCTGAAGTAAGATCACTTTTCGATGAACAGATTCAGTTCCTCCAATTTGTCCCATACCGAAAAACCCCAAAAAACTTCTACATTACACAGCCAAGAAATGTTAACTGAAAAATGTGGTTAAATCCGCAACTGTAGAATCTGTTAGACACAAAGGGGGACTTGCATTTTCTTTTCTTCAAGTCTTAAATGTGATGACAAAACAAATCAAGTCCATTCTTTGCATTAGACTGAAAGCAAAAATCAAGATTTCTTTTCTTGCAGAAAAAAAATAGCAATAGTTTGAATACATGTAAGCCACACCACCAAAAAGGGAAAGCAGAAAGGAATAACCATGGCGGATTTCAATAAAGCCAAAAAGGAGTATATGTAAATATAAACACTGGTCAAAAGAAAAGATTTCTATCAATTTCAATTATTCTCAATTCTACAGAGTTCACAAGTTTTAATTTTCATTTCTTTTCCGGGGAGGTGCACAAACGTGTGTGTGTGTGTGGGAGGGGGTTCTAACAAATGGAAGAATGCCTCCAATTCAAATATGTGTCTAAAGAGGTAGATCAAAAACAAAATGGATGAGGGGAGGGTGGGTATCAGGAGGATCTTTAAGTATCACTTGTGCCCCTCAGTTAAGCATGGTGTAAGAAGGGCGCGCCCGGGTAGAAACAAGTGTTCGGGGTACTGAGGTATCGTGCGCGGTGGCGCTCAGTGGGGGCGGGGTGAGGCGTCCAGTGCCGCAGCAACTTCCTCCCCCACCCCTCACCCCCCTCAGCTGAGGTAGACTGCGTTCTACTGTGGAAGCATGGATACACTAGCACTTTTACCACAATCGATATACATTTACAGTCGGCATTAAAACAAAGGAAATTACCGTTTTGAATTTTTGCTTCCTGTCCGATTGGGGCCTCGTTCACAATTGTGTGTCATTTAACTCTTTCCCCTGGATGAAAAAAAAAAAAAAAAAAAAAAATCTAATCAAGTTGCAAAAAAGGACTACTCACTTTCCCCAAGCCCAAAACATAAAAATGCATCCATCTGTGCCACTCCTTGTACTCGCAATGCAGAGGAAATATGAATGACTTGACAGCCAAGTCACCATGGCAGAGTTTGAACTTTACCATGACAGCATTATCAATACAGCGGCAGATGACCCAGCAATGAAAGACAAAAAAAAAAAAAAAAATTGGGGGGGGGGGAAAGAAAAAATAAAATAAAACATGCTCTGACAACAGCTACAGGGAGGACCCATCAGTGTGAGCTGTAGTATCCCAACCGCAGCCCCATTAAGAAGCCAAAAAGAAATTGATATTAAAACTACCAACAAAACCCCAAACTAAATGGCATTGCTGCAAATATGACCGGTTGGCATTTTGTTGCACACGTTTAGTTGTCCTGTACTTGTTTTCGTTTTCAACATGGTGGACCCTCAGGGGGTGGAAAACCGAGGCAATTCCTTTTCTTCTTCTATTTTTCTGTCAGCCGCCAGCTGTGTGTGTGTGGGGGGGGGGGGGGGGGGGGGGATCTCTTGCTCTAAGGTTGCCATGTACAAATAAGCTTTATGTACAGGGTCATCTTTGTTCACACATCCACATGTACAACGCCACCTAAAGCACCAGAGTTGAAGGCAAGGTCAGTTGGCAGCTGACCAGAAAATTTTTAATTTTCTTAAAAAAATAAAAATGTTCAAAGACTATCAGCTTTATAAAGTATACAAAATACCACAAAAGCAAAATAAAAAGAAAAGGAACATTTTTCTCTCCATATAATCTTTTTTCTCTTCTGAGGTACTAGATCCTGAGGTAGTTAAACAAAATGCATAAATTGTTTTTTCAGGGCAGCAGCAGCAGCAGTTTGGCAACTTTGTCCCCAAAGGTGTCAGTCACAGTGCTGCCCGCTCCGCTAAATATATATATTCATTTATATTTATATATATATCGATCTATTCATATAGGTCTATCTATAAAATGCATCCGAATTTCTCTTTTTAAAAAAATGCCACTTTCATTCCGAGGGCAGGACGCCTGATATAATCAACCCTCACAGGGGTCCTGTCCTAAAACAAGAAGTTTTCCCCCTAAATGTGGCCCACCCAGCCAGAGCCAACCCGCCCCCCAAATAAACCTCTGTTGGTCCGACCAGGACCTGAGCAATGCCTTATATCTTTCCACGGAAAAACTCGTGAGAAAGTTTAAACCAATTAAGAAAAACTAAACCTAAACATTTCTAAGGTACCACACCATAGGGGGTGATAGTTTGGGATGGGGTCTGCATTTCTTCCTTGTATTTTTTTTTAGTGTAAAAAGAACATAATAAACAAACTACACCAAAGGTTGGGGAGGGGGGGGGGGGGTGTTGAAAGGAGGGCTGGTGATGTTGGTGAAAGCCCTCTGAAGTACATTCTCACAGCAGATGCAGAGACGTGAAGTGGGTGGAGCTTTAGAGGTGTAAGGAGTCATCGCCCCCACTTTATAGTCATCAAGTTGTTCAGGGAGAGGGCTGGATGTTTGTTCCGATGACCTGACCCCTGAGATGTGCATTAGGATCCCCTGTCATTTTCTTTCCCCCCTCTGAGCTTTTCTACATCTGTCCACCTTTCAGGTATCATGACTGATCGAGTCACCGTTCTTCCAGATCTGCTGGACCTTTACTTCCTGCGTGGCATCGGAGGTTGGCCTCCAGATGGAGGCTTGGGCTGCTGTTGCTGTTGCCTCCTCACCTGAGCCAGGATCTCCTGAATCTTCCTCTGGGCCAACTAAACCAGATTAAAGAAAATTAGCATCAATACGATTCAGTGGAATTTTGGTTTGTAAATATGGCTCAGTCTACAGGAAATTAAAAGTGGTATCATTTTTGTATCATCCCATGGAGTTCAACTACTATGGGGAATATACATGGGGGAAGTTGTTTAAGAAAAAGTGCTGTTTTTTTGATAAAAAACTTTTGCTGCCTCACGGCTGTTTTAATCACATCAGGTTGTTTCAACAGAAAATATTTGCAAATTTTTTCAGCAGCAGGATTTGGGTTATATAGCAGAAAAAAGGAAAAAAAAAAGAAAAAAAAAAAAGGGTCCAGGGTTCTCATTTAGAAAGCTTGCTTATATACAAAGCAGGGTCTGGATATTACGTAAGCCAAGTTTGGGATATTTAGAAAAAAAAAAAGTGGTGGAAAAATGTACGCAATTTTAATTAAGTTAAGGGGAAATACTTTTTGGACATTGAAGAAACAAGCATCGCAGTGTGTAGTCACAGACTGTCACATTTTCCGACTTAGACCTTCGCACATACAATTGTCCCGCACCCCTTTCTGACTTTATTTCAATTTTATTGTTTCTTCAAATATTAATCCGAATTCAAACTTTGTATTAGTTCTTATTGGTCAGATCTCTTGTGCTGCTGCCTTTTTTCCTTTTTAATTTTTACTCTTACACATTTTATTATTGCCAACTGTATTTTTGTCTTGATGTGAAGCACATTGGTTACATTTTGGCTGACGAAATATCCATATAGATAAACGACTGAAATAGCGCGTCCGCTTCAGTTCTTAGTATTGCTTGTGCTCCACCACTTTGTCATGGTTAACCAAGAACCGCCCTGTATTTGCCGGCTCAAGCCTATGCAGACTATTCACTACACACGTTACATTGACGGTTTATGGCAAAAAGTGTGTGTGTAAGGGACGGGATATGATAAAAAAAAAAAAGGGGGGAGAGTGAGAGTTATAAGGTGGAAATTGTGTGCAGCTGTGCGTACTCAGTGCGTTATCAAACTCTTACTAGGCATATGCATTTTTTTGCTGAACAGTTTTAGTTAAGGATTCTGCACAAACTTTTATAAATGAGACCCCCTGGTTTTGTCCAGTTAATCTTTTGCTTCAATTATTCCTCCATCTTTTAATAAATAGTACCAGTGCAAGAGCATAAAACCAAATTCTGAGGATTTGAGGACAACAGTGAATGCTATAGTAACCTGATCTAAATTAATAACTTCGCCCTTTGAGAGGCATTTTTGGCTGTAGCCTTTTAACAAAACACCTGTTGTGTATGGTACAATAAAAGCCATAAGTTCAATGACTGTATAATAAACCAATTCCCACGCAATGGTTAGATTAATTTACAACAGAAAGAATTTCCTTCACTTTAATGACTACGAAGGAGAATTATAACTTTCATAAAGAATATGTTTTCCTTGTGATATTAAAAGTGCAGTGCAACGTAAAAAAAAGGCGGAGGTGGGCCTTGACATCAAAGAGTTTTACATTTCTGCCAGCTGGTGTACATACCTGCCAAGTCAACATGTTGGAAATACATTCATTGGTCTGTCTTTGAAAAGTTATTTTTATATGAGTGAAATAATTGCATGGCTTGAAAATTGTGACATTGCTCATCTTTACTTTCCATGACCCACCTGGCATGCAAAGAAGTGTCCGCTGATCTTCACTATGACCTGGTCATTCTCATCCGGTGTCTGGTCCCTGGGTACCACCACTTCTGCACATGTCAAGTTTTGCAGCTCATTCACCTGCAGTCACATCAAGACAGATGTATTACTGCTGACCAATTCTGGCATTTGCTTTTGTAAAAAAAAATTAAAAAAAATGGAAGCAGCCATTTAGAATTTACCGTTTTTCCTCCTTTCCCAATGACACGTCCAGCAGCAAAAGAGGGAACTTTGATGTGTGCTTCTAGCTTCACCTCTTCCTTCGGCCCGAAAAAGTTCTCCTCTTTAAGTTTGCCAAAGATACGACACTGAGCCTGGAGCCAGAAAGGTTCATGTGGAGATTAACTAAAAGTTGCATTTACTAACTTCAAGATTTGTCCTTTCCAAATAAGTGGTGCTGAAGATGAAGAACTTCTAACATGCAAAAAGATACAACTACCAAATGTTCAACAGGTATTATGGTTTTGCACCTTAAACTGAGCTTCTGGTGGCCCAACAATAATGACCATCCTCTGCTTGGCATCCATTCCTTCTGCCGGAGCAATCTGGAAACAAGTCAAATGCACCATTAACTGTAGCCTAAAGCCATTCATAAAGCTTCCATCAGCAGAGTTAGCACCCACATCTTTAAACATTTTATTGTTACAAATCTTCCCTCACCTTGATTGAGGCTCCAGCAAAGTGTGACAGCTGTTTGATGTGTTGGCCCTGTTTTCCAATTATGGCTCCCACAGCAAGGGCAGGAATGAACAGGTGAACCGTCTCAGACTCCGGCTGGCCCTGCTGAGCAAAGATAAAGTGTTACAAGTGTTACCAGAAGCCTCAAACATGAGCAACCTTTCAGCTCCAGCAACCAATGTGCCAAGACAGATAGAGGATCAAGCAGAAGCTGAGCTAGTCTGTAAGAGTTGAATCTAGACATTTGATCAGGAATAGCATCTATCCAGAGAAGAGAAAAAATACCACTATCAATCTCTAAACTGTTGGTTTTAGACTGAGTTCTAAGGAGAACCTGCTTTACACCACTCACATCACTGTAAAACATGCAATGATGTGATAAGTCTAAAATCGTATGATTTACAGTCATGTTAGTGAAAACTTCCAGATAAAAAGTAAGAGAAAACCAAAACCCTGACCGGATGTCCTCTTGAAATCGCAGTCCCACAAAAGCTTTGATTTTGTAACATGATGAGGCCCTCTGGTTTTATTTAAGTGTTTTTAATTTCAAAACCTAATAATTTAAAATTTAATGTCAGCAGCATACATGGCGATAACATTTGGGGAACTCAAAATCTTTAAGAGCTTTTTTTAAGTGCCTTGTTACTTGCCATTCACCTAAAATCTTGCACAATTATTTTTGAAATTCCACCTTTTTTTTCTACAAAGAAGCTTCAGTGCAATGATTGATATTGTGTGATAGAGCAATAACAAATAAAAAATAATGCATGGTTTTCAAACTTTCACAAACCTTAAAATTCCGGTGTGCATTTGTAAAAATTTGTGCAAAAGGTATGAGAATCTTAATCTTCATTAGCTGTAAACGCCACAAATCTGGCGTTTATGGAAGACTGGCACACAAAAAAGTCAGTGTTCAAAGACTGACTGGGCTTTGAAAAGTTTGACCAGATCACCACCTTCCACATGTTATGGCAGAGGACAAGAATCAAACTTTCTTGCCAATTTGCTAAATGCGATAGAAAACCAGCACAACAGGTCACCGTAAACAGAGCATCTCCACAGTCAAATATGGTGGCAACATACAGTCTTCTACAGAAAAAATTTGAAAATCATGTATATCTTTTCATTCTTTAGTGCACAATTATGCACCACTTTGTGTTCCCTTAACAGATAAAACCTGAACTAAAGTTTGTGGTTGTAGCACGATTTCACAAAAAGGTTTTAGTGAATACCTTTGCCAAGCACCGTAGGAATCGTTAATTGTTAAAAAAAACTAAGACCAATCCTTGTATAAATACCCGGTGTTCTAAGAAGTGTGGAAGTAAAGGAGAACTTTGCAGCAAACCCAAACCCCTAATCTCGCAGCGAGCAGCCACAAGCCGTGCAAAGCACTTTGGGATGGGTGACTTACAGCAAGTGACTGGCTGCTTGCCGACAGCATAGAAGCCCAAAACGGCCCCTCAGCCCCATAAGGACTGCACTAGAGAGAAAAAGGAGACGTGAAACTCAGTTGTTCAAGAGCGATTTCTGCTTTTGTTTCAGTTGCAGACTTCACAGGCCTCACCCAACAATTTAGAAAACCCTAGTAAGCAGTTCTCATGTGTATAGTGTATGAAGTCGGCTGCTTTAATAGCACACCAACTCTTCACTTACGCCATACGAACAGCCGCCATGAGCTCCTGGAGGTGGGACGCTGCCCATGGAGGAACCCATGCCTGGTGCTCCACTGGGGAACAGACCCAAAGCGTTCAGATTCAAGCCAGGAATGAGGTTCGATTGGAGCTGTAAAAAAAATAAAAAATTTAATAGGAGGGCAATAACTACACTAAAATATCAATACAAATACATTTGTCACCCATCCTGATCGTTTATATTCTTAAAATCCACTGAATTTGAGCATTTCTCCAGACAGTTATTAATAAGTCACTGCAACCTTTGAGAAAAAAAATAAAAAGGTCAATGGGTAATATTAGGTCATCTTCACTTTCAAGATATGAAAGTGCCCATCAAAGCAGTTGAGTTTATTTATGCACTTATGGGCAATCAATCAATTTCTCTTAAATTATAAAGCTCTTAATATCAGTACAAATGAAAATGCGTTATCCAAGAAATGTTTGGACAAAAATTATTTTTTTTAACGTGACAGAGCTGTGACATTTACCCTCCAAAGGAGAAAGATGGGGTGACTGCTGTGTTTTTGAGTGAAAGTCTGCACATAGATTGGGCTATACTGCCATTTAGGTAATGTTTTTTGAAAATGAGAGGGAGAAAAAAATGGGCCTCCCTTGATCATACTCATGGACATCCACCCACAGCCTACCAGCTCTATTTATAGGCCTGTTTACAGCTTATATTTATTTGGACTCTCAATTCAAGTCAATTCTCAGAAATGATAGTTTTTCAACAAAGTAGTAATTATATATATATATATACATATACATACACACACACCAATGCATATTTGAAGGGTGGCAACAGGATGTACAAAGGGGACTCGCAAAGTTAGAAACTGCAGAAATGGCAGATTTCGTTTTGAAATTACATGTGTGATGAGCTGACTTAAACACAATCAGCATTTATAATGAATGGCAACTTTGAAGAGCTTTAAGAATCACCATAAGCAAATGTCTCAATGGGGAGATTTTCAAAATATAAATTTTGCTTTTCAACAACTAGATGCAGTTTATTATGCAGTTTGTGTGCGATGAACAGTATTAGAATCAAAGATGTAAATCTGCTGCCAAAAGCTAGAATTCAGTTGCTACCAGATAACATACAATATTACCACATGGAATTATCTCAATTAAAAAAGGCCTATTTAATAAAAACAAGAAAAAAACTGACACCTAGTTCACATATATAAAGTAGCACCAATATGTTTGTGTGTGGAGCAATGAGCGGTGAGACCTGAACAAACTGGCTCACAGAAAGGATAAAATGGCACAGCCCTGGTGTTGAAGATTCTTACATTCATAGCAGCCATGTCACTCTCATAGGATTCCCTGATCTTCTTCATCACCTCCTCCTCAGCTCTAGAGCATGCATCGATGGAGCCCTTTATTGTAATGGTCCGCTCTGGGTTGTACAAAGTGAGATCCTGGAGCCTAAAATAAATAAAAGTAAAAAAAAAAAAACAGAAATTAAAACATCACTACTTCAACTGTTTTCATTTTGCATGAGTGTAGTCCTTGTGAATTTACTGCACAACAGCAGCCAGCAGTGAACAGTGTCAAACATTCTTACGGTGAGATTGTGATCTTGGTCCCCGTGTCTTGCTCGATTTTCTTCAGGTTGCGGCCTTCTTTCCCTATTAATCTTCCTACAAAGTTGTTGTGTGCAAGGATCTTCAGTGGGATCTCCTCAGTGCTGCAAACAATGACAGCATCTTTCACTTACAAAACACCCAAATACACAACACAAAAATGACCTATCCAACTAATTAACAGGTTTACATGTTTTTGATTAGTCACTAATTTAATCCATATCTGCTTTCTGAGAATGCACTCTGCTTAGTGTTTTTTTTTTACTTTCCTCCCAGGTCTGCCTACATGTTGATTTTACCCTGATTTCACCATGTCAATAATTCCAAGATTACCTTCTTTTATTAGCTGCAGTTTTTTTTTTATAAATAAGTTTTTGCTTGTCAAACACTGTCAAAAATGACCATTTCAAAGCTTTGTTATCATGCAAACCACTTACAACTGGAAAAAGACTGATAAATGGGATTCCCTACTTCGCAATAATTAAGTTAACTATCGACAAAACTGTGTGAATGGAACAGAAACTACTCACTGAAACATGAAGGCATTGAATAAAAAAAACAAAAAAAAAACAGTTCAGTTGCCATCAAATCATATTTTCCTAGTCTTTTACGGTTTCTCCTTTGATCTAAAAATACCACAAACATTTCATAACTATAATTTATTCTTTGATTTAATAACACTGACCTTTCAACATGTATCATCCAAAAACCTATATAGACTGCCTCATAGTTAGAAGATTTATCAAATGTGATATTTACCCAAGAATGCTCCAAAAAAATAGCAATTAAAACCTGTTCAATTTTGCAATTAATCAAAGTGCTTTTTCGTCTTCAACATAACCATCATCTGTTTGTTCCCGTCTTTATATTGTTCACTCCTTTACATATTGCACTAATTAGGTTTTAAGAGTTTTCTTTGCACCATGTTGGATAAATGCTAATATTGTGACTTCATTTTCTAAGTCCACATTCGATACCATTGTTAATTCCAAACAAGATGTTCAAATTCAAACAATAGATGACGACGAAGTGAAAAAAGTAAGCGAATAAATTTAGAATGAATGGAACAGGAGGGGTTTTTACGTTGACATTTAGACAGAAGAGTCATTGGAATGTTGCAATCTAGTGCAACAGAAAGGGGATGGTGGAGATCAGTTCTGTTCATTTTGTTCTGAACTCAGAAGTCATTTAATACAGCATTCATTGAAACATTAATTTGGTCGTTATGAATAGATTGGCATGAGCCATTACATCCCAGAATCCAGCAATGTCAGCGGCTCATTAAGCACATCGTAAAAGTAAAACATGCAACACAAACTGTTGCTCACATACCAGCTTCCTTTACAGCGTGAAACCACAAGTCCAAGTAAAGTAAGTTTTTATTTTTTTTCCACAATTTAAGTGCCACAAGAGATTAATTCAAACTTCAAGCGCCTTCTGTCAGATGTCCATGACGGCTGGCAAAAAACAGAAAAAATTCTTAATATCCATAACCCACAAAACTCATCTAACAGCTCACAAGAACTCAATTTCACTGCTACTTTCACATTTTCATGTAGCAGCTTTACTCCTAGCTTCTCATCCCATTGATAAGGACGAGCCAGTCCACCCAATAGAGGAAAGTGCTTTGACATATATCATCACTACAGGTTAGAGTTGGAAAACAAACCAGAAAATCTCGAGCTTGGAATTTTGCATTTACTCTTTCAACACTGCAGCAGCAGTTGCTCTGTGGACAAGGCCCCAATCAGTCAATCTACTTGATCCCGCAGTTACTCAAGCAAACCATCTGTGACTTTTTCCACTTCTATAGGTTGAACACTCAAAGGCTGCAGTACTGTCACCACGGAAGGAAAGGCCTGTATAGCAGTCTGCATTTAGCTTGCTGGCAGACAAAGACCCCACAACTTCCTGTAATGTACTGTAGCTGTAACGGTTACAAACTTTTGCAAGACTCGTCAATCATCAAATGCTGCATCAGTTTAACGACATTGATCAGTTGTCACAACCTTTACTAACAGTTTGTTTCAGACATCTGATTTATTAGAGTGAGATTCCATGTTAAAGATAACTCAACAAGTACGCATTTTCTATTTGAGCATTATCAGTATTCAAAATTAAGACATTGCCCTAAGCAGAGAAGGCCCGCTCTCACCATCACTAGTTAAAATTGGGTAGTTGGAAACCTAAAAAGGCCATTAAAAATAGAATCGAAAAAATACTTTTGTTGAACTTCGACTACCCTCACTATTTATTCTATTTTACAGGAACGGTCTAAATAACTAGGGCCGTAGATTACCAACACATATGAATTAAATAAAAATGAACAACTTGAGGACTGCACACTGAAATCAACAAAAAAAATCTTGATATTGATTTCTTATACATTGAATCATTCAAGATACCAGAAAGTCAAACTCCAAGAAATGCGTGAGGCAGATTAGGAAAAGGAGATTGCTGTGGAAGCACTTACAAAAACAGGACATTAAACCTTCAACACAAACGGGTTAATATTTCTCAGTGGTCCGGCTGTTCAGTCCCCATCTGAATTTAATTAATAGGTCATTAGCAGGTCCCTGCCCAATTTCAAAACATGCTGAGGTTGTAATTCAACTATTTGATTGGAAAGAGCATCCAAAAGCTGCTGAAAACTAACGCTTGATTTGAGTTGGAGATATCTGCTTTAGACCAAGCAATTTTTTTAAACGACTGTGCCCATCAGGATTTATACAAGTAGAGTCAAGCTCAATCACAAAATTATATTCTGTTTTTATCTTTCAAGTGAACTCACAACTTTGTATCAACGGCTTCCTTCTGCATGATGTCCATGATGGTTCTGCAGGCATTTGAACAACCTTCAGGGGTAGAGTGGATCGTAATCGGTTTTTCTGCTGCTCCTGCATTTTCTTTCCGGTGAATGTCGATCCTGTCATGTAGATGCAACCAAATTAGCTAAATTGACAAATTTTTGATTAAAAAAATAAAATAAAATAAATAAATCTAGGTTCAGTTTAAATCCTGACCTCCAAGTACATACTTTGAGTGTGTCTGTTTGGTAATGTTTCGAATGGTGGCGCCTTCCTTGCCGATGATTGCTCCTACAAACTGCGTGGGCACCAGCACGCGCAGTGGGATGTCGGACTGCACTTTTGGACGTGCCCCCAAACCCGGAGAGCCAGAACGAGGAGGTCCGCGAGAGTTGAAGCCCCTGCGACCGCCTGCAGGAGGACCCTCTGGTGTAGCCGTCTCATCTGGGATATACGACACTTTCAAGGCATAGTTCTCCATCATCGATCCATTCAGCTTCTCCATTGCTCTGGGTGATGCAATGCAACAAAGAATAGTGAGTGCTCCCATATCCATCAATAGTTTAGGATTTTTTTTAATGAAGCACAGCAATGTAGTATAATTGATGTACACCAGGGGGCACCAGATGGCTAATTTAATCCCGTTTCTAACACGTGCACACTAGTCATTTATTTATTGGATGTCAAATTTAGCTAGACTGACTTTGGAATAGCAGAGATTTGGTACAATGGAGGGGGGACAAAAAAAAAAAAACTGGTTCAAGTGTAAAACCAAAATTGAGGCAAATGTTTACTTACAGTCTTGCCTGGTCTCTAGTTGCATATCGAACATTCACAACTGCAGTCTCTGTATCAGTGTTTACTGTGGGGGGAACAGAAATGTAGTCATCTTCAATAGCCGTGGCCTTTTCATAACAAAATAAATAAATAAATAGATGCACATTTGAAATCATTTTTTTGCAGATATTTTCCTCCCATGTCATGTTTGCCTTTTTATTTCCAATGGTTCTACAGAAATCAATTTAATTTCTTGACTACAGTGACTCCTATCCCTTTTTTGCAAAAAGAAATAATGACTATCCTTTACTAGAAACCAACAGAGTCAGTTTTTTGCAAAACCCAAAGATACAATTAATATACATTAATCAGGTATGTTGATCTGGTTTAGATTTAAAAGTTTAAAAAAAATAAAAAAAATCCCTCATATATATGGATTGAAATTAATTTTAATCAATAGGTTTTAAGGTCTATAGTGTCCATCAGTTTTAGGATAATTTCCTGGAAAATTAAAAGCACACAGGTGTGAATAAAGTGTTTTTTCTCGTTTTCGAATACAAACATAAAATTCACTCCACAGTTCATCACCGATTAATGGTTTATAGTAGTTTTACACTGCTAGCAGTGTAACCATAAGAGTGATTTAGTCTCAGTAAAACTTGACAGACAGCAACTTATAATTTGTCCCCACAGGGAAGTTTATATTTCTTCACAGGTTCAAATGGGTTTCAACAGCTTATCACAAACACATGGCTCCCTTCTGACTATCTTTGCACTCAATAAGCTGATGGTTCCAATCAGTTGAATCTGAGAATAACAGGTGTCCTGCTCAATAAACTAGAACCTTTACTTTTTTTCCCTCTTTTTTTAAGTGAACTTCTTACCAACTAATGCTACAGCAACAGTGTGCAAAGGTTTCTATAGTGGCTATGCATCTTCAACATTAAATGACTGGAAGCAGTGGTGGTCAGCAGAGTGTGACTTTCACTGTCAGTGGAACAGGAGAGCACCATGGCTCAACTAAATATCAAATTCTACAATATTCTCAGAAGAGTTCATTTTAATTAATAAATTCCTTATTTTTGTTTGGGTTTTGCACCATCCAGTAATCAGGCCTTACTGTTCTTCAATGCAAGGTTACGTTTTTAACTTCACTGCTCCCTTTTGCAAGGTTTCCAAAACTGAAGCATAGTGCAAGCACATGTTTCAGTCAGGTGTTTGCCATCCTAAAAAAAAACTTCCCAAAGGGTGCAACATGCAAGAGAAAATGTCTGTTTTGTTTACAAATCCCCACACACACACGCCAATGAGAGATCAGGATGGTCTGGAGGACAATCCAACATGCTACCTGCAGCCATCCGTTTGTAATACATGCATTTTTTCTGCATCAAAATGCAGTTAGAGCCATGTATGTTGAGGACACTTCAACATACTCTTCAGTACTAATGCAGCCTTAACAATTAAAGTAAATTATGGTCAACATTCACAATAAAAGTCTGAACTTTGTCTCACATACTTACATCTGTTGATGTGAATATTTTGTCATTCCTTAAGCAAATGGGCCATTTTACTTTTGAATCCAACACCTGTTTTAATACTCATATAGACTGTACCATTGCAGTTTTACATCACACCTCAAGACTCTACTGCTCTCAGTCAGCTGAATAGTTGTATAAAGCCGCAAAGGCAGATTTGCGTCTTTATACACCTTTATTGTATAAAGGTGTATAAAGATGTATTAACCTGAGATTCATGTCCTTCATCTCAGGTTCAAAATTCTAAGAAATTTCTTGTACATTATTTGCCAAATTGGAGATCCTCTGCCCATGTTTTATTGTCAGCTTTTAAATGCCGCATTTCTACCCAGGCATATCACCCTCGCATCCAACTTTTTTTTCTTCTAAATTTCACAGCTATGGCTCTTGCACACATATTTGGAGTGTTTTAGCCCATCAATACCACATCTTCAAAAAAAAAAAAAAAAAAAAAAAGTACATCTGCCCAAATAAAATGAATAGCTGAAGAAAATAAATTAATGTCTTGGCTGATGTTCTGAACCTCTGTAAAGTGTGTGGGGAAATTAATACAGAAAGGTTCGACAACACTGCACTGACATACAACCAAAGACATGTTGGCAGTAATAACTAGCCGAAGCTACATTTTACCAATTGTGCTCATTTAGTGTTTCAATATTATAGCTACGTAAAAGCCGTTACAAGGATTAAAAATGAAGTTGTGAACGTCAAAACATTTCTGTAATGCACTCCGTAGCTTTAACACAGTTTATATTTCAATACATTTTAAGTTATAAAAAAAATGACACATTTACACTACTGCTTTTTGTAATAAATAGAAGCTAAGAATAGTTTATGGTATTCATAAAATTATCAAATTTCACTGAATCTACATGTATCCAGTTGATTTTGCTTATATTGTACTTTGTGAACACACATGCGACTTAAAGAGCTTAACGTGGCAAGAAAAAAGATAAAAAGTAAACAGACAATGATAAAATGCAATGTTGTAGGGAAAAAATAAAGTCATTTACCTTGTTCACAGCTCTCTACTGCACCATACTGTGCAAGCATACCATCCAAAACCTGAAAGATATGGGAAGAAAAGCTCTGGTTACATAACAGCTTTAAACTCAACTAGTTAAGAGGTGGATATTAAGGGGCATATGCTTCAGACGAAAAAAATAAACAAATTATTAGTCTAATAATTTGTTGCTATTTTTAGAAATAGCTTCTGTACAATATTACAGATCATTGTGCTCAAAGAGCTGATTTATTACAGAAAATATAATTAAATAGGAAAACAATGTGCCTGACACAGTGATGAGAGCAATGATCAAAAGAAATACACTCTTAAATATTAAACCAACTCAGATTTGTGAGTAAGAATCGAAGACAAAAAAAAAATTCTAAAGTTAAAAAAAACAATATCCACAACCAGAGTGAAGAGACTGATGGACAGGAGGAGAGAAAGGTAGTTAATAGGCACAGTGACTGATTTTGTGATCTACACCAGGAAAAAAAAAAAAAGCTACAAGAAAAAAACAATCTCAACTACACAGATTTATGGGTCTAGTGACCTAAAGGAGGAAAAATCTGTATATTTATATTGAAATAGCAAGTTCTCCACCTGCCAAAATCTGAAGAGCACAGGCTTTTAATTTTAATTCATGGAAGTGAATACGTGTTGGCGAGCAGAAGAGAAGGCTTACAAGCTAAGCTAGGACCTCTGACCATGCTCAGTGGAACTCATAGCCACACCCCTCAGGAGCTCAACCCCACTTTCCAGCCAACAAGACTGCGGCCCCCTGCCCCCACCTCCCTAGTTCTAACAAACCACCAACCAGACAACCTCCCGCCTCCCTGCCACCTATGCTCCCAGTCATTGGCTGCTCCCGCCACCGATACAGTTCCCCTGGAGCAAAGTCTCACTGGCTGGCTCCTGCGCCCGTCTGTCCACCTGATGGGGCCAATGGGCGTCCAGGCCATTCAGGAAAGGGTGGGGTGCATTCCAGTAGGAAGCAGCCGCTGAGGAGAGGAGGGGTGGGTTCATGCTACACATTCTGTGAATCAGCGCACATGTTGGCGAAGGGGAAACCGTCCAGGCCCACCCACCCACAACAGCTTGTGAACACGCTACTACTCAACTCCACATTTTCTCTTTCTGGAGAGCTCCACACATTCTCACGGACTCCTTTACCTTACTACACGTGCACACAAGGCCGTATTATTAAAAGACCTCACCACAGTGCGGATTCTAACCCTACAACTTCCCCCCTTCCGTTTCAACAAGCAAATAAGCTGCCCTGCTCCATGCTAGGAACATAGTGAAGCTGTATTACGAGGGACATGCGTAGGCAAAGCGAGCCCACTATTACAAAATCCTGGGCTCGTTTGTGGCCATTTGATCAGTTTCTGAACCACGCTGAAATGTTAAAGCTGTGCATTAACCTCAAAGAGTTGAAACAGCGACACACTGATTGTGCAATAAGAAAATTCTCATTTAGCTGTGTCTGTGCTTATAAAGAAGAAGATAAAGGGGACAGTGCTAGCACATGTTATCACCGTTAAATCTCTGCAAAGCAGGGTGGAGGTGGAGGGGTCACCTAAAGCTGCATGAAATTCCCCACTCAGTGGGATTGAAACAAAAGATTTTTTTTTTAAAGAAGCCGATACATTTATTTGAATGTACTACAAAGACGAGGCAAACATGACGGACACACACGACTGAGTCCAAAGCCTCAGTAAGTTTTTGCCAGACGGCAGCTGTGACCTCTGACTTCAATTGATATGCATTTTGACACAAAGTTAACCCTTAAGAGAGCACCAAACGGCATGCAACACAGGCAAAGGGTCACTTAGCCCGCTCCATTGCTTTCTAAATCTGCCGCAGAAATCTGCCTCAAGATCACCCAATGAATTTACGCAACCAGACAGCTTAACATAGTCTAAGCAGACACGTTTTCCTGAAGAATTAAACACAAAGGGGCGACTTCCAGGATAAAAGAAAAAGCATTTAACACGTAATTAAAAAAAGTCTACACAATAATTGCAGACTTTACAAGGCAACCGTTTACCTCAACGCTGAAGCTTATACAGACAGCACATTCCAGTTTTATAAGCGACTAATGTCTTGCCAAATAATCTTGTAAATTCAAAACACTTTTAAAGATAACTGAGGGGAACTTATCTTCCAATAAATTGAAAACATAGCTATACAAGACTGAAAAAGAGAAATTGATAGATTTAAGGTATGAGGAGTGCAGATTTCAATCTGTTCCCCATTTAAATATACATTTACACAGATTTTTTATATTTTAGACAGACATTTGCTGGTACACCAAAGGTCTATCAGGTATTTTAAGTTGCCATTTCAGAGAATTTTAATCAAACCGTTCCTTCAGTTTGGAGTACTGTTAAAGAGGTACAAGATACCCCGAGTAAGCACAGTTGTCTTGAACTATGAACCACAGTGTGGTTCCCCTCCCCCATCTGTTGCTTGGAGTTGTCAGGAAGCTAAAGAAAGGCTTTACACTTTTCCTCACATAGAAATTTGAAAATGTTTCAAGGCAGCAATGGCTTGGAAACTGAGCAATTCCAGAGATTGCTTTAATTTGTTAAACTAAAACATTTTTAAAACTGCAAATGGTTATGTGCAACTAGCATGTCCGTTACGCAACCAAAACCAGGCTGACTACATGAGCATAGGGCTTTATTAGCCTGGAAATATCAGCTTGTTATAGATGTGTTAATCTACAGATTATAAAAGTAATAATGGTATATTATTCCTCAAAAAGCAACTCAAACTTAATTTTTTTTTTTGGGGGGGGGGATATGCAAGATTGGGAGCATGCATAAATATTCAGTTTTGAAACAAAGAACATTTCAACACAACCACCTCCCAAAAAAATAAAAAAATTAAACTAGTTAATGTCTTCCAGTGAAAAAATACAAATTAAATCTAAATTGGTCAAAATTTTAATGAAAAATGTATCATCTTGGCAAAGCCTGCTCAGGGCATGTGTAACTAAAACAATTTGTGGATTTCAAATTCAGTAATCAGATTTCTACCATTTTAGCTCCATTGCTACTTTTTGGTTTAAATAAATTCTAAAGCTCATCAATATCATTAAATTATATTTTAATTCATAATTATAACACTATGAAAGTCTGAATTCAGTCTGATGCTTAATTGTAGGCTATAAAAACCAACCTTAGGGACGTAAACTGGACTGAAGTTTACAGTTCCAGATTTGATTTTGTTTTCCAGGCAACAGCCAACCTTAAAAGGCCAGAAAGTGATTATAAGAAAAATCTCAGACTCTTCTTCAGATACCAAAAAAACCACGTAATAAAAAACAATCCCTTTTGGTTTTAAAGCCTCTGGCCCTAAAACATGTTCTGCACAAATCTACATCACACAACTGATGTGGAGCCAGGCTCCAGCCTCAGCCAGACGAATCATCAAGTACATGCTCAATTAAAATCCAAAGGCAAGGTGACTCCAGAGGCCACTAAATGAGAGCCCAAATTGAGCTGCCCGACTGTGCCACACCCTGGAAGGAGTTAGCAGCCTGTTAGCACTCACCTCCCACTGCATGTGAGGCGGGATGTTCCTGATCTGCAGCTTACAGCTCCTGTAGAGACAACAAGAGAGGAAGTGGGTGGGGGATGGATGAAGACCGTGACAGAAAAATGGGGGGGGGGGCTAAATAGTTAATGCTATACTTCCAATGAGAGCATGAAGCTACAAGTGGAAAACCTTAAAGATACATGCCTTTGTTTCTGTTTAGTCTTACTTAAACCACAACATGAAGATCAATGAATTTATAAAACATAATGGAGTAAAGATGAGGCATCCAGCATAGTTTCCTTTTTTTTCCCCAAAGTCTTGAGAGTTTATTGAATTTGTTCCAAGGGAATGTCATTTTTGATTTCTTTTAATCTTGCCATCAGCTGTAACCATGTTCCCATTTTCTTACATTTAATTCTTTGTGCAAAACAAATTTGGGAGAAACAGTCGGAGAGGTTACATAAGTTTTCATTTATACATTTAAAGTAATATGCTGTGCTGCACTGATCTATGGCGTTAGAACCCCAGTGAGTCTAGGCCAACTCTTTCACCCAAACAGACCCTTATCCAGGAGCACCCAGCTGTGGTGTCAAAGACTGGGATGGGAGATGGAAGAGTCCTCAGAAACCAACAGGAATCTGGGCTAAGACAAGCCAAAATCGCGTACTTGTTCACACAGAGTGCACATACAGCAAGAGCAAGCGGTGACCAGCAGCTACAATGGTGCTGCTGTGCTCTGTCACCAGAAACACAAAAAAGGACAAAAATCCCCCATTCATTCCTTTTAGAATTAAGGGTCCACCCAGAGTTTCATTAACTTAATGTACGCATGCAAAAAAGCAGGAGTCCCTTAGCTATGTGTTGATTTTCACACAGACAATGAAATGTGTGAATCTGTTTTGGAGTTCATAACTTTGTCTGCTAGATTTGGTTTGATAACAAAATTGAAAGCAAGTACAGGTCATTTCAAAGTATAAACACCGACATAAAGGAACAAAACGTACATATAGACAAGGGCGGGAGCATGAACACATACACCATGTTGACTCGAACTTTGAACCCAAAGCAGCTGTAAGATCAGCTTTACACACACACACACACACACACTACATTTATGTGAAGTTTGTGTATCTAAAATGGCCTTGTGCTGACCTTTTTCAGTACATGTAAAAGCTTTAAGAGTAAAACTTGGTTTTAAGCTCCACTGATTAAACAGCTCATCTGTTAAAAACACTTTAACCTCCAACTGAAAGTCAATGAGTAAAAACCATAGCCAATATCAAACTACGGTTTAATATTGCATAAAAATACATTTTTGCTAAATAAGGGCCACGATCAAATTTCTCTCCCTGGCAAGTGCTACCCCAATCAAGCAAACTAGTCCAATTGGAAAAATGGAAGGAGAGAGAAAGTACACAATTGCCAATGGGCAAATTGCAAAGCATATTCAAAAAATAACTTAACAGGAATTTCAACCCTTTCCGTTTCGTCGGGCCATTCCTGGCTCATCATGAGCCTTTCCTTTGCATGCTCACAATACCCCGCATTGCGTCTGAGCGCCATGTGAGATGTGTAAATGCACAAAGTGCTTCCAGTTGGATTAACCTATAGCTACACACACACAAGAAGTCAGCCACGGTGTGTTTTGGCGGGGGTATACATTCCAAGCCAAAGCCTTTCATTTGGGGAGGTGTGCCTGTGTGTGGATGTGGTATAGAGGGTTGGGGATAGCCCTGTTTTAGGAAAGGGTAAGAAGGGCCCTCTCAGCCCCGTGGGGGTGGGGCCCTGTTGCCATGGACACGGACAAGTCCACTGACAGGAACATGTAGAGCAGGGTTAAAAGTGGGAGGGGAAGGGAAGCAGGAGAGGCCAACGAGTGACTGGGGTTGGTTCGTCATGTGATGGCCAGGCTCCTTATTTACTTTCAAAATGGACCAACACTCCACACATTAGCCGCCTGCTTGAGACTTGTGGAACTATGGAGGAGAAGCGGGTTATGGACAAGTGTTTACTCATATCTGTCCATGAAAGCCACAAAGGGCTTCACAGGGCATGGACGCATGCAGCGAAACCGCATTTTATGAATTTCTTGGTGATATGGCCATACAGAAGTAATCAACATGGGGTTGACGCCCATTCATAGAAACTATCTGCCATACCCAGAGGTCCTTAGTGTCTGAACACAGTCAGGTTTTCAATGATCCTCTCAGTCCTAATGCTAACTGCTCTAACATCCAAACATTCAATGCAAATCATGCATTCAAACAACATTTAGCAGCCAACCTTTGCACATTTCAGCTTTGATCCAACCAAAGAAAAAAATTTTTTTTTAAAAAGGAGCAAATGCTACCCCACCAGAGCAACAGCATAAAAAGGGAGGTCCTATAGAGAGCTATGGCCCCAAAATCCCTAAGATTATTATTTTTCTGCAAACGTGGGCCCCATAGTGACCCCAATAACCCAGATTTGTTCACACCAGGACAAAGCAGTCATTTCTACAAATAACTGATTAAGACACACTTATCCAAATAAGATAATAGATTTTGGTAGATTAAGAATTACAAACGCACAAAAAGAAATGAATAAAACTTTTGTAAGAATGTCTATCTGTCCTGAAAAAAAGCTTCATATAGCTTTGAACAGTTAGCCGTTTTTCTGCCCCCACACACACACACAACTCTTTCAGCCATACCATTTTCCGCTTCTCTGCAAGTATGACACACTTACCAGTTTTTCCCCCCTCTTGCTGATAAATGCAACATATTCTCACAAAAACAATTTATTTTAGCTAAATGCTTAGTTAAAGCAAGAAAAAAACTTTTGTAAAAAATTTTTTAAAAAAGTGTGTGTGACTGAAGTTGGATTTGTAATTCAAGACCACAAACACTGAACTGCTTTGCTTCCTTTAAGGTTTTTAAAGAAGAGCACATGACTGCAGAATGGGCATCATCTTTAAATTAAACTGAAATAGATGTCCAGCAGTTGACCAAAGGTTTTATATAACTATGAAGACATATGTTTTCATTTAGTCTGTATGCTGGTGGTATACATTTCTAACTTAACCTGTATGAAGATATTATCTGGCATCAAATTAGGTTAAATGCAGATTTTTTTTGACAATTCATTCAGAGCAAAATCTTGCTTCTCAGTCGCACTTTACACCACCTTACTGCAAACCCCCTAGATGTAGCAACCCCACCTTGATCTGTGGTGTAGCACCTCATCTTCAAAGGTTCAAAGGTTAAGGACTGATGATTGGCCAAGCCTCTTAGCCAAAGTTAGCAGACTGGAATGCAAAGAGGGGGCTCCCATAGTACTACAGTGTACATGTGAGTGTGTGCGCTGAGGACTATTCCCACAGACAACTGACATAAGTCATATGTTGTAGGGATAGCACGCGTTAACCCTCAGTCTTCCAACAACAACAACAACAACAAAAAAAAGATACTCATGCAGCAACACTCGACACTACAGGGTGTGCTGCAAGATGGCTAACAAAGAGATGTAGCACAAAAACTTTAATCAAGTTCACATGGTTTCTCAAAGCAACAGAATTACAACCAAATTCCAGTGGCAAGAGAAACATTAACACACATTCCATACCAAAAGCCCAAAACTCCAATATGCTCTTTTTTTTTTTTTTTACAAAAGTCCAGCCACATAAATATAAGGGCAGATTGCTGTCAATGCTCGTTACTTCCACAAAAATTTGAGATTTTGTTAGTCCACACATTTGACCTTATAATCTGCCCTTTTGTGAGCACAAAAAGGTCATTTCCACTGGCCAGTTTTCTAACATTTTTTTTCATACTGAAAGCTATATATATATATATATATATATAATGAACATCTGAAGGCAATAGCTTAAATTTGAAATGAGTTTTTCACTCGCATGCTAAAGCCATGTGGTAGCTAGCATTGTCATGCTCAGCTAGGGATAGTTGCCTCAAATACCTAGGAGTGTTAGAAAGAAGGCCATAGACTGGAGTCTTATAGATTTAATATATGAGGCATTAATGGAAAAAAAAAAAGAAAGTTCAGATCAGATTTTCGTTGCTCATCCATACCATAATTAATGATTTACAAAAAAGTGTGTATTTTTTACATTTAAAGTACGTTAGGTGTAATATATTTTTAACCTCGTTTATCTCAATAAGTTACTTTTAATTAAATCTCCCAAACGTCTTATGAGAGTCAATGCCATTGATATACAATTAGTTTAAATAGCGAATCATATGAAATTTTCCATTATGAGCCAACATGAGAAGGTAGTAAAAAGTGTGCTATCCAACCCAAGTAGGCTATATTTAAGGAGGTATGAAAAGCACAAAAAAAAACTTATGCCGCCATTAACTATTTTAAAAGATTCCATTTATTGTAAGAGAAATTGGTGTACAGCATCCAAATATTGCAAAAAGCAACCTTTCCAGTTTATGATGAACTAAATTATGGGAATATTGCGTCACCACTGAAACGACAGCATACATTTTAAAAACTTCAGTCAACTGACTGACGTGCCTCACGTTACTTTACTTATGCGAGAAATATGTACAATTCCTTAAAAACAACAAAATGCGCAACCGCCCAGCGTGGCAATGAGGCTCTAACCAGGACATTGGACGAGATTTTTCGTGACTTGGGGGCCCGAAACCTCCCAATTCTCTCATGTTTGGGATTCCATCTCATGTAACAGCAGCACAGTGTAATGAGGAAGGGCGGAAGCGTGGGGCAGCAAGGGAAGAATGACGGGCAGCTCCTTCTCAAATGGACGACTCCACAAAGGCCCGTATGCTACAAATTCAGCCTGCACTCGCACTCAAAAACACATTGCGAGGATTAACCAGCCACCCTTAGCATTTAAGCCCACATATTAGTCACTGTATACGTGTTTAAGAAAACAAATATGGTGGAAGTGCGAAACGAAGCCAAATTCACAGCGGCTTTAGGAATACTGCCGTCATGGCGAATGGACTACAGTACACAACCGTGCACCGTTTTTTATTTGACTCCAAACCATTTAATGGGTGAAAATGCACCTTTTTTTTTAAATGGCAACATACTGAAAGCACATGTTTACCTCCAACACACACGTACAATTGGCTTATTTAAAAGTAAAACGCTGCTTGTAAAAAAAAAAAAAAAAAAAAAGAAAAAAAAGAAAAAAAAGGGGAAAGTAAGCCATCCCACAAAACTAGTTAATACTTGACCTACCTTTGACGTTTAGGGACAGAGTGCTCCACTTCGAGAACTTTACCATGCAGTTCAACTTTACCTAAAGAAATAAAAATAAAATAAATAAATAACAAATGCTACTTTAATTAGTTTCACCACGTGACCCCCATTAAACCCAGGCCCCATAATTTTATTTTTAAAGTAGCTAATTAAGAACGTTTGTGCTTTCCTAATTCTTACCAAACAGTATGTAAACATGGGGAATTTGGTACATTTAGGCAACAAATAAAAATTATATTAGGAGTTTGACGTTATATGCTTTATCGTCTGAAATTACACAAGTTGAGCTAAATTACCGTTGATTCTTTGAGACGAAAAGTATGCAAATATGCAAAAGCAACGTGTGGTGTGGCTCAGTAAGTTGGCCTACATTTTCGCTAACACAATTAAACCACCTGGTGTGTCAGCGTGAATGGGCAAAGTGGCTTCACTTTGAAAACCTTTTAAAGTGTTGAAGTTTAAACTGAAGAGTTGAAATGAAGAAAAGCACACAAACACACACAGGCGTCCACGCTTACTCCACGACGTCCACAACCTTGCTGCCTGTGAGAGGCGTTAAGCCTCCTCATGATTGAGTTTACCATTTTATCAATGCAAATAACAGGGATTTCTCTTCAACCTGTGGGACGGGGGGTGAAGTCTTTTGACTGAACCCAGAGTGTCAAAAGGCCATGCAAAGGTTGTGTGTGTGATAGACAGAAACAATTGGATACACCCCCCACCCATGCATTTGTCATAGATAAGCTATCTCTAAAAGAAATCTGGACGCGTGTAGAAAAGCCGTGCGCGTTCCTTAATTTCACTCTTTTAACCACACATATTTAAAAATAAAAGATCTCACCTGAAAGAACATCGATGGCCCTCATCGCCGCTTTCTCGTCCGGGCAATCCACAAACGCATAGCCAGTTTTGACGAGAAACGGACCACTGTGCGGAATCTTCCACTGCTTGAAGATACTTTCCAAGTCCTCCTCGCTCGCTTCTGTGCTCACGTTGCCGATGTATAGCTTATTCATGTTCCACGCTGAAACGGGACAATCTTTACGCTGAAGAGAGAGGGGGAGGTGGAGAAAAGAAGAGACGGTTGCTCGCTCTCTCTCACGGATGTGCGCCCGATTCGCCCTGTTTTCTTTTTTTCCCCCAGCCCCTTACTACTACTACTACTGGCCTACGGAGCAGCTGTGGCGTGCTTCCCGGTCGGTTCGAGCCACAGATAGATTTAAACTGGCAGCCCCTCCACAGTGCGCTCCCTCGCCCCCCTCTGTCACTGTCGCGCAATAAATAAATGCTCAATTATTAATCTCGCCTCTCTCCTAAACGATGGCGGGCCGGGCCGAGTGGGGGGGAGGAGGAGGAGAAACTACCTTAGTATCTTCCTCCAAAGACCCCTTTTGGCAAAGAGACAGAGAATGTCACACACTGTAAAGCTGCCTGGCGCCCGCCTCTGAGTCTGCAGCCTGGAATAAGAAGAAGAAAGTGCAGGAGGAGTAGAAAAAACGATTCTCAGAAATTCCGGCTTCTTCTTTTTTTTTTTTTTTTTTTTCTGAATGAGCCACGTGTTCAAACTACAAATCAGCCCACACGTGAGGAATCCCAATTGCTCAATTAAGTGTTTGGGAGACTGGGGGAAATTGCACGGGAATCTGGGGCGGAGACAGCAACGAATGGGAAGTGAAGAGAAAAGGAGGGGAAGAGTGGCTTGGTGTTATGAAGGAGAGAGAGGGAATAAAAAAGCCATTAGAGTTATGTGCATAAAGGTTTTCCGTGCAAACTAGTGAGTCCAGTAGAATCGCGTTCGTGTTGCCTTTCTCTTCAAAACCTGGCTTCTGATTGGTCGGCTGAAGCGCACGCACGCCCATAGCAGGGAGACGCTGATAATGCGGGTGTCTGTGCGCTTAAGTGCGCTGTAGTGATGACACAGTTGAATGAGAAAGCATGGTAAAGGGGGTGGAACCAAAAAAATTATATTTTTTGTACTATATATTTTTTTAAACTTTACATTATAAATATCTAATATTAAGGACCATCCATGCATGAGAGGACCCTGAGCCGCTACTTGGGCCCTCGTGCAATGCGAGAATGACACGTCTGCTACTACTACAACCCACATGGCGGCATCCATCTTCTCCAGCATAGCGAGGAGTCATGCCCTCTGTGATCCACAACTCAAAGTTCAGCAGCGGGCCCCATTTAGTCGAGGTCACACACAGACAAAAAAAAAATATATGGTTTGAGCGGTGCTCCTTGCTGTTTGTATGAACTATCTATCAGACCGCTTGGCGCAACGGGTACGCCATGCAGAAGAAAGACAGACGAGAATCCCTTCTGCCTGGATTTAAAATCACTGAACGATGGGAGTGGTCTCCCACTCAACTGTTCCCTAGTGTCCTTGTAACGCACATACAGTCACATCTTTAATGTATATCTAACTAACCTACATGGGCTAACTGAAAATAGAGTCCTTATATTGCACATTTGTGGGCCGGACAGGAATAATGTCCATTTTAAGAGAAAAGGTTAAAACGATCACCCTACATATGGCCACTGGTTAACATAGCGTTAAAGCAGATCATACGTGGTTTTCAACAGTTAATGAATACAACGGGTCCTGCATATTATCAGTGAATGCTCTCTGATCTATTTGAGTTTGATTGGGAGGATTAAAACTGGAAAAAAAAGTCTAGACTTTGATGAATTCCGTCACAAGTCCCATTATTTTGAAAGCTATTATTCTTTTTGTTGTTGTTGGTGGTGGTGGTTTGTTTGCGCTGACTTGTTAAACTAAGTTATTTTCATTGTAAAGCATTTTTTTATGACAGACAAGACCTCGTTCTCTTGGATCATTCAACAGATAAGTGTACAACTTGATAAAATATGTATTTAAACACAGATGGCACATATAGTCTAAGTGTGATAAGTGCAATGATATAAATTGCAGTTATGCAGAAAGCTCCAATAATACATTACCTCACTTTACCAACCTTTCCAGGGCACCTCCCATATTGCAGCTGGATTGACTGCTGCTTTAGTAGCTTCTTTTTAAACAAACCTGCTCTTATAACCGAATTTCCCATTGTGGGACAATAAAGAATTGTTCTATTCTTCTATTCATTCTAATCAGTTTGATATTATGGCAAAAATATCCAGTTCCTTATAAATATTATATTAAACAGGCTAACCAGCACCATGACCTAATCTGAACCATCCCTGTTAGAAGAACTCTGTTAAACTTGTCCCGAATATAAAGTTCTATTTTTGATAAAATGATGATTGTAAAATCATTTATTAACAAAATACAATTAAGTCATTATTCTTACAAATTTAACCAAAATGAAAGAGATATGCTATACAATAAAGTAACTTAGCAATAAAGAAAATTGCGTTTTCACCAAAGAAGCGCACAAGAATATCTAAACTTAAGACAACTGGCTGATGCATAGCATGGTCTAAATAGCAGTATGCTTTTGAAAACTAAGACTGAAGCATGAGGGCGCATAATGGGGCATATAAAATATATTTGTCAACTCCAGACACTGATCAAAGTATGTGAAAATGGATATATTAATTCTGCAATCAACCCAATCTCAATGACAGCTGTAAAATTGTTAAAAGATATTCACTTGTGCTGGTTAATCAAATCAATTGTTTCAGTCATTCATCCATCCATTCATCCATCCGTCCACCATCTGTATCATCCATCCGCTATGCTTGTTTGATTTGTTCCACTTGGGGAGGGAGGGGCTTTGCCTAAAAAGGGGATCCACTGAAGACAGGGGGTGCATATCTGAAATGCTCACTGGATGAGAGCTGTCAATGCATTGTAAAGCAAATTGTTTACGACAGACAAGATATAATGTTTCCACGCTCAGCTTTAAAGGGATTACATAGATAACATGCAAACACAGAAACCCCTCAAAACAGAAAGTTGATAAGAAATAAGTATAGTGTAAGGTGCTGCAAGGCATAAAGCTCCACTGAACCTTTTGGATCTCGTCGCTATCCTCTGTAGGGGAGTACTGTCTGACACATAGCAGCTGGGTAATGGCAGACTCTCTGACACAGAAGTATAAAATGTTGCTAGTATGGTGGTTGAGAGTAAGTTTAACTGAACTGTTTCACACCCTACTCTGTCTTTGCTGTTTAGATAGTTTTGGTGTACTATACACCTGTGGTTCTTAACCTGTAGAACAAGCACCACTGGCGGTATTCAGATTAAATGCTGGCATAAGGTAAAAGAGAATGAATTAACTGTGGTGTAGAGCAGACGAAACTGTGAGTTGTTTAAGCCTGCTGCTCATTATTCCATCAAAAACCTCTTGAACAGAAGTGTATTACAAATTAAAGCATGGATGAGTGCATGAATTAATAAATGATACAAATGAACCAGGAATGTCTCCCATTTACTTCTAGAGTCAGAATTTGCTTCTGCAAATTAGAACTAGTTTAATTTAACTATGTTCCAGTTCCCAATTCTAAAATTACACATTCATTAAAGGCATGTGTGGAAGATTTTGTGAGATAGAAATTTTTAAAAGTAAATTTTTTCCTGTTAGTTTTCGATATGTAAGGCAGCCATATTGGATCTGAAGTGCAAAGTAATCCTCTGACTTTTCGACCAAGAGTTCCAGTGTCAGACAGTTTTGTTTTTGTTGTTGTTTTGTGTTTTAGTTCCTCCATTTTCAACTTCTAAGTAAACAGTAAATACATCATCTGACCAAATTATTAAACCCAATGTGCGTTTTAGAAGGGTACAAATGTTGTTTTGTTGTTATAATATGGCCATCAACTTAAGAAAAAATTTGAAAAGTATCTTGTGTTACAGTTTGCAAATTCAGACTGATTGCACCTGTAACCACCTGCAACCAAACCCTTAAAGTGAACAACACAAGAAATACAGCGTAATATTTTAAGCCTATCCTCTATGCTTTCTTTTTTTTCTGTGTATTTCAATTACAACATTACATTGCCACACACAAGATTTGCATACTTACTATGATGCTCAAGGTCATCTTTATGTCTGTCAGATTTGATGTTTTTTTGTTAAAAAAAGGAAAAATAACAAAATTGAAAAACTATTTACATGTGGACAGAATCTTAAAAACTTTTGCAAAAGAAACCAACAAATAAAATAAGCAAAAAAACAACTTATGAGTAGAGCATCAAAATTTGCTCTAGCATAGATTTTTTGCAATTTTTGCATATTGAACCTATTGCAATGACAAAATGCAGTTTGTTATGCGGTGCAAGCTGGGGATATTATGCATCTAATGCGATGTTACTCATTACAGACATTTTTTTTTCATCCATTGCCACCCAAACAAAAATCCTCAAAAAGAAAATATCAAAACTATGGCAGGGCTGCTTGTGGTGATGCTACACACCCATTGAAATACATGAAAACCAAAGAAAGAGGATCTTCAAGTGTGCTGTTGTTACTGTATTTTAGGTGTGTTTCAGGAGGCAATTTAAAATATCAGGTATATATATATATATATATATATGGTTTGTTTTTTTGTTTGCTACATCACTAAATGTAGATTGTAAAGACTTTTGAGAGCCACTGTCTATCCCTGCAGTGTTTTTCAATGCACAGCTCTCCGTGTTCGAACTCATATAAAAGCAGGTTACAAAGAGGAAGTGTTGCTCCAGTGGGCCCTTCATCCAGCGAGTCACACTTCGGGGCCATGTCTGCTTCGATGGGTACTCCTCTTCCTCCTCTTCATATCCCTGCTCCTGAGCAAACACCCCGCGCCTTGCAATTGGCTAACACGCCCGACCAATGAGAGTGGCGTGGAGTCCTGTCTTACTGCCTCTGCCGGCTCGGCCTCAGCCGCGCTCGCTCATTGGCTCCCCCGGTTCAACTATTCTATATGAATCAGCGCGCCAACTGTGCGTCTCCGACCGTGTTTCCTCCACTCGGCTTCGTTGCAAATAATAAAGATGTAAAGAAACACGCCGCTTTTTCTAACGGTTCTCAACTTTTCAGGAAGTTCCCGCTGCCCTTTACATTCCACGGGACTGCCATCATAAGTAAGGTTATTTAAATAATAAAAAGAAAACACAAGACACACCCTCAAAACTTTTTAGTCCAGGTTTTAATAAATGACGTTTGAACTCTCATAAGTTTCGAGTCTCATAAGATTTTGTTTAATCACAATTCAAGTTAAGTCATTTATTCCACGTTATTATATATGAGCAGTTTAACGGGCATATGAGCAAAAATATTCTTACAAATGTTTTGTTTGTTTTTTTCTCTCTTTTTCTAAAGGTGTTTAGCTGTAATAATACCCACCACCATCCAAAACAATGGAATCCCCACAGAGGTGCTCCGTTGTTTGGAAAGTGTCAGATTGTGCTTTTCGTGTAGAACGTATAGAGACAGCAGCCATTTGCGCTCACTCTCCTTGCCTGTCGGTTTAAATGAACTGATGCATGGCTGCAGCCTCTCTCAGACTGTGTGTGTGTGTGTGTGTGTGTGTGCGTGGAGACTCTGCAGGAGGAGTAGTAGTGAATGTATCGCTGAGGAATGTACAGAAAAAGTCTCCCCGCCCTCCCCCATGTCCCATTCTTCCAATTTCAGGGTAAATTCCATAGGGGGTGCAAACTAACATAAAGTTTCAGCGCAAAGCTGGGAAGATCTGTGCGCTTGGCGTAGATTACAGCACGAGATCGAGCTGCTTTTGCATGTTTATTTGGGATATTTCTTGAGGGGGAAAGGCAGAGCGAGGAGAAGGCAGAAGGGGGAGGCGGATTGTTTAAGTAAAACGCAGCTTATAGCCCAACTTTGAGCCGCTATTGGCCTCTCTCCGAGATATAGTCTGCGTCTCCAAAGCGTAAACACCCTCCATTAGGCTACAGTGACTCCAGAGCTTCTGTTTTCCGGTGAGACTGCTTTCATTTTACTATATATTTTTCAAATCTTTAAAATACTTTTTTTCCTTCTCCCTTTTTTTTATTTATTTTAACACAATTTCAACTCGGCCACTGACCGCTTCGGACAGCCAGAGGGTGAAGGGAACACTGGCTGTGAACGCCATGTTGAAGGAGAGTCATGCAGCACAGAATTGATGCAAACAATCTTTGCCTTAATTCAGCTCCAGTTGAGGTGTTAAACAAATTGTTTCAGTTTCATTAAGGTGTTTTCCAAAACTGTAGGAATGGATAAAAAAACAAAAAAAACAAGTGTATTTCTGTTCAGATTCTGTTGTGATGAGACCATTCACCTCATCAGAAAATGGCGGGTGTTGCCCACCCCAGCGACCCCCTCTCCATTCAAAAAAAGAAAATGCAAGGGCATAAATCTCTATCCCAGAAAATATCGTTATATTGCTGAAAGTACTGGAATTGTTCCTATTTAAGAATAACTCTATTGCTTTAAATCATTCATTCGTGTAAAGAATATGTACGTGTTGTTTTCACGTCCTAAAAATGCAACAGGATGGGAAGGAGTGACTTTTAATAAGTTTATAGGTAGTTAAATTATTATTTACCTGTGATTCTATTTTATTATGATCAAAATAATGCTTTACTTTGCTTTAAAATGAACTATAAGTACTAAACAGCGTTTGGATTCAGAAGGCAACAAGTGTCTGTATGTATTTTCCCCAAACATCTAATCTATCTGATCTTTTTTTTTAATGCAAGCCATGGTGTGTGTATTTGTCCTAAAATAATAATGTAATTACCCTAACTTGTTTTCTTTTTACTTTTAATGTAACAACTCCCTAGCTAACAATGTAATAATAAAATGTATTTGTTGAAATGTTTAAATAAATGAGAACAATATTTCAACAATTTCTTTCTTCTGTGCTGAAAGTGTGTATTCTCACATGGGTCACAAAGATATTTGCAGACTTCGTCACACATTGTAGCCCCAGTGTAGCTTATAACAGCTCTGTGCTGCCCTTGTTGGAAAACCTTATCTTGTAGGCTGCTGCTTCTGTTCTGGTTTACTGTTTCAATTTGTTTGACTTATGGGCTACAACTGCTTTTACAAAACAAAAACAAGATAAATGTCTTCAGATTTCGCAATATCATGCATGAAAGAATAAAAAACAATACACACAAGTTGCCATTAGACAGTGAATATTGTAATTTAAAATGTAAAATATAAAGAATTTGGAATGCGTTTTATTGTTTCTCTTTTTACAGGTGTAAAGCAGTTGTTTGCAGGATTTACAAGAAATTAAAATATACAAAAGTTTTAAGTGCAAGCGGCTGTTAACTCTAGTTTTAAGAAATACAAAAGTTTGTATTTAGGCCATTTGCACAAGCTTTTGAACAAGCTTTTTTTTATATGAAGTTTGCAAAAAAACATTGTGAGATTGTTTTTAAATTTATATAAAATTACTGTCCTCAGTTGACAATATTCAACTTCATAGTTGAGAAAACCCGCAAAACAAAGTGTTTGATGCATTTAAATACCATCTTAATTTGAATAACTATGTTATAGACCTCGTCCAATATCTACTTTTCATGAAATAATTTCAATTCTTATGCTACATACATAAGATGTTAAAATTTGGTTTGTATCACTTCTGTATTTGGGTTAAAAGACAATTGATAAAGCAAAAATAATCATTTGTTTACTATTTTTACATTATCAGATCAGAGGGGATGTTTTTACGCCCTTATCTCTCACCAACATTTTTTGCATTTCCAAATACTTCCTGTAATCAGACAAAATCATGTTAGTTCCTATTTTACAGTTGATTTCAGATGCATGGTGTATATGATGGATATTTATTCTAGTGTGTAAATTGCAGAACATGAAGGATAATCTAAGTGTAAAATTTCGGAATTATCTGATTTATTTAGGATCACTTCATTTTATTCCTTTTCTTAGCAAAAAAATATATTATTAAATTCATATAATTAATCATCAAAGCATCAAATGTCCACATAAACCCCCAACAATGCAAATCCTCCCGGCTTCAACATTCCACTCCTGACTACAGGTGCACAACTACCGTCATCAGACCAGTGGTGTTGAGCAGCCTAAATAGAAGGGGGGGGGGGGGGGGGCAGATAACAAAACAACACATTTACCAAGAAAATCAAGAAAAGTAACTACCTTTGATTTATTTGCACCTGCTCGAGAGCTGGTAGAAGATGTAGGTGCCGGAATCCATCTTCAGGAACATTACCTTTCATCGGCTCTGTAAAAAAATCTTGTTATAATCAACTGCAAAGCAATATAAAGACATCAATTACCACTTAAATACCAAATTAAATCTTTATTGTTAAAATACCACCCTGAACATTTTATCACTTCAACATGTCTTTACCTTGGAACTCTAAGGCTTATCTCTGAATCTGAACGGGACGTGTCAACAGTGGTTATTGATTCTCTCTGAGTGGCACAAGGTCTATAGATAAAGAGTCCATTCTTTAAGGTTCTTTACGTATAATTAGCCAATTCACTCATGAAGATGCTTTTCACTCAGTTTCTATAAATGAAAACTGTATCCTCTAATATAGTGGAGGTTTCTATAGTAGATATAATCTGCATTTTGTTTTCTCACTGTAGGCATTCTTTAGGTTATAAGAAGTCATTTGAGTTATTCATTCACAGCATGTTTATAACTTATGCCTTCATGAAAGGTAAAGCCTTGTTTAAAACACTTGAACATTGCTGTATTTTGATCTCCATAGCTCTAAATACAGCATAATCCTCATCTTCTCGTATTTGTTCCCGGAAAACCATTTATAATATATTGACCAAGTTTGTTCTGTGCATGTTCTCCTTCTTTTTCTGACTTAAAGTATTTTCCCACAAGTCTGGACATTAAAGATACAATTCAGTTGTGTTTTTTTGTTTGTTGCTTTTTTTTCACTGACAAATGTACACACTAACAATAAAATATGAAATGACACGGGTATTGATTTCTACTGCAGGATTTCAACACATTCTGGTGTGATTATATTTGGGTCAATGACATCACACAAGGCACAAGATCGTTATGATTAGCTAGCGTTGGTAAACTGTTGAGTTAAAATACATTTTAAGAAGGAATTTTCTTAAAAACATGCAGATAAAGTTTTCAAAGGAATGTGTGCTTGGAAGCCGTGTATATGGAAGGTACATTTTATTGAGAATAATTAAGATATTACAACAAAATAGCAAAATGAAAACATTAATCTAGAGGTAAGACACTTCCTCTAAAGTGAGATCAGTTAATTCAGCAGAAAAGTCTGCCAATCGGCTTTAAGTAAGGCAAAAGCTAAATAATTGTACAAATTCTATCACCTGTCTTATAAAAAAGCACAAAAATAAGAAAATGTAAAATCATATAACATATTTACTGAAATCTTATTAACGAAAAAAAGTGAGTAAATCGGAAAAACAAACACGCTACTGATTCAGAACACCTTTTTTTTTACAGCCCAGTATGCTTTAAAAGTCAGTGCAAAGTAACACTGAGATAAATTGGTAACCCTCACTGTTACAACCCGGTTTCACCTCCTGTAGGCTGTAAAAATCAAGTGTCATAATTATTTCTCCTTTATGAGAACTACCTGCAACTATTCTGGATAACCATCAGTGTGAAAAAACCCCAACAACAATAACATCTGCTCTTCAAAGAGGAGAGGAAGGATAAAAAAAACTGTAAGCCTTATTAAAGCTCAAAAAGTAAAAACGTCTAATGCATGTAAACAAGCTCAATTTCAAGAAATCTGTCCATGACATCTTGCAGAGAGGAGGTTGAACTTTGAAAAATGCCACTCAGTATTTGATTTGCCATGGAAAAGAATAAGAAATTTACTGGTTCGATGCTGCAGAGTACTAACAAAATTGACCTTTCCTCTTCTTAATTATGGTATGCAAATAAGCTTAATAATGGTCCAACATCACAAGAGACTGAGGAAAGCTTCTCGGTTTACACCTTTTTTTATATAGCAATAGGGTGGCTACATCATAAAGATGATGGAGAACCTGTGCAGCAGAAGGTTGACAATAAGAGAAATGTTCTCTTAATTGTAAGAGCATAATGTTGGGTTTGTACACACAAATCACGTATCATCTTATTTTAGGCTTATCTTTGTCATCTGCCTTACCCACAGATGTTAGTCTCTGCTCCATCATTTGTGGATCAACAAAGGGAGGAAAGACTTTTTATCGACTCAAAACAGCTTGCAGTTTAAATTTTCAACTATAAATCAGATAGCAAGTATATCAGTGTAGAAAGAGTAGGTGAAAGCAAATCTAAAGTCATGGCTTGACATCATTGTCACTTTCCCTTGTTGACCCCTGTACATTCCAAGACTTGGAAAAATCAACTCCAATGCTTCTCTCATCCAGCTCCAGCTGTTATTGTCTGGAGAAGAGATAGGAGAGGAGAAGCAGCATCATCTTTTTTTGGTGAATATATAACTTCCAAAAGCAAACCAAGGTTCCTCTTGGTATCTTCTGAAGAAAGATACTTCATTCATTTCTTTGGCTAAGGAATATAAGATGATACTGCCATCTAGTGGCAAATCTGTGTAATCACAAATGCATATAAACTGACTTAACCCTATATGACAATTAACGTTTTTCTTTTTAATTTCTATAGAATCTTACATAACAAAAAATGTCTAACATTCTCAATGTATTTATTCTACTTTGTCACTACATCTATCTGTCTGTCTGTCTGTCTGTCTGTCTGTATGTATATATATATATATATATATATATATATATATATATATATATATATATATATATACTTGGTCAAGGGCGCCTTGACCAAATGCATATACTGAAGGCTAAAGTAGATAAAAAATGCTGTTTAGGGGCTCCATATTTCTTAATAATAAAACAACCTTCTATACTGGTCGTATGCAGCTAGCTAATAAGAAAAATTTCTAAACCTAATTTTCAAAGCCATTATTAGAACCGAATAGAATAGAATACAGTTGATGTGGAAAAAAAATATTAAAAATTTGTTCCTCTTATCAATCTGTGTAATGGATCCCAGTTTCAATAACTGAATAACTGAAAGACAGTAATATTTCAGTGATCTTCTAATCCAAACAGATATATCTGGTAATGTTAAAGGTCAAATGAATCCCATGTGTGTAGGAAAACCTGGGACTGCATGTGGGCTGAGAGTTAAAATAATAAACTACTTACCTTTCATTGTTCCTTGTTTTAGTGTCACTTTTTAGTAACTAAAAACAAGTTTCAACATAAAATGAACCGCAATGAGGTCAAGCACAATGACAAGTGTATCAACTTGAAACGTAAAACAGGTTCCTAAGTAGGGGAGTCAACAAATGGTTGTCTCGCTTTTTACTCCAGTGTATATTGCACATCATGCAAACATATTTCAAGAGAACTTTGTAGATTTAATCAAACCCTCATGTTGGAGTTGCTTATCCCAATTATTTTCAATTAGGTTTGTGTTTAAAAATAAAAATCCTATCAAATCTTGAAAACAACTTTCTTAAAAGGAAAAAAATAGATTTGGTTTAATAATAATTAATAATCAATGTGGCTTGTGTTAAATGACGGGTTTTTTTTAATTCTGGTGAGTAGTAAAGTCAAGTAATGTATTGTACTCAACAAATATAGCCTTGAACAAAGTATTACGTTTTATTTTCATTTTACATTCATATTTACATTTTATTTTCACAAAGTTGACATAACATTGTTCCTAATGCTTAAAATGTGTGCAAATATATTGGGACTTTAAAATGTTTTCCCACTTGATTTTCTGAACAATTACTTCAACTATTTAGTTATGTCAAAGTAAAGCCAAGAGTCTCATAAGTCAACCAACCCAGGGAGCAGTGAGACAACCAGCCCTATGTGACCTCTTTAGATTTTTTTAAATGTTTTAGCTATCTATCACATATCTTTGGCTATCTTAAGAAATGTTAACTAAAATCAAAGTTATCATCTTGACTTTTAAGTACATTTCTTTTTTTAGCTAATCACTTACCAAGTTTTATATGCGGAATTTGACAAAAAACAACCAAATAAATATAGAAATAAAAAATAAACATGGTAATACATAAATAAATGATTAAACACAAAAGAAAATAAGTGAATAAATAAATGGTTAAATACGAATAATAACTGACTAAAAAATATGTGTGGGGATACATAAAAGAACTAGTAATGCATCTCCACATTTTTTATTTAAAATTGTATTTTATTTACATATGTATTATTTATTTGCGCATTTAAAAAATATATTTATTTAGATTGTATTATTTATTACTATGTTTTATTTCCACATTTATTTAATTAACCATGTTCAAATTTATTTATTTTCAGTTTTTTAATGACCACATTTATTTATTGAAATACTTATTTCCACATTTCCATTAGTTCATTTTTATTTATGTATTTACTTTTTTGTTTGTACATCTATTAATTTATTATCCATTTTGGCAGAGATGGCCCTCCATAGATCTAGTGTTACCTTCCGTAAAGCTTTTACCTTCTTCTAAAAACGTGGATGAACTACAAAATAAAAAAAAAAAAATAATATATATATATATATATATATATATATATAGGCCTATAAATAAATAAATAAATAAATAAGAAGACACGCTCTGCTGTGATTGGTGGAAAAGGTAGGTTGGGTCTTATCACACTCTATTTCAGGATGTAACAACAATAGTGACGCACTTGGCTGTGAATTGCTCCCACCATTTTCACACAGGTAGTATGGAAAGCAATCGTTACATATAATCAATACACTTTCCGATTCATGTTTGCTGTCAAAAAATCACTTTCTATTTGGCAAAAAAGACTGTATAATGAAAAACATTTAAAAAAGCATTTTTATAATTTAAAATATCTATTTATTGATGCCAGCAACAGAGAATGTAGGATAGCCTACTAAAAATGTGAAAGAATTCCTTCATCAGTAATCGACATTATTATTATATCTATATGTTGTTCAGGGAGGAACTGGTACCTACAATGAACAAAAACATAAAAGCAACACTGCTCAATGTTGCTCAAATATGCATATAATGCTCCTATGCTGTCCGCATCGTCTGTAAAATGACGGTAAGAATCGTCGAGGAGCTCAACAATTAACTACTAGATTTATTCAATGCTTAGAAAGTATAGTTCCTAAAGTTTAAGTGGCACTCTGGATATACAATGAACAAAAATATAAGTGCAAAAATGTTGTTTTTGCTTCCAATTTTCATGAGCTGAACTTTACTGTGTTTGCACTTTGACCCACCCTTCACTGCAGAATTGTTTTAATACAGCCACACTGGCAGCTGCCTGAGAAAGAACAACCTTTTTAAGTTCATCCCACAGCAATTTAAGTGGATTTAAGTTCTGATTTTGACCGAACCACTCCAAAACATTTTCTTAATTTTCTTTTATTTAGAGGGGCACTTTCGTTTTGCCTCGGCTCAGCTTCGGAACTCAACTTGAGAGTAAGATTTCAAACTGTGGCCTGTCTTTATTTTCAGGATTTTATTTGGTTGAGAGCAACATTAATGGTTCTGTGAGTTATGGCAAAGCATCAAGCAAAGCACCAAACAGTCATGTTACCCCTACCTCGCTTCACTGTCGGTATGCTGTTCTTGTCTGAAATGCTGTTTGTTTTACCCTAAATGTATGGGGGCACCTTCTAGAAAGTTCCACTTTGGTTGCTAGTCCACAGAATTATTTTCAAAAGTTTGCATGATAAAAAAGATGTTTTATGGATTAAAGCACGAGGCACAATTTTTTTTTATCTGTTTTTTTATTGTTGAATCTTGGACTCTGACAATAACTGAGTCAAATGAAAACTATGGGGCTTTAGATTCTGTTCTGGGTTCTTTTGCGACCTCCTGGGTGAATATTGGAGTAATTTAGGTAGGTTTGCCACTCCCAGGAAGGTCCACTACTCCATGTTTGATCCATTTTTATTACTGTGGTTCACTGGAGTCCCTAAGCCCTATAAATGTCTTTGTAATGCTTTCCGGACTAATATGTGTTAGATCAGGACATTTTTTATTCTTTAGGCAAGGCAAGTTTATTTGTAGATCACAATTCATACACAAGGCAATTCAAAGTGCTTCACAGTTGCATAAATTAAGAAAACAGATAAACAGAAAAAAAAATCAACTTAAAAAATAAATAATTACAATAAAGAGCAAGAGTGCAGATAAAATAATTTAAATTGTCATATGCACGGGAAAAAAAAAATGTTTTCAGCCTGGATTTAAACATTGTTAGAGTTGAGGCTTGTCTCACATCCTCATGAAGACTGTTCCACATTTTAGCTGCCTGAAACTGAAATGCAGTCTCACTGTGTTTATTGTTGACTCTGGGAACCACCAGGAGACCCCTCCCTGAAGTTCTCAGGGCCTGAGATGGTTCATATTTCTCTAACATGTCAGAGATGTAAGCCTGTGAATATTCTCATTCATCCAGGTCATGGTTATCTCAAGGAAATTTCAATCGAACGCAACTGGACTTGGTAATTTGTCTTGGAAGACGTTTCACCTCTTATCCAAGAGGCTTCATCAGTTCATGCAAGTGAAAATAACCCCCAAAAAGTGTTTAATAACAGTTAATCCCAAATTTTGATGAAGTATCAACTGTTATATTTACCAAAACGAACAGAAAAAAGAAAATACGGAAGAAATCTGTGATGAGCAAGCATGTCTTTACAGCACTGTATAAATGTCACTTTGATAACAGCTCCTTGTTTAAAAAAGAAAGACAAAACCGGTTTTGCTGGAAATAAAACGAACACCTTAAAATTTACTTTTTGTAACCAATATCTGAACTTACAAATTGCGTACAATATTTACTTTTTTTAATTTATGTTTGCTTTAAATACTTTAACAAGTAAGTACATATTCATCCTCAGAAAGAAAAAAATGGACGTACTTAAGATAGTCACAGCTAATGTAAATGGCATTAATAACCCAATAAAGAGAAGAAACGTAATGTTGAAACTTAAAAAAATTAGGAGACATTATTTTTTTACAGAAAACACACCTGACTCAAGGGGAACACGAAAAACTGGGGAAATTAGCTAGAGCACATATTTTGTTCATGTTCATATACATCAGCTAAAAGAGGAGTAGCGGTGCTCCTTAATAATAGTTTAAGATTCACTAAAGATAAGTGCATCAGGGAAAAACAAGGAAGATTTCTCTTCCTACATGGAGAATTAGATGGTCAACCAGTAACATTGATTAATGTATACAACCCACCAGGAGAGGGCGTTGCCCTCATGAAAAGAATCCTCCATCTTTTAATGTCTGAGGCCAAAAGATAAACCATATGGGACTTTAATTTAGTGATGAACCACAAGATGGATACTACGAGTAGAATAAAACACAAATCAGAACTAACAGCTAAACTACTAAGGGAAGCAAGATTAGAATTGGGACTGTTAGATGTTTGGCGCAATCTCCAACCGAAGGACAGAATCTTCACCTTTTACTCTGATCCACATAAGGTATCTTCAAGATTGGACTATTTTATTATGTTAAAGCATGAACTCCCTAAGGTGATCACTTGTGAGATTGTCCCTTTCTCAATGATAGCCCATTCCTCAGTCGTCATTGAACTAAATTTGAATAGAGAACCCAAAATAAGTGCCTGGAAGTTTAACAACTCATTACTCACAGATCAAATGTTCAAAGTAAAAAATTATAGAGGTTTTCAAAACATTCCTAGATGTAAATGACAATGGTCAAATAAATCCGGTGTTATTTTGGGAAACCGCTAAAGCAACGGAGAGATAATTGCATATTCAACTTGGAGGAAAAAGATGAGAGAGAACAAATAAAGGTTAATAGAGCACATAATACAAAAGTTGCAGGAATTGAAAGGGAAAAAGGGAAAAAATAATAGAAAAACAACTGAAGGAAGCAAAGAAAGAATTAGAGAGCATTAACTCAGAGGACTTGATAAAAGATTTTGCCTTTACTAAACAACCATTTTATGACAACAGCGCCAAAGCTCAACGAATCCTTGCTTCTAAAATAAGAAAGAATGAAGAAAAAGCGGCAATCATTATAATTATGGATAATACAACTCCAAGGAGAGGGGGACAAGACATTTTATGCTGTTTCAGGAAGTACTATAAAATCTTTATAATTCAGAAACAAATAAATTGGACAAGCAGACAATTGTAAGTTACCTTGATCCATTAAGAATAGCATCTGTCACTGAAACTCAGAATGAAAGCATAATAAAAAACATATCTCAAACGGAAATAATTAAAAACTATTGATAATGGAAAATTGGGAAAATGCCCTGGAGAAGATGGCTATAGCTATGAATTTTATAAAGATTATAAACACCTTATTGTACCAGTCTTGCATAGAGTAATTAACGAGGTGTTACAAACAGGAAAATGGCCGGAAACTTGGAAAAACGCTATTATTACAGTTATAGCTAAAGAAGGGAAAGACCCAAAACAATGTTCATCATATAGGCCAATATCACTGTTGAATGCCGACCAGAAAATATTCACATCCATCACGGCAAATAGGCTTTCAGATATCTTACCTTGTATTATAAACCTGGACCAAACGGGGTTTGTCAAAAATAGATTCCTTAGCGATAATGTACGCCGAACAATTGATAATATTGATTATTCGATAAAAACAAAACAACAGATGTTAGTGCTTACATTGGACGCAGAAAAAGCATTTTACCAAGTATCTTGGCCTTTTTCTGTTTGCAGTTTAAACAGATTTGGCTTTCACAAGAAATGTATTAATTTAATTATGGGGATGTATAATGACTCAGCAGCCAGAGTGAAAGCCAATGGCTCACTATCGAAACCTTTTCAGATAAACAGAGGGGTAAAACAGGGCGACCCGCTCTCCCCACAGATCTTTGCCTTGTGCATTGACCCATTGGCAGAATGTATAAGGACAAGCATGGGCATAAGGGGCATTAAGATACAAGACGAAGAACATAAACTCGCATTATATGCGGATGATGTTATAGTATTTCTAACTGATCATTACTGGCACTTCTGGAGGGGATTGGAAAATATGGGGTCATCTCAGGCTATAAACTAAACTTGACTAAAACCGAAGCCATGGAAATAGGATGCAAGTTCTTGCTTTAGGGAGTGGGAAAAAATTATTGGAAAATTTGTTTGGGATGAAAAGAAACCAAAGGTAAAACTTAAATTCTTACAACAGATTAGGGAACAGGTAGGGTTGGGTCTACCAAATCTGAGCCTTTATTAAAGTTAAAAGTATTCTAATATTGATGAATAATAAAATGAATCCTGAATGGAAAACTAATGAGAACACATTGGTATCACCTACCTCGCTAATTTTTCTCTGGGCAAACCGCAGAAAGGGTTAAACATTTGAACCACTCCATTTATCATACATGGAAGAGTTGGAAAAGCATAGGAAAAATTAAGAAAATAGAATCAACGGATACTCTTTCCCTGAGGGAAATTGGTCAGGATCCAGACTTCATACCAAATCGTATGGATGAGACCTTCCGGATATGGGGAACTAAAGGACTCACAAGAGTTCATAAATTGTTCAAAGATCATACAGTTGATACATTTGAAAATTTAGCTAAAGCGTATAATCGCCCAAGTAGCCATTTTTATAGATACCTCCAAGTAAGGAGTTATATAATAACAAATACGGTCTTTTCAACACATTAACCCTTTGGTGGATCCTGAAAGTCTATGAAAATCCAAGCTTCAAATATGTAACGGGACAAATTTATAATATTTTAAATAACAACAATCAAATTTATCATATATTAAAACTCTTAGGAGAAAGATATTAGAAAAAGAGTTTCTGAAGAAGAGTGGAGTCTGGCATGCAAAACTGTGTTTTATTATGTTAAGTCCCCTTACTGGCAGGAACATATATGGAAAATACTGGTTAGGTTTTTTAGGACACCCCTGATTATTAGTAAATATACAAACCAAATACAATATTGTTGGAGAGAGTGTGGGGAAGGTAATGTTGATTTAGCCCACGTCCTCTACACATGTCCAAAAATTCAGCCATATTGGGTTCATGTGTTGGAATTGATGGAGCAAATCTGTGGTCGAAACACCAACTTTCAAGAGCTACACTCCATGCTCGGCGTATAGCCAAAAAGTTTAAAAAAAAGAAAACGACTATATCTTCTGGGTGTTGAGACTGACTGCTATTAAACAAATAACTCGAGAGTGGAAAAAAACGGAACCACCTAATCTAGACAAATGGATTAAAACTGTAGAAAATGTATAAGAAAAAAGAAAAAATAACGCATAGGATAAGAGGTAAAATGAACTTATTCAACAGGAGATGGTCTGCATATGTTAACCAAAGGCCTTAAAAGGAGGAAAGAGAGGAAAAAAAGGGAAAAAAGAACAAAAAAAGGGAAAGGATTAAAAGTGGGAAAAAAAGGGGGGAAATATGTTAAGATGTTAAAGTATCTTATGTGTATGCTTGCACATAGACTAACAGATGTATAGATTTATATAGATAAGTTATGAAACAAGGTAAGGTTACATCCCATATATACACAGAGAGCATAATATTCTGAGAAATTGGGAAGCAACAAGAGAAAGGGAAGAAGGGGGAAAAGGGAGAAGGGAAGAAGAAAGGAAAAGAAAAAAAACTGAGATGTGTATGTATGCATGTATAAATCTATATATATAGTTTTGGTTAATGTCATATCTTTGCTGCCTTTCTTTTTTTTTATGTATATATAGGTATATATATGTGTGCATGTAGCATCTTTTTTTTATCATTTTCTTTTTCTTATCTTACTGGGTGAGATAAGGAAAAGGAAGGAAGAAAAAAAAAAAGAGAAAATATTTTGTCAATTTTGACTTTTGACAATTGTGTAATTAGATCTAAAAACCTATGACACAAAAAAATAATATACAAATTGTGAAACAAATTTTGTTATTCAACATATACTTATAAATAAAATAACTCTCAAATTGAAAGAAAGAAGATGCTGAGAAGTTCTTTAATGAATTGAGAAATTCTATAAAAGGAAATTGTCTTGTAGTATAATGGAAATATTTCATGGATTAACTGCATTGTCGGTCTACAGTGAGAGTAATAGTTAAGGGGGATATCATGCATCAAGTTAAAGATAGTAAACCGGATGTTCAAGCATGATAGACTATATAAATGGCAGACTGCTGATGAGGGACATCAGCACATAATATATCTACACCATGCAGACGGACTCTGAAGAGCTCCTGCTTACCATCTGCTCAACCAGTTCTCTAGAGGAAGGCAAAGAAGACTGATATGGAGAGGGGGAGGATTTCGTTATAATTTTTTTTCTTCTTCCTGAATTGAGCAGGACAGACTATTCAAAAACCAGTTCCCGCTTGTCGATGAACAAGCTATATTAAATTCTCAAAAAAAAAAAAAAAAAAGGAAACATGAAGGAATCTGTTCACATGTATCAGGACATTTTCATAAGAGAAGATAATGTGGTTTAATGACAAAAATAAATAAAGCCATGGAGATGATCCCAACATCCTGAACGAATACTTCGATTCCTATCTAGTTCAGAAATTCAAATATTTTCTCAAAATAAACTAGTAAAGGTTGTTTTTAAAAAAAGAAAAGAAGAGAAAGAAATCTTGGTTATTGTATAATTGTTTTGAAGAAACATGAGGACCACAATAAAATCAGCAAAACAGTCCCTAGAAGAATTTATAGGTTCACTTATGGTCCAAAAAGAAGTGCTAAAAGAAAGTTTTATACCTGTTGTTAAAAAAAGCAGAAAGAATCAAGCCCTTACTATGTAGACCTTCTCCCAAAATGTTGCCAGGATTTAACTGAGCCACTTGAGGGTTTCACTGAATTTGGTTTCCTTCTGGTCTTACAATTTAAGTGTACATTTTTATTGATTTAAAATCACCCAAAAAAGTTGCAGATGATGAAGATAGCTGAATTTCAAATCATAATTTCCACGTTAACAAGAAGGAAAAAAAAGAAGAAAAAAACAATCGACCACAGCGTAAAAACTCAAGGGCTCATAATTTGATGACAAAATTATGTTGCTCTGAAAAGTTTTTAATCAGTGTACGTAAAAGCTTCATTGTCCACTTTTAACCTGCTGCAAATTTAAAGTTTGACTACATACCACTAAAATACCCATGGCAGTCATTTTTACTTTTTTTCAATTTGCATGCTTAATCGCATAAAAAAAAATCATAAATCACTGCTGTTTCATGACGTTTCCCAAAACTCCTAAAGCTTTCATTAAAAATTGATTTAATCTTTAGTGTCAAAATGTTAAAAGAAATATAATAATTTCTATTTATTTCGGCCAGAGGCAGTCAATTCGACTGCAGAGGGTTTTGCACTGTTCTAGTTCAATTTTCCTGGTCAAGATAAAAACAGAATATCAAGGCAGGAATAATGAGAGTTAGTAGTTTGTCAAAGAGAATCTTCACTGGTGTTTGGTCCAGCTACAGTTCTGTCATAGTCTATTCAGTTTTTTTTTCCTTTTATCTCTGTCAAATTTGAAACCAAAGATATATATATTGACTGAGGTCTCAAACAACTGAAATTGCTTTAGAAAGACCAATGGCCATGGACACTGATGATTCGGGTGGACAATGTGGCCTGTAGAATGAGACTGATGGCAGCAAAAACTGTTGGATGAATTAAAGCTCGCCGTCAGAGAGTTAGAGGGGATTCAGAGGAAAAAGAGACGCTTGATGTCTTCTGATAGTCACTCAAATTATGACAGCTGAAATTTGAGGTGATCTTTTTCTCTGCTGCACTACCTCAGGTACTTAGGTTGGTAAATCATAGGGCATTTTAATAAGACACACCATGTCGGCATATTAGGGTAATATTCCCAGCATGGTGTGTCTTATGAATGCGCCATGGCAATGCAGGAATATTGTGGCATTCGTGCCAGCAAGCTTACAGTAATATTGCAATATTGCTGCAACATCTGACTTATAACTGAAGATCTCACCTTGCTGGAATAGAGGGTGATGTGGTGAAGATGTGGTGAAGATGTGTTGGATGTGCGCTAAGCCTCAGTTGGCAACAGTACTTAAAATGCAAATAAACAAGGTAAATTCATTTAGCATTTTTAAACTGTATTAACTGGAGGGATGCAGAGTTCAAAAGCTTCTTGCTTTTAGATCGCCAGACAGTTCACAGGGACTATGAAGGACAGCCAGCTTTTGGGGTAGCTCGCAAGAATATATGAGCAGCGGGGCTTCACTTGGGATAAAAAGCATGCCTATTATTATTATCTACTATATTATCTGTTTCCAATGGACTCTTCCATCTCAGGGTTTATATGCATCCCTGCACATGAACAGCCAGGACACCAATCCCATACCCCCCCTTTATCTCGGCATGGCTAAAAGCACTTGATCACGCCACATTGCCACCACATGCTGAGCACTTATGACAGACCAAACGGCTCCATGATGCTGGCATTAATGCCGCTACTGAAGGCAGCTATGTCTTTTGCATCAGGCTTTCATGTTAGGCCTATAGCATAGACTATGTAGTAATATGTTGTTAATGTCTCAAATGAGTTGATTGAAAACAACTACTAGCCACATGGTAACTGTGGAGGAGCTGCAAAGATCCAAAGCTGCTATAATCTGTTTACATGACTGCTATTAGTCAAGTTTTGAACAAACCTGCTTTTCAGAGCAACAAGGACAAATACATTAGATAATAGCATATGCATATCCCAAGATTGTCCAAATTTTTATTGATAAACCAGATTGTTTTTTTAATTCATCCATACAAACTAGGAAGCTATGGACTCAGAGGAACTGAATGTAAAAGCATGTCACTGTTTTCTGAGTTTTATTTCTCATTTGAAAATCCACACATTTCCCTTCCACTTCACAATGATTCACTGCTTTGTGCTGGTTCATGCGTAAATTCACAATAAGTTATGTTTGTTGCTGCAGGATATTATTCCAGACAGATGAATATTTTTGCTCTGTAAAACCGATATACAAATTAACTATGAACCATAACTAGTTGGAGAGTCACAAATAAAGTGGAGAATTTGATCCAAAACTAATTCAAAAGGGGGAGACATTTGATTGTTACAAAGTTATAAGGCAATTTTTCTCCAAGTGGCTGGCTGGTCTATAATGAAGCAATCACAGCCATGACTGTCACAGTCACTGTCTAGTTAAATAAAGTTCATTTCCAAGCAACAAAATGAAGCAAAGTTTTTTAATCACACTTTTTTGCTCGATCCACATAGACTCTTTCACAAAAAACTCCCACTTTGTCAAAAACAGCGAATGAGTGAAGCGGTGAGGTTTTTTTCACTTTTCACCGGTTTGCTCAGCATTACATAGCAAATAAGGAAGAGCCGCAAGAACATTCCAGAATATTCAGCTCCCTTTTAAACATTTCTAAAGCGTGGTATATTTAGAATGTCTCTATAGTCACAGTGCAATTTGAACCCTGAACAATATAGAACTATCTGCAGCCCAGTACATTCAATGTTCTTCATTTTCTCAATTAAAAAAATTCTAAGATTGCAAAGGGATTCATTAGACTTCAACAGAGATATGGCGAGCCCACACTCGGGCAGATGTTTACAGCGGTCGAACAGGAGTTGTCATCCTGTCACTCGACACGAACTTCCACAGGAAAACACAAATACATTTCCATTGCCTCGACTGTAGTGCTAAGAAAATATTCTTTGGGTTATTTAAGAACAAACTTTATTTATGCTTAACAATCGAAGGCTAAAATGACAATCTTTTTTAATCGTACCTCCTACAAAGACTAAAATACAGCTATTCTTCATTTTTGAGTGTATTGTTGCGCTCAATATCAGTCGATGCAGTCTTGTTAATGTATTCATGATGTAAATATAAGGCATTTCAGCCAGGTTTCTAATTAACTATTCAGGTTTTTTTGTGTGTGGTTTCTTTGCATTAACTTTAACAGTCAAAAAACTCAAAAGTTGCATGGTTAAGAATTTTTTTTTTTAGACAAAATAAGTTTTGCAATGCAAATATAAAATGCAAACAAGAAAGTCGCAGGATGTGCAGGAGAATAAAGAAGTTCTTCATTTCTTTTCCCAACTGGGCTAAATTCTCCCATCCAGCACTTCAGGATTCTGGATGTATGCGAACGTCTATATTGCTACTCAATCCCTCGATGCTGATACACCAGTGAGAAGTGGCGGAGAGGTGCTTCTCAATGGGGTCGAGGTCTTTTAGGGACGTGCGAATGGAGACGCGACATCCCAGGTTGGCTCCCTGGTGACTCCTGCTTTGAAGCTTTTCTCAGGCCGGCCGGGACGCCCGCTGCTGCTGCGTGGGAGGTGTTTGTTAAGGAGGAATTTGCCACCAGTTCGATTTTCCCCTCTAGTTTGACCAGCCGTGTCAGAATGTCATCCAGCAACACAGCTATGGTCCTCTTCAGGTCAGCTGAAAGATTTTTTTAGATTTAGATTTTTTTTTTTACCATTGAAAAGCATTAGTAACTTTATTTCCACTTCACAATTAACACACTATTTTTTGTTGGTCTACCATAATCCCAATCCAAAAAAAACGTGACAAATGAAGTATACTATTTAGGGATGTAAGAAAATATCAATAAGCCAAAACATTGTGATATCTATGTCACAATATTGTACCGATATTCAAAATTATATATATATTTTTTTAAAGAATTTGAATTTAATTTTGTCATAAAATTAAAATAAGACCACTAACTGGTGGCCGTTTTCACCTTCTTCGTTCCAGTGGATCAACTAGCTCTAGTAATGAAAGTCGATGTGTTTTGGATGAAACGTGTTGGAGGGTTTAGAATGCTGCGACAGATTTTCTACAGTTAAATTCAGTTTAAAAAATCACAATATATAGTCTTACTCACATTACCGTGATATTTCGCAATATATTGTATCATCTCCTTCGTATTGTGACACATATATCCCCAGATTCCTGCCAATACACATCCCTAATACTATTTATCATTGCAATGTGACAACACATTTAAAAAAAATTAAAGGGGTTTGACTGATTCCTTATTTTCGAACCGTGCCTATAACTACTTACCATATCCTGCCATGGACGTTCCCTGTGGTCCCCCTGGCGCGTTCTGGTTCTCCTCTGTAAGGACCTTCACGTAGCGCCGGCTGAGCTCCAGAATCTGCTCTCGCAGCTCGCCGCTGCTTTGATGGCGAGGCCGCTGCACAGTGTAAAACAGCAGCATCAGTCCCCACGCCAACCCGAATACCAGCAGCAGCACACTCAGCTTCTGGGACATGTTCCTCCGCAGCGAGAGCGCACCCAGCATGGTACTGGGCGGGGATGAAAGGGGGAGGTAGAGGTGCCTTTCAAAAAGCCAAAGATCTTATCTTCGATGTAGAGACTTGATTATGTAGTCAGCACTCTTAAATTTTTTTTTTTTAGTAAAGTTCTGTAAAAGCTACCAACATCCTGCCTCTCATGGAGGAGGTGAGGAAGTGCTGAGCAACAGCAGAAGCCAGGAAGTGTAAGCAGAAGCAGGTCGACACCCTTAAAAACCAACAATCAGGAGCTTTTGGAGGAGTTCTTTCCTTTTGGGCTCTTGATCTCCAACTCATCTATGCAGTCGTGACATACAGGCTCCACAGGCATAGTTACCTATGCTAGAAGAAAGGAGAGGAGAAAAAAAGAAAAAGAGATTTAATTAAAACGGTTAAAATATACATAAACTTGGAGCACTGTTTGTATTAGTTTTATATATTTAGAGCATGATTTAGAAAAGGAACATTTTCCGATTCTTGTTATAATAAAGGAGATGGAGGCAACATGAAAGTTACTTCCTAAGCTGCTTTTCAGTTATTAGAGAGATTTCTTTGCCGTTTTGTGTCTGGCTGCACAATAGTCCGCTCACCTAAATCTCTTTCAGCCCTTTTAGAAACCCAATTAGAAGTTTAGATTTCATAGAGGCCCATTTAGCAGCTCCAGACAGACGACTGAGCAACAGACAAAGATCATGGACTTCACTCTTGTTCTCACTGCACCAATACAATGACCATTCAAATGAAGAAAAGAAAGGCTATGGAAGCCTTGTAGGTATAAGGAAAAAAAAAATAGGTGATCATCTCTTGGTTTTCATAACTTTATCACCAAACTCAATTCCTAGGAGGGTATGGTGGGTGTCACTTCCTATTCAGGTTCAGAGAGGGGACAGCGGCTGAATATATAAATTATGAAAAGATAAAGTAACACAATCTGAATCTAAACTGAGGCTTTGCAGATGCACGTGTCCTTTCCTTTACTTGACTGCAGCAGATAAAAACAGGCATGCAAAAGCCTGACAAAGGAGTTCTTGGCTAAACGTAACAAGCTCTAGCACCCCTTTCAGGTTGTATTATTTTGCAAGATGTAGTGCTGGTAGAAGGCTTACTAATACTCATCATAGTGTACTACTCATTTTGGGAAGTGAAAGAGTCATTTAGATCAGCGTTTAAAAAACAAAACAACAACAACATAGAACTGTCAAATATAATCATTTTTAGACAGTAATAACTGGGTCTATAGGTTGACAATTCTTAAGCCACACAGGGTTAGATTAAAACCTTGCACTTAAGCACAGCCCACATATTTTAACTCGATTCAGGTTGGGCGTATCTCAGAGGTTTATTGCTAGCATGCTCTCTCAATTCTAAGACGAGTTTCTATTTTTGCTTGAGATCCTTATCATGTTCAGAAAGATATAGGAGGCTCTCATCCTTGTGCATTACGTCTTTTAGACAGAACAACGCCTGTGCATAACAGAAATTAGAGCGTTTTAAGGTCTGAAAGACTCACTTTGACTACTCCAAATACACGCTTTGGACCCTGCGTTCTATACAACAATGCAGCTAACGCCATACCACAAGCGTAAAAGTGAGACGGACATGAGACTTATTTCAAGTATAACTACACACAAGCTCTAGATTAAATTTTTTTTTTAAACAACAAAAAGCCATAAGATCTCCCCCTCCCCCTTTTATTTCAGAATTTAACTGCAATGTTTATCCTAAACATACTTTAAGATAGAATATTCCACAGTGCTGTTTTATTTGTGAAAATATAGTCCACAGAAAGGAATATGACTTTCTGGGTAATCAAATTATAAATTAATTACAAGTTAATTAACTGACATTTATCCCAACCGCAAAAATGGTAGACCATTTAACAATCTTTTTCTTTACTTTTTTATTGCAATTCCTTAAAATCCCATTAATTTAAGCTTTTTATAAGTTTCAATGTAATTTGATTTGACTTAAAAACACAATACAATTTCAGCTTTTAAAATGCTTAGGCTGCCTTGACTTGTATCCATGATCAGGGTTTATACAGAGATTCTTAAATTGAACTTACTACCTTTTTACGACCTATTTTACTACCATCACAATATTTTTATTACCAGTACAGCTTCAAACTTAAACTGTAGCAGTGTAAAGTAAAGTGACAAGTAAAGACGTGAAATCTCTTTCCAAAATGAATAAATACTATCATAGCGTCATTTCTGTTTCTTTCTAGGCTTGTGAACGCATTTCTTCCTCAAGGAGCAATGGACGACACAAAGTAAGTTTTGATTAAGCAGTAGAGCTTTTTTAATAGAAGTGCAGATCACAGAATACTCTAAAAACACATGAAAACAAACACAGCAGCCTATTTTGTTGTTTTCCTACACCTCCTTGTGTTCAAAATCGCTACAAGAACAGATTAGATAAATTATCCTTTCAATATAAAGCATATAGTGGCTAAGCGCTGCATTAATTGCTGATTACAGCGACTATAGAGCCCTCTCTGGTGAAACCATCTCTGGCTGTTTCTAAAACTGAGCAATCAGATGTATACGTTATCCGTTGACAGAGACGGATAGTTAAAAAACTGGGCTCTAGTCCGTGCATCCTTGCGCAGGTGACGTAGAGCCCTTACGTCTACGGATAATGGCGTTGCGTCAATAAAACGGAGAAGCATGAACTGGGCTTAAGAGGGAAATCTACCATAGTACTTGGATTAATCAATATGTCACAACAGGCCTTGGTCCATAGGTTTTACTCAGTATGTCAAAGATTAACAGTTACATAAAAATTAGAAGACAGACTGGACCTTTAGAATAAACAGCTACACAATGTGTAAATATTATGTTTATGTCAAGGACTGCCAAAGCATAAATTAAGCTATAACACTTTTTAATTACTGTATATTTTTTTCCAACATTGTGTTACAGAATTCAGAAGTAGGCGAAATAAATGATCAAATCTTTAAAATTGTTCAAATGCAAACAATTTCTCTTGGCCAGTGTTGGGCAAACTAATTGGAAAAATGTATTAAGCTAATTAATAAGTTACTCTCTGTCAATAAATAAATGAAAGCTCCCCACCAAACAAAATATAGCAAATCTAGCAAGCTAAGCTGCAAAAAAGTGACAAAAGTACATCACTTAACTACACCAAAGCTACTTTATTAAAACATTGAAATAATTTCACTCCAAGCTATGGCTGTCTAGTGAAAAATAAAACTGTTAGACAAACTAAGAGTTACAATATCAAGATAGCTTATTAAACTGTTCTCTCTGCTTTAACCGCTATAAAACCATGGCAACAGAAACCAACAAAAACATCCTCACATAGCTAATTACAAAAACAGGAACAGTGTATATTTTAGAAGAGCCACACACATGTGTTTGCATGTTTACTTCATTGAGGGCACATTGGGAGGAGACTTTGTATAAGGTCACTAACGTTAACGTGGTTCAAACCACAGGAGCAAAATTAAGACTTGCTCCAAACAGTAGCAGCCTGGCAAGAAAAAACAGAAGGAAAATGATGTTGAAGGTGAATTTAAGGAAAGAGTTTTCCTGAAGCTTGATAACATTTACTAGATCAACTCGCACTTTTTCACCCTGCTTTCTCACTGCTGCCTCCTGTGCATGCGCCCCAGCATCACCATGGTTACGGCTTCAGCCATCACCATGGTTACGGCTTCAGACCATAGTAGAATCTCCGCTGGGACATGTAGCTCTTTGAATGCTACCATGTTACTTCATCAGTAAAATTGTTTCTGCGCTGAAAAGCTAATTGATGTAGAAAATAGCGATGCTTCTGACAAATGTAGTTAAACCAGTAACAGCGCTATTTTGAATGCCGCCCCTAATCAATAAGTATATGAAAATAAATTTACTTTGATGTGCTGCGATTGATCCTCAACTCTGCCATGCCCCAGAAATTGTGAGCCAAATTACCTCGAGCGGACACAACCGTTCTCCAAAAAGCGAATGTTAATGTCCATTTGTTTTTTGGTCTGTATGCTGGTGGTAGGATTACTGGCAGTGAATTGCGAGGAGCGAGCAGGCAAGGTTGATGGTGTCAATGTGGCCGTTGGTCCAGCGCAAACAGCACCAGCTAAGTGTTACTTCCCCCGCATCCTAGCTTGGTGACTAGTGGACTTCACACCCATCCAGGTAATATTCATAGTTTTCTTGGAAACTTTGCAAGAAGCTTCTCGGCGTTTCTAACTACTGGCCTAAGCGAGTCTTTAAATCGAGCGTGCTCCAGCCAGAGGTCAAAACATTTTTGCCCATATTTACTTGGTAAACTCGCACGGAGCAGAGGTTTGACGCCCAGCTAAGGTACTAGCTTGAGCCGCCCTACGTGCGCGGTGCCCAACGTACATGTTACGTTACGTCATTCCATTTACTCAGGTCCTACTCAACATGAAAATAAATTCATGCAAGTTTAGTAAGGAAATCGGCCTTCACATGTAAGTTACCATAATTGAAAAATATATAGACCCAATTAGATGGGGCTTTGAAAATTTACTACCTCGTCAGATGATGTTTACTACTTTTTACTACCTTTTACTGGCCTTAATTGGGCATAATTTAATTTACTACCTTTTACTACCTTTTACAACCCCGCAGAAAACCTGATGATCTGGGTTAAACGTGCAAATTATCTATTTCTTTTAGGGATGCGTATTGGCAAGAATCTGGCGATATGATATGTATTATGATACAAAGGGCACGATACGATATATTGCAACATATCACGATACCATGACTAAGACTATATATTTTTTATTTTTACAAATTCATTTAACTACCAGTAATACTTTTAATTTGATGACAAACCAGTAATTTTCAATGTTTTGATTACAATTCTTTTTTTAAATCGATTCTTTGCTTTTGAATATCGATACAATATCATGACATAAAATATTGCGATATATTGGCACATCTATATTTTCTTACATCCCTAATTTCTTTGAGATTTTTTTGTTTAAATATCCCTTTCAAAGATGATGCTAACTTATCTAGTGTTACACTTTTTTTTATAACGTTGGTATGGCAAAACCACAAACAGTTAAAGACAGTATAAATGCGGGGCATCACCCTGACAAAAGTGATAAGGCACACCACAATCAGAATGGATAACGTTGAGTTAAATATTGACAACAGCTAGCAGATGTTACAGCTAGCAGGAACACTAGCTGACTTTATCAGCTAAATTGTACAATTTATACTGAGGAGTCAATACACCGTCTGGGCAGAGGAGCACATTTGTCAGTGTAGACGCAGTAATAAAAAAAAATTAATAACTCACTGGCAAGTTCGCTTTAAACTGTCTGAACTCATTAACACGATACCTAAAAGTACTACACGGCATGAAAACGACCCAAAGCAAGTGGCAGATTTACAAATACGTAATCCGGACACAAGTTCACTTAAAACAGAGTGAACTAAACCTGTTTCCAACTCCACAAAAATCTCATGTTCAGTGTTAGCTCTATGTGTTAGCTCACAAGCTCTCCAAAACACACAGTACACAGACACACATCAGAAAAAGTGGAGCCCGTCAAAAATAGAAGGTCCCGCTACACCACCCCGCCTGGTTTTCCTAAGGCGATACCTTGGATCTTAAGAGGAATTTTACAAGCTTCAGAGGGACTGGGACCGGGGGACGAGCTTCAGAGGACACTGAAGGATGATGCTTGCTGTTCGCCGCCGCCCCGCGGCTGGTTCCGCTACCGCTGGAGAAATGTCTTTGGCATGCCACCATTTCCATTAAACTGGAAAATAAACAAAGAAAAACAGCCAAAGCAGCGTCTCAGGATAATGTTTTCCGCCTTGCGGCTTATTTCCGCTTCATCCCTCAGCCGACAACGCCAGCCTCTTTAGAGAAAAACAGCGACCCAAACTCGTCAGCTGCTTCACTTGTGGTAGGCATGCGACTGGGTAATGACTGTCATGGATTCCCTGGGACGTCAATGCGGTTGCATTGTGGGAAATGTAGTTTTATTCTCGTGTACTTAAAATGAATTCTTATTTTACTATCACCGTTATTTTAATCAATGAAAAATAAATTAATAATACAACAGGTAGCACGTTGGCAGGTTAATTATATTTGAATGCTACTCATGCTAATTAATGTCTTGTCATACATGCATTGCATATTAATGTTTGCGAGCTTGTTAGATAGTTTTTCCAACTGGTTGAAGGTAGATTTATGTGTGTGTGTGTGTGGGTGGGTGGGGGGGGTTTGCTTTACTACTGATTGTTAATATAAAACATTTTATTTCTGTTATTAACTTGTTGCAGTTCTATTTGCGAGCGTTAGAGGGACCTCTCAAACCATCCCCATGGAAACCTAAATCGTCGGCCACAAACAAATTGCACTTACACAAGTGTTTCTTTAAGTTTTATGACAATGGCCGCCGTACATCTGGATAAATCGGCTTTAGAAGCAGTGGATGCTTACTTGGAGTACAGAAGGTGATATGTACCAATGCGTTTTTTTCTATTAACTTTGTTAAATAGTTTTCCGTGAATTTAAGGCCAAGTCATCAGCTGTCTATCAGTCCTATGACATATGCAGCAACATCTAAAATAGAGGAATTTAAATATAAATACCTAAAGATGTTTGTACTTGTTTTACAAGGTTATTGTGTACACTTTTTATTGATAGCGCTTTCTTTTTAAAGAACCGTTGGTGAAGATGATGGTGGAAGACTTTTCACTCCAGAGGAATATGAAGAGTACAAGAAGAAGGTTCTACCTCTACGTATGAAAAACAGGTTATATGTGAGCTTCGGTGTACCAGGGGGTTTTGACTGCAAGCTTATTGGCCCCGAAACACAGTGCTTTTGTGGACATAGGTGAGACAAATAATCTTTGATACAAATGCATCTTCAAACACATGAAAATGTTAATGAGGCATAAATACATTTGCAATGCACTGTATATGCACTGTATACAAGGGAATCAATTTCCATCAGATACAAGCAGCACCAGACGGAACTGGAGGCGATTCCATCTGAGCGACCCCTTGCTCTACCGTGCAAGGTCAGGAGATGTCTCTGTTCTTCTTATAACTATGTTCCTCGGCCTGGATGTGTGATGGTGCGATGCCGGTGTAAACATTTACCCCAGGATCACAGTGAAGCCACAGGTCACGTGTGCAAGAAGTGTGAGTCATAAATCCCTACTTTGCAGGTATGTCCACAGTTCACTAACCTATAAAGATTTTTAACCTGTTGTATGCGATACATAATTTTTTCAGGCAATCACTGCACGGGGTTCCACAGTCCCTACACCTGTGGGTGTGGTCTGCCCTGTTTTGAGCACCGCACCCTGGTGAGTGGTTATAAACCGTAACAGCTTAATTTAAAGGAGCATTTTATCAGCTTGTTTGTACATTATTTCTTGTACTTAAAGTAGTTTTTTTTCCTTCTTCCCAGGTTGAGACCAAGCTAGAGAGGCAGGCAAGGGGCCAGCCTGTTGGTAGAGATGTCCCTTATGCAGCTATGGGAGGGTTAACAGGGTTCAGCTCTTTGCTGGATGGTTACCTTGCTTTGGCAGCCCCCAGCACAGGTAAAAAAAATCTTATTTGAAACTAAAAGTAGATCCTTTTTTTTCACAGTGTAGAACATTTAGTGCATCAGTAGACATTTGACACACAGAATCTCACTAACACAAGCAATCTCCAGGTTTTTCTCCGAAGTCGGTATATTTCAGTGAGACAGCCTTTATTAGACTGCAGCAGCACAGAGGAGGAGGGCAGAGGCTTTCCATTAGAGCTGGAGGAAAGTTCCTTTTAGTGGCATGTGAGGGCGGCAAAGAGTAGCAAAGTGTCAGTTTTGAATGACGAATATTTGCAAAAGTATAAATCTTTAAAGGTCAAAGGTGGATCATGTCTTTTACCACACTTATTTGTCCTGCATTCTCCTTGTAACAGGAGTGAAAGAAAACAGAAATACACATCTTGCAGCCCTATGGGAGAGTGACTCTGAGTGTACAGAAGTTTCAAAATGTATTAAACAAATAAGGTGCGTTTCCAATTTGAGAAATTCAGGGTAGTTTGACTGGAACGCCCCGATACCCGCGTGTCTCCACTTCATCGGGCCATGCCGACAGGGCTGTTTGCCAGGTCAATTCAGGAACTAACTTAGTACCTGAATTTGAGTTATGTACCCGGAAATTGCCCAATCGAGTCAGATCAAGCAGAATCGCAGAAACAATCCCAATGTCGATTAAGTTCTTATTTCTGCTGCTCTGTGCACCTTTTACACTGATCAGTGTCGCTATTTCCTGCTGAAACGGTGTGGTTTGTGGGTGTCTGCAGATGATTACTTAAGAGGACCGATTGTGTATGGATACACAACGGCTGAGAGGAGCAAGCAAAGCGATTACCCTGGAAGAAAAAGATCCGGTCAAATTACCCTGATGTTACGATTGTGTAAACACGCCTAAAGTAATGCCTTTGCAAGTCATGAAAAGTAATTTGTAACTCTTTTCTGTGCAGGGCCTCAAGTACCACAAATATATAAATAAGTAGATAAGATGAGATGAGATGAGATACATAAATAGTGCAGCCAGAAAAATAAAATGTTTGTAAAACGTGTTTATATGCACCTTTTCAAAGAAGCGAGGTATGGATTAGAGTTATAGCTCTACTATGAAAACTGTCACTGGGTTAATTATTGCGCGAACCCGACTTTCTGTATCTGCGACCCGAGAACAGCAGCTCAAACTCCTGGTGTCCTGGGTGTGAATAGTTCCTCAGAATGCTGAATGCCCTCTTGAGACAGTAAGTCCTGAATAGTTCCTTCAGGGGGAGAAGAGGTCCCTGATGATAATCGGAGCCGTGGTAATAACACTCTGTAGTGCCTTCTTTTTTTGCCGTTGTGCAGCTTGTGAAACTTACAGATATACAGTAAGTCAATATATTCTCAAAGAACTAGCAGATTTGGGATTTTTTCTAGAGGTTTTAATTTTGATTTTCTTCATAAAAACTCAAACCAATACATCCATGGGTTTACTTATAATAGTTTTGAAAATTCTTTGTATGTTCAGTACTGATTGTAGCTGTATGTCTACTATTCATCTTTAATAATGCAGCGTGTCTGTGAGAACCGCATTGACCTTGTTCATGTCCGATTGTCATGTGATATTCCTTTCAGATGAAAGCTTAGAAGATGGCAGCCTGCAGACGAGCTCAGCAGGAAGAAAGCTTAAGTCTTCTGGTGAAGCGACCGGCTCTGGTGTCTGTAAGAAACAGACCGACAAAAACTGAAAGGCAATATTACCATTTCAATCTCAATTCAATATCAATCAATATTTTAATTATTTGGTCAGATTGTCAATTTTCTTAGTGACAGTTAAATGTTAGCATATCAAATCCAAAACTGCATACAGTTTAGCTTGTACCTTTCCCAAAAGATAAAGAATAGTTGGTTTGTTTAAGAGTAAAATGATTACAGCTGATTTTAAAGAAGCATAAATATTTATATGGTCTTACGTTTTTTGTAAATTCAACCCTAGTTTTAAATCTGTTGTACTGAATTTCACAGGTTTTGCTGCTCATTGTATGTTTACATTTTTTTGTGCACATAGAATGAATGACTGGGTCAATTTAGAGCTATGTAAGTATCTCTAAATAAAACTCCTTTCTTTTTTCCCAGTGAATAAACCGACAGACCTTCAATTTAATTCACCACAGCTTCCTAGATATTTGACATATTTTTTTCAAAAGTACCACCCTGATTATTCGTCCGAGGTTTGCTTTATGTGTGATGATAGTGCGCTTATTGTGAAAAATCCACCCACTCAACACGTCACCAAAATAACACCAGAATGACAGATCTCAGTGTTCAGTGATGAGCGCAGCTTTTGATTTACGGCTAGATGTACTGTCTTCGATTGATTAATCCCATTTATCATGGTAGATCAACGGGGATGTGAGCTGAATTATTCCATGCTGTGAATGCAGATTAAAGATCATGTGTTCTCTGCTGGCGGCCCAGTTTCCTGCGTCTTTAATAGGGAAACGCAATTAATAAAGATTTAAACGCGGATTTACTCCCACTCAGATGTTCCCACTCCAAGTACAGCAAATCCGTATATGCTTTTGTGCTGGCCACTACATCTATGGTGACAGCGTTACTGTACTTTGCAAACTGACCTGAGGTAAGCTATTGTTAAAGAACAGTCACCAATAAGGCCTGTAAATCCATTTAGCCTGAACGCAACCTCCTCTTGGTGAAACATGGTGGCAGTATCATGCTTTGGATATGCTTTTCATCAGCAGGGACAGGGAAGCTGATTCAATCTGATTGGATGTTTCTTACAGAAAAATATAGAAAAAAAACAGGTTTAGCATATAACATTAGAACTAATCCTCCAAAAAATTGGAAGCAAGAATTGAAATATGGCATTTACATGAGCCATCCATCCAGTCTGACTGAGCATGAGATATTTAAAAAACAAGAAAGGGCAAAAGTCCTCGTCCACTCATTTCTTAAAGCTGGTGAAAGACTTTCAGATGTTGATTTAAATCTTTGAAAAACATGTAAAGTTTTTTCCACTTCACTGCTATATAGTACTTTGTGTTTATAATACGACACAATAGGGAATAGTGTTTTACAATGCAAGGCAGGTGGTCTTGAGGGGAAAGAAAAAGCACGAGCCTTGCCCAAAGGATTGCATGGAATGCACCTGCGTCTCTGCCTCCAAGTGCTAAAAAGGAATCCGGTGGATGCAACCACATCTGGAAGCTTACATTTATCGCACACAGTGTGTACCTGGGATTTGAGATTTCAGACTATGACAAGAGAAGCAAGTCGAAAGATATCTGCCATGTGTGTCTACTTGTTTCCTCCACTTACTCCTGCACAGAGGTGAGCAAAAAGGAGGGGTGGACAGATGAGGAACAGTGAATAACTCAATTAAATTAGGAGGAAAAGCCATAACACATTAGTCTCACACAATTACAATTTAGGGTAATTGTCTCTCCATAGCAACACTGTAAAGTAGGTAATTTCCTTTGGACACTGGCTGAACCGAATAACTATGACACCTCTCTCTTCCCCATGGAAACCCCACCTTGCTTGATTGACATCTTTTAGTCATTAAATCAGAACACAAGCACAGATGATTAATTGACAATTAGAGATGAGGGAAACACTTAACGGGCAGAAATGGTAAGTAAACAGGGACTTAACTGGAGACAATGTCACGTCATTTCTCCAAAGAAACACACACACACACACAAAGGGTTAAGACAGTTCACAGGAAATATCTCAGCTTTTCTAAAATTAAAAATATGCAGTATAAAGCACTGGAATGAAAAAAAAGAACAAATGTTTCACACTAGGATAATACAATTGCGTAAAAAATGCAGTGAAAGACAGAACTAAATTATAATAACCAACTGGAAGCAACATTTAAAGCCATCACCATTTGTGCCAGAATTTGGAGCAGCTGCATTAAATGTTTTGGTGGCATAAGGGAAACCAAAATATTGGTAAAAAGAGGTGTTGAATTTCACTTGCATTTTCACGAGTATCCACTCATAGCTATTAATTAAATAAAGCAAGATAGGGTGACCAATATAGCTGCTGTTTGAAATTTTTCCCATTTATTGTCATTGCTAATCAGTTGTTCTTTATGATTAAGAGAGTTTTTGAACAAGAGTTGGACTCAAAGCTATAGCAGATCGCAAAAGTATTCATACATCTTGAGCCTCTTTATGTTTCATCATGTTACATTCACTGCAACCAGAATCTTAAATGTATTCTTGTAAGATTTTATATGGAAAAACCAACACAATGATGTGAGAAAGTGTCAAATGGAAAGATGCAGACATATTTTTGTTGTTATTATTTTGACATTATTTACTAACAAAATCTGAAACCCAATTTTTCCGTGTTTAGGAGCTGGAAGAGTATCGACCATTTTTGCACAGAAAAATGTTTTATTTGACTTTTTTCCCACTCTTCCTTGTAAAATAGCTCAAAGTCAGTCATGGATGGAGCGGTTTTGTGAAATACCTTTTTAAGTCTTGTCACTGATTCTCAACCATATTTATGTTTGACTGGTTTCCCTGTCCCTGTTAAAGAAAAACATCTCTACAGAATGACGCTGCCATTATCATGTTTCACTCCGGGTATAATGTGTTGCCTGATATGCAGTGTTCTTTTTCAGTCATATAACATTTTGGATGTAGACCACATATTTTATGTTTTCCACATATTTACTACCGCCTCCGTATGGTTTGTGGAAAACTGCCAATGGGACATCTTATAGCTTTCTTTCATCAGGGACTTATTTCCGGATAGCATGGCTAACAATTGTACTTTTAACTTGTTCTATACCTGAGATATGAATCTCTGAAGCTCCTCCAGAGTCAATACAAATCTCTTGAGACAGAACAGCTGTATTTATACTGAGGTAAAACACACATGGAGTATCTCTGTTTACTAATTAATTCACTTCTGAAAACAGTTGATGGCGCTGGAATTTCTTTGTTAATGTCAGAATAAAGGAAGCTGAATAAAAAAATGTTCCGAAATCTTTGGATTTTCATTTGTGGAAAAAATTAAAACGAAGATATTTTCCTTCTGTCTCAGAATTAGCTGTTACTTGCAGTAACAAGTTATCCTGTCACAGGGATCCACTTGTAATAAATATCTTCATAGGCCCTGTGCTGAGTACCATCTGCATGTACAGGAAGTAATTTAGTGTGCCATACTGCACCGACTTTATGATTAATAACATCAATTTTGGAAAAGCCTTTAGATTAAGGGCAAGGTATTTAGACTCACTGAACTGCTGACTGACAATGGATAGAAATGTGTTCTGTTAATGATGCAGCTAATTCTTTAAGAGCCTGGTGAAATGCTTTCTAATTGTCCCACTTGCATTAGCCTCATATTGCCTGTGACAAACATGTACCTTCCATTATGAGAATTCATGTTTATGTTGTTTGCCTTTAACGTCATAAATATATGTGATAATATATTCAATATGTGCAGCCAGTATTTTTTTTATGTACTCAGAGGTCCAGCATGTTAAATAATAAAACCCCCATTATTTGGCTGCTGATTCATTGGTTAATTTAAGATAGTTTATTCTTTTGACATTAATTGTCTTTGAATGCATTCAATGACCAGCACCCCCTGACATCTCTGCAAAAGAAGTGTGGAAAACGGTAAATAAAAACGTTAGGAGCTGGAAGAGTATCGACAGGTGAGGAATTACAGCTTTTTTCTTCCCCATTGCATAAGGGATCTGAGTTTTGGGACTGTGATGGCTACAGAAAAAGGTTATATTTGTGTTGGGTGAGGCGTGTCTATATGGATTCAATTATATGTTTTGGATCAATATCATTTTGAAGACCCAATGACAAAGATTTGGAAATCGTATATTTTAATGTTTTTCTGATACCTTGCACTTAATTAAGGTTCCCAAAGACGTTGGAAGAAAAAGTATACCACATCATCACAGATCTTCCACCAGGCTGAAGAATAGACATGAGGTGCTTTCCAACATAATTATTCTTTTGATTAATTCAATTTAATACAGCTCAGTAAAAAAAAAAAACTTTATTAATCCCAGAGGGAAAGTTATTTGCACTGCTGTGAACTACTTAAAATTCTCCCTCAATAGATGATGCAATTGACCCTGTGACTAACTTGTCTTCTCAAACCCCCTTCAGTTGTGGCAGATGGCAGCCCGTAGAGAGCCAGGTTCTGCTGGAGGTTCCTACCTGTTAAAAGGGGGAATTTCCTCTCCATCGTCGATACCGGCATGCTCGTGTGAGGGATTGCTGCACAGTTAACGTCACAATCCAACTTATTGCCCACTGTTCTTACGTGCTCATCCAGGAGGAAAGAAAGCTGCAGGTCTATGACTCGATGCATCAATAGAAAACGTTTTTAATCGATTTGAAGAATAAACTGAAATTGACGGAATTCTTCGATGACTATGATCAATTGGAATGCATGTGTGATCGGACTGAATTGACTTTTTGTCAACTGCCTTGAGCTATAAAGATTTTTCTTCCCTCAATTACAAACCTACGCATGGTGTATGGTTGCAAGATAAACCTGGGTCCTCATTTTAACATTCCTAAATATTAGTTTATGAGTAGGTAAGGGCACGTTCAGGAGAGTAACTATTTTCTTAAAACCCTTTCCTAACTTACTAGTAAGTTAGGAAAGTAAGTAACACATCCATCAATCCATCCATTATCCATACCGCTCATCATCAAATGTGGTGCCTGTATTTCTGGCTAAGAACGTATTTTTTCCTACCTCTGAATTTCCCCTCATCAGTTAAATATACTCAAATAAAGGTTTGTTCTTATTGTTATGTTCAGGGGGAGATTATTCCAGCAATACAAAAAAAAAAGCTGATTCTTTTTTTTCTTTTACTAGCACTACCAGCAGTGCCAATAAATTTGGAAAATTATGTAGAGTAGATGTTTTTAAGGCGAGTTTTCCCATTTTATACATGTAAAACATATGTACATATCACACAGATCTATTGAAGTGTACTACATGTATAGCCAAGACTGTTGCGATCTGACTTAGGTCACAACATCAAAAAAAGTTTGTCGCCCTTTGACGTAATTGCAACTTTCCTCAAGCTCCCTTAGATCGTGGGTAAGGACTCTGACCTACACACCTGAGCCAACCCATCCTGCCACAGCTTGGTGGTCAGACCCTCAGCTAATCTGTCCATCAAAGCTGCATGTATGATCGTTGTCTTGACACGACATTTGTGCTGCTTCCACCTCAGACACAGATGAGCCGCATTTCCAAACACGAGTATAGACAAAGACTCATGCTCAGACTAATCAGAAGAGACAGTGAGGAACACAGAGAGAAGCAGCAGAGACAGCTTAGATAAATACCAAGACAAATCAATGTAGCTCTTTAAATAGTGGGTGTTTAAGTGGAGAAAATGACAAACAAATAAGAAAGAACATTAGTTCTTCGTTCCCCATTAAGGGCTTTGAACTATTGTGAACTGAGACAGAGGGAAGCCTCTTGTGTGGCTTAGTAATTGCTTTCAAAAAATGCCAGTTAAAGTCAAAGCCATGACAAAGAAGAACAATTTGGGAACATGGCTGTGTTGCCAGCTTAGAGAATAGCAAAAATTATACATCTTCCTCGTGTGGAAAGTTCATTACACTACTGAAAAAATGAAATGAGCAACAATAATTTCTTATCTTTTCTTATCTTTTTTCACAAAACTCCACCCGGATGTTTAATTTTTTTTAAAGAGATACCAACATTGCATCCTAACATCGTTTTTACCACTTTTGTGTTGAATAAAAAGGTCTAAAAGGTACCACATATGTACCACATGAGATATTTGCTGCTGAGAGTTTAAGGCTTCCTAACAAACATGCTTTTTGGATTCTAAGAGAAAGCCGGAGCACCCTCAGAAAACCCACTCATGCAAAAGGAGAACATGGATACCCTGCATAGAAAGGCCCATGCCAGAATTTGGATACAATTTCTTTTACAACAAATCGTCTCATCCCACAGATATAAATATTTATCATATGTGCATTAAAAACAAGAAGGTAATGTCTCAAATTTGTCTGTTTCTGATTTGCTGTGAATAAATTGTATATGAATGGGCTTAAGGGCATATATCTGTTTCTCACACATGCACAGGGTTTTGCAGATGGCATAAGTTTGTTTTATAAATGTGTTTCAGAACTGGACTCTTCATCTCATTGCTCTCCACAGGAAGGAACTGCATTTCTGCAAAGGGGAGAAAGGTCCAGTCAACAATTACGGAAGTGTGATGCCAAACCAAAACAAATAGAATAATTTATTAACTATGAAGGAAAATACAATGGATACCATAGAACAATATCCATCAACCACTTCCTTTTGCTCGATACCAAAACATCAGGGAATCAGGATGGCTGAGGAAAAGATCAATTGTACATTTACATGGTGGCATTACTCACATTATCTTCCTAACCACTTGTTGAAAGATGTCAGTATCAGGACTCTCATCTTTGTGATGAGTGCTTTCAGCAAACATCATGAGATAGAAGGCATGCAAAGGAACTAGAGACTTAAGTGTAATAAAATAGTGTTAGAAACACAGTGTCTGTGGTGTATTTAGAGGCTGTAACTATTAATATGCACTATATTACAACTTTTTGTAACAATAATAATGGATTGCATTTATATAGCGCTGTTTGAGAGATCCTCTATGGTGGCCCTGAAGGGTCAGTGCAACACAACTTAAGAAAAGACATGCAAGAAGACAAAACACAAGCAAATTCAGAAAAACGACACACACAAAAAAATGCACTGCAAATAAAACACCACACAACACATAAAAAAAATGCTGCAAATAAAAAACAGCACAACACATCATCCATTTCATGTTTGATTACAATATGCACTGCAGTGTATAAATGTGGTGAAAATCTTTATTAAATCAATACAAGTTAAAGGCCATAGCTTTAACTGTTTTCCTTTTTAAACATCACCAATAGGCTGTTGGTTGGGAATAATTATTAAAATCCACACTGTAGCAAAAAGAACAATGCTGGACATAATATGTACTAGCACCAGAAGAACGCATAACAATAAAACGCGCTCCTTCTGCAACCCTAACTGTTCTGTGTGGAGAAACTTCAAATTTAACAGCTCTGGGAGGAAGTTTATTTAATTCGAGCGGACTGGCAGTTAGACAATATTGCTGTTATGTTTTGTTTAAGAGTCCCAAAGAGGAAAATGTTCATATGTTGTTTTGGTGGAGGGAGCAGGAGGGATATTTTCTCGAAGTTGCGCTGTTGACGCAATGCTCTCGCTATCTATCCAGCGCTTCAGGAATGAAAAATCTAGGTAGGGACTGTGGACAATGTTTGCCTTCTGCACAATATAAATTTCAGCTGCGGTATGCAAATAATGAAAGATCAGTGTATGACCTCACAAATGTACTTAATTAAAAGAATGATAACTTTATTTATAAAAGCACTTTCAAACAAACCGCTGAAAAACAATAGATAGTTAAAACAATATAAAAAGCCAGTTTAAAAACAATTAAAAAAATAGTTAAGACAATATGACTTAACTAAATATTAAAAAAAAACTAGGAATATCATAGACAGGATTTAAGATATATAGGATGATGTGAACAAGTGGGGTCTTTAACTTACCTCGAACACCTCTATAGAGTATGCCTGCCTAATATTTTGAGGTTACTTATTCCATAGAACCTGGGTGCGAAAAGAAAAAGCACGCTCCCCATTTGTTTTGCACCTGGCTTTTGAGACTTTTAAGTCCAGTGCCTTGGGATCTCAAAGCACAGGGGGTAGTTATATATTTCATAAGGAAGGGTCAATAATTTCCATTGACATACTCATTTTCACTTATGCAACACCTTGCCAGAAGAGCTGAAGCTGGTGTTATCGTACGTTATGGGATGCCACCCTAGTTCATAGGTGAAGGCAGATGTGAAATTACTTTTGGCAATATTTTGGAAATACTGTAATAAGTTTGAGTGGACCTTTAACTTTAGATACAGATGAGCCCGAGAGAACTTGTACCTGAAGTTTCAAGGCCTGCACTTGTATAGCGATTTAATTAGATCGTTGGACCCTAAAGCGCGTCACACAACATTCAGCCATTCACCAATTCGAGCTCACATTGACACAGTGGTGATGGTGATCTACTTTGTAGCCACAGCAAGTCTCACAATACTCAATTGCATCCACGCAAATGCAGGTCCATATTTGAAGGTGTGAGGGTCCTGTCACTATGGCTCTGATTCATTATGTGCCCTGGCTGCCTGGTAACAGGGATATCCCTTTGGCTGATTGGTTAGCAAGCATGACTCTCACCTGGGAGTCATGGGATCAATTCCTGCCTGGGCCCTCGTTGTGGGCCTTGCCACACTTAAAATTTAAAAAATAACCTTCTGTGTGCTGAACCAAAATGACTCCAATCAAAAAGTCAGTCCTTTTTTTTGTAGGTGACCAAGAACTATGGGAACAATAGTTTTGTACACGAGTTTGGAGAAAGAAGCTGGAACAACAAAGAGTCCTACTGTGAAGCTTTTGACATTATTAGAACTTGGAGTCTCCATCTGCACTTTTTTTTCCTCTTAAAACAAAAAACAGTTTCCTTTCAGCAGATCAGTTGGATTTATCTCTTATATAATCCTGAAATCTTCATATACACCAACACAGGATCTGTTAAGGGTGTCGGGTCAGCTCACTATTTTTGTGTTCTGGTGAAAATTTTCGTTTAAAAAAAGAGGCGATGAAGAAAGCAGGTATTGAACATTATCAGGAGCATGGCCTTTTTCTTTGTACAAACAGTTCTTCTTGCCAACCACAAGTACTCAGATTGTCACCATAATACAATAGCTCGCAGAACTAAGTAACAATTTAGATGTCAAGCCTTGAAGCAAAATTGGTGATAGCCAAAGAAAGCAAGAGAAAAGTTTGCTTTTCATCTGATTTATCTTCTCTTTCTGTTTGGATGCAACTGCCTGGGTGAGAAGAAATACGCAGCCTGCATGTTAGTATTTCCTTTTTCCTCTAGATCACTGTAAATTTGAAAAGTGAAGTTCATGGTGGCAGAAAATTAAAGAGCTCTTTCATCTTAACAAATCTATGAGAAAAAGTTATTGTATGAGCTAGGAGGCTGATGAGATGAGGAGAAAGTACATTTGCATTTAAAAAAGCTTTCTCTCAATAGGAATTGGTCTCCACAAAGCTGATTTTTGATAAGGCCAAGTCTTTAACAAAAGGATTATTGGGTGCATTACTCACCCAAAGAAAAAAATATATAACTGTAACATTTGGTTAGAAGCATTTTGAGATTTCTAATCAGCTCATTTGACAGATCTGGAGATGATTACTATCTTTGTGAGAGAATACATCATTAGCAGTAATGCTGATTAAAACCGATGACCGAATTTCTGTTCAGTCCTGTTTTTTTTTACATGTCATGGTCTAGTTTATCTTTAAGTATATAATACAACTGTGCAATCTTTTTTTTCTGTTTGATACTCAGAGCTCTAGCAGAAAACCACTCAAAATTAGATATTTTTCTCTGAGTCTTTTCTAATAATTGAACAAGTTGTACTATAAAGTGAATCTTGGTGATATTCACAACTTCTCCTGAGCCTATAATGTAAACTACAGGCGCATCTTAATAAATCAAACTTTTGTGAAGAGAAATTTACTGATTTAATCAAAGTAAGAAAGTCATGCATTGATAGTGGGCTGCAGCTCATCTAATTTATCTGATCTTCTGTTTGATTCTCTATGGGATATATGATTGGCAGTCATCAAATTATGTATTTTTACTTTTGACACTATGGGCAAGTGCCAAGTGAAACCTCCATAAAGCATGCCAACAGAGGAAAGCATGATGTGGTGAAAAACTTCTTGGTTAACTTGGGATGCCATGAAACACAGTGGACCTGTCATGCTGCCCTAATCACCCACTCTCCTCATCTTCATCTGCACCTGTGTCGTCCTGTCGAACCTCCTCACCTCCTATTGTTTGCACCGGTGTTCCCTAAGTGTAATCACCTGTTCCTCCTTGTCTCCCCCTATTTAAGATCCAGCGAGCGCTGCAGTCCTCGCTGGATCATTGTCGTACATTTGTGTGTATCGTCTCGCCTTATGTCGCTGCTCAATAACAAATATTCACCTTACCGGAAACTCTGCTTCTGCGCCTGGGTCTTTCGTCCTCCTTACAGCGCAAGTCCTGACAGAATTATCCAGCCAAGAAAGATGGACCCAGCAGAAGCCTCCGATCCAGACATCCTGGAGTTGCTCTGGTGTAGGCTGGACAGGGTCTCCGGCTTCGCCAGTCCCTCTGATCGCCTCACCGCTCTGGAGGATTACATCCTGGACCTCCTTCCCCGGTTCCGCACCAGCCTTAACCCGCTTGATGCGGAGGATTTGGAGGAGGCAGCCAATGACGCCTTCATAGCGGTGGAGGAAGAGATCTCGCCTGCTGGAGGGCGATCCGCTCAGACCACCACCATCGTCTCCATCTTCCGATCATGGGCTCCACCCATCCTCTCTCCTGCGGTCTTCACTCCTCCTGCTACAACCAACCGCCCAGCTGCGACTTCGACACCGGCGTCTTCGGCCACCTCAGGACTGGGTCCCCTTTACATCAGCGAGGATGAACTGTTCGAGTTTTTTCATGGGGACAAGTTCAGCTACCTCTGCTCCAGAGGGGATCCTGCTCCTCGTCGCAATCATTGGCGCAGACGCCGCAGAGCAGCCTCCAAGGCGGAGAAGCGCTCGCTCTCTCTCCCTCGATTCTCCCTACCGCTACCGGCGTGGACGCAGAGGCGGGGGATTTTTGGGAGCAGCTTACATCCTTTAAAGGGACTAGATTGGCCTTCTGTCCCGCTGCTTCTGGCCCAAAAGGCACGAGGCTCCTCCACCATCTCGCCGCAGATGTCTGCGCCAACGAAGAACAGCGGTTTCCGGGTCGGCGAAGTTGGCATCTGCTTCAGCCTGTTCAACCTTCTCCTTCCTCCAGTCTCTGTTCCCTGAGCCCACAGAGCCCCTTCAGTCTCTGTTACCAGAGCCAGCAGAGCTCCTCCAGTCTCGGCTCCCAGAGCCTCGGCCAGAGCTGCTAGATTTGCCGCAGCCTCGGCCAGAGCTGCTGGATTGGCCGCTGCCGCCGCCAGAGTTGCTGGATTTGCCGCTGCCGCCGCCAGAGCTGCTGGATTTGCCGCTGCCGCCGCCAGAGTTGCTGGATTTGCCGCTGCCGCCGCCAGAGTTGCTGGATTTGCCGGACATCATTGTTGCGGCAATCCTCCTGGCCATCACAGCAGCAGCCCTTCGGCACCAGCTGTCTCCTCCTAGGCCGCCGGAGTCTGCTGTGATGTCCAGGAAGGACCCGACGCCAGCCACGGAGCGCCCGGTCTCAGGCCCAAGCTTCACCAACCAGGTTCCTTCTTTCCCGTCAGGGGGAACTAACCTCTGTCTCCGCCGACGACCAGCCAAGATTCTCTGCCGCTGCCTCGTCCGCAAGAGAGGACCGCTGGGCCGTCTGCCCGTCTCTCGTCCCATCAAAGGACGTGTTTCCAGCCTCCCGCTGGACCTCCAGGTCCCCAAGAGAGGACCGCTGGGCCGTCCGCCTGTCTCCCTTCCCGTCAAGGGACGTCTTTCCAGCCTCACGCTGGACCTCCAGGTCCCCAGGAGAGGACCGCCGGGCCGTCCGCCCATCTCCCGTCCCGTCAAGGGACATCTTTCTAGCCTCCCACTCGACCTCCAGGTCCCTAGCAGAGGACCGCCGGGCCGTCTGCCCATCTGACGTCTCTCCAAGGACGTCCACCAGTCTTTCGTCCTGCCAGATGACGCTATTCGGGCCGTCCACCCGTCTCACATCCCATCAGGGGATGTCCGCCAGTCTTTCGTCCAGCCAGAGGACGTCATTCGGGCCGTCCGCCCGACTCGCGTCCCTTAAGGGGACGTCCGCTGTTCCTTCGTCCAGCCAGAGGATGCCATTCGGGCCGTCCGCCCGACTCACCTCCCGTAAGGGGACGTCCACCGGTCCTTCGTCCAGCCAAAGGATGCCAAGGTTCTCTGCCGCTGCCTCGTCTGCAAGAGAGGACCGCAGGGCCGTCCGCCCGTCTCCCGTCCCGTCAAGGGACGTCTTTTTAAAGTAAAGTAGATTTCAATTTAATCAACTTATTATCCAAACTTGTTAAAATTAGGTTTTCTGAAGAAACCAAACAGATTGCATTGAGTAATTGACTGCCAGCATACACTCCTCCAGGACGCTGTAAACAGTCAGCTTCTTTAGTAATGACTTTTTCCGACTTTGTTACCCTGTGGAGGGTGTTACTGACTCTCAGCTGGACTACGGTCATGTCGCTAGTTTGCGATCGCTTAGGTCACAATGTAACATTTCCATGTTAAACTTCTTTTAATTTATCCTACAAACAACTCTAATTGTAAATACATTCCAATTAGTTTAAAAGTTTTGTTTTTAAGGATTCGCAGGAGATTGTGTCAAGTCAATGATTTTCAGCATTCACTCCTAAAAGAATATGTAGTGACAGTACACAGTCACCTGCATTGTTTATTTTACTTCATAGCAATCCCTCATACAAAGCAAGCATGTAGCAGTTTATCGTGAGGTGGGGAAAAAAAATCCCCTTCCCTGTTTGTGGATTTAGTCATATAAGAAATCAGTCGGTCAGTGTGTTGGTTTGGATCATATAGGTGCCAAGGCAGAAATACATTGATACTAACCTTAGAGTAGAAATTATTACCACAAATCGATGAGGTAAAGATTTAAAAGCAATTTGAAAAGCATTAGATTTGATTCACAACCTGTCAAAATCAACACATGCTCAAAAACGGACAAAAAGTTCATCGCAGCTCTCTAAAGATCATATGGCAGTGTAGCGAAACAGTCAAAATGGGGATGGTTAACCATGAGACAAAACATGTTTCTATCCTATTGGTACAAACTCCTCATATCATCTGTTATGCATGGTATGAAGATTATGGCTTATGTTACAACCACAATGCATTTTACAGTCTTTGAGTCTACCAAGAACTCCTCTGTATACCAATTATTTTATAGTCAAATCTGAGGCTTTCTGTCCAAATAAGATAATGATGCCAACCAGAAGCACAAATCTACAACAAAAGGGCTTAAACAGAAAACAGTCATGGTGTTGCTATGAACAAGTCCAGATCTTAGCTTGATTACAGTTCTACAGGGGGGCCCTAGGTATGCTATAACAAATACCTGCAAACCTCAAGGAACTTAAGAACATTGGGTTCCAACAGCTTGTTAATTTTCATGGAAAATGTTGTAACTGTCTTTTCCATGGCTTTCTGAAGGACTTTGTGAGTGTTCATTGGCTCTTGGACAACTTTTTCAATTCTTCTTTCCTCTGTCAAAAATCTTACAAGGGTCCCCTGGCTTTTGCTGCTTTATGGTGAAATGCTTTTCCTCCCACTCCTGGAATGTGGCTCTAAAAGCACTAACTGGAACATTAGTGAGTTAAAAAAAAATACTGTCATTGTCATTGGTATGTTTTGAAGACTTTGGTTGAAGCTCTCTTTGTTTTTAATGAATCTTACCTCTTTGTGCAATACTTCTAAATGAAAAAAAAAGTTTTATAAGCCATCACTTCATTAAACTATATGATACTGAATTGCACATGGCAGCATTAAGGTTTCTAAATCCTGACATATTTCAGGTGACACCGTATGGGTCATAATTAGGGATGCGACGACACTACTTTTTTCAAACCGATACGATACCGATACTTGGAGCTGAGTACTTGCCGATAAAGACTACCAATGCTGATACTTCTACCACACAAAGAAAATGCAATGAATTGGATGACAGGCTTTATTTTGATGGTGGTGAATTAGATCAAACGTAAAATATTAATAACAATGACCACAAAAGTAAAATTAAAAGTGAAACATATTTTTTTTGTGAAGTTATTATAGAGTTTCCACATTCTAAGTATCGTTTCATATGAGTGGATTAGAATGGTATTGGCCCTGATACCCGGTGCTAGTATCAGTATCGGTGCATCCCTAGTTATAATTATCTTGATATGTTTAATACTTATTTCAGGTGTAATTGTAATTATCCACCCCATAACTAACTTCATGTGTGGAGAACTGTACTCTAATTTCTTCTATGTGTGGATTACATCTTCTGTTAAAGACATCTGGTGCCAGTTTAATTGAAATTGAAATTTAGGAATAAATAAAAAATATGTGTAGTAAATCCTACATTTTGTGAAATTTTTCACCTCCTTTAAATTTTGTGATCTAAATCAGCAGCAGTCCATCTAGTTCATGCCAGCACTGTCAAAACCAAAGTGGCTCTAAAGAAACAAACAAAAAAACAAAAAACAGAAAACTATGATTAAGGGAGGGCTATAAGGAGATTACCAACCCATCAAACATCTGTGGAGTTTTTTGAAATGTACAATTCAGAAATAAAGAGGAGTATAACACCTGTCTTATTCTGCCTAGAGCCTCCTGACTGGGCAAGAAGAAGGAGGCAAAACACCTACAGGAGTTGTTCAGTCAAAGCTGTAAGAGAGAGTAGCAAAAATCCAGCTAATGTTAGAGACTTTGAGAAGGAGGTCCTCCGCTCTGATTGAAGAAATTATTAGATTTTTGGTTATCAGACCACAGGCTATTATTATATGATGAACACTTAACGACTCACATCACCAGAAAAAACCCATCACCAACATGAGGCATGATGGTAGCAACACAGTCTCGGTGCTCAGTGTTTTGAAAGTGGCCGAAGGTGCTTTTGGTAAATACTGACCTGAATGGGGGTAGACATGTATAGCATTGCTTGCTTTAACAGTCACATTTTTGATTAAATTAAATAATTTTATTTGAACTTTTACATTAAAACGTTTTGGGGGGTTTTCTTCATATTTTGTTAGAAAAGGCAGACTATATCATGTGATATTGACTTATATATATGTATTTATAAAAGTAATTAGAGGGTAGAATATCAAAAGGTGGTTCTGTCGGTTTATATCCACTCTAGAATAAAGTTTTTGGATGAAAAACAAGAAAATACGAAAATTTTTAAAACTGTAAAAAAAAAGTGTACCTTTGTGGGATACTATACCTCGAAAGTAAAACTTCTTTAAATTGCTAGTATGACTAACAGTTTCTTGAGTAGAGGGACTTTTTTTTTTTTACTTGTCTACCTTAAGGATAGTTGAGCTGCAATCAGAGGGCATGCCTTTGGTCACCACCGTCTGAAATTCAGGAACTAAGGTCTACATAAAAGCCTTCTGGGGATGAATTTTCCCATCAAATCTCTCTGATCTTTCAGCTTTTTGTCCTCAGTGTGTACACATCTGCCTCAATCCCATGTCAGCCATCTAGGCAGGCTCACGCTGCTTCCTTCTGAATGATGATATACCTGTTGAAGAGATTCTTCAGGGGCGCATGTGTCTCCTGAAGAGGAGTAAATCTTCTAATTCCTGCCAGTCAGTCATGACTCTGCACTCCACGTTAGCTCGCTTTTGTTAGACTCCTCATCTTCCTTTTTGCATCCTGTACTACACAAAAAAGCACTCAACACATCCTCTGAGAAAGTTAAAAAGCAGCGTTGCCGAAGAATGCTGATTTTTCACAGATTACATGGCTGCAAGCTGCTGCACAAAAGGATTATGAATGGGAGGTAAATGAAGCTCTTGCCAATACAGATTCACTGCGAATGCTATTTGGGTTTTCTTATTAAGTGGGTCTCTTGGAGATTGGGCCCTTCGTTGACGCATCTCCATGTTCACATTTGTGCCTTTTGTTCACCTTGAGAGCCCCAGTCTCTCTCTTTCTTCATCTCTGGTGCAATGAGCTACAAAATGAAATTAATGCACTAATTCAGTCCTGTACATGTGAGCCAGTTTGAGACCTTTTTGTTCAGCACCACCCAGGGCGTTTGCTTTTGGTTTGGAGGCAATGTGTAGAAATTTCATTTGAACCGGGCCCTAACAGATGCATTAATGGTATTCTTTTGTGACTTCAGATTAGAGGATTGATCTCATTTTGAAGAATAATCCTGATTGTGAAATAATTTATGACTTTCTGCCTTCAGAAATGAACATTATAAGCTTCAAAGCATTAGATTTTGTGTGTGTTCAGTGCATCTTCTTGTGCATACATGGAACAAGGAAAATAATGGAAGATTACACTTTTCTATTATGGTATATTAATTTATATAATTAAGTCTATATGCAGTGTGCCAAAGTTGCTTTATTACTTGTACATTAACATCTGTCTTCAAGAGCTTGCTTTCCAGGCTCTCGTTGGAAACACTTTTATTACCTCACTCTATTTTTAGATATTTTTTTTCCTTATATTAATACGCACTACACATTCGCACCTTAATGAGAGCATCAGCAGTGACGTTCACATTAAGGGAGGCAAAAACCCCTGCCAAAGAGGGTAGAGCTCTGACGTTTTTTGTGTGTTTTTTTGTGTGTGTGTGTGTTTTTATTTTTTTGGTGCACGTCTGGCACGCACCGATATAAATCTCATGGCGCGCAACGAGCGCGCAGAGGAGCAGAGGAGACACATCAGGACATCACATAAATCTCACTCAGACCTTCGGAAAAAAAAGTAAGTACTTTGAGTTTCTCACATTTTCCTCTGAGAAATTAACAAAAAGTTATTGTATCTATTTTGTTTAAACAATTGTAGTCCTTGATTTAGTTACACCACAAACCTAAAGCTTTGAACGTAAAAGAAAGTACAGAACAGTCATCTAATAAGATTGGGATATACAGCGACAGGGGTATTTAGGTATCACGCAACCTGGTTCTGTCTTCCTTGTGTCAGATGCATCACAACTTGGTGAGCTGGTTGGGGACTCTGGGGTTCCTGGTGTGGGCGCTGGTCTGCCTTGGAGCCTTGACGGAGGGGTACCCGATGAAACCGGAGAACCCCGGGGAAGACGCTCCGGCGGAGGAGCTGGCCAAGTACTACTCAGCCCTGAGACACTACATCAACCTCATCACAAGACAGAGGTGAACAAATTCAAAACAATAGAATAGAATATAGGCATTGACAGCACTTTTGTTAATTACTTTGGAATACGACAGCACAATCTATCTATCTATCTATCTATCTATCTATCTATCTATCTATCTATCTATCTATCTATCTATCTATCTATCTATCTATCTATCTATCTATCTATCTATCTATCTATCTATCTATCTATCTATCTATCTATCTCCCTTAGTTTATTAATCAGTTATTGAATATGACTTTACACAAACAAATAGAACAGGGAATATAATAAAAAAAATAATTTTTTTAACTAAACTGAACAAAAAAAAATTCTTTACTTTTCTTTCTTGTCTTTTTTATTCAATTTCATTTTTTTAAAACACATTAATACAGCCAATGCTTGGATTATATCTAGTGATATTGTCATTGGTAGTAATGTACTTTGTCGTTTTTGTGCCAAATTTTAACATCTCTAATGTTTCAATTTAACCTAATAGAATAGAATAGAAGAGAATGTTGTAACATTTTTTCTTTTTGTCATTTATTGCAGAAATTATTTTAGCATGAAGTATGCTTTTATAGATGGATGGATGTTTTATTAAGAAAAAATCTATAATTACGTTTACTAGTTTTTTTACTTAGTTTACGTTTAATTTGGACAATAACTAAATAGAGTCGATTTATTCTATTCTATTCTCTACCACTTGTTTGCAAAAAAAAAAAAAAAGGAGAATTCCTGTCGCTGCCTGAATTATCTATCACGTCCCCCACAGTTTTCCTCTCTGAATGTTGGGGATTTGGAAGCCTCTGCAGGCAATGAGCCACTCCAGGATACCTATGGTCCTGATATGACTTATCATCAAAAGCACAGAAAGAGAAGATGTAACCTCCCGCGACGTGGCTCGTGTTTCCGCTTCCCTAGATTATGGTCTCACTGCTCAGTTTACATTGAGCTAATAATTAGACACAGAATTCATGCAAGGAAATAATTCATGTTTGTCATTTAACGTTGTCAGTAAAAATAAATGAAATATACGTGTGAAAATAATGCTGGCAAAGCATTTGGATTCTGAATTGATCGTTTTTGTGTGTCTCAGGTATGGAAAAAGGTCCAGTCCTGAGATTCTGGACACACTGGTCTCAGAGCTGCTGTTAAAGGAAAGTAGAGACACACTTCCACAGTCAAGGCATGTATGGATTTCTATGATGTTTCAGTTTTCCAAAGGCATCACAGAAAGCTGATTTTTCTTTTTTTCCTTCTCCCTCCCCAGATATGACCCATCATTGTGGTGATGGCTCTAAATCACCCTCCACCTCGGTCACCTCTGATACGCTGATGTCTCCATGTCTGTCAGTTCACGCTGCTCTGCACCACCCAATTAGCACAATCTCTGTATCAGTTACATGTCTGAATGGCCACATAGCTTATCTCACTCTGTGTGTGTGTATAAGCTACAATTAACACAGCTTACAGTACAGTCTCTGCCATGAAACTGTAAATAGTTTATTTAGAGTCACCATCTGGGAACCCAGAGGAGTTACCTGTTGACTGTATTGTATATCTGTGCTATTAAACTATTACTGTTTGAACAAAAACATTTTTTGCATCTGTTTGATGAGGAGCAATGCATGCATAAATTACCAAGTGGGTCTAGCACATGTTCAATTCAGTCATTCATTGTTGTTATTGCAGAAATATGCACAGAACTATGAAAAACAAGCAGCCTTCTTTCAGATTCCTTCCGTCTTAGCTGCAGCTTTGTTGCACTTAAATGTTTCAGATCAGACAAAACGCACACCATTTCCTTTATTATATTCTTTAAAGACACATTCCAAAACTTTGCAGATACTTACCCTCTCATCGCTTGCGCCGTAATGTCACTATCGTAAAACCAAACCTCTATTGAGCGCATCTGAACTGGTGACGGTTTTACAATCTCACCAGCCAAAACAACAAAATATCAAAATAACGGCGTGTCAGTTGATAAACCGTCAAACAGTGGAGGAAAGCAGACACCGCTTTAGTGAGTGAGTGCGCTCTCAGCATCAGAGGATACAATTTCTCATAGGGATAACTATCTTGGCACAACATGGCACTGTATCACATCATTGTGACCAGATAATTAGAAGATCTACAGAGCTACTTCCGCTAATGAGTTATTGCTAATTTAAGTCAGAAAACATCACCTTAACTTATTAATGAACATTTTATCGCAGCAGTAACTCACTACGAAATGTGCTGAAACTATGCAGTGAACCAAAATGCATAAACAGACAAAAATATGGCGGTTTTATACTCTTTAAATCGTTACATTAGCAAAATCGAGACGACAGTATGGAGCACTTTTGAACAAGTTTACAAGCTTGCAAGTGAAAACAACAAAATATCAAACTGACAACATGTCAGTTTGTAAACCGTCAGTTTCCCCGATACTGTATAACATCTTCATGCCTAAATAACCCCAGAACAAGCATTCATTTCTTACCAATCCAGTTGCAACACGGCTAGTTCAGCACCCATACCTTGCTGTATCTCACAGCGCCTGACCATACAACACTAAAAAGCTGTAACACTGGGTTTTAGAAGCTAACCCTACTTTGACCTAAACTCAGCAACAATTTGACAGAAAAGATCTTTCACAGCAGTGAAGGGAAGGAATTTTTTTCTGACTTGTCTTTTTCCATCTTGCCGCTCCACCAACTTAACACTGCAACTTTTCCTATCCCAAATTCACACTGAGTGCAGAATGGATGAATCATCATAACGAGCCGCCCAGTCTTTTTTCATCGCTTTTTCTTATAGCGTCTACTTTGGGTTTAAGAAGCTGGCTCAGCGCTGTGTCCAGCTCTGCCAGTAACACCGGGTGCTTCCGTTCACCTGGTGTGAATCCGAGGTTATTGAGTTTTCTCCGGCAGTGAAGCTCTGGCAGCTTTCAGCTTGGGAACTGTTCCTTTTCCTCCCTTCTTATGATAGCGTCTTCTTTGGTTTTTTTGGTGGATCTGCCATGGCTCTAGTGTCAAAACCGCAGCTTTGTTTATATCATTAGGTACTGCCGTAAAGTGAGACTTACTCAGCACACCCGACGAAATGGTCCGCTGGTGAAAAGTTCTATAGTGCCGTAAACAGCAGGAGTGACAGCTGGTGTTGTGTCGCATATATGTTTCAAAAAATTTGTTTTTATGGCGTAAAAGTTACAGAGTGGTTCTTTAATTAGGGAAAATGTTGACCAAACTAACCTGTCCCTATGGGGAAATTTGACTGCTCCCTCTCAACCTTGTTGTGCCCGTCTGTGGCAACAGCTGCCATCAAGCATTTGTAATAATTGACAATATTTTACATCACTATGGGGAAATATTCTAGTTAACATTAGGTGTGCTTTGAGGATAAAAATCTTATTTAAGGTCATGATGTAACATCTACTGCATATCAAATTTAAGTTCAGACTTAGATTAGACCCCTCTACAACTTTCCCTTTTATTTTAGTTTTTTGCTTTCAAACCATTCGGAGGTGAATTTTTCTGTGTATTTCGGGTAAGTTTCCTGCTGCATAATACAGGTTTGCTCAATAACTTTTGTTTTCGTTCTACGTTCTTGCCCTACCTCAATAGTTAGTCACCAATGTTTGGTTGGCAGGCTACTCCTGGAAATGTTTACTACTGTTCCATGTTGTCTCCTGTTCTGTAAAGGCTATCACCAAAATCTCAGTTGTTTGGTATCTCATCTGTTCCTTAAAGGTCTTCAGATTATGGATTTATGTGTTGCTTCTTAACAGATTTAAGCCTTTTTCATGACGTCAGAAAAGTTACATTTATGTTATTTCTTGAATCTAATGTCAGCTGGTTATTTGGCCTGATGATACTGAACCACAAAAAAACATAAATGAATAGATTGGTTTGGAAAAACAGTTTGTTTGTTTTTTCTTCATGAATGAAATTATACTCTTAAAAACCACCTATTGTATTTATTCAGTCTATCTTTGACAAATACTGATATTTCTTTGAGGATCTGAAAAGCATATTAAAGACAGATAAAAAAAAGCTAAAAATGGAAGAAATCTGTAAAAGGGCATATACTTTTTCCTGACAGAAAGCAGATTTAAAATTAAAAATACATGTTAGGTGACTTAAAAAAAACATAAAAGTTTTTTTTATAAAAATACATAAATAACCATAAATAAATGCCTTATGAATATGGATTAAGACAGAGGGTGTAAAAAAAAAGTGTCCAAAAATTACAATCTTTCTTTGACAAAACCTTTGCTCTTCTGATGTGAATTTTTAAAACTTGCTGTAAGAGAAGTTGTCTTTAGTTTATTATTCATTCTCGGGCACTCCTTAGTCTCCTGAGATCGAGTTTGAACCTGCAGCCACACCTTGCTTCCTACTCAAAAACAGCTCTTTGGTCCTGTCCGTAAAGTCCATCCATCCATCCATCTTCTTAACCGCTTATCCAATTCAGGGTCACGGGGCAGCTGGAGCGTATCCCAGCAATTATCAGGCGTTAGGCAGGGTACACTCTGAACAGGACGCCAGTCTGTTGCAGGGCCAACACAGAGAGACAGACAACCATTCACACTCACATTCATTCCTAGGGACAATTTAGAGTGATCAATTCACCTATCATGCATGTTTTTGGACTGTGAGAGGAAGCCGGAGTACCCGGAGAGAACCCACGCATACACGGGGAGAACATGCAAACTCCATGCAGAAAGACCCTGGGCCGGGATACGAACCCAAGACCTTCTTGCTGCAAGGCAACAGCGCTAACCACTGTGCCACCGTGCAGCCCTACGTCTGTAAAGTCAGTAGGGAAAATACATAAAAACAGAAAATAAATAAAAAAACCAAACAAAAAACAATTAAATGTGATCTTGAAATCACAAAGATGAATATTTTATGTCGTAGAAATGGTCTAACAACTCTTTTGGATAGGCAGCCAGTAGTGCCCTCTTGTGGCTTAAAGGGTGGGTGCCTTTCCTAACAGGAAAAAAAATATTTCAATTTCTCTAGTGCAATTAATTTGGTTATTGCTATGCAAGATGACATCTAGTCAGTAAAAAGTACAGAAAACAGCAGTATGCGTAGGGGAGCTGTTAAACTCTGCTGGTACAAAATTTCACCACAAACATCAGGATTTGCTAAGATAACAATAGTGACACTCTTTATCTTTTTAAAAGTTACATGGTTTCTTTGAATCTTTTCTAAAATGTCTCTTACCTTTCGACTTTATTCTTGTATACCTTTAATCATTGGTAACATATCATAAAATCTGATGAAGGATATGTTTAACACGTCCATCAAGACTTTTGAGAAATAACAGACACTCACAATCCACAACTCAAAAATGAATCTGCATATAATGCTGGTTTCAAACAAAGAAACGCAACTACCACCACCGTGTTTGTGTGGTATATGATGTGCTCAGGCTCATGTACAGGGCAGTCAGCCAAAAGTTTCAGCTTTGGTCCATAGTTCCTCCTCCACTTACTTTCTGTGTCCTGTCGTATGGCTTGTGAATCACAGCAAACATGACTTCTTATGGCTTTCTTTGAACAATTACTTTGTGTTTTGATGCTTTATCATCATGTAACAGTAGATCACCTTGGTTGTCGAATGTTCTCAACAAATATTATCGGACCGGTTAAACTGAACATGTATTCAGAGAGGCAGGCTGTATACAAAGACAAACCACAGTTCTTAGTATGTTTTTTTTTTTCTTTTTAAAAACTTGGAAACCTTATCTCCTCTCTCCGCCTCTGCACAGTTCTACTCTAAAATCCCAATCACATTTGTGTTTGGAAAGTGATAAACTTTCAATAAATAGTTTTGCAAGACAGTGTGAAGCGTGAGTGGGCTGTTTTGAAATCATTTGGCTTTCCTTCTTGTTTACTTTAAGCTCTTTGTAAGGAATTAGCTGTGTCAGTTCACGTATTTATGGAGCATATTTTATTTTCTCTGATGCACTCATTGATTTTACAATCTACCACCCTCTTTATATATATTCCCTCCGTCACACTCTTACATCATAACTGTTGTGCATTGTACTCACTCTCAGAAGCATTTATCTGAATAATCGGTGCCATGCATTGTAATAAAGACTAAATACTACATATATTTGTAACAGCTGTAATATGTCACAGCTGCTATTGGTCTGTGCGGAATGACGTCTTTGTTCGGGCGGGGCCTTGCTTGTTTGATTGGCATCGTGCTCTCGGCAGTCTGCTGCGGGACCAGGACAGACAGCTGAAAGGGGAGGGGGGGCTCTGAATGTCCGACCGGGGACAATCCGTGGACCACCGCGATCTCACGCGCGCGACTCCCAGGTAAGTCACGTCTCGTAAACGCATGCGAACCGAGGACGCTCCTAAAGTCATTCATAAATTGATGTTGTAATATCAGACAAAGACACTTGGCGCGGGTAAGAGGCGCAGCAGCAGCAGTTTGACAGAAGCAGAGCCTCTGCGCTTTCAGAACACGTTTGCTCTTTTAGTTCCTGTTCTGGATTTTTGTCGGGTTTGTCCTTTTGCCGCTCTTCTTCCATGAAGTGGGGGATGATCTGACGCACGGGTTGGGAAGTGTGCTCGCGCCACAATCAATGGGCTCGGATGGGTCAAAAAAAAAAAAAATGGCCGCACGTGAGGCAAAAAACCGTGTGAGTGTGGGTTATAGCTGTCTGGTCATCCAAAAAACGGTGCAAAGCGTTTGGCACGGATCTTTGCGCACGGTTGTGCGTCAGAGCCGTGGCGTAGGTTCCTGACCGGGGGAGATCAGAGGAACGCGCTGCGAGACAGGCAGCACGAGAAGGCTGGAACTGTCCCGAGACTACGTTTACTAGCAGAGTAAAAAAAAAAAAAACTAACAACAAAAACGGGGCACATCAGGTCACAGAAGGTTGAACATTTCTTCTTTCTGGTTGAGGTGAAAGTAGATGCTCATATCGAATTTTATTTTACGTTCTTTTCTTCCACTCAGCCAAACAACCACAGAATTGAATAAAACTCAGACGTATCAGAGCCACTTTACTGGATGTGGGAAATTATGGGATGATAACTGGTGCGCCCAGAGCCGGCCATAGATTGCATGGGTCCAAAAGCCGATTTTAAATTGTGGGGGGGTGGGGGGCTGATATATTTCAAAGCCAAAAGACAGTCGAAATCTTGAAACCACAAAATTTAGCTAATTAACCCGAAATCTGCCTTTACACTACTTGTCAAAACAGATAACTACTTTTAAATGTATGGATAATGATATAGTGTTTGTCATTATCCATACATAATCTGGAAATATTTCACTGTAATCAGAGAATGGATTTCTTTTCTGACTAAAATCCGACTTTAACGTGAATATGTAGAATGGATGTGTGACTGTAAACATGGATAAGGAGAGCACTTTTGCTTCAAAGATCATCTGTGCAGGAAAGATGAAAAATAACGAGGGTAGATTACTCTTTACCCACTAAACAAAATTTGAAGAAATGAGTATGTATGTCTCTTGGCAGTAGAGTAAGAGCGCTCATCAGAACCAGGAAAATGCTTACAATGTCCATTTGAATGCTGCCAGAATTGTGGTGGTTTGAAATATAGTTTTTCAAACTAGAAAATTCTTGAAGAATCTTTGATCGTCCCGTTCCCCACCATAATTAATGTTAGAATATTTGGTCGAAAAATAAATTAGCTTTGAACTTTAAATCTCCTCATGAATCTGGAAACTCATTTCATAATCAGACCACAAAAAAGTGGTAACAGGAGCAAAAATGTTAGCATTATCGCTTCCAACTATACCACTAAAATCAACTATTACATACAGATTAGATCAATATGCTTGTTTAAGGTCACCGCATATAGGCTGCTAAGAGCTAATGGGTAACAATTACATAATCAATTATTGAGACTTTATTCAGCACGAGAAGCCTTTAAATCCATCAACAGGGTACCAGTTTTTTAGGTCTCCAAGTTTCTGCTCTCGGAGAACAGTTGTAATGACTTAATTCCCTGTCCTCGTTGGATAATTCCCCCAAATATATCTTCACTCTATTCGAGCGGGAGAATTTGAAGCACTATTTTCCATTCAAGTGTGTATTATTTTAGGCACAGAGTTTAGGCACTGCCCGCTCTCAGTGATCCTGTCACGCCATCATCACTCTTTGGCTGAATTTTGCTGTGTTCTCGGGTGCTTGCATTTTTTTGGGTTTGTTTTTAAATACCTTTTTCATAAATTTCTCATTTTCAAACTTTTAAATCAATAAATATCATGTGAGCTAATTTAAAGGTTGTTTAAATGTTGATGTGCCCTGTAAGCTCATTCACCAACTAGCCAACACACCACTTCTAGCATCTCTTTTATGTTATATTTGTCCATGCCTGTTTTTTGTGTTTTTTTTTTGTGTGTGCAATGTTTAACAGATCCTGCTTAGTTACACTAAAATGGAAAGTGATCAGTCACCTTGCTTTACCGAAAGGATAATACCTGGGATTAAAGGGTTTAAGAGATGACAAGTTTAATGATGTTTTGCTGATAGGAATTTTAGTCTTACTTCCTGTTTTAGTCTTGCAGTCACAAGTTGTCTGTAACTTTTACTGACTAAATTGCACACAGGGATAGATTCAGGAGGATGTGGGCTTTTGGGAGAGAGGCAGATTTAGCTCTCTAGCCGCACAAGATTCCTTTATGCGTGCAAATTACTATACGTTGATAGTTGGGCACATCGTCTTCTAGAATTGTGGCTGTCGTCTGTGTCAAAATAGCTGTTTATATTTGTAATGTTTAAACACAAACAAACAAAAACCCTTCCTCATAAACACCAGGACACGACATGCTTTTTTCTTAAAATGTTTTCATACACGGATGGAGCATCCACTTAAAGCTTGACTTTGTTACATCTGATGTGCTTGGGTTCAAAGGTCAGGTTAGAAAATGGCTTTGACATGTTTTTTATTGTTGTTTTTTTTATGTTTACGCGTGAACCATTTATGAGTGAGTCAAATGGACTAAAACACTGTTTGAAACTTTAATAAATTAAATTAAATACATTTATTTTGGGCCCTCAAGACACCTGCCCCCTGCTAAGGCTCCTGTTAGCCCTTGCTAAAGTCTTATGCTGTCCCTACAAGAAACCATCTTGTTTTTGCCAAAGTGGTCACTTAGTTTCCTTATGCCTTGGGTTGGCCCTGGCAGGAATCATATAATCTCCTGGCTTCCTTACTCAAAGCAGACACGGTGCCACTTGGCTGGGATTAATAAGCAGTTTAGGCTTTAGCTTGTCACAGAGGGAAGCCTCTAGACATACTGTGACGTCCCTGGGGATCCTTCCTGAGAGGGACTGCCCAGGCTAACGGACCACTGGGAGTGGATCGTGTTGCTTCCAAACTTTGTTTCATGTTTTTGTCTCTCATAACCAGATTTGTTTTATTCAATTACTATAAACAAAAGAAGGATATGGAGACTGAACCAGCCCAGTAGGTTACAGTAATTCTCCGGTCCCTTAGGTTGAATATCGAGTGAGAGTTCTTTCTCAGAAGCCAGGGTGACCTTTATTGTTGCCAAAGTAAGATGAGCAAGCCTTCCCATGCTCTTATGTGTTTCCTTCCTGTCGGCAGCATGGAGGAAAACACAAATTTTGAATCGGATACATGCCCTCAACTTGTGTGGGAACAAATGTGAGTAAGCTTAAGGAGTAAGCCAGTCGGAGACCAATTCGAACATGATGAAGCTTCTTCTTTTCTATAATTCATACTGTGAAAGAGAGGCAATGAAAAAGAGGAGGAGGAAGTCAGTGAAACCCTCCCAGGCAAGGACAACACATATAAGTGAGCCAATGTGCCCTCTATCCAAGAACAAACCAGTATTCCTCACTGTCAACTTAAAGCTTTCACAATAACAGCTATTACTAAACCAGCCAGTGAGAAGACACGCACACAAGTTACGATGACACACATGATGTTTTCATGAGCTTTGTGTAAGGATTAGTGGCAAATGTCTTTTTCAGTTTTTGCATCAGGTGAAGCAGCTGGTCCACTTGATTACATTAATCATTATTAGAAAAATACAGGTGCACATCTACAGAAAGTATTTAGAAGGGAAGCCGGGGGCCAATGACAAGAGAGACTGCAAATTAAATTTAAAGACTTCCAGCTTTTTATATCTTTCCTTTAACAAAAAAACAACATATAGTTGGGGCAGGGGAAAAAGAGAAAATCAGAATCTAATAACCAATCCTGGTGGAGATTCTAAATTGGTTGTTCACCTTTAGGGAACCTCTGGCTTGAATTGTATGGCCAATAAGCAAAAAATCTATTGAGGTAGCCAGTCCCTTTGTGTTGCCATTGTCTAAACATAGTGCCATCACGGGTTTTCAATGAAATTATATGTTTGCCTTTATAGTGTTTTGATTTTATGTAGAAAACCCATCATCTAGTCCTCCATAGACATAAATAAGGGAAAACAGAGGTTACCTACCCTACTCAACTCTGAAAATAGAGGGACCAAGATAAAAGACTAGAGAAAATACATATGTATTATATCAAACCCTTATTTTATTATACAAAGCCGTCTTGTGTTTAAAGCACTGAATTATCGCAGTAGGCATGGCTGGGTTACTGGCATCGGTGTATACAAAAATTGGAATAATTACTGTTTAGATTTATGGAGCTTAAAGAGATTCAGTGTAGCCCGTCCCCTGCCCACTGCCGCTAACTGCTGGTCCGCATGGCTGCTCTGCTTTTCCCCTGCTTGCTACACAGGCAACTTTGGGTGTTAGAGAATATATTTTTAGTGGTAAAAACCACAGTCATTGTGTGAAAACCAACCAAGTGCCGCTCATTCCTCTTAGTTATCTTCACTAGAGGGATGGATAGATAACGGTGGACAAGCTACGCGCAGCATTATCTGTTAGAGAACTGCAGGCCTTACTTAAGCAGACTGCTCAAATAGTTTAGCAGCTTATAAGTATAACAGCCTTCTTTCAACCTTTAGCAACAGGTGAGGGAGGGGAGGATTATATTACTTTATGCACCATACAGCTGGTGAAACCTCTGGTGACTCTGGGATCTTGATATACAAGGTCTTTCGACTCTCAGGAAGGTCTGATTATACATTTTAGCAGACTTTGGAATGGTAACTTTTTAAACCGTTTCATACTAGTAAACAGACATTTCCTCATTTCTGCTATTTAGAGAATGGACAAAAGAAACCGATTTAAGTATTTTTCTCATCTCTTTCTTCTGCCTGTTTTTTCTCCGCGCCAATACTGTTTTCTTTTTACCGCCCATTATCACAGAGAATCCCTCTCCCCATCTTTAAACATTTCAATCTTTAAACTTTTCAGTCTTATTGCTGATGCATCACTGCGCCTTCCCTCCCCCCTCTTTTCTCTTCTATATTAACGATCATTCACAGCCATGGAGGAGGCAGGCAGCGCCATGTGGGGGCTCAGATTAAGTCACGGAGGTCTCGGGGTCATTTTTTGCATGAAGTGCGCTAATGGGAAGAGATTTATTGGATTCAATTTTGTTAATTTAGACTTCTGTGTCAAATAATGATTCAGCAAAGGTGGATTCTCATTTTCCCAGATAGAATGGTAGGAAACTGTCCACTATCCAGCAGCTGAAACAATGACTAATTGCTGGTTGGAGAATATTCTTGAATATTGATATCACTCTAAGATAACCATCTTAAAGGTAGCAGTGTAATCCTCTTATTCAGCGGCTGTGGTAACGCATGGAGTGACCTACATAGGGTTTGACTTGAGGCAGAGGGTGATGGGTGAGAGGCATGATGGGAAGGGTTTGGTCAGGAGAAATGAGTACTTATATGAATAGCCAGGCAGGATGATATAGCCTCACAAATGCAAAGTGTTTCAACAAATATTTACTGTGCTCCCTCAGCATTGAGATGGTAAGCTGTAAACTTTGCACCTCAGGGCTCAAGAACATTTTTAGATGGTCTCATGCAAACCCTGGAAAACATCTGACTGTCCAGATCCATTCTTTGTGACAGTCAAGCCATTAAGAAGAATTGAAAGTGACTACTGTTCTCAGACATCCCCAAGGCACGGTTTTGCAATGAATACCACTCAACAAAGTGTATCGAGAATCGCAGTACACCTTAAGACCCTTGATACAGTGCCATCCACTTTGGTTGGCATCCCTGGTGAAAATCAAAAACCTTTAGAGGCAATTGTATTTGTATAGTACATTTTCAACAACAGCGTAATTCAAATAGGGTTCCAATTCAAATTAATTCAAATTATTCTGATCTTTCAGCCATGTTGGAAAAACACAGTCTTTAATTTGAGCACAATTATTCAGTGTCCCATCTTAACAAGTAATTATTTTTAACGTAATCATCAATGTCACATTGCAATGGTGCGTTCACACCGCACACTTTGTCAGCGTCAAGCAATACTCACAACGCATCTAGTTTGACATGTAGTATATACATTTTTAAGCTGAAGCTTGCAAAGCCCGTGGGTGGGACGTTTAAAACACTAGTGGATTGTGACTGGCTAGACAACATCAACGTCGGGCAACGTTACTACAGTGAGACGTTCTGATTGGTTGGCGCACTCTCAATACTATCTGCCATAGTTCAGAACGTACAGCAACAGAAGAAGCCCCGCCCACGCGTTGTTTTTTGCTCAGAAGTGGCAGACTTTGCAAGCTTCAGCATAGAAGCGTCAAACTAGATGCTTTGTGAGCTTTGCCTGACGCTGACAAAGCTCTTGGTCTGAGTGAACCATTATATGCAGCTGCAAATATGTGCAAGATGTATTTTACAATCTATAACACACCAATTAATAATCCTCATACAACACGGTAATGCAGCTTTAACTGGTTCAAATGTTTTTTGCAGAATGCTGATATTGAACAGGCACACATAAAGCTGCCTAATAAAAACGTAAGTGATAACAATGTAGTGTAAAAACACAATGGTATACGAAGTGCTGATGCTACATAAAATAATGAAGGTAGACTATAATATAAGCAGTTCTACTTATTCTTCCATCCATCCAAACATATTGTTAATGTTCCCTGCAACTCTCTGCGCATTCAGCGTACATGTGTGGAATGGCGGTGTTTGGGGGAAAAAAGCCAGCTGGGTAAATGCACGGATAGTTCGCCGTCTGTGTCGTAGGGGGTCAGTTTTATGATTATTTTTCTAGCGCTTGCTGAACTAAGAAGCAGAAGTGCTAGCCACTGCTGCTGCAGTCTGCTTTATAGCTTTAGCTGCCAGATGACTCATTGTATTGTTTGGGATACCTTCTCTTCAAGTGATTAAACAAGTTTTAAGGTGTTGCGATCACATGCCTTGATGCTCTCCATGCAAACTTTGAAAGTGATGTTTGTTTGCTCTTTGTCGTCGGGTAAAAAAACAAACCAGTTCCATTCAATGGATGAGGACTTTGATTTCGGAATGAACACTTAATTTACGCGCTCAGACGCGGCAACGCCATGTTTGTTTACAGGTTGCGCACATGCACAGGGGGAGGTAAGAGAGGGGCGGGGGGTAATTTGCTTAGAGCAGGCAGAGAGCGGAGGATTTTTATCGCACACAAAGGCAGAAATACAACAGCAGAACTGTGAATCGGGATTAAATGATCTCCCAAAAATGATAGATCGTGTAAATCGCTTCACGGTCTTAAATCGTCAAATCGCACACCCCTAGTTCCAGAGCTCCTCCACCTTCTCTAACCGTGGCTATAAAGTCGCTTTTACACATTAATTAATTAATCCATTTGTTAGTATTGCAGCTTTATTTTTTCTTCCTTTTGCTTTAATATTGTGCATATGTACACATGCATGCCAACCTAAGCTGAACAGCAATGATAATTTATACAAAAACAAACTCTCTGATCCTCCCTCATAATCCTACTTCCATGAGCTGTCCATCATCTGAGCGCCTGGTAACCAGGGCCGTTCAGAGGGCTTTCGTTGGCTCCTTAACTCAGCCAATGGCAGCAAGTATTACAAATGCCCTTTTTTTCCCTCCCTCTCTCCATCTCCGTCCCAGGAGGAGGTATGAGGATCCGACAGAGGCCATGTTACAAATGAATATCCTCGTTCAAACTGAACTTCTGTAGATGTTGCATGCAAATGGATTCCCTATTACTCTGCAGTTTTTGCAGAGGGACAAAATTTCCTCCAAAGATTTCTCAGAAATTCAGATTGCAAAATGTTTTAGATGGTGTAGAAATTGATTACAATGTTGATCAGTCATCACTCATAGCTCTCTTTGTTCTTTCAGTCTCTCTCATGTCTACCTTCTCGTCCTCCTAGGACGTCAGAGGCTTTTCCCTCAACCCGGTCTAATCTTTAAGGATTGTTCTCCACTTCTTTTCTAGCCTGCCTTTTATATATTCCTTGCTCTCATGCTCTGAATCATTCCCTCGACTCCTTGACTGAAAATCTCACAACTCCTCTGCCCATTTTTATTCACTCCTCAACAATAGGTTGCTGCCCATCCTTGCGCTTTTTTTTTTTTTGGACCTTTGAGTGGCTCATCCTGACTGCTGTGCTGTGAAGCGGTTGATTTTTTTGGGGGGGGAAATGTTGTGGGGTTTCTGCCTTTATTAACATTCTTCCATGGGATTTCTTTCACTTCCAATAAACTTGGCCAACATGATCTTGATCCTTGTTGTGTAATCAGGTGACCCCCCTCGACTCCTACAGCAGGGGACCAATTAGTTAAAGCAAAATGGGAAGACGTGGCCACAGTTGTAACTTTTGTTCAACAGTCTTAATGTTTCAGTTATTAAGCATGTGGAAGGTTGTGTGTTGACTCCACAGTCTGGAGAACAGTCAAGTGATTCTTTGTAGTGTTGCGTTTTAACACTACTTCTTAATTTTTCAGAACCATTTTTAACCAGTTTTACATTTCCTATTGTGGCTGTTTATACGTGGCTTTGATTCTGTTAAACAACAGTAGAAAATTTCAAATCAGTGTTTATAATATTCACACGGGCATCACTACTTACCTATCGAAACATAAATGTTCCTATACCAGTGTTGTGGTGATTCAATATTCTGTTGGCAAGGTAAGCCTACGCTAAAGGTTGGGGTGGCAACATTGGTAGTATATCCTTGACATGGCAACTAAGCTTACAGCAAGCCCTTAGTTGGGGAAAATTAGAAGCAACGATGTTTGGCTTACCAAAATTACTCCAACAGTGCATAAACCACTAATGGGAACCTTCAGCTAAGAAAGCCAGAAATACATTTTACTAGGGATTTACTGATAAGAATATTTGGGCCGGTATCTATACCTGACAATAGTATTATTGCTGAGTGATAAATATTTACAAAAATACTGATGGCTTCTTTGTTATAGTGACTATCACTGTCACATGTCCAAACATATACCACACGGTCAACCCTCTTCCCCACAACCCCCTGAAACTAGGGCTGTTCTAGGGCTGTTGAAGCCATTCAGTAGCAAGACCTATCAGATTTTCAAACTCATTATGTAAATTAGGCCACTACCAGACATTGAACACAGAAAGGGACAGGGGGTTGGTGTCATTGTTATCGATCACTTACCGTTATCGAGGTGAATTGCTCAATATATCGCGATATTGATTTTAGGTCATATCGCCCAACCCTACCTGAAACATATACTAAGACAGCAAAAAGATGGAAATGAACATTGACTACTGGGCCTAGTTTTACTTGTGGGACCAAAACAGTTACTTGAAAAGACTAACTTCGTCGATACCAGTGTACATGCCAATATGTTGCACATTCTTAGTAATTAAGTGTAGCCCACAACTTGCCATATACATTTGGAAAAGATCTCATCACCCCTTGAACCAAAACGGGATAGCGTGGTTATGGTATCTATCAGACTTGAGCTTTATTTTCTACTTCCTGTAGAAGTAGAAGAATAATGAGGATGATTTCGCAAATAAAAAGTTTTAGTCTACTGTCACACCCTCTCTGTAAGAGACAATGATCCCTGGCAGTTTGGTAGCTTGCGATAAACTCCAGTGTTCTGCAGAAAGAAATCTCTGTTATCTGTGGACATATAGAAATTGTGTGGCTGTTATCAACAGACCTCCATTCGTCCACCTAATTTCTAAATAGGTTCAAACCTGTCAGGTTCACGAGGGTGTTGATGGTGTCTGTCTCTGACAGTCAATAGGTGAAAAGTAGACCACACCCTGGAAAGGTTGCCACTAGAATCATGATCATGAAATTTTCCTCCTTATTTTCATGTCTCGAGAATTCATTTTCTTTCACCATTTTTCTAAAACAAGCTGTATAAAAAGACACAACCATTAGTTTTTAAAGAGGTGAATTTAATAGTGTATCTAACCGTGGCTCTTGCTCAAGGACTGCTCATAACCCTCAGTTTCTTCACATCCGAGTTTGCCACTGAAAACAAGATCAGAGCCTTCCCGGAGGGAAAAAACAAACACACTGCTTTGTCATTACTTCTAGAAAATAGTAGCCATTCACTTTGTTGAATGCACAGTGCCAGCTGATGATGCAGGCATGCTTGAATAGCTGTGCACAGTCAGCGGCATGAGATATCGCTGTTCTTTATGCATACCAATGGCTGACTCTGCAGGCGAGGTTGCTTTCCCGCAACAGGCAGGAATGACGTTGATCAATGAAACAAATAATCAGCGGGGGACAAAATTTGCTGTGGTTTTTTTTGTTTTTTTTTGCTGGGGTAGATGACTATATATGAATGTTCATGTAAGTGCATATCGGAAATACAACCTGTTAAACCTCTCTATGCAGGTCTTTATCCACTGACGAGCAGCCTATAGGACTGGACTGTACCACCTGGCAGAGGTAAACACAGCCTCATCAGTGCTGATGTACTGGACCAAATGCAAGCAGACATGTTATGATAGGTCAATTGGAAAACTTTAAAGTGAAAACATACTGTCGTATCAAGGTGCTTATCATTGCTAAAATGAATCCTTTTGTGCAACACTTCAAGATTTTTCCATAGCCTAACTGGCTGATAAATATGTTATTCTGATTATGGTACATTTATTTTTTGTCACACAGGCTTCTGTTTAATCTGTCTATATACAAAACAATGGTTAATAAAAGAATGTAACTTTGAAAAGTTGATTTTCTTTGAAACTCTGTGCTCTTGTCACGTTGCTGCATTATGTCAAACTCTACATGTCAGTTCCATTGTTTAATTCTGTGATGTGGATAACCTAAATTGGCATTTTTAAAGGGATAGATTCTAGTGTGTGTGTGTGCTTGTGTGTGTGGGGGGGGCCTCACAAATTTGCTTTGTACCTCAGCAGCAGATGTTTGCAATAACACTTTATACTCATGGCCTGCTTGCATCTCCACTTCCATGTAGATAGAGGCCAATGTGGAAGAGATGTTTTAATCCACAGATAGCGGTTAAAGAGGGAGAGACAGAAACTGTAATCCTGCGCTTTCGTGGCCGGATTAAAACCTTGCGTCCAGAGATGGGGGAGGGGTTGACTGGTAGGGTTATGGATGGGTGGATTAAAGCAGACTGATCTGCCCGATGCACAGCTGTGTCACTGTGGCAGCAGCTTGGTGGATGCTGAGATGGAGGAGCATGCGTTTGATCCACCCCACTTTTTCCTTATTGCAGTGGGATGATGTAAGTCTTTTTGAAACACATATTTGCACTGAATAAATTGATTTTATGATTGGCCTTGTGTACAAGCTGTATTGTAGTTATTGACCAAGCAACTGATGAGACAATTTACTTACTTAATCTCCATCGGCCCAGCCAACTGACCAAACAAGGGACCGGTTGATTAACCAAGTATCAAACCAAGCAACTGGCTAGCCAGCCAATTAGCTCAATAATCACTGATCAGACCAACCATGGACCAACCGGCTGACTGGGTACTTTGCTGGTCATGTCACTATTAGGGAAACTAATGGGTCAACCAGTTAACTATGTACTGTTGGTCAATTTTATGAAAGAATTGAGTATTGATGAAACTCTGAATCATTTTTTTCTAAGAAAATTATTGGACCTAAACGGTGATATAATTTAAATATAAAACGGTTTTGAATAGATGGTTATGGGTAGATAGAGGTGCAGTAAGAAGATATTCTGAACTTCTTACATTTTTCCCATCTAATATATCAATAGTTGTGGCCTAATACATGTCTATGTGTAATTTCTTTATAAACTGAGTCATTGTAGTTTTTAAATAGAAAACCAAAGAAACAACGACACAAAGTTGCAGTCTCTTTTAACACGAAGGATGTGCGAATGGTTAAAAAGAACATTTTACAGTTGGCCAGGGCCAGGTTCTAATATTGATGTAAACTAAGGTATTAAAAAGTTATTGTTACCGAACCACAAAAATGATGTTTACACCCTATTTAATGCTAGAGAAAGTGCATTAAAGGGGACTGGAGCCATCTGCACCAGTATGGAGCACAGAGTAATACAGAATCCTCCTTAGCCCACCTTTTACTGTGCACTGTCGGTCAGCTGGTCGCAAGGTCAGTTTTCCACCTGCTTAAGGGAAAGGCACATTTATACTATTGAAAGTTCTTCCAGCTGCAAAAAAAAACAACTTGTAGAGTCTATTGAACAAAAAGAGCACCACTTGTCACCCTTATTACCAGCTACAAGCAGCATGAGGGCTGCAGTCTGGCATATCAGGCAAACAACCCGACTAATTAAATGGCTAATATTGTCTTATTATACTTTTGTCACAATGTAGAGAAGAAATTAAGAAACTGATCAAATATTCTGTGCATCATCATCTTTCTATCTAATAACTGTTATAAATACTTTGTAGCTGTATTGTAATTCATTATATTATTTTGACAGTAGTAGGAATATTTGTTGCTTTCCTGGTTTAAGTAAAAGCAAGTAGATTGTGACATCAAAGCAACCTTGACTGCTTTGTGCTAACTAACATGATATCAATTGTTCTATGTTGTCACCCTATTGAAAAAATTAGGGTAGTTAAATGATAAATTGACAAATGGCAACCAACTAGCCTTAACTATTTAATGCTAATATAGGCATGTTAACATAAATTGCCATAGCAAAATTGGCAAATGAAGTGCACTTGGCTGACTTTGGGCATTACGTTGCCCTGTATGACTGCTTTCCTTTCAATTTTTTACCTTTCTTTTGACAGGGCTTTCTGTTGTCATTCATTAAAATACAACACTAAAATAACAAATGTTTATCTCATCAAAGTATATGCAATAAAAGAATCCCCCAGCAAGTATCTTGCTCTGAAATATTGTAGCAGCTTAAACTGCAGCCCCAAAAATGTGTCTAATCTTGTCGGCTTCTCGTGTTCCCTGAAATAGGAACTTGCGCGGTAGAAAACATTTATTCTGAGAATGTAGCAAGTCACTAAAATAATACATTCGGGAGACAATCTGCACAAACTGAAAGCACGAACAAGCCCTAACTTTGAGTATGTCTAAAAAAAAAAAAAAAGTAGCAAAAGAGTAGGAATGTAGGGTCAGCCCCCCTACAGTTAGACTTATGTAAGGTAACTTACATAATTACAAATTGAACATAAGTGTGTGTGTGTGTGTGTGTGTGCAAGCGTGTTCCTCAGTCCAGACAATAAGGGTAATTTGACTTTGGTGAGGATAGAGAATCCAAGAGGAAGGGTACTCGAGCAAGCACAGCAGGAGAAGATTGAGGGATTATAAGGGTATGTGTGTTTCTGTGTGAGATCAACAAAAAAAGGAGGTGGAGTTGACTATGAGACGGTATTAAAGTCAGAGTAGAGCGAGAGGAGTGACAAACAGCGAACTGGTCATCACTCTTTCTTCCTCATCACTCCCCCCTCTCATTTGGGGATATCCTCAAAAAATTATCTGATTTACACTTGTTTTGTCTCATCCTTATCTTTATCCTCTGTCCTTAATTTCCCTTTTTGTCTTCTATATTCTTTCTCTTTTATTTTTCTGGTAGTTTAACAGGTCAACCGAGTTAGAAAAGACAACAGGCATAGTTGGACAACAGAAGACATTGTTGCTGCTTCTGGTGGTTTACCGGTTGTTTGCCTTAGCATACCTGTGGCGGCTGGAAGGAAAGAGGAGCAAGAGAAACTGGCTATGGTCACAACTATGGACGATCCCTGTCAAAATGGGGTACAGGAGGAGGTAATACCCTCAGGACAACCTGGTACGGAGAGGCCCCCAGCTGTGCAGTCCCCTCAGGGAGCAGAGGCGTCTGGAGGTGAGGAAAGAAAGAGGAGGAGGTGGGCACGTTCACTCTGACGCCATAGTCCTTGTTTTTAGGGGCTGGAGGGGTTCATTTTAATGAACCCCTCCAGTGCAAATGTGCATATGTAAAGCAGTGATATTTGTAAAGCAACACCTACACAGAGGCAGGTATTTTATGGAAAATTCACAAGAGAAATTCTGATAGTCACGGTTGCTTTGCTCCGCCATTTATCCTTAGCAATTTAGGAAAAAGTTCTAATTGTAACAGATTAAGTTGGGCAAATTTTGTTCAGCAAGCTGAAAGGTAAAACAAAATCATTTGGCTAAGACTTGTACCAAACTTATGTGGCCGATTGGGATATTGTGGTTGACACTATCCAAGATGTCAAAAATGAGTGGAGTCCAAATGTATTTACCCGGGGTAATGAAAGAGGACAATCTGACTTTTTTTATGTTTCAGAATGTAAAAAAGAAAAGCATGAAGTTAATTCAGGTAAATGAATGGGGAAAAAACATGAATTTATGGTTTTTCATGTAATATTTGGAAGTATGCAAGCTTAGGACCCTGCCTTCAACAATCTTATGAGGAGTCTCGAAAAGTATGTATGTCCTGAATATCATAATCCTAGTTGAAAGCATTGCCTGACGAGGATTGTTTTAATTCTTCTAGGGGGCGCTGTCCAGGTATTAGACCATGCCTGCCAAATAATTTTATACATAACTCTTTAGGGCCAGATTAATATCAATGTTGTTAAGTATGGAGCAGATCAGATGATGCATCTGGATATAAGAGCCAAATGTATTTGCATGGCGCGATATGTGAATTAGCCAAGTTGCTATAGCCACACCCTCTTTGTAAACCACTCTGTTATGGACTTGACATGAAACCACTGTCATTTCAGTCATTGTCCACAGAGTAATGTAAATTAGGTATAAGGAGCCAAATACTTACTGAAACATTGCACATCCTGTTCTCGGGGCTGGGCTTCAATGACATGAGTAAATGACTTCCATGTGTTGGTATGTGATGAAGCAATGAAGTATCATACAGCATTCACTTTTAATGAGGAAGATAATACACCTACTTATGTTGTGAAAAGCAGTACATGAAGCCTTAGCCACGCCCACATTCTATGAAACAGCAAAAGCCTTCTAAAAGTTTGATCAAATATGACGTGTATAAATGGCACAAAATGACGTGTTTGACTTGCTGTTGGGTTTGGACCATGGCTCTAAATGTTACATGGTACACATTGAGGGCCCAGGCAGGATTTGACCCACGGCTCCCGGGTGAGAGTCATGCACGCCAACCACTTAGACAAAGGGATATCCCTGATGCCAAGCAGCCAGGGTAAATGATCTATCGGTGCCACAGTGACAGGACCTCCACACTGTCACATCTCAGATGTAAGCGATGTTAGTCGTGGGATCGAATCCCGCCCGGCCCCTCATTGTGTACCTTGCCACATTTGCCGTTGCTGGCAGGATCCATGTGATACTGATAAGTCTGTGGATTCGAAATTGGTGGCACCCTGCACTGGAGCACGAGGACATGCTTGTGATAAGAGGGGGAGAGATGTGACCGCGTGGAGGTCCTTTCACTAAAGCTCAGATAGATCATGTGCCTTGGCTCCTCACTAGAAGTTTTACATCTTCAATCTCAGTCGCTTTTCTCTTTGTGTGGCCTGCCCACATCTCCAGGTCCTCAGTAAGACGGTGAAAAAATTTATCCATTATCTCGTTTAGGGCTGGGAAAACATCTGCAGAGACTTTAGTTTTAGCAAAGTGTTTGAAGACACTCATGAGGTAGGTCTTTGGGAGAACTGCTTCCTCCCTGGAGGCCTCTGTTCTCCTGCCTCTCACCTGCCTTGGTTTGGCTTCAGGTAAAGCTCCACTTGTACTACTCATTTGAGCGTTCTTTAAAACCGAAGGGGATGCTGGAGGATCAGAGGTAAAGTAGATCCCTTTCTCTCTGACGAAAGCTTGTGTTTTGCTTGGGAATTCTTCATAGTAATTGTCCTCCTCCTCATCCCACTCCTCCTCCTGTTCTGCAGCATTCTCAACAGGAGCTTCTTCTGGGGAGGCATCGCTCTCCTGCCTGTTGACCTCAGCGTCATGGCTCACATGGAGAAGGTTGAACGAGCCGTTGTTTCCACCCACTGGATCTTTTTCCACCCAAGAATCGTCCGCCTGCTCTTGGAGCAAAGGCTGAGACACTTCATTGGTGTGCTGAATGTGTGCAGTTTAGTCAAAATTGGAGGTCTTCATCGTATACGAATAGTCTTAAAAAAAAAAAAATTCTTATTCCCCAATGCCTGAATGCCATCTTGACCAAATTATAAGCTGAGCGGTCGGGATTCCAGGGAGGAGTTAGAACAAATGTGGAAACCCTGTAAACATCAAAAATGGAGTGGAAATCGCATGTTCATACCAAGATGGCGGACTTACTGTGCGTTTCGACCCCAACATTTTGAGGCTTTTTGCTAGGTCTCAGGAAGTTATTTATGTGTACCGAACGGCATCTCTCTATAATTTCTCGCATGCCTGACGCCTCCGCCAAATATGGTGAGTTTTCATACATGTTTAGCTCTCCAAAAACCCAATTAATTTGCAGGAAGAATAATAAGAAACAGTGAGGTTACAACAGGCCTTCGGGGCACTTTCGCTGCTCGGACCTAATGAACCCTTTTTGAGCCCTTCCAGCCCAGATCATAATGCTGCCAACTCACTGTTTTACTGTGGATAAGTTTTTTTCCTCAATTCTTCCGTTTTGTTTTTGTAACATCCACACATTTAGAAATGGTGGCAAGTCTGACTTGATCAACTAATAACACATTATCCTACAAGGTTTTAGAATGCTTTAGAGGTCTGGATGTTTTGTTTGATAGAACTGGCTTTTAATTTGCCTTCCTACCCAGTCCATTTTTATATACATTATATATATATCATACAAGTAAAACAACTCCAGTACTTAAAATATATTTCAGCAGTTTCTTCCATGTTACTGTTGTCTTTACTCCCTCACTGAGCAAATTCTTTCTCATCTTTTTAGCCATTTTGGAGAAACCGTTCATTTCTAAGTTATACCAGCGCTGTGGATCTCGCATACCCTTTTCCTGACTGATCCTTTGGAGAATTTGTCATCTGTAAAAGGACGGAATGAACAAATGCTGAGATTAAATCAAAAGCTGTTCCAACATCTTAATAAATCAATAGCGTGCACTTAAAACAGGCAATTGCCTTTTTTTGGTCTTTTATCCAGTTTAAACAGATTCATAAAGCATATGTGTCACATCAAAAGTAAAAAATAAGTTTTGACATGTTTCTTATTGCTCTGGTTTTTATTTACGTCACAAAACCTGTTGTTTTTAACAAGGGCGTGTAGACTTTTGAAAGAAACTCATTGGGGTGTTGGGGTTAGCGTAGCTTAGCTTTAGTCTTAAAAGTTCTCCATTTCACTTGGAATAGCTTCACTTCTTCACCTGAGAAGTAATAGATTTTCTGTCGAGGCACTACCCTTATTTATGCTGTTTCTAGCACTCTCCAGGTAATGGTACAATTGAATCTTATGACTGTAATACAGGTTTATGCATATTTTCTTGTTGGGTTTCTCTTACATTCTCAAGAAATAGGCAATCTCTCCATTAGTAGTCAGTGCACACTGTATGTTTGGAAAGGATGACTTTAAAGAACACACCAGTTAATAATATGGATAAATGCATCTACTGGGGATGACTTGTGGCAACGGTTCAAACTCAGACTAAGACCTTCTCTTTCACAGCCTTTTGCAGCCGTGGTTCAGATATCAAAGGAATATTAACACTTGAGTACGAGGATTTTTTTCTTAGCTCTTTACTTTGTCACAGATTTGTGAGTTCTCATCTGGATGGGTTGTGTACTCATGCTGCGAATTGAGCAAACATTCCTGCGGTCGAGGACGTCATGACACTCATCTCATTGAGTGGGTAAAGGTCAACACAGAAAGCAGAAAACCCCATAAACAAGTGAAAACGTTGCTGTTTGGGTGTTTACTTCCAGATGTGCTCCAGGTCTGTTATTTTTTTGTTTTTGTTTTTTTTGTTTCTCCACTGATGCTTCTGGTTTTAATGTTTCCAGTTCTGTTTAAATGCTAAATTAGTGTGTTTTGCTCCAGCTTTGAGTTGTTTCTCTTATAAAAAACAGAATGTCAAACTTAATGATTATAATTTATGGAGAGTTATGACTGATTGTAGGAATCTGCAAAATTGTATCAAGGTGCAGTTTGTTTATGGTTTTGTGTGTGTGACTGTTGCTACAATTACAGTTTTTGCTCTGTAAGACTTTGTGTGGTCCCCACATTAGTCTATATTACATTGCTCATCAGAGAGTGTCCATACGGGATTTTAGATTGGTGCTTCTTTTGTATTACAGAAGTATATGTCTTTATCTGTTTAACAGTCTGCAGTGCTGTCTTAACCTCCCTAGTGTATTTGCCATTCATAAATATTTAAGGTTTGTTTTGGCACCAAGCTTGCTGTTTATGTAGTCTGACTTTGTTTAGTGATGAATGTTTGCCTTGTGTTTTCTGTTTTGTCTTTTCTTGTATGCAGTAAAAGGCGTTCTTTTTAACAAAATCCACCAACATACAAATCAGAATGTGTGTTGTTAGTTGTGTGACTTTCAAAAATGTAAACATAAAGAAATTCCAGCAATATGTATGAAAAACTTTTGTTTAGGCTGTTACATTTTAGACTAAACAGTGAAAGATTTTTAAATGAACTATAACAAAACATGCTGTCTGACATATAATCAGAAACATTTTCTGTATTAGTTAAATTTGGATTACCAGAAATAATTTTATTATCTAAATGCCAGATTAAAGAACGAAAGAATGTTTTATGACTTTGGTCAAAATCCAAAAATGAACTCTGTATATGTTCATAGTATTTGTCAGAATTGAACCTTGAACTGTTTGAGTATGGGAAAAAATATTGTGAATCCTTTTATGGGCCTCTAGTTTGGTGGAATTTTGGCCCCTTCCTCCTAATAGGAATGGTGTATCCGAGACGGGTTTATGAGCAGTTTTGCTTGCTTAAACTATTTCAACTCTACCCTCACCTTTTTTTGTGGGCTTGAGGTTTGTAATGACCTCTTCAAAACATTGACTTTGCTGTCAAGGAGATGCATTGTACATAATTTGGCAGCATGTTTTGGCCTGTTTAGGAGATCCATACTCAAACTTTCTGGTCGATTTCTTGAGATGCTGCATTAGTGTTTCCTCATAATGTTATTTCCTTGTAATGAAATATATATATATATATATATATATATTTTTTTTTTTTTAAGTCTACCAGTCTCTCCTGTGTCACAACACTCACACAGCATGATGCTGTCATCATCGTACTTTCAAAATGGCTTTTGTTCCGGGGTAGATTTCCATTTTGAACCAAAAAAAAGCTTTAATCTTTGGGACAATGAATTTGTCTATTTCCTCGTCCGTATATTGGTTTAACTTCCCCATGGAGTTGTTCAGAGTTGCGTAAAATTTTTCGCACGGATAAATGGGACGCCGTCAACCAACTTTAAATTGTATAGAAGCACAGTAATCCTAGTGTATATCCATCCATCCATCCATCCAATTAGAAAAAAAGTAGAAACAATATTGGTAATTCTGACGTAAAACAGGAAAACTTTAGTCTGATTTAATGTCATGCAAAATTTTTGTCCTTTATACATACCGTATGATGGTACGATATTTAGTTTTACTCTATCTGTGTAGGTAACTGCAATGTTTTTTGAGTTATCAGGACAGGGATTTGGTACATTTAACTTTTTTCTTTGAGTAAACTCAAGTTGAGAGTACAGCCAAATGACACAGAGTATGATCGGGGTTAAATGTGTAATAGTGGGTTAGTAGAGCATAATCCAGAAAAATAAACCATACGTTAACAGACTAAAGATGCTGACGGAGCGTAATTATTACCTACACAAATGCATAATGACACACTGACAGGTGTTTTCAGGGCTCTAAGTGGCTTAAATGGGCTTGCGTTGGCTTTTAGACCCTGGCATTACAGTGTTAGCTGTCTCATACAAATATTCCACACCTGCCCTTGTACATTGTCTGTTTATGTCTACCGATATGTTTGTTGAGTGGGGGGGGGGTTGTTTTGTTTTTTACTTACAGCTTTTATTTTTCAGCATCCATAAACTATATATAAGATCTTGTCTGAATGATCTTTGAAGCTCTAGACTGTGACCGATATGAGTTTTTAAATGTGATGCATAAAAAGTGTATGGAGCAGATATTTAGGTGTTTTAACCTTACTGGTCATGTTCTTGTGAAATGCTCCATCAGTAATTTGTACTCTGTCTATAGTTGATCTGAATTTTACAATAATGGCTCTTATCATTTCACTTTCTATATATTTGTCTTTTTAGCCATGCAACAGGCAGAAGAAAGTGGGGTCGAGGGACCCACTTCTACAGGCGTGAAAGACATTGATCTGCTTTTTCTGCGCGGCATCATGGAAAGTCCAATTGTACGCTCCCATCCTCAGGTAGCACACGCACAACTTAAGCTCAGGGTTAGAGACTGTGGATGGACTAACCTGTAGTCATCTTGAAGACCCACTCTCTTCACTTTGCTTGCTCTGGCTGAAGTGCTTAATTACAGTAAGGCTTGACAAATACGTCCTGCAGAACACCTGAGCCGATCACACCTATAGTAATGAAAGAATGCTGCTTCACAGTGCTAAGGCTTTTTTTGTTACTGACTTTTCATGTATACTACAACTTTTTAAATGACAAATTATTTGCTTTAACAAGTTTTCACTGCTGTGTCAAATCTTTTACATGGTCAATTTGTTTCAAGCACCGATGCGTGTGTAGTTCCTGCCAGAAAAGCAGCAATTTTCCACTTTGCACCTGTTCCCAGCAGAGCTAAAGGGTGTAGAAATTAGATTTAAATTTTTACTGTAACACATGACTATACATTAGACTGCTTACAGCTGAAAGTAACCTCTCACTACTTCATACAAAAGTTAATATCATGCCAAGAACACAAAACATGCACAGCAGGGACAGTCATCAGAATAATTTTCTATTAATTTAAGTCAGTGTGAAGCCCCTGCCCATCCTGAGCTTATTTGTCCCTTCCAGGCTCAGGAGCAGCAGGAGGACGTGAAGCTAGAAGCGGTGCAGGAAAACAACGTGGAGCTGGTGACAGAGATCTTGGGGGACATCAGCAACCTCAAGGTGAAAGATGACAGCGCAACTGAACTGTCTAAGATCCTCCAGGAGCCGCATTTCCAGGTGACTCATAGTGAACACAAACATGGCTTGAAAGGTAAAATGACAGGAAAGACGTGTTAAAGAAGTAGTGTTCTGGATGCAATGATGATGCTGTTTTAGAGTTAATGTGTTGATTCAAAAATTATGAATGTTTAAGACAAATGTTGCCTCACATTGCATGGTGAACTGAGCACAAATTTTTAATATTTTGACTTTGGTTAGTTAATGTTTGGGCCCTGTTCTTACACAAACCTCCCATCCTGGACCGACTCGCAGCTTTACACAAGCTGGACCAATGGGAGTTGGTATTTTGCGACCAACAAGGCTGGTAAACCAATCAGAGCCGTCCAAGCTGTTTAGTGGAAGTTAAGACGCTGTTGACCTACTGAGGAAGAGAGATACGGTGGGTGGGAGGGGGGTTTGATAGAAATGGGGAAACGGATATTACACCAGACTGCATGTGAGTTTGAAGAGTATGTCAGTTTCTGGGTGAGCAGTTTTGATCATCTGAGTGAGCTATTTTAGGACCGAGTGACAGTAATTTCAAAAGCTTTTTCAGAGATGATCATTGAACCAATAAATGAAATGATGGCATTTAGACGGTAATTCTGATCCATTAGTTAATTGATTTTTCCAGTGGTTATTTGAGAAGTACAACGTAGAAATTTGCTAGTCAAACTGCAAAGGACCCGTAGCAACACCAACTGATATCCTGTTAGCATAAATGTCAGCCTTAGCTTAAATGTTAATATGTCAGTGGTGACTTTTTGGTCTAAAGTAGCAAATAATAGCTTCTATCCTCTTAGCATCTTTTTGTATCTCCTACCTACCTATGCCTAGGCTGAAATACTTACTAAAACTACCTAACCATAGCTGCTAATATCAACATTAACTAAAATGCTAGCATGCTAATTGTGATGTGTGATCTTAGCTAGAAGAATTTATAGACACACCTCATATTCTAGAATTTGGTATAATGTCAAACATTATTAAATGCTAAAGTTAGGCATTATTCTAGCTTTAAGTAGAATATGCGCATTGGTTAACATACTGCTCTAACATGCTAACTAACAGAATCTGATAGTTTTCACCATATAAATGGTAGCTAATATGCTGGCATTTGCTAAACTTTTTACATCAGCTAACATGCTTAGATGAGTGTAATATTAGACACTCCGATTATTTGATTAATGGCCACCACTTCTCCCCCCTTTCAATGTTTAAAGAACCTTTCTATCTGAGGGAATAAACAAAAATTAACAAGATAATTGAAAGCTTAACTTAAACCTTTCCAATTTGAGTAAGTTAGATATACAGTATATATATAAGCTTTGTTCACTTTTTCAAACAACTAGACTTGGACTAAACCAGTGACAGCATCCTGGGTGAATGATATTGCGCAAGAGGCCTTATTTTCCTTAATCATTTGGAAATAAAACATGGTTTGTTTTCTTGACTTGTTCGCTTACTATTATTTCTCATTTCTCACATATCCTAGTCCCTTTTGGAGGCACACGACATGGTGGCATCAAAATGCTATGAAGTACCTCCACCAGCTGAGACAATCAACGACGCGGCGGTGAACAGCGCCCTCATGCAGGCCGACGCCGTCCGCATGATCGGCATTCGAAAGAAGGCTGGCGAGCCGCTGGTAAGCCGAGACAAACAACGACTGAATGTGTTCAGGTTTTAACAAGGAAGCATCTCTAGGCTATACATTCTGCTCCTGTTTATCTTCCCGGCAGGGTGTGACTTTTCGCGTAGAAAAAGATGACCTGGTCATCGCCAGGATTCTCCATGGCGGCATGATAGACAGGCAAGGACTGCTCCACGTGGGTGACATCATCAAAGAGGTGAATGGCAAGGATGTTGGGAACAACCCCACAGAGCTGCAGGAGATGCTGAAAAACTGCAGCGGAGGGATCACGCTGAAGATCCTCCCCAGCTACAGGGATGCTCCTGCACCTCCACAGGTGAAGCAACAAAACGGTGTTAATTGTCGGTGGGGGAAAAAACAATGCATAAAGAGCGACAGATGTTGGGTGGTGGTCCGGCCTGGTGATCTGGCCCTCCTTCAATCCTGTATGTGTGTGAATGTGAACCATGGGAGCCCTATTAATAACACTCCACATGCTATCTAGGTCAGAATCGCTGTTTTCGCCTCATACACACACACACACTTCCAGCAGTTACATGCGCCCTCACATGGAAAGTACAGTAGGTTATAAAATCATCATTTTCTCATGTCTGGTCATGGCTGCTGAAGTAAAATAAAAATTGATATTTTTTTCCATCTTTCACATAATTTTACATAGCCTGTTGCTAAGAAGGCGTAAACTGGATGAATAGAAGTAAAGTTGAATGAAACATGTAGAATCCCATCCTGCTCTGTGACTCTCGGCATGCTGAGCAGTGTACATTACCGGCTTGCTTTATTGCTTCCTCTGGCTGCTTGTTTAATCTAATACATCAGCCAGATCACTTAGCCTTCCTGACAAACGCCTCCATTGTTGCTGCATTGTAAAGAGCACCCTGTGTGCTTCTGTTTTTTTTCTTTTTACTCCAGCATTAACGTCTGATCCCTACAGGTGTATGTGCGGCCGTACTTTGACTATGATCCAGCCAGTGACAACCTAATTCCCTGTCGAGAGGCGGGAATGGCTTTTAAGAGGGGGGACATCCTTCAGATTGTCAACAGAGAGGATCCCAACTGGTGGCAGGTGAGCTTTCCTCTTAGCTGTTGTTTCTGGTCAAGTGTCCACGAATGGTACAAGGCCAAATGAATCTCAAGCTGCTCTGTGATCCGTTGCAGGCGTGTCATGTAGTGGTAGGTGCCACAGGACTAATACCCAGTCAGTTCTTGGAGGAGAAGAGAAAAGCGTTTGTCCCTAGAGACTTTGATGGATCAGGTTTGTCTCTGTCCAGCTTGCCTGGTGTAATAGTTGTGGTCTGAAGTCTAAATGCATACAGCATGTGCACAAACGTCGTGTTCATTTAGGCTTTTAATGATGTCTTACCCTAACTAACAAACCTGCTTTTGAGTATAGTCCACAAGTTTTCAGTAGGGATGAGGTGGGAGCATGAAAGCTTGCTTGGAGACATGGTTCTGGTTGGTACAGTTTTAACCACCTGACCCAAAAATTGACCTTCAGGTAAAAGGAAATTGCTTTGGAAAAACCACCAAGGCAATACCTTTATTTGTCACGGAGGGGCAATTGCAGGCACAAGTGAGCAGCACAATGTCAAAAATACATATATGAGTAATATAAATTATAACAAAAATGCAGTCAAAACCTAAGTGTAAAAAGGTTAGGTGAAGTATGTAAGCTAAACAGAATCAGAGTAAGAAAAATAAACTAGGAATTAAAGAGAATAGCTTTTACATGAAGATGCTGGAACACTACTGTTACTGTCCACATGATGTGAGATCAACAGTAGATTAGGAGTCCCTAACTAGGACGAAGCCCCTTCTCCAAAGTTTACTACTTCAAGACTGACTGAAATTTGGGGAAAAAGCATCAGGAGTCGTTTTGAAAGAGCATTTACCATATCTGACAGTTTTCTTTTTAAATGGTGACGGAAAAATCTGAAGGCTGTCTGATTAGTTTTCACACTAATGACCACTTGGTGCAAATATTTGACCGACATTTTCAACTTTACGCATTTAGTACAGGTAACTAAATCAATCAAAAACATTTGCATGAGAGCATCTTAGCTTAATCTCAAGCCTGGACACTGTACTCAGTGCCTCCCGTTATCCACAAATTGACAGCGCGCTAAAGACTTACCGAGACATGCAGCGCATCGGTGGCTGCAACGGACACAGACTGGAGGTGACAAATTGCTGCTGATGCAAAAAGAGCACATGTGGGAGATTTTCTCCCGCTCAAGCAACCACATAAGCAACCAAATTCTTGTCCAATTCTGATCACTTCAATTGCATAAATATTCCCTGTTTCAAAACTATGGCTGATGTGGGGCTTCAGCCTCCATTACACACAGGCGGAGCAGTTCAGCTCCAATGTGGATTCCCTGATCAGTTTATTCAGATTTAATATAAAGTAAAATTAATGAAATTTAAGTACTGAATAAAAATAAATCATAACCAGATTTTTTTGACCCTGTCAGTCAAAATGACAGACAACAAAATATTGGAGCGTGACCCCTGCTAAGCTCATAGCCAAATTGCTTCTTGAGAGAATGTTTATAGTCAAATCAGTTAAAGATTAGGATGTCTGACAGGAGGCTTCCTTAGAAAAGGTCAAGGTGAGTCTTTCAAACCAAAGAAACACTGTACCAGATGTGAAGCATGATGGCATCAGTGGCACTCAGTGCATCACACAAAGTAGAAGCAGTAACGGTTCAAGTCCACCTTAAATCAGCAGCTAGATGGTTAAAACTTTGCGATGGTTGGATGTTCCAACAGCTGTGTGATCTAAAACGGTGGAATCAGTACTGGTTTGGGAATGGATATAACAAGCTAACATCAAACCTCAACCCTTCTGATAATGTATGGACTGTACTTAAAAGCTGGGTTTGTGCCTGAAAACACAATAACCTCTACAAATTATGGCAAGGAGAACGGTCCAGCATGCATCCAGAATTATGCCAAAACCATGTTGATGCTTACAAAAAGTGTCGTTTTTCTTCAACCTATTAAAAGAGATTTAACCAAATTTTAGTCTGGGACGATTTATAATCACAAATCTGCCTCTAAGACTTTATTTCTGACAAAAATATTTTTAAAAAAGCCAAATTTGGCCACACTTTTTTTGGGGGGGAGATATTTTATTGCCACTTCACCCCAAAATGGAAACTGTTTGAATAAAACACAAAAGCCCCACATTTATAAGACATTCATACCGATGCGGAGTTTACATGGACTTAAAGCACTAATACTTATAACGCACAGAATGCAGTCCATTCCTGCCCCCATCTGGGCAAAAGCTGCAACTGCAATTAAGTACAAGAGATAAATGGTCCTTTCTTCTTTCCTTCTCAGGAATCCTCTGTGGCACCTTAGCCGGGAAAAAGAAGAAGAAAATGATGTATTTAACAGCCAAGAACGCAGGTCAAAGCACTTTTCTTACTGTTGGTTCACAGCTGAAATTGTTATTTTAGTTTTCTAAACTTTGAGATGTTTTTAAACAGAGTTTGACAGACACGAGTTGCAGATCTATGAGGAAGTAGCCAAAGTCCCCCCATTCCAGAGAAAGACGCTGGTCCTGATTGGTGCTCAGGGGGTGGGCCGACGCAGCCTAAAGAACCGACTGATGGTCCTTCACCCCACACGCTTTGGCACCACTATACCATGTACGTAATATTCCTATTCTATATATATATTCTATAGAGTCTCTAAAATTATTCATACCCCGAACCCTTAAGGTGTCTTAATGTATGTATGTAGTGGAAAAATAGCTACCAGAGCATCTGTGACAAGAATTGAAAATCGACGTTCATGGATGCTATTCATCCCATTTGAGTGAGCAGGTGCTACTTTGCCAAGAATAACGAGCAAACATTACTAAAAAATACCAAGCATTCAGTTAAACTTCAATTCAAGCATGAAAACATTTCAAGGCCCTGTCAATGTAATATTATTTTACACAGTGCTCGAAATTTAAAGCTAAACTTCTACATTCAGATACCTCACGGAGGCCCCGTGACGAGGAACTAAATGGCAACACCTACCATTTTACCTCACGGACGGAGATGGAGGCGGATGTGAAGGCCGGTCGCTTCCTGGAACACGGCGAGTACGACGGCAACCTGTACGGCACAAAGATCGACTCCATCCATGAGGTGGTGTCCGCGGGACGCACCTGCATCCTGGATGTTAACCCCCAGGTACTGGGCAAAGAATGTCACCTGTAAAGGACTGGCAAATAGTAGGCAGCAAAGAGAGAGAGAACTAGAGAGTAGATCACGATCAATTAACTATTGCGGCTGAAGAGCAAAACTGTTCAAACATTTACATGTGTCTGTGTGAATGTCTTCTCCAGGCTTTGAAGGTATTGAAGACAGCAGAGTTCATGCCCTACGTGGTTTTTATTGCAGCGCCTGATTTTGATACACTCAAGGGTATGCACAAAGCTGTGGTGGATGCAGGCCTCACAACTAAACAGCTAACTGTAAGTAATCGCTCAACATACAAAGCAGTCTGATCATATCCATTTGATTAACCCACTGAAAGATTTTGTCCTGACCCTTTTTCAGACTACTGGTGTTTTATTTAAAATGTCCTGGTATGCTTTTGATGCCATCTACTATAATAAAAATTCCTAGAGTCTCATTCATTAAAATTGACATAGAATTAAAACCAATCTTAAGCTCAGTAAAAAAAATGTGTACGTGTGCAAAGAAAATTTCAGATCTATAAAATGTACACAGCTGCAAGCATTTCCTGTGTTATGACTTCCTCTCTCAATAGAAATGTGCTCAGGTGTTTTTGGACCATTTCCCACCTCCTACACACCCACGCTCTAACATAGATGATTAGTGCAAAGTGCCTACTGAATAGGGCTGCAACAAACGATTATTTGGATAATCGATTAATCGGATGAGGTCTCAAACGGATTAGAGGGAACAATTTTTAAAAGTGCTATGGAAATGATATTTCTCTCCTTACTTCACTTTATTTAACAACTGTATATTATTAGAAAACAGTTCAATAGCTCGCAAAAGAACATGCTATTACCTCAAATGTCTTACAGCTGTTGAAATATATAAAAACACAATAAATAAAAATAGTTTTAAATGGCTATGCTTCATCAAAGTGTTGTAAGGACAAATGTGTCATATTACCAACATAAAAAGAGGTATTTTTGTTTCTCAAAACTGACTCGAGCTATCAGAAACACAACAAATTGGTTGCAACTTCAAAAACAGCAACGTCTCTACTGTCGATCAGTGTAGTTAACGCATGTTGCTCACTGTCTAGCCTTGCATGATGAGCTGGATGGCGAGTAGAAATTCGCCAAACTCTTACGGACTTCTTTTGCCGAGACACTACGATTCATTACTTAAAAAGTAACATCCTTTTTCCCAATTTATGCGGACACAGAGCTCTCCCCTTCCTCACTGATGACTCCGACATGCTTGCGTTTATGATGGTGCATCATCACCGCTGTACTCCCGTGTCATGCAAGGTCGGACTTACTAATGTTACAGATAAACTTTTATGCATTGTTTAAGATAAAGTACTCCCGAGCTTTTTAAGTTTTTAATTTTCTTAGGTCGACCTGCTCCTGCAATGCTCCGCTGCTGCTTACAGCCTTTGTGACGAGTTGCTCGTGTTTACTGTTAAAAAAAGGATATGTGGGGGGGAGTTGTGCGACTGGCGACCTAATTAGACCTCGTAATCACGCTACACAACAAATCGATGACAAAATTCTTTGCCAATGCTTTTAATCATCGAAAGACCTTGCTTACACATAGTTTGGACATGTCAAAATTGAGATGGCCTACGGAGGTGTGGCTGAGACCGCTCGTTATATACCCCACCCAACTGGACTGCTGTCGTCACTAATCAAAGCCTACGTCACAAACCCAACCTGAGCCTTTAGCAAGGCAGGATTCCAATTCTACTGAATTGCAGTGCAGTGTAATTGTTTAATCACTTGGGGCACTAAACTAACGGTTTTTGGTACAAAATTAATGTTTTCACGTAAATGTACTAAAATACATAAAATAATGACCAGACATGTGGATATTGCTATTATAGACTCATTTATACAGTTTATCAACAATAAAAGAGTTAATTTTGGGGTGAGTTGCACCTTAAGTCGCGCAAAATTTTTCATTACTTCTCTTTTTTTATAAATCACAAACTTTATGTAAAAAAGTGACTTGCACAATTTTCAGACCTCATTTTGTGCTTAAGCTTTATAAATGAGACCCCTGGTCCTTTAGGAGAGAGGCCCATAGCATCATAGATACTCCACCATACTTAGCAGTGGGCATTAGGGAACCTGAACTGTTTATAACCAAAGAGCTCAGCTTTAGTCTGACCAAAAAATGTGAGACTTTTTCCTAGCATGCTCAGCAAACAACGCTTTAGCATGAGGGCCATGTGTTTTTTTAATTTTATTTACTGAGACTTTGTCAAAGTTTAAGTTATTGTGTGAGAGATGGGTGGATGGATTGAAAGACAAATGTGCAAATAGACAGCTGGATGGCAGACAAACGTTTTTAGTGCAGTCCAGCCTGTCCTTGTCTCAAGCTCTTACCAGTCTCCTCTCGTCTCTGCAGGACGTGGACCTGAGGAAGACTGTGGACGAGAGTGCCCGTATCCAGAGGGCTTACAACCACTACTTTGACCTGACCATCGTCAACGACAACCTGGACAAAGCCTTTGAGACGTTACAGGCCGCTGTGGATAAACTGTGCTCTGAGCCTCAGTGGGTCCCAGTGAACTGGGTGTATTAAGGACTAGAACCAGTTCTTCCACAAACCATTGCTGGGCGAATCTTGTGTTTTTATTGCTCTCTCTTCCTTGACCTGCACACTGTGTGCAACTCCTTTTCTACTCCAAGCTTACAGGGAAAGAGTGTTTATGTATTTTATAACTTTTTTATGAAAAAAAATCTTTATATCCCACTTGAAATCAAGCTGATCATTATTCCAACATATTGTCACGTATTTGGGCCAGTTTTGTTTAATTTATTGAAGTTCTTAGTGTTGTACATAGTTTTGTATTGCCATTCTTCATTCCATTATGTGGAGGATTCGTCGGCTCCAGAGCACCGGTGGATCTTCAAGCAGTCGTTGCCATGTCTGAACAACCCTGAATTTTCCTTAGTTACTTTGAGTTTTTTTTTTTTTTAAGTAGCAGACTCAGCTCATCAGTCCACATCCTCCAACTAGATCAAGGGGACAAAGAACATATAGTCTTTGCAACAGAAAAAAAAAAACCCACTTTGATTTCCTTTTCAAAGATCAGCCGCTTATTTTTTCTAGTCATGCGCCATGATTATCAGTGTGGTGATTTACAGTGTAGTTTAATCACACGTGCTCCTCCGCTTTATTTTTTATCTTGTCACTTTTTCGTTGTCAGCATCTTCTCACAAGCCAACCTATTTATGTTGTATTTTTGTAAATGTGACTCACTCTGTCCTTATGTTCAGTGTCATTGAATGTCAGAGCTCCTTACCAAACCACGAATCTGACTAAAACTGATCTAAAGTTCAATTCTGCTCACAACCAGCAAAGCCAAAACAGTAAAACTGTAGCATTATTTTCCTAAACCGTCATTTAATATACTGATAAAAAATAATGAACTTTTCTTTAGGAATGTGCTGAACTTTAGTTAAGAGATAAATTACCTCATATTGATATTCTTACAGTAAGATGTACATTTTCACAATCTTTTCTTTGCATCATCTGCTGTGATTGAAATGTCCCCCACATCGACCCACTGTGTTTGCTTTTACTTTTGTTAGTAAAGTTCTAATGAATAAAGTTTATCAAATCTTGCCACTCTGTTTTTGGCTATCTGTTGTCCAGGACCTGGGAAATATTGTTGGAGAAATACTTATGAGGGTTAAAAATGCTAAAACAAAAATTTTGACACAAACTTTACCAGTATGCATTCTGCCTACAATCTACGCATCTGATTCAAAATGCCAGCCAGCTTTGACCCACCTCTAGTTGCACAGTGAGTTAAAGAATAAATCCAAATCTGCATTAAATGACTTCATGAATGATGATCCAGAATAAACGTCAGCTAACCTATTTTATTTCAAAATGTTGTATTTAGCTAGGCTAGGTTTGCTAATGTTTTGTTAAATCATCTGGATAGATGTACTTCTACTTAATATAAAAGTGCTATACAAAGACAAAGTTTTTGTTGTGATTAACATTTTCAATTTTAAGAAGATTTTCTTAAGTAATAATTTTACACTGATTAAAAGTTACAATTCTTGAATCACAGTTTGGGGGTAGGGGCACAAAAATCTGTCCCAGAGCCACAAGTGGCCCCCAGCTGGCCCTCCATCTTTTCCCAAGGTTCTCAACCATCAATTGGAACTAATAATTTATGGTTACCAATTTAGAAACAATAAGTGGAACAGCACTGAAAGGACAGAAATGAAAAATAACAAAAGTATTTTAAAAGTTTTTATTAGTTAACGCAACTTACAGTCAAGCCAAAGTGTGAACTATAATAAGTGATACGTATTCACATTATGTCCTAACAGGGTTTACAGCATATTCTGTTTTGTAAGCATAATTGTTACACCCCCCCCCCCAAAAAAAAAGTAAATGTGAAGCAGAAAACTAGACAGCTTACATCTTTACGACGACAACACAAACAAGGAGCTTAGCAGTAGATGTGAAGAAATTAAATTCAACAACATGAAGAAACCTCACCAGAACAGGAAGGAGAGAAAATTCAGTTTTTGGCATGTCGGTGGTTTTAAAGAAAAGAGGGAGAGAAGTGAATTGAGGTCTGAATTCACGTAGCTTTGCAGAGCTGCCTCTGCCCAAGGACTTTGGTTGAAAAATGGGGGAATTGAGTGTCCTGAAATTAGTTGGTACATTTGATTTTATTTGCAATTCATCTTCTTTAAATAAAAGGGAGGAACATTTTCAAAGTCAACTACATCTCCAGGACAGGCTCTACATTCACAGGAGGTAGATAACGTGGTGATGACAATGTTTATGTGGAGTCTGGGATATTGTAGTGCATAATTTCTTCCACTTTAAGGCCAAATGGGAACTTTCCATGTAGCTCTAAGGCCATGTTAAGACAAAGGTGTAAGGAAGCGGGGGATTGGTTAGGTATAGCCCTTTCATGGCGATACCTGAGTCAAGATGCATGTGAAAACGCTTGGTGCACCATCAACTTCATCTCCAAAACACTCTTTTTTTTGTTTTTGTTTTAAAGCCAACATGTGGTGGGAACTATTTGGATAAAATTCCAGTGGATTTGGCCAAACGGTATTACAATGATTGGCGGCGGCGGCGGCAGCATGTGCGCAGCTAGTCGTGACATTCAAACCTCTTTTAGGGCAAATAAAAAACTAAAATTGTTGGACAATACACTCAAAGAGGACAAAAACAGAGTCAATGCAGCATATATCAGGCTTATGAGGTACTTCATGAATATATATATATATATATATATATATAGATATACCGACCTTTTTAGAAAAGCTTCTCAAAGTCATTATTCCTTATAGTTCCTATTGATAGCATAAAATACCTCGTCGGTTCTTTCTTTCTTTTTTTTACTTTCAGCCCAAGCTAAATGGGCCGTTTTTATTTGTTTTCAGAGACTGCTTTCAAAAAGTGCAAAACACACAAATACTGATCGTTCTATGAAAACCGGAAAAACGGAGAGAAAATGTTGAGATTTTTTACAATGAAATGGGGGATTGAAACCTACTGCTGGAGCGGATGGAGAAGAGAAAGCTTCGACCAAAGGCACATATCAAACAAACAACGTGCTTGATGTCTACAGCTGATATTCGCCTGCAAAGTGACCCAACAGCTCATATGTACATTTGGTCGATATTTCCTCCATGGGACCAGTAAACGCTGGGTGTGTTGGTTGGTTTTGGGGGGGGGGGGGGGGGGGGGGCTGTGCCAAATGCAACAACTAGTAGGAAAGGCAGAAATTAGTAGAATACCTATTTTATTGTGGAAAAATGCATCAAACCATAATGTTTTGGCTTTCTGGTAAAATTACAATGGGAATCAAGCTAGTTTGAAACCCCAAAAAAAGATGTGCCCATGTAGTGCTGCTGCAGAACAGACTGCCCACGTACCAATGATTGACAACCCACGCCAAAACAGAAAATCAGCGCAACTGCGTTTCAGAACTTTGCTGCCATAAACAAAGAATCCAAATCATCTGCAAGCAAATCCAAATCAAAATGGCACATTTGAAAGATACCATCATGATTACAGTTAGGGGGAAACTAAAAATCACTCGAGGAAGAAGAACTGTAAAGCTAGTACGAGGTTCTCTGGCTCCGTATTGGTTAAAAGGACTAACTAAATACATTTGGTCCCCTAAATATGTAATTGAGCGCAGAAACTCCATTCAAAAGTTCTGACAACAGCGCAGGCCTCTCACATGATATTGGCTTGTATTGGTTTGGTCACTACCAGATTTCTTTTTGTCGCCTTGCTCATAAACGAGATAATAGCAGTTAGCACCAGACACTGCTCTGAGGTAGTTCTTTACAAGCTGGTGGATCATAAAAAAATAAAAGTAATTGTTGAGATGGGAAACAGCTTTTAAAAACTGGCTGGCAGGAGTGGATGTGTGCAGATAAGTGAGATGGCATTGGTTTGGTGATTTTCTAAAATGCTCCCAAGTCATGTAACTTCTGCCTGAGCAGTTTTAATAAATGCCATCACTAGTACAAAACAAGGCTAAAGTGAGAAATTTGTCTTTATTAACATTTAAAAACGTATATTGTTGTTAGATTAAAATCTAAAACCTATTGAGTGAGAATCTAAACTCAGTTCTTTAAATCAATGAGTAGGAGTGCAACGATGGATTTCATGAGAAGATATTTATATTTGGTTTAGGGTTATTAAACAAAATTTCAATATTTCCTATCTTGTGATTTCCAATCTGTGGCCATCTTAGCCAATGAAATATAACCCCCCCCCCCAAAAAAAAGATTGAAAAGCACAAAAAAAAATCTTGTTTACTGTGGATAAATCCAGTCCCCCCCTCCCAAGCATCTTTGTTTCCAGATTCCTTGAAACAATATATGAATGAGTCCCTTTACTGTTTGACTGCTTAGTATAAAGATAAATACATAATCAGTCTGTATTGTTAATAATAGGTAGCTTAGTCATTGGGCAATAAGAAAAAAATGTAAATAAAGTAGTCTTGACTTGAACGCGCTGTATATTCCCAGAACCAAAACAAATCCAACGCAAAATCAACACCTTACATTCATTTCACAAGATAAAATAACAGTGACCCAGCAACTACCCACAACTTCGCAAGACAGACTATTCTAATGGGAAATGGTGCGCTCTCATGCCACAATGCATCATTGCACCCCTACTCGTTATCATTCATTCTTGGGACTTTTTACATAAAAACTGATTGTCAGTTTACTGACAATATACTAACATTTGTAGAGATCCGTAGATCTGAAAATTCAAAAAATAATTTGCCAAACAGGGAGGGTGAAGGTGCCCTACATCTTAAAAGAGCAAAAAGCATTATGTGAAGATAAGGAGCAACCCATTTCAAGATCCTGCTGCTAGACGTGTTCGTGCAGTGACAGAAAATATCTTATACACGTTACGTTGCTGTCCCAAGACTATAAGTTACTGGGTGGACATGCTTGCAATAACTGCTAGAGAAACTGATTCGTAAGAGGATTTATATACTAATAGGAACAGGAGAATTATGCCCGGTGAAGCCAGGTGAGCACTCTGCAAATCAGATCATTACCTACATGCAAAAAAAGAAATTAAATAAACCAGCTGCTAACAACTATATGCTGGAAAACACATGTCTCATTCAAAATTAAAATCAAAGAGTAAGTCAACATGGGGCAGCATTATCAGGCTGGGAGCTGAAGCACAAGCTGGAAACCTTATGACAAACAGGAAGTCCTCATATTTCTTTTTTTGAAAAAATAAAAATACCCAACTCAAACAAATAAGAATCCACAGCTGGAGATATAACTTCCCTTCACCCCAATGTGATTTCGCTCTCTAAACCATCTGACAATGAAAAGATAAAAGAAAATTGTCCCTAAGCGAAAATCAATTAAGAAGAACAGAACCACACAGTAATAGTGTAAAAAAAAAAATCTGGTAAAGAAAATGCATGAACTCAGATTGTTTTTTTCATATTACAAATCACACAGACTAATTATATTTAGAACTAGCAGAAGATGTGGAAAACAGGCTGCACTCTAAACAAATCCTTTATATAAAGCTCAGGTTTGGCTAAAAGCAACACAGATAAGCAGCTGAGAGAGAAGAGAAATGACTATACAGACAGGAATGCTTTGGAAAGGGTTTATGTAATAATTGCTGCTTCATAAGGAATCAGCTTCAATCCAAAACTCATACATAAAATAGTATCAGGCTTAAAGCCAGTTTCAACTAGAAGTTCAAACACTAAAAAATTAAGAAAAAATATTCTATTGCATACTTTGATATGGTATTTATAGTTAATATTGGCTATTTCTGCTACCTGGTCTGTCCAGGCTTGGGCTCTCCAAAAAGAAAACTTTCAAAACAAGAAGATAAATCTAACATTATATGTGAATTTTACACATTTAGGAAAAATAAAGTTGTCTCTAAAGTTGTTATGGGGTACCACTATAGCTAATTCAAGATTTGACCTGTAACAACATGCCACATTCATCCAGACTAGGAATATTTGTCACTGTTGTAAACATTCCTTCACTGAACTCAAAATGAAAACTGAAGTGACAAAAAATCTCCTCCTTTGACCCTCACTCCAGGAATTATTTTGGTCTTTACTTAGAAAGAGTTGCAGTCTGGGATAGGGATAACGGTTTACCTAACAGGATATGTGCCGCTTTGGCATCCAACAAGCAGGCTCGCAATATCGCCATCGGTTTATCAGCTCCCCTAAACACCTCTCAGTTTGGTTAAGAGAAAACACACCTATGCTTAACATGTCTACATACGCAATCGAAAATGTCAATCTTATCATTTAAAGGCTTCAGGTTATTTCTGAAAAAATGACTTGCTCATTTTAGTCGTCTTGATGGAATGTTCTCGGCTCGCTACTGCTCAGTCTCTGAACAGCAATTATGGCATGTGGGGAAATAAAAAAACAACCAGTAATTAAATAAGTGGCTGCAGATTTGTGCTGTTGATGCATGAATAGCTAAATTATTCTTGCTTATTTAGTGCAAATGTAACTTTATAATCAAGAAAAAGCAATGCCAGTCTGATCTGGTTTTATAAGGTGCTGGTGTAGGGAACAGAAAACACACACAAGAGCAGTAACAACGAATCCAAAAGCTATCTTCTCCTCAACAAGCACCTATAAGGTTTGAGTTACTGCTTCTTTCCGAGTCAAAACAGTGAGATTGTTACAATTATCGAGGTTCCCTGTTTTCCCATTTTAATGAAGGGAATCGAAATGAAGTAAAAAATATACGTACATCTCAATGACAGCAAGGCAGAAATTTAAATATGCGAGGAAATACGACAAAGAATTGCATCCACATGGAGACAAATCCAACTTCCCAAGACAAGAGCATGAATGACTGGATCTAATCGCCTTGAGAGCTTCCAAGGATCTAAACTCATCCCTACACAGAAATAAGCAGCAGGACTTTGCCCCATCTCATTCTTTTCATTAATCTTTTCATTCACAGGCACCATCAGATCCGTTTCTATAGAGATGCACCGAGAAACTGAGCGGTGACTGGAATCAGCCGATTGCCACACTGAGCATCAGCAGTGACTGTTGGAAAAGTCTAAAATCCAATATTGTAAGGATCAGTTTACAGACCATTACTAGGCAAGAGCATGGCATCTTAACAGTTTGGGGTGTGGGAGTTGTTGCCAAGGGATGAAGGCTCAGCCTGTTTTCAGAATCAGTGAGATTTTACAGCTAAGTAAATGAGGAGTTATTGAAGGAGGAGATATTATCTACAGAGACATTACAGAAGTTCATACAGGCTGCTTTATTTTATAGCTAAAGAAGATAACTGGCCAAAGTCCATAATCAGCTAGATCAAGCTTTACTAAAAAAAAATAAAAAAAATAAAGAAGCGTACAGAAATCCGCTAAAGTTCTCCAATCGGTGCATCTCTACTTTCTTAAGTATCTTAGAAACTTTAACCAGCAGTCTACTCTACAATAGCACCACTGAGATACAGTGACTTTGTCTTGAAGTCGGAGAACTTTGCATGTGTTGGTACACAGCTTGAGCAGAGAACCAGGATCTAAATCAAAGTGTCATTTTCGTGGTGCATAGAAAAAGAAGCAGAGTTGTGTCGGTACAAACACACTCGAAGCATTTGGTCATAACTTAAAAACACAAACACATTCCATCTCTTCGGTTTGCGTAATACTAAATATAAATCATGCAACTACAAGAACAAGGGAGAGGAAAAAAAATAAAATCAAATCAAAAATGTCAAACGAGCCTTTAAAGTCAAAACAAGACACAAGCAATGCCGATTAGGTTACATAGCGAGGGTAATTATACAGAAATGGCCAGCGGTGTGATGTTACCATAAAACATCAACAGGTAACAAGAGGTAGAACACACGGCCATTTCCATGCAATTACACCAGTGTCGCACATTATGGCCGAGACTTCGGTTCTGACTGAGAAAAAACAAAACAAAAACCACACACATTAGAAGTCATACCCATAATTCTGCTATCAAAAGTGCATCCAAATTTACATGTTATGAGACCAGCACCGATAAGAACAATATTGACATCAAAACAGTACATATCAAGTACGGGATTTTTTTTTTTTTCAAAATGCCTCACAAACACAGTCAGTCGGATCTCTTGTTACTTTACCTGTAAGGAATTGAAATAAAAGAGGGGGAACTGATGTTGGTAAAGGGAGCAAAAGGATCATAAGAAATAACACAGGATCATGAGGACTTAAGGTGATCTACAGTAAAAATATCTAGCACCTAGAGTCAAAATGCCATTTTGTGCTTTTATGTCTTTTGAGTGATAATCATATATAAGTTAGTAATCTTGTTTTGGCCATGAAAGATTGTGTCTTACAAAGGATACACTCATTTTTAGGCTATAAAATCTACATCGTCACAAATGAGCACTTTATCGTAGTACAACCACATGAAGATGCAGATAAGCACTAAGAAACAAAACTAAATGCAAAATAGTTCAAAATAAGAAAAAGAAACAGAAGCCCTGATTGTCTACCTCTATGCATGACCCCCCCTCCAAATGCTAAATATCTTTGTCAAAAACGATGCATAGTTAGAAAATATACACTACTTGCCTTCAATCGAGACAAACATTCACGAGCTTAACATAGCGGTAAAACTAAACTAGGGTTTTATAATGTATTAATTCCTTTAGGAAAATGGTGACCGTCTTAGAAGGCAAGATAATTGCATGTACAATGTTTATACAAATAGAGTTAATTTAGACAAAATGTGGGCCGCTCTTTTTTTTTCCAAAACAAAAGTCTAAAAATTTTCAGCAGTTTCCACTGAACGCTTATTTAAAATATACCTTAAGAACATTTTAATTGAGTAAAAAGTCTCACAAAAGCTTTTTTTGCATAAACACCCCCCTCCCCCCAAATGCTTTTGTGCGATCACTGTTGTTGAAGCATCCGCTACACTAAAGAGGTTCATGTATAAACATATTAAAATCAGTTCAAATGTAAAAACTCTGCTGTACCGAATGCCTTCCCTATACCGAGGCCATACACGGCTGCCCCAATCAGACCGTGTCAAAGCAGAAAACACTTTCCTGCTGCTAAATATATATATATATATATATATATTTAAAAAAGAAAAGGGGGAGAAAAAAAAAAGAAGTAGGGTTGAGGTGTGTAAAAAAAACTGCTATAAATGCCTACAAGTCTAAATGAAAAGAAACTAGAAAAAAGTATCTCAGCTAAACGCATATACAATGAAGAATTACTAGAAAGAACAGATTGTATCATGATCCCCCTTGGAGTTCAAATGTTTCATCGGCACGGCTCAGAATACGATCAAGAAGGTTGCCGGGAACCAGTCCCAGCGCAGCCACTTTTATGTGAGAAACTCATTAGCGTAACGTTGAGGGGGTTCAGGCCAAGAGGACAAACACGATTTAAAAGACTCTAAAGCTTAAAAATCGTGACGACGCAAAGAACAAACAAATCAGATGAAAATTTGTCTTTTCACTGTCACTTGATTTGGCATTAAAACAGAAAACAGTTGGATCTGAAAACAAAAAACAAAAAAACAACAACAATGGGCTAACTAATTCATTTAAAAAAAACGTGGTCCCAAATGGCACTTTTTACAAATCAAATAATGACCTATGTTGAAAAATAATATTCAAATAATTCATAATATATTAAGTACTTTTGTCCTCAAAAAAGTACCTATCCTGGTCAGTGCACTTTGCTAGGATTGGCTGATAATGATCAGGTTTAAATTGCTCAGGCATTTAAACAGTAAGTGAGCTCCCAAATCTTTAGATTCTGTTTAAAGGACCAGGATCAGAAGAAGGAAATATCTTCAAAATGACAAAATAAAAAAAAACTGGCATATAATGTAACAGCCCACTTTCTTTAGAAACTATTCTTTTTTCACTGTGCAAATTGTACTTTTTTTTTTTTCAGACTTTGGGAAAAAAATAGTTATTTAAACATCTAAAAGAATAAAAACAAATTCATCTAAAATTAAAATCTTTCGCTAAGTTTGCCTCTTTCGCTACAAGATGGCTTAATTTAGGTGGGTTTGAGGGGACAGGTTCAACAGTAGACATGTAGAGGACTGACAGGTTTGCCAGCTAAGGAAACGATCTTGTGAAGCCCTGTGACGGTATTTGCGGCTCACAAAGAGACGGCTAGGGGGTTGTTAGTTTCATTAGTGGGGTTTTACCCACACCAATCAGGTTTCTGCCCTCTCAGGCAAAGTACATGGTGCGCAGGGTGTCCTGGTGGATCTGAACAGCCTTAGCCAACGCCTGGTGATCCCGCCCATTGCTCTGGCCTGATGTATGACTGCCCTCAGCGCTACATAAAATAAAATAAAAAGGTTATATAGGCCATGATCAGGAAGACGATAGAAATTTGAGGTGCACCCGTGTCTTTACCTGTCATGCTCTTTGTCCACCAAGTGATAGCGAGCCCGGAAAGCCACTAGATGGGCGTAGTAGGCTGGTGCTGGGATAGAAACGGACCGGGTGCAGCGCACATAAGTATGGCAAAGTTGGTAGGTGAGGACCTGCAGCTCATCTGATGAAAAGTGGTTGTCGTCCCAGAGCACATGGTAGTGAGACGGTCTGCTAGTTCCCTGCAAGGAATGAAGTTTGTTTAGATGGAAAACATAAAAAACTGCTTCTGAGAGGCTATTCAGACACTAAAAAATTAGACCTGTTTCCAATGAGCAACTCCAAGGATGCAGAGATGCAAAAAGCTATGGAAGGGAAACCGTTTTTAACGTCATGTCGACATGTGACTGAAAAGGTTGAGTGTGTGCAACGAAAGCCTGTTTTACTCTTCTTGGTCAGTAATGGAACATGCTGGATTATTAAATGCTTACAGCCTTTTGGAGATAAAAATTATCATCATTCTCAAACTGAAAAATCTCTGATTCCTATATTTATCAGAAATACTTTCACAAGGAGACCTAAGAGCCACGAGTGTATATAAAATGAAGTTTTTACTTGCATTAATGATACAAGGACTGTTTGGCTTGATGTTATAGAGACCCATTAGGGATACGTTTCACACAGCACATTTAAAAACAGATCAGTGGCTTTTTCCCCTAAATATTCTTGCCCGGTTCTTCCTGCTGGCTATAAAGTTTCATACCCTAATCCCATGTCTCATGTAGGAGACAAACATCCATCCACGACGATTAACTCCAGTTTTTACAGATTTAAACTCATTCAACGTGCAAAAACTAAATAAATGACAAAATGCAATAAATGCATTTACAGTTCTTTTTACATTATTGTTAGCCATGCCCTGCTAATCGTTAATATAAAGAATTTATCATTTTCTTTCCATGCTTTACTATATTAATATAAATAAAACATTGTTTCCTGTCTCTGATATTAAACATTTTGAATTAAATCGGTATCACGGCTCTCACCTGAATGCCAGCATGACTGCAAAGATAGAAGTCAAACTCTGATGGGTGGGTGATTTTTGTGTCCACTGTAGTCCCTGCAGGAATGTTACCACTCTTTCCAACCTGCAAAAGCACCAAAAAAGCTAACCTTTAGAGAAAAAGATCTAGAGATATTTAAGAGAAATAAAATGCTGATAGCAGCTTGTTAATTAAACAACGACCTAAATTGGAACGTAAGCAAATTTAACAGCTCATATGCATGCATGTTATGCATGCAACTATGTTCTAAACTTGCATAACTGACCTTGCTGTTCTGTTTAGACTAAATCTAACATCATAACACTCACCCTTTCATTTCTGTCCACACAGAACAGCCTCGTGTGGTGTCGCTTCTGTACAACCACAAAGGTAATACCAGGCTGGTAATCCTTTTCTAGTTTGATGCAAGCCTCACGGATTGCCAGAAGTTCATGCTGAAGGACCTACAGGTAAAAATAAAAACAAAAGTAAAAATATTGTAGAACCAACAACACCAGACTTGTATTTAGAGATATCACACTTCTCCTTAATGTTTGCCTCAGACTCTTCGTATTACCTGACTAAACTGGCCCTCGGATATACCATCTCGATAGTAGATGATCCTGGTGGGCTTGAAGCGAGTGGATTTGTAGAACTGGATAAGCAGCTCCCGCACCATGTTGGCCAGGTCCTGGATGATGTCCTGACGGTGCTGCTGCACCCGCACTGTGGCGCAGTATCGGCTGGGGTGGGCATCCATGCTACCGACCACCTAAAGCAGCACAAGTTTTTTTGAACCTTTAAAATTTCAAATTGAAGGAAAAACTCTGAACAAGACATAATTCAAGTACATAAACCGTTAACTTTGATATTATTAAATTTAGTCTAAAAATCTCTCAATTGTATTTAATAAAGTGAGATAAGTAACAGATTTTGTATAAAGTGTAATAGTTCATTTTGAACCGATTCAAGTGTTACTGATAAAATCCAACCTATACTGTTGCATTTACAAACAATTGAGGTAAACTGAAAAGTGAAATATGGAAAGCTAATCTGGTATAACTAGTTTATAACTTAAAAAGGTAATACATTTAAAAATGGTCTTTACAATTATCTTATACTTAAATGTTTTTTTCTGCATGTTTGCATTATTAAAAGGCTCTTATGCTGATTTTGCCGTTACTCACTGCAGCAATGGAAGGTTTCTTTCCGTCTCCTGCAGGTGGATGAGTCACGTCTGAACCAAGGAAGATCACTGGCTGTTGGAACACCAACGGTCTGGACAGGAATACAGAGAGGATAGCAGTTTACATATAACATTTACATAAATATGTTTATTTCATACAAAGCATATTATATATATATATATATATATATATATATAGCAACAGTTAGCAGACACCCATCCCATCACAAGGAACCACACATTGCATTTTCCCTAACAAGTAACTCTTACCAGTTCTCATACAACTCACGGGAACATTTTAACTGGCTGCATCATATCCACTGTGATCAGAGCACACACATTAGCTGACGCTAGCTTGTAGCTAAAGCTAAGTAACCATAAAGAGTCACTAGATGGCAGCAAACCTCCGTTAGTATTAAACAATATTGTCACTTATTGTAAATAAATTATTTGACCAGTAATGCCTAATGTGATTCATTACACAAGAACAATAAAAATTGCATCAATTTTGTCTTTTAAACCAAGATTTACTGTACAAAATTTATTGAATAAAACCAGTGTAAAAATAGCATGGGGTTCTATACTGTAAAAGGAATTTTTTTTCAAAAAGAAAAAAAGGAACGAATCGTGGCCCTAAAATCGAATTATAGCACATCCCTGTCAAACATAAAAAGGAGGTAGTTTTGTAAAAATCGGGGCGATTATAGCCAGAAGAAATAGGAAAATATCATTCCAATCCGAGCTTGAGATCGGGACACCCCTCCTATGAACCCATCCAAAGCCTAAATGAATGCATAGACCGAATCAAGAGCTGGATGTCCCATAATTTGTCAAAATAAATAGAAACAAAAATTAAGTAATTCTTTTTTGGCCTATAAAGGATCGATCAAGAGTGAGCACACAGCTTCAGTTAAAACAACTAGAATCTTCTGATCTACTATATATTGTGATCTTTAAAACCAAATTTCAAAATTGTAAAAAAAACAGTCAAAGCATTCTAAATACTCCAACTCGTTTCATACATAACACATCCAGTTTTATATGAATTCTAGTTGATCCACTGGAATGAAAAAGGTGAAAACAGCTGCCAAATACCAGTCATACTTTTAATTCTACAACAAAAATTACTATTGTGGTAAAGTATTCATTATTGTTTGCTTAAAAAGAGGTTCTGTTAAAAAGAGTTAATATCTCACTTGTAGTAGATGACTTCCTTGATGTTTTAATTTAGTGAAAATCCAGATTAGCTAGTAACGGAGCAGGAGGGCAAAAACTCCAGTCTCATAATACCATTGCAATTTATGCAAAAACCTTTTCATATCACCTTCAAATCACCGTCATATTTGCATTGAGCAGGTAACACAGAGGCCAGTGAACATTTAAATATGAAAAACGGTGGTAGGAGGACCTTTCCGTGTGAAACAAATACTGAGAAGAGGACATGTGAAATGTTTCTGGATAGAATAACTGCATAACTCAACAAACCAGTTAAATAACCTTTACTTAAACGACTACAGCATTCCCAATTTCAAATCACTTTGCTTTTACACCACTTTGAACAGAAAGCAATGTTTTTCAATGGAAGATAATTGATCACAAATGGACTCCAATTCATCTTCCAGAATGGCACCACTAATTGGAGCAGCATGTTGGAGGAGCTCTGTCACATTACTTCTGATTTCTTCTTTTAGTAGACTTCTGTTGATAATATTTTGGTTGAGGCATTCCCTGTTTCGATAAGTTATTCCCTCTGGAGCAGCAAAATGAGGTGGATTAACATGATTAATTAATCTTAGTCATCATAGAATGAAGACTAACACATGATTTAGGACTCTTAACTTTCTGATGATATAAAATATGTATACGTTCAAAGGCGTTAGAAGTCAGAATTTTGGTGGATTTCAACTCGCAACCGGGCTGTGCCAGTAGGAACGCTAACAAGTTGAATGCTTATAACCTTTTACAACATATTACTTCAAATGTCTTTTACTTTTCCCTTACAAATATTAGGGAAAACATTTCCACTGACCTGCCCTGTGGGAGCAGGATGTTGTTGACGCCACCCAACTTGACATTGATTTTCAGACAGAGGTTGGAGAGAGTTTGAGGTGTTGTCTTTTGGACGTTCTTCACCTGGACGCATTGTGTGGCCATTCCAAGTACAGTGTCTCCAACACGCTTAACCTCAGCTATAAATAAGCAACAAGAAAACACGAATAAGTGAACATTTTAAATGTTGGATGCACATGAACTTGTTTTCCGAAGTGTATTCTAGTGTTTACCATAAACTGGTGTTTTTCCAGGGAGGATGACCACCACCAGCTGCAGGCCCTGGTAGGTGTACTTGAGGTGCCGGAACATTGGCTCCACACTGTCTGCCCCCTGGGCATACTTGCAGAAGCAAGGCTGACCCTGGATGGGCATCCCTGCATCTCGAGAGATCTTCCTTAGCTGGTCTGTGAAAGCTCTGGAAAACGAAAAAACAAGTTTTTTCCAAAGATCAAAATGACTTTTATGTAATAGTACATCCGCAGAAGATCTTAACATGCGGCAGCAAACACATTGTACAAATCTCCATTACTTGAGCAGAAGTTCAGTGCACTGTCTCTGTGGTGCGAAGCAGGCGATGGCCCACACTTTGATCTCGATGCCAGTGTGGAACTGTTTGTTCCTCATATCCCACACTCCCTGGATTGGTGTTGCTATTGCTTTGTTCTGAAAATTGTAATTTTCCAAAAGGCTTGTCATGTTTTTTTGGAACCACATGTATACAAAATCCTCTAAATTACGGAGGAACGTACCCTGCCACCATAAAGTATTGAAGGTGCTTGCAAGACGCGGCCGTTCACTTCTGTCATTTCATCCCTCACCATTACTCCAAACTCACGAACATAAGGATCAGTGTTGAAGTTGGCACTTCGCATCTGGAATTAAAAAATAAACATAGAAAATTATATTTTATCACAACATGCCATTTGATCAAGTTACTTTTTAGTATTATATAATCATCTTCTTCAGTTTATTATGGTTCCTTTGATGTTCTGCTTGTAAAAAAACAGCAAGTAAACAGTTACCTGGTACCGTTAAGAGCAACTTCTGAAACTTGAGAGCTAAACTTTTGTTATAATCAGCCTATTTACTTACCAGTTTACTAATTTCATCCTGCCGGTCTGGTGCTGATCTGGCGGTGGCGCGGATCATTGTGGAGGTTTGATTGTCGGTGAGCTTTTTGATGCAGCGCTGTCCTGCCACTATGTTACATACCTGAAGAGGCCACGTTTGTGGACAATCAATTAACAATGAGCACAACTCTATTCCCCTTTTATTCGTTTCAATGAAATACGGTAGCTTTAAGACACTTACCTCTAGAGGGAGGTAGGTATGCTTTTGCTCCTGTCCCACCTGTAAACATGGGAGATGAGGGTATCGCAGGAGGAGTTTGTACTTGTCTTTGAAGTATTGTGCTACTGTGCATTCAATAGTTTGGCCATTCTCCTGCTGCAAGGGGAACCTAAGACAATAGAAAAGAAACCCGATCAATATCTAAGTTGGACCCATTTATATCCACAAAGAGAAAGCCCTCAAATATTTTTTCTCGTTTAAAAATGGGTCTATTTTTCTTTTTAGAAAAGCAAATATGCAATTGTTAATGCAGTTTCTTCCGATGAGTCTATGCATCAGATCATCATTTTAATGTAATCCATTTGCTCTGGTTCTTTGAATATTACAGGGTAATGAAGTTTAAATAACAAGCTGAAATAGGTTCTGAGAGCTCCGTCTTACGTCTGGTGGCTGGCAGGTCTTCTCGTCACGTTGCAAACTCTGTACTTCCTCTTCATCTGCCCACAGTGAGTTATCTCAACTTTGAGACCTATACAATGGAATCAGAAGCAACAGAGAAGGTCAACAGTAAACGAGGAGATTTTAGGCCAAATTCAAATGGCTCAGAGACGACGAAATTCTCATTCTTTAACCAGACCATTTACATATTCTTACAATATTTCCCTTTCAAAATTCCATACTTTTCCAGACAGTTACAGAATTTTTTTCACCACTATTTATGACATAAGGCTTTAAGAGGCTAACAATGTCATCATCTCAATAAAATCTCAGTTTGTCAACCAGTCACTCTGACGAGTAGGAAAAGGGTTGGTTTTTTTTTAACTAAAGGAGTTGCCTGATTCTAAAGAAACTCATTTTGTTATTGATCCGAATTGGTGTGAACAGGGATTTACTTACCTTTGATTTCTTTTGTAAATTTAACTCGTTGGGAGTCTGTTAAAGGCTTTTGTTGCTCCTCTATGCTTTTAAAATCCAGGACTTCGCACATGAATTCGATTACAGGCTGGGCCTTGTAAAAAGCAGTGGCTGAAACTGCAAAACAAAACGAGAGGAGAGTTGTGGAAACAGCCAAGTTGAGACAGAGTTTTTTAAAGAATAGCGCGCAGGTTACCATCAATGTTGAGCATCATTTTCCAAAGAGAAGGTCTGACAGACTGATGGAAGCCAAACCACACCTCTCTGCCACCACCCAGAGGGTTGGCGCATCCCTCTGAGGGAGTAAAAAAAGAGCGACCCACTGGGGTATACCTGTATCAGACAACAGTTTTTTTTTAAAGTGTGCATCTTAAAAGGATTATTAAGACATTTTGAATGACAAACCATTTTTTTAAAACCAGAACTGACCTCATGGAAGGTAAATGCCTCATGACCACATCCAAAGCTTGAATAGTTTCAAAGGGAACGCTGGGTAGTCGCCCTGATAGGGCCTCATGTAGAGCTTGTAGACTAACGCAGGACACCCATTTTATGGACACTTTGAAGCTGCGGTCTTTCCCTTCACCGGGAATTGTCACTTCAAGCTCCACCTGAGAGCAGAAAAAAGGGCAAATATTAAAAGTTGAGTTCGTTTATTTCTCCTTTTTAAAAGTATAAATGCGGAAACTTTACTCAAGCAGGACTGAGAGGTAAAATACATACTTTATCTCGGCCTATAGGCAAAGGCATGGCAGTGTAGAGGTTCTTTCTTCCATCATACACTGGCTTTCGATCGCCAAAGATCTGAGTTTTAAAGTGCTGGACCATGTGCTCCACAATTTCCCTGAGAACAAAAGAACATTGATCACCACAACACCAAGGTTTATCTCCACTAACTAATCTGGGGAGGAAGAAAAATGGGGGACCTACCGATTAACCCTCCTGGGGCATTTCTCAGGCTTGATGTCAATATCATAGTGATAGACCTCCAATTTGGGAATTTCCATTTCAAAAAAGTTGGCCTGGAGCTTGATTGCCCGACCCATGGTGCCGAAGTCTGGCCTCGGCGGTGGCTTGAACACATATTCTGGCAATGGGGAAGGCGGATCTGAATCGAATGAAGGGAAACAGACTTAGGAATTACGTTGTGCATTACGAAGGCAAATGTAAACTTTGAAAGACTAAGGCCGTTTTCACATGTGTGGCCATGCCAGAACACGGCCAAGAAAATGCACATTTCTTCTGTTCAGATGGTACGTATTTGACCCGTACTGGAATCCAGTGTTTTACTACACCTAAACAGCAGGTGGCAGTATACAAATAATTCCGTAGTTATCCAACAAACAAGGGAGTGAGAAGTACCAACGTCAAAAAATGTAAACAACCTGGTCTACTGGTCAACTGCTACCTGAAGCCATCTACAGGGTGAGTGTTGTAGTAAACCCGCCGTTTTGTAACCTGCTGTGTTACTGTGGGATGCTTGAACAGCGTTGTTTTGGTATTTGTATGGTCGCGAGGTGATTCTGTCATTTCGGCTGGTGGTGTGGTCATTTCCGCGTGGAGCGCGTCTATTGTCTTTAGTACGGCTAGAGTACGGGTTGTGTTCACATGATCCGTCGCCGCTCGTACCTGGACTCGGATACTACCTCCAAGGCAGGTCTCTCTGGCCGTATCCTGGCATGGTCCAGTCTGTGTTCACATGGTACGAAATAAGTGGATTTTGACCAAATATGGTATCCGAGTGCGGACTACCGTACCATGTGAAAACGCCCTAAATCTGGACACCCAGACCCAAGATGAATGAAAACATCTTGTTTGCATGACGATACCACCTCAAAGTAAAATTTCCCATTATCTTACACTTAGGGATAAACGGCAATTGTAAAGTTAATGTAAATGTGGTATGATAATATTTTTGCTTTATAAACTACCTAGTTTCACAAATTCAAGGAATTATCTCCACATTTTATTCAAACAATCAAGACTTGATTATTGAAATATTGGTTTCAGATAAAAGCATAACATTTTCACGGTTTAAGATTTATTCTTATTACTTGTATGATTAACATTCAGAATTTTAGAATCCACAATTATTTGACAATTGTGGAGGGACCATAAACCATATGAACCATCTTCACCTTTAACCCTAAAGACACTTGCTTGCCCAAGTATGTTTCACATATGTAACTTCTGATATTTCAGTCTGTCAGAGAAGACCAAACCCGTGACCACCTTATCTTTGAGCTCCAGCTTTGTTTGCTCCAACAAACTCCCTTAAACGCCCTGACACTTCAGGCATACGATATGCAACACCGGTCACTGTCAAAACTCAAACTACCCACGATGCCACTTGTGCTATTGTTAATTTGTCGGGGAGTCATAATCAAACATGTTGAACGGGTGAGGCAGTGAGATGATTGCCCTGAAAGGTTATCAGATATATTTTAAAGTAACTTTAAATGGGGAAAACAACAACAAAAATGAACTTTTCAACAAATTAAGCTTAAATGTTTTCTAGAATCTGTAAAACTAAAGCTATAATGGTTTAGTCTGAAATAAAACAGACTCAATTCCATGCACATTACTGTGCACTGTACAGAAAGGTGTCCCGGATAGAAATAACATGACAATTAGTTTTAATTGGGATTTTTTTCTTCTAATTTAAGCAGAAAAATAAACGTGTACTTTGGAAGATAATTAAGAAATCATGTTGCTCATATCACCACATTACGGCTGTGGCGAGTTCATACAAAAATTTTGAGCAAGCTTACCAGAGCTCATCGACCCAGAGGAACGTGGTCCCTCCGGAACCTCTGTAGCTACAAGGACAAAAATGACATGTTATAAATGCAGATAAAAATTCATTTACATATTTAAAAAAATTGTACATGTAAACAGATATTTACATTTTTAGACAGCGTGCTGCAAGACCATGAAAAATAAAAAGTGCAGCTCATTTTAACCCCATTTATTTTAAGATACACTGCCTTCTTATCGCTTGTGCAGCACCGCCATTCACAATGAAGGGACTCTTATCAGTGAACAAGCAGAACATATGAACTATGCTGGTAACTTAAAATTATTGGATCCACCCACCTGACTGGAACTTCAGTTCATACGTCTTAGAATGAGCCAAGAGAATTCCTCTTATTAAAAACATTAAAGGGAAATGTCATTTAAAGAAAAATGATTAGCCTTAATATTGTTTTTTTTTCTAAAATGTGTGATAATTTAGAGTTCGGTACAAACAATCCGTTTGTTTTTGCTTCATTCGTCCTTTTGCAGTTTCGGTTTTATCATAACTATATTTTCTTCACGTACAAAAAGAGTTCCTCTGTCACAAAGCATTTGATTGACAAGGTATGCAAGTAGGCCACTTTGATAACGGATGATGAACAGGAGTATGACCAGAGTGGTCCATGAGAATCCAAGCCAACTGAAATGTGGCATCACATATAATAACACAAAAATGAGATTTTTAACATTCTTATAGCTATCTGTCAACATAATAAATCAAAAAACTGTTTAATAAATGGAGAAATAAAGAGACAAAATGCAAAAGTTTATCGCATGGTTATTAAGTGCTTTGTATACAAGGTACAAATTAATAATAAAATGGAAGTACAAACTGACAAAATAACAGGGTTACAAATTCAAGAGGCTGAATTAAACTGAAACCTTTTATATAACTCATCAATATTCAGGCTGTAAAAAAAAAAAAATACACTGCAGTGGTTTAGGGGCTTATACCTCCATTCTGTGATAGTTTTTTTTAGCTCTGTGCTACTCAGCATCTTAAAAATCACAGATAACTGCTATTGGAAAACAACTTCATACAAGCGTTTTCAAGTAAACGATTTGTTTACTTTGGTTTCTTGGACACAAACTGATCCTAGTAGCCATCCAGGTTGAACATCAGCCTTCTTACCGGTATGCATGATGTTTTTTCCAGTTTGATTTTTATCCTTATTCAGTCTTCCACATTTCTAGCCGGTTCCAAACTCAAAACGAACAGTTTTCTTCCAAACAGAATTCCTTTTAGGGGGTTAATATATATATATATATATATATATATATATATATATATATATATATACACACACACATTTAATTAGAATGTTTAATGATATTAATGCATTCAGATGCTGTTTACGACAAAACGTGCCGTCTTTTAAAAATGCACTATCATTTGATTTAAAAAGCGACTAAATTATTACCATATTATACGATTGTCAACTTGCAAATTGTAACGCAACAAGGTAACTAACATTTTTTCGTTGTACAGTATTGGGCTTACTGTATGGGTAGGGGATCAGATTAGAAAGCGTGGTCGGCCGCTAAAAACCGTTTAGAGTACATGCTTAGTGTTTGACGGAAAGATAAAACGAGAAAGGACCCATGGTTGCCTTTGTAGTTTTAATTCAAGAACTGCTTTTAAACTCCTGGAAATGCAGAGGCTAGTTTACTGTGAACAAGTTGCTAAAAACGAGGTGCAGCTAAAGCTAATTTAGCTAACGGCTGCTTGCTGCTAAGTAAGCTTTTCCCTGAATCTAACGCCTGCTAAGAGACAAGCACAGACGCGCTTAGTCAAACAACTACTTTTTTTTATCAACCCGTAAATAAAGTAAGAGGTAAGTTATTGTCAGAAACCACCGAGGTACAACACTTTTGTTTACATTTCCACCAGCCGCATCACCTAGCCGATGCTAACAGTAGCAGCGGTACTTACCTCCAGCAGAATACATTTTGTCGACTTTTCAAGCGTATCGTGGACGTACAGATAGTCCACTTTACAGAGGGCAAACTCCACCGAGCCTCATACGAATCCGAAACGGTGTTTTTATGTCCAACAGCAAGGAATAATCCACGGCTCAGAAATATTTATATTTAGTTAACCAAGAGATAAATATTTGGAGTCTCTCATCCTCGACACGACCCCATCCCCCCAACACACAAATGCGAGAAAAGAGATGGGCAGGAGAGATTGTTCCCGGTCACTTCCGCTTGCGTCGTTCTACCTCCCGTCCTCCTGTCACCCTTAAATTGGTTCCCCTTCCTAAACAAAATGCATTCATGTTATGAAATGTGTTTGTCTTTATTATTTAAAATTTGTAATACATCTTCTCTATTTATTTTTTACTCGCGAACCATCCCAATATTTGCGTATTTTCATATGAGTCATGTATGCAGCTAGCTATGGTTATAACCGCTGTCATCTCAAGGCAAACTTTTATGTAGGTGGGGGGGACTTATCTTGTTAAAGGACCTCTTCGATTACGTCAGACGCAAGCAGCCCGGTCTGAGCGTGGATCAAAATTCAAAAGTACAATAGATTCTCAAAGTTTATATATCTGCCACCCAAATAAATTAAAAACTATTCTGGCGCAGTACCGAACTGAATTTAATGTTGCGCTACAGGAAATTGACTTATCAGTTTATAACTGTTTATTTTAAACAAAGAAAATAACGAAATAAACAGCACTTCATCTCTGCTTGAAAAGTACAAAAGCTGGAACAAGGAAAAAAAAGCAGCTTTTTACAGCTATAACCACCAGTCCAGCAGGGGGCCTCCAAGAGCGGTGGAGTTCTCCTACAGAATATGATAATTTTATGTGTATGTCTTTTTTACAGTCTATGGTGTAGGTATCTTTTTATTTTTTTTAAGTCAACTTCTTTACAGTCAGGTAAGATGACAAAATGTAATAGTACAAAAGGGTACGAAGGACAAAAAGTAACAAAAAGGAAAGGAGAAAGAATACAATAAATAAGGGATCTAACAAAAGATAAATACACTTATGATGTCCGTACAGTTCCATGTTTGCATATAACTAGAGGTTTTCCATAAGTTTGAGTTCCTCAGCCAAGTTGAAGAGTTTCACATCAGTCTTTTTTTCCATATATTTCAGTGATGAAAATAAAAGTCCCAGTTCTTTGTGAAAAGCAACAAAGTTTGGTTTAGTTTTTAGGAATTGTTTTTATGTAGGGTGATATCAGGTAAAATGGGGCATCAGGTAAAACTGGCAATTTAAGGTTGGAGGGTCCCAGCCCCTCTGAAATTTAGAGCCAATGACTGCAAAACATTTCAAACTGTTGTTACAAATATGATTGACAAGTAAAAGGTGATTGGATTGGTTTATGGTTGCTATGGTGGTTTGGGCAATAACTCAAATCAAGACTGCACCAGAAAGCGGTATGGTAAATAGCCTGGCATACCAAATCTATCTAAACAATTATAAGGATGATACATCTATAAAAAATAAACATGGACATAGAAAAAACTGTACACAATATCTGTTTTGATGGCATAAATCAGAAATAATACTGTTAGTTTGGTATATAAACATATTTTTTGAAAAATTGATGTTTTTCTTGGTGGCCCAATTTAACTTAGCCCACTGGGGTTAAATGGGCTACATGGTTTCAGCTAAAATGGGACATCATTTGTGTCACTCAGAAACACACATACATATGTATGTGCGTGTGTGTGTGAGTGTGTGTGTGTGCTTATGTGCGTACACCAGGGATGTCCAAAGTGTGGCCTGGGGGCCATTTACGGCCCTGAGACTGATTTTTCACGACCCTCGACCACCATTTAAGATCAGTACATTCTGAAATTGGTATCACAACACAAATGATTGACGAAGATGGAGACTTTCTTTTTTTGTTGACAAATTTAAAGGATTAGAAAATGTTCCGTGGCATACGTTTTTGCTTTATTTTTCATTTCATTGCGTAAACAACTAATGCAAGAGCAGATGAAGAGACAACCTAACACTGCTAAAAATAACATAATGTCAAAGTAACACTGACCGAAACCCTGTTTTTTTTTCTGCTGGGAAAAAAAAATATTTTTGCTTTAAAATTAGCCCCTCTGAAATGTTTGAAAACGTAATGATTTCTTTTAAAAAGGCAAACCTTGAAAGCCATATGTTCTACCATCCTTTAAAAATCAATGTTCTACAATAATTAGTACTTTATTTGTTTCATTAAAATATTACATGTTTATTTTATTGTTAATCAGGTTAAAAAAAACAAAAAAATATATTCACACTTAAAACAATCTCCTTCAACTTGATGATTTTGGCCCCTGTAGCAAAATGTTTGGACATCCCTGGCATACACACACACACATTTCATTGTAGGTCTGGCTGTATAATTGCTGATGTCCTGCTGGAATGAGAACCTGTACCTCTTTATCAGGTCTTTCGTAGCTCCCTCCTTGCAGCTTTTTTCATAGAGTTGCCCTAGATGTAGCTCTGTCCATCCTCTCAGTGAATCTAAAAGGGTTCACTGTCCCTGCTGAAAGATAACATCCCCAAAATGCGTTGATGATGCTGCCACTTCTTAGTTTACTTTTGGAATGTTTTGTTCAGGGTAATTTGCTGTATCAGTTTACTGCCACAGATAGTGTTTTACATGCAGCTTACTTTTAGACTTACCTAACAAGAGTATCTTCTTGTATGTGTTTGTTGTTGTCTACACATGGCCTGTGGCAAACTGCAAAAAAAAGATATTGTTCTTTCTTCATTATCAAAGTTCATTTTTTTTCTTCCTGTTCTCTAAACCCTCATCCAGTCAATGCAGATGATCACCCGTCCTGCTTTTGGCTCTGCTGCAGGGTCCCTGCTCTTAGGAAGGAGTTGTTTCTTTCCACTATCACTACATGCTTGTTGAGGAAGGGGGGTTGCACTACAATGAAGGTATGATACTGTGCATTAAATGTGGATGATAACACAATCACCCCTTGCTTACTGTGTCCTATCCAGAAAACACCTGTAATCCACAGAGTGACCGTAGGGGTGTGTCATCTCCCTTTTTTGTATATTTTATACACAAATGACTGCAAGAGTGCCTTTAAAAACAGGCACCTCAGTTTTCATATGACACTGTTATATTCAGGCTACTACATGATGGAAAGACTCAACATGCACCTGTTCTTTACTTCTTTACTACTTTGTGAAGCCAGCTTAGTCTTGTTTAAATGCCCAGCATAATAATTGGCAATCAACCAAAGCTGTTATTTGATAGCTGTAACAGGTTGTGCTAAAAATCCAAAACCATCCTAGTCAAAGGCAGTCTCCTTTTAGAAGAACTTGTTCTCCTTCCCTCAGGTCATAGGTAGTGGTTGCCATCAATAAGGTGCAATCCTACAAATATTATTTTGTGCTTAATCAATGTTGACATTGTATTAACTCTTTTATTCCCAGTAATTGAGTGTGAAATTTGTCTTGGCATGCCTCAGCTGTCTTTGCTGTGCAACAAATGTGGAACAATAAAGAAACTTAACAGGGCAACCGTGGCTCAGGAGGTAGGAGCACATCCCATAGCTGGAGGGTTGCTGTTGTGTCCTTGGGGAAGAGACTTCACCCACCTTGCCTACTTGTGGTGTTCAGAGGGCTTGGTGCCTCCAGTGTCTGGCAGCCTTGCTTCTATCATTGTGTGCCAGGGCAGCTGTGGCTAGTATGTAGCTCCCCATCATCAGTGTGTGAATGACTGAATGGGGTCCTCAGGACAAGATAAAACAGCGCAATACAAGTACAGGTTGTTAAACCATTTGCCATTAACTGAACAATTAGCTGCAGCCGCTCTTGAAATCAGGTATTACATTTGCTTTGTAAATGCATACTCTATGGGTGCAGTGAACAAATATAGTTTCTTTTTTTGTATCTTGTTTATTGTTTAAAATCCTCACTCTCTTTCTCCACTTGTCTCACGGACGCCTTTCCTCACTGGTGCTGTAATGGGATACAGCCTGTAGTCCGATTAAGTCAATAAAGTCAATTATCCAATAGGACGAATATCTCACTTCCCCACCTTATTAGAGCAAATCTGACCTGAATCTGTATGGCAACGAGAACTACTTCAATGAAGTCATTCAGATTTGGATTTAATAACATTACTTTCCTTTTTGATTCTAGTGATGATACAGTTCAGTCTGTTTGTATTTACAATGGCAGACTGGTATAAAGTTGTCTCTCCAAGGAATAACAGTCTGTTGTCGTTGACTTTGCAGCAATCGCCCCTCCAAATATATGTTTGAAAGGTTCAGCTCTCTGTCTCCCATGACAACTTTTCACTAATCACAACTTCAGTATTTCATGGATATAACTGCTTGGAAATGCATCGTAATTTGATCATATATTGGAAAAAATCTTAAATAATTGAACTTGAATTTAACATGTTTACTTCATACAAAGTGCGTTGCGATTAATTGTTATGGTTTTCCACTCTAAATTAATAAGGTATAGGCTATATAATTGAATGAAAAAATTATTATAAGGCTTAAACTGTCAGTCTGTATTGTACTACCCCCTTTAATCATAAATAGTCATGGTTAAAAAGCTGTATATAAGTATAATAGAGTAACATTTCAGTTTTATTTTTTAAAAATTAATTGTATGTCTTCTGAATTATATCAAAGGATTCTCATTTTGAGCATAGAAAAATCGTCAGAATTACAAAAAAATGCAGGTTTCAACTCAGTGCTAATGTTTTTAAGTTGGAAAGGGTTCAAAAAGCAACAATTACAATAATCCTGATTTTCATTTAGAGCTTTAGTTAATATTAGGATGTTCTCCATCAGTGTTTTACATTGGTGTTGGGTTCAAGTGGAATTAATGCTGGAATAGAAGGGCTATTGTACAGAACCAAGAAAAGTTGGGACAGTGTGAAAAACAGAAATCAAAAGCAAAAAAGAAAGCCATGATTTCTATATTTACTTAGACTTGTGTTTCATTGCAGACAATATTTACACAAAATACTTACTGTTTTGTCTGGTCAACTTCATTTAATTTGAAAATATACATCCTTTCAAGTCATTCAGACCTGCAACACATTACAAAAGAAGGTTGGGAAAGGAGCAGTTTAGGGCTAGTAATCAGGTAAATTGTTTAAATAATGATGTGACTTGAAACAGGTGATGTCAACTGGTGATTGTAATTATGATTAGTCACAGCAAGGCAGCATCCAAAAAAAGTCTAGTCCTTTAAGAGCAAAGATGGGCCGAGGATTCCCAGTTTACCAATAAATATGGGAGAAAATGATTGAAATGCTTAAAGTTTTAAAAGCAATGTTCGTCAAAGAAAGACAGGAAGAGATTTGGATATTTCACATTCAACATTTCATAACTGATTCAAGGAATCTGGAGTAATTTCAATGCGTAAAGGACAAGAGCGCAAACCTAAGCTGAACAACCATGATCTCCGATCCCTCAGCCGACACTGCATCTAAATCATCATTTATCTAAATGCGATTTCACCGCATGGTCTCAGGACTACTTTGGCAAACCTTTGTCAAGTACCATGATATGTAGTTAGATCTCCAAATGCCTGTTAAAACTGTAATGTGCCAAAAAGAAACCCTATGTTAACAGTGTCCAGAAGGGCCGTCAACTTCTCTGGGTCCTGAGGCATCTGAGATGGACATTCACACAGTGGAAACACGTACTGTGGTCAGATGAATCAGTATTTCTGGGATTTTTTGGGGGTGAAAAATGGACGCCTTGTGCTCCATACCAAAGAAGAAAAGGATCATCCAGACTTTTATCAGGAACATGTCCAAAAGCAAGGGGCTGTCATGGTATGGAGTTGTGTCAGCGCCCTGGGCAAAGGTAACTTGCACTTCTATGATGGCATCATTTATGCTGAAAAGAGCAGAGAGATTTTGGAGCACAATATGCTGCCTTCGAGAAGACATCTTTTCCAGGGATGCCCATGCATATTTCAACAAGACCTTGCAAAACAACATTCTGCAAATTACAAAGTCCTGGCTGCAGAGGAAGAGGGTACGGCTACTTGACTGGCCTGTCTGTAGTCCCGACCTGTCTCCAATACAGAATGTGCCACATTTTGTAGTGCCAAAATACTATAACGAAGAACCACCTTAACACTTGTTTGTTGGAAGAATGGGACAAAATTAAACAAAATTAAACCTGAAATTATTAATAATTTCATTGTCTTCAGTCCCTAAACATCTTTTAAGTTTTAAAAAAAGGAAAGACAACATTTGACAGTGGCAAATGCTTTACTGTTCCAACTTTTTAAATTTCTTGCAAGAACCAAAATTGGAATGTACGTTTATTTTGGAAAAAAAAATAAAAAATTAATGAGGAACACATTAAATGATATGATGTTGTATTGTTTTCAATGTAATAAAGGTAAAACATAGTTTTAGAAGTTACTGTTTTCAGTTTGATTTCAATTTTACATGCAGTTCCAACTTTTTCTGATTCGGGGTGGTACATATAGAGATGCTAATCTTACAAAAATATTTTCAAAGCTCAGTTATCCATTTTTCCTGTTGTTGCTTCAGTTGTCGCACCGTATTTTTCCACGTGTGGGCGCTGTTCACCGCTAAATTGGCTGATTGGCCTTGTCTTTTGTGTGCCTTGCCGCTGAAATAAACCTAACACGGTGTAAAAATATATTCACAGCCTAATTTTAAGAAATTTGATGATGGTGTGCAATAGGTCATTTAGGAATGATAATCGACTTTTTTCAGACTCCTGCAAAAAACGATCAAATCACAAACAATACATGTACGTTGCATTTTTTTTTAACCTTCATCTATTTTCCTTAATTAAAACATAGTAAAAAAGTGCAGTAGGCTACATTAGAAGTTTAAATCAAATAAAAAAATGCCTTCGCATTAATTGCACCCCTTCATTAATATATGAATACCGCAGTACTACTACATAGCCCCAGTGGTTTCCCCTTCATAAGAAAGCTGGCGGAGTGAACTGGGTGTAGCTGTGTCTGTGTGCGCCTTGGCCAATGGTACCAGATCCTCCCTGCAGTGCGTAAGAGTGCGATTCAGGATTTAACCAAGTCTTTGCTGCGCGGCTGGCTGCAGTCTTCACCAGAGCAGCGACGACCTGAGAGCCTCCCTACACAATGAGAGCATAATCTGCACAACGCTTTGGAACCAGACTATATATATATTTTTTATACTTTTGTTCATAAATAACAGAAACCCACGCGTTTTCCACCCTTCAAACGATGACCGGAGTTTTCGACCGGAGGATCCCGAGTGTGAAGCCCACCGATTTCCAGAGTTCCTTCCAACTCTCCAGCATGCACCATCCGTCTCAGGAATCTCCAACTCTACCCGAGTCTTCGGCCACGGATTCTGGATACTATAGCCCCGCTGGTGGGGTCCCTCACGGCTACTGCTCGCCCAGTTCGTCGTCGTCGTACGGGAAGCCCCTGAACGCCTATCAGTACCAGTACCCCGGTATGAACGGATCTGCTGGGAATTATACGACAAAATCCTACAGTGATTACAGCTCGTACACGACCCCCGCGTACCACCAGTATGCCGGGACTTACAGCAGAGTTCAAGCCCAACCGAGTCCACAAGGTACGGGCCTAAATAGTTTTTCGCTTACGTAAAAATGGATTTGAGTTACCAAAGAAAATTGTACTAAATGCTATTTTTCCCGTATATTCCTTCCAAAATGATCCGTGCAATTTGAAATAGAATTACTGACTAATTTTAACAATGACCCAAAAGGCAAGATAGGGATTTCAAATAGGAAACTGTTTTTGTGAAGTTATTGAGAAAACGCAGTGTTTCTTTCAGTTTGTCGCAATTTGGCAAATATACACATTCTTTGTTTTATTTATTTCAGAAAAGGACATAAGCGAGCCTGAAGTGAGAATGGTGAACGGGAAGCCGAAGAAAGTGAGAAAACCCCGAACAATTTACTCCAGCTTCCAGCTGGCCGCCTTACAGAGGAGGTTCCAGAATACGCAGTATCTGGCGCTGCCAGAGAGAGCCGAGCTTGCAGCCTCACTGGGACTCACACAAACACAGGTGGGATTTTATTTATTTACTTTTTAATATTTACTGTTTAAAACTGTTTTCTTTTTCTCTTGGAATAATAATGTTTTGCCTTAATTGCTGCTTATGACTCATTTTTACTTAACTGTGCATTAAAATAACCCCCAAACATGGCAGTATTTATGCTAACAAGCTTTTTCTTTTATTTCGTTGTTGTTGTTTTTTTCAAATCCAACTTTCAGGTCAAAATTTGGTTCCAGAACCGGAGATCGAAGATGAAGAAGATCATGAAAAACGGCGAGCTTCCGCCAGAGCACAGCCCCAGCTCCAGCGACCCCATGGCCTGCAACTCGCCGCAGTCCCCGGCCGTGTGGGACACACAGGGCCCATCCAGGTCTCACAGTTTACAGGCGCAGAGCATCAACGCGGCGGCCTCTAACTTTCTGGACAACACGTCAAATTGGTACACCTCAGCCGGCAGCTCCATGCCCCCCCACCTTCAGACCCCGAACTCGATACAGCACTCGTTGGCTCTTGGAGCTGGGACGTTATATTGAAAAAAAGAAGAAAAAAAAGAAAACAAAAGAAGCAAAATAACCCCTCCTGATGTTTTTTATTTTTATTATTATTATTATTATTTTTCTATTTTTATTTCCTTTTTTTGGGACTCGTGTTCACATTTCAGAGGAATATGCAATGTATTTCATGGCAGTCATAGAGGAAACGTGTAAAATGTGTAAATGTGTGCATGTAATTTATTGCATTTTGGAAGAATATTAAACGTTTAAATGGACAGTGGAGCTTTGAAACCTCCCGCCTCCCTTCAGTATCTTTTCTTCTCAGGCCTGGTCAATGTAATTTGAAATAAAATAAGAAAAAGGACAAAAAAGCTTCGAAAAGAAAAAGATAAAAGTAGTGCTCATTAGTTGACATATACACTGCTGTATTGAGATAAATAACAACTGCATTAAATTTTAGAATTAATTCATTATAGTCGATTTACCCCCCCCTTTTTTTATCTATTTTTATGTTTACAAAAGTGCATATACTATGTTTGTATAAAATAGACCCCAATCTTGGATGAATCTGACGCATTTCTCTGTAAAATTTAGTCCTTTATTAAGTCGCACGTTTTTTGACAAGTTCGAAAATCATCATTGTAGCCTAAATTAATTATAGAGGGCGCGCAACATTATTTGTTACCGGTTTTCACAGGGGTGAATTACTGTGATTTCTGCAGCATTTAATTTAACATATAGACTGAGGTATTTCATAATGAATTTACATTGCTTTTTTGTAATGAATGGGGTTTATTTTACCTCATTTCTATTATATTTTTATACATCAAGATGCTATGAGCAACTATTATTATTATTATTATTATTATTATTATTATTATTATGTGATCTATGAAAAAATATTCTTACTCGTTTTGCGTCTCAATATAACGGCTGATTTGGGGCTCTTTAAACCTATTTTCAGTTCCCATGTTTAAAGAAACTAGCCTACCCGCTCGTCGCTGCAGACCGTCTGCAGCCGGTCTAGCTTTGTGTTCCCCTACAATTATACTCGCTTTGAATGGCAGAGAGGAGGCGATGGGAGAAGGGGGCGGTACGGAGATCTGAGACAATCCGCATTCCTGTGGGGGTAGAGCGGCTCCAGCGCTCCGCCACTCCCGCGTACTCAGCCCACCTTCCGGGGGGAGGAAAAAGAAAAGACAATGAAAAAAGGGAGACATGCTAGATTTTTAGTAACAGACCAACACATGCGCTGTTTGCAAAAAATAGGAATAAAAGTGTAAGAATGAGGGGCGTTGAGACTATAATTAAATTTAAGGGGAATATGTTATCAAGGGTCACATGAGTGAGTTTGCGCAGGTGAACATGCTGCAGTATGCACGCACAATACTGCATCTGACCAGCGTTGACCTGTGCATGTTCCACCTGACACACAATCCTGCTACCGATTGCAGCCTGCATGCACGCACATGCACTCTGATGCAAAGTGCCGCAGACAATGCTTCCTTCAGTCTAAAGCCCTGCGGTGCCTTTCTGTTGCCCTTATTTCGGCTGCAGGTCAAATAAAGCGTCACAAACAAATCCATCGCGGGTCACTCCAGAAATTTAAGCCCTAGACGTGCACGCTTTTTTTTGCACAATCTCGCGTCCACGTCTGTTTCTTTCCAAACACAAACACACAAACGCTCTCAGATGCGCAAACTAGAGGTGCCATTACATCGAGAGAGCTCCCCCGTTTATTTTCAACCGAACATTTTCCACTCAGCTAGACCCCCATCCAACCTTCCATCACCCCCCACCACAGTTTTTGCAAATCGAGTCTAAATAATGACAGTTAAGCTTTACTGGACAGCTTCAACTGTAACACTCCACAATAATTATTCTGCAGGATTAGGGGGCCTCCATTATCATAATCTGGACATTGACAATTACCTATAATTTGCAAAGATGCGCTTGGTTCTTGATTGCAGAGAGGGCTCTATTTTTTTCGAGCTCGCCATCACTAAACAGTGACAGTAATAACAGCTAATTTTGCAGGCAATATATATAAGAGCTTACCAGGGTGTGCAAACACACTTTCCCACCTGGATTTTGCTTATTCAACCAGCAGCGGTAAAGCAGCGCAGTGCGGGAGCCTTTATTTTTTGGTGGCGGATAGAAGCGAAGGTAAGCAAGAATCTTACACCTTCCCTGACCGTCTCAACTCTCTTGATTTTCAAAATGTGAAGAACCCTGCAAGAATTCATAACTTCAGTACTTGGGAAAATATGAATTAAGAATTATTTTATTGAAGACTAGACGGCCTGCTCAGGCTTTAAATGTATGAGGCTATATTGAGGTCGACATGTCCGGTTTTTTAGGCTTTGAGATTTATACAGCTGTACATCAGGTGCTGCTGGATCTCAGGATGCAAGTGACACACCATTCTCTGCAACCACACCCCCATCGGCTGCATCCTCAAATATCTATCTATCTATCTATCTATCTATCTATCTATCTATCTATCTATCTATCTATCTATCTATCTATCTATCTATCTATCTATCTATCTATCTATCTATCTATCTATCATCTATTCAAAAATATGCAGCACATTTGTTTCTGCAAAAACGTTTTTTTTTTCTTTTTTTGCATTTCTCTCAATGCGCCAAACACTCTCTTTATGAGCTGTGTTGATGTTTACTCGACCGCAGCAACTAGCTCCCTGCAGCACGGTTATACATATGGTCCCCGTACCCAACCGTGGGGACCCCCGTGCAGGTAAAAAGAAGCAGAATAAGCGCCAGTGGGACATCCGCGACTTTGACAGCTGCATGGAGCCTTTTTTTCCCCCGTAGATTCGTAATTTCAGATAATATCCCGAGCCGTGCGCCTTCTCCTCTCTCTGACAATTTGTATATGAATAAACGAATAATCCCCCCCGCCCCCCCACCCCTTTTGTTCCATCCGTTGCTACCTCAAATCCAAATAAAGATGGCTTTTTAGTATTAAAAGTGGTAGAAAATTACAGGTAATTATCTTTGACGGTAAAAACGCTGTAATCAGCGGGGCTACATCAAAAATTACCCTAATTATGCCTGCATTTATGAGAATAGAGGGGTGGAAAAGAAGAGAAAAAAAGGCTCACTTGGATAAAAACCCACAAATTGTCCCAAATATCTCCTTCATATTGAACGCTGCTGCAGCTGGCTGCTTTGTTCAAGCATCGATCCCTGTGGAGCTTGGCATTTTAGGACGGAGGGAAGGGAGAAAACATTTTGTCAATACTTCTAATAATTGAGGGTGAAGCGACAAGATGAGCTGGACCTGGAGCAAATGTCTTTCGTGGTAAGTTAATTTCCTTTGGCGCTGAGTGAGTGCATTTTATTTTATATACTGGCGTTTCTTCGTCACCCCACTGAGTTTATCTAAAACGTTTGATGAAATGATTTTTTTTTTCCGCTGAGCTCCGTGTTATAAATTTGTATTCGCCAGTGTGATGCGCTGATGTGATGTTGGCTCAATATAAAAACCATTAAAAGGGTCTGAGATGAATACAGTTTTTTTTCTTGTTGATGGAAATCATGCAAACAGCAGGCGTCTTGTTGTGAGTCACGGTTTTACTCATTCTGACAAAACATAAAAAGTGTATGTACAACTAAATTCGCAGAATATATTTACAGACAATTTTGCTTGGTTTTGCATGTTGGAAAATAAAACAATAAAATGCAGTCAGGGGTGTTATGATGGCAAAAGAAAGGGGTTTTCTGTGCATAATGGAGCACAGATATGGTGAGCAGTCTTTGCCTCCAACGTGGCCCCCAAAATTGTCACTGTAATATTTGGTATATTCAGATGTAGACATGAATGAAAGCATGACAAAAAACGTGCCAACTGAACAGCCATGTACGCTTGAAAACAATGATAAGTCCCCTTGTTTGTGTCCCTGCACCGAGGCTTGGCTGGTTTAATCCTCCAGCAGAGGAGCAGCACCCTCTCGCTCCTCTCCAGCGTCCAAATTGTAGGCTACGTTGCGAAAAAAGCACTGCACGGTGAGGAGATCCCGCAGAAAAGGGCCTCAATGCAGACAGCTTTTACTGACCCCTGTGTTTGGCCCTAGCCAGTCTATCTCTGCATTGAGTCTTGATGTGGAGACGAGTACCAATGAGAATAGCCGGGCATGTAGCTGTTGGCCGGCATGTTCACTCCTTTGGAAGAGGCAGAGACGTCCCAGATCGGAGGGATGGTTGGGGAGCGCGGGGATAAGGACATCGAACCCGGAATGGGGTCGCTTTCGTGTGGGTTGCTGCCTTGCTTTAACAGCTTCTTGAACTTCGACCTCTTGTTTTGGAACCAGATCTTTACCTGCAGGACAAGAAGAAATAATCTTATTGAGTCAGCATTAACAAATTATTACTTGGGGTTTTATGTTTAGGCACTATGGCTTTCTGCCCGGGGCAGCCAGTTATGTGGGGGCGCCTCAAAGGAGAATTCTATCATTTATGACTTGACTAAATTAAAGGGGTATGAGTTATTTAACGAATCAGCGTTGCATTTGAGAATCTCTACCTCCAAGTGATCGTCATTTACTCTAGTTGTAGCTCCGTTGGATTATACTGCATTAAAAATAAATGTATATTAATTAAATATTTCTTCTATTTTACGATGAAAAAAAGCCGTTTTAATGCTTTATTTGCATTAGAGGAACGTTACAATTAGACTACATTGATGGGTGATAAGGTCAAATCCATTAAAAATATATATTTTTTAACAAAGCCTAGTGGTGTTGTATGTTTCTGTGTATGTCATCAGAAGTACAGGACATTCATGATGCAGAGCTGCAAATATCAATTGTTGAAATATGCGCCTTACCTGGGTTTGTGTCAGTCCTAGAGAAGCCGCCAGCTCAGCACGCTCTGGCAAAGCGAGGTATTGGGTTTGCTGGAAACGGTGGTTCAGTGCTTGGAGCTGCAAACTGGAATAGATCGTTCGTGGCTTGCGAATCTTCTTCCCCTTCCCATTAAACCGAATCTCCCCGTTTTCAATCACTGTCGTTTTCTGCTGCTCTGCAACAAAAACAAGCAATGCTATTAATCCAAAAATGCCACACAAAAAGACAGAGATAATTCTTTAAGTTCTCTGAAGAAAAAAAATCAGATGCAAAAAAAAAAAGAGAGAGAAATTGCTGCTGATATAACATTCACGTCTCTCTCTCCCTCTCTTTCTCTGGATTTCCACTGCAGCCAACAATCCTCATGTGCTGTCATATTTAGGATATTGCTGGTAATGACATGTCAATTAAATGCTAATTACAACATTTGAGGCGTGCAGGCTGCCTAATTTTCACGAGTAGTTGGTGAGGATTGCGTGGTCGAGATGATCACACCCATGGCATTAAATCAGGGTTTTGTGGAGGGGAGTGCTGGAAAAAACACAAATAAGCAACAAAGAAGCAGGCGAACAAGGCTGAGTCAAGATTTATCCGGCGCGCTTTTACGCACGGCTGGAAAAAAAGATCGCTCCAGGCGTCGGATCATTGGGGTAAAAAGGTTCGATTCAGGCCACTAGAGCTTAAAACAGGTATGCCGCTAATTGCAATTAGATGGGCAAGGCCGGAGGGGGTCCCTTACCTGTGCCGTCTAACCGCGTCTGTCCTCCCGCGTTGTTGTGATAAGACGGCAGGTACGGGCTGTGGTGCGGATGGCTCACGTAAGGGTAAGGTAGCGACCGGTTGTAGGTGTTGGTCCCGGGGTACGCGGTGCTGTCGTGCTGGTGGTGAGCGTGCGATCCGGAGTGGAGGCAGTGCAGCGGGTAGTGGCCGCCGGCCATTGACGGGGAGCTCTGCTGCGAGTGCGACTGCTGCCCAAACTCCATGAACGCGGACTTGGACGAGTCCTGAGCCTCCAGACCGTCAGCCATCGTTGTCATGGTCATCATCGAATTTTCTGCCTTGAGAGCGCTCACCCCCACCCCCTCCTCTCTCAAGACCAAATCGTTTTTCGCTCTCTCGCTGTGCTGTTGTCTCTTCCTCCCTCCTTTCTCCTATTAACACCCCAAATTTCCCGATGCCGTCTTTATCCCCCCCACCTCTCTTGTCCCGTTGTATTCTCACCCAAAGTGGCGGAAGGTAAGCATAAGTTAAGGGAGAGATTTTAAGGTGGATTCTGTTAAAATTGAGCCCTCGCTTGCAGACTTGAGGCAGACACTACAAGTAAAATGGTTTGTATCCAAAGGGCAGCGCCTCCCGATTGGTCATCCGGCCCAACGTCATCAGTGCTCTGCGCTTTTACGGAGACTTGAGCTGGAGTTAACCCATGTTACCAGCTCCCACCACATATGCGGGGGGAGAAAACAATATGTGGTTGGGAAAGACGTCTAATTCCAATAGACAAGCGTAAAAAAAAACTCCGGCGGATGAGCAGAGGCGAGTTTTTTCGTTCTTCTTTATTGGCATCATAGCTGGAAATTACGCACGACGCGTAACATTGAGCACACTTTAATAAAACCAGATGAGGTTGCAGAATGTATGTATCCATTTTAGTTAGGTCACCCCCCGATCAAGGGGCTAATTAAATACCAGAAAGCATTTCAGGATATTAGATTGAACCAAACAAAGTATGGAACACCTCAGGAAAATAGTAATCCTTTAAAAGGATGCTTTATTTGATAAATGTACAATTTTTTTCTAAACGATTGTTGATATAAATTATTATTATTATTATTATTGTTAGTAGTAGTATTAGTAGTAGTAGTAGTACAAATATCTTATAATAATTTCCAAAACTGTCAATAAAAGATAATAGAATAAATTATTATTATTATTATTATTATTATTATTATTATTATTATGCTACTTTTTTGTATTTAGGACAGTCTGCTTTGATGTCGTAAATTCAAATGCCCCCTCTTTACGCCCCCTAGCTTTCCCCCCAAAGTTACATATAGGCCTACATTATAACAGGAGCTACTGACCATATGATTAAAGATCCCTCAAATGATTAAAAATGCAGCACATGTGACGCATCAAACAACAATATGCCTGAGGTACAATAGGTTATATTTGCAAAAGGGAAGGGTGGATACCCAGATAAACTGACAGTCTCTTTTATCCCGTTTGTAACACGAGGCCTGAGGTCCTCAATATATGTAAATTATACACCTTGCGTCTCAGGGCTGTGATGTTCGATTAAAAAAATAAAATGATTAAGGATAAAGTCGTAATTTTCCTCTGTAGTGCTATTGTCGGTATTACAATTCTATTATGTTTTTTTAACACTTTCAGCATTTTTTCTGCATTTATAATTTCACAGGAAGAAAAAGAAGGGAAAAAAGCGATGAAAAAATAATTACGCCAGCAATCAAGTTACTGCGAAAACCTATTTGATTAGCGGGCCACACTTTACTCAAATTGCAGCTATAAAATTAAGAACAATTCGCCTGTAATGATTATGGACTTGGATTTATTTTGGGGAGGGTGGAATAAAAGTGGATATAGCATAAATTATCCCCTAATTATACGCCAGTGTGGCCTCAATTATCCTCTTATCAAAAATGGTTGTCTAAATGCAGCGTTTAGTTTCAATTTTTCCCTTTTTTCTCTCCTCCTGAAACAAGAACTTGGTACCTTGCTATTATCGTCATGCTACGGATGTTATTTACTTTGTGGGATTTAAAAAGTGCGCAAGCCTGCCGGATTATCATTTTCCCGGAGCGCAGCAGACTCAATGAGACGCGCAGAGGCAGACCAAGTGTGCAGAAGATACAGAATTTTTGGATTGGATTTATTTGGAGTTTTTTGTTTTGTTTTTCTTTATGTTGTTTTTCTTTTAATCCAGCCAATCATGAAGGGCTGCAGGTAAGAACATCCTTCGTTGTTTTTCTTTTGTTTTCTTTACCTATTTCTTAACGATAACCATGCTGATAAATTATTTGACTGCGTTTGACAATCCGGGTTTGCAAAGCCACACTGGCCTTGTTGAAGTCTGCACGCCTCGGTCACCCCTCAGTGATCTAACACAGTGGCCAATTCCCCCTAGTGCCGGTGTTCCACTTGGACACGCAGAGGAGAAACCAGATCCTCTAGCCTTTCTAATCGGCTATTGAGTGCTACTACAAAGACATACATGCTTTGCAGCAATGTGGCTTGCTTCCCTATGGGTTGAAAAAACGCGGGGTTCGATGAGTATATGAGACATCCTCTCTTTTTTTTTTTTTTTTTTTTTTTTGCTGCATCGTTTGTCCTCACCGGGCGGGATTATTACATCGCTGGGCAACAGTGCGAGATTTTGTTTCTTGTGCAACACTGAGATGAAGGTTTAAATCACGAAAGGACCTTGATGTTTGCTTAAACATCAATGACACATGTGCAAGATGTTGCCTGTTGCACGACTGCTGAAAACATAAATCTAAATGACAATCTAATAATGAAAATAAATGAACAGCTTTTGTTGTTGAAACTCAACATTAATATTACACATGGTAATAATACAAATTATTATTATTATTATTATTATTATTATTATTATTATTATTATTATTATAAACAGTAGTAGTAGAAGAAAAATAAGCTAAAACCGCAAAGAATAAGCATCTAACCAAATTTAGAAAATAAACAGCCTACATAATAATTGCTTTTTAAGTCAGAAAGTCAGGCTTTTATCCAGGTGCGGCTATAGAATGTTTTTAAACGAGCAGGGAGCTAGTAATAGAAGATTTACATAACAAAACTAAAAGCCTTCTAACACCAAATTTTGGGGAGTTTTATTTTTATGTAGGCATTACACCCTTAGCCCTGCTAGAGACTTTTTCTTATTGTTGCTGTTGTTTTTAATAAACGGCACACTAATAAGGTCACACATATGGCAATACGAAAAGGAATAAATAGACAAATAAAATTAGCTGTTCTCAAAATGTGGGCTGCAACATCCTTTATTCATAGTAATGCAAAAATTGTTGACATACTGCCATTGCCAGCCCTCCATTCCCCACCCTTGGTGGAGCCCCTGATTGTATCCTCTCGGTCCACAGTTCACCTGCCGTACCCTGCTTCCCGCTGTTACCCTTCTAAAAGATCCTGATTTATAGCATCGCACAGCCTCATCCGCGGAGAGTCATTATTTCATATTTTGCAGCGTCAAAGTGTCAATCACAAAATCAGCCGCTGTAGATCTAAATCACTCCGTCCCTAAGTAGATGATTGACCTTCAGAACAATCAATGCCCGCGGTGGTTTGACAGAAGTGGTCTTCATATCCAGCTGTCTTCTGCAAACTCTGATGAATGACTCTGAAAAATCACTTCTTGGATCCCACTGCTGGGGCCGGATCAGACCCCGGGATTTCCCTGACACCCACTGTTTGCCACGGGACATGTGAAAACTGAGAGCATTTACATTTAGGAGTGAATACTGCATGACGTCGTTTTGTTTTGGGGTATATGGGACAGGCAACTTTATCGTCAGACTGCACATGGATGCAGTAATTCATAGAAGACGAGACTGATTTATGCACATACTCAGTAAAAAAAAACACAAGATTTAAAACAGTCCTGGATGATCCCTCTTGTCTCATTTTCTCATTTCCGAATGCATCTGGCCGTATGTGTTAATTATATTTGAAAATTAACATGGATCCTGTAAAGACACGGTTCAAAATTGGAACAAACGGCTGCGCGGCAAACGGCATATGCGGTAACTGTGACAGCATTTGAGTGGGCCAAATTCCCCGGAATCCCTGGGAACGGGGACGAACTTAAACAACGTGTCCTCTTCTGTGTCACAACCTAAAGCCACAGGCGTCGACACGCTCCCCATCTCTGGCCAGAGAAGACGCGCGAACGCACACCGCAACGCAGCTGTCACCAAAATGTCGGAGGCACCCAAGGCACATGTGAACAAAGCTGCTGTATTGGCCCCCAATATAAAGATATTTAAACTTATCATGAATGAGAATATATAGGTCAAAATGTAGGAGTTTTTATGTATTTGTTATTAAATAAAAATAATATTTTATTCAAGAGTTTAAATAATTGTAAGTGCAATTATTATTATTATTATTATTATTATTATTATTATTATTATTATTATATATAAGCTACTTGCAAGACTTCTGTAAATTCAGTCAGGGTATGTTTTGATGAAGCTCGTCACCTATATGCACACTGATAATTCTTCGCTTTGGCCAACTTGTTGGAAAACATGACTTATTCAAGATAAAATCTACACTCCCAAAACAAGCAACCACGCATACATGCTTCTGGTGTCATCACAAAAAGCATTAGGGAGAGTTCAAGTTCTTTTAGTACACCCACTTGCACTTTTCTTTTAAGCTTCCCGTTTTTAATCAAATGTCTCCTTCATGTGTATTCTGCCCATAATGTTGACTATTGACAGTCAATCAACTTTGTTCTAGTGCCAAATGTGACGTGATTACTCACATGCACAAATACAAAAACCGAATAAATTTTTTTTTTTAAATTGCATTTTGTGAAATATTCATATGAAATATACCTCATTACCCAACTGTGTTGTAGTGTCAGCGGACATTTGTCTAGACAAAAAATAACAAAGAAAAATATATTTAATGTTGCTTTTTTTAATCAAGTCTGCTTCTTGTATCTGTGCAGGAGTCGCCTTTTATGTACAATTTGGCTGTAAATTGATCAATAAATAAAGCACACATTTTATTTCCCTATTAAACTGTACAAGCTCGAATTGGGGCCTCAAATGAAATCCTGCTATGCCCCCCAAGCCATCTTTGGCACTATGATCAATGTGACCAAACTCTGGGGTATAGAACCCTTAAAACACCCGCAAAGAACCGTCACCGATCCATGCACAAATGGTGACTTTTATCTCTCCTTTACGCAGGTAAGTTACGCAGGGCGCACTAATGCAAATCCATTTAGGCCAAGCTTTGATGTGTTTTGTTAAAGCGTGCAACTACACCAAGGAGAATTAGTGTGGTTTGGTCATAAAGCAAAACATGCAGCGCACCCACGGCGGACGGCTGTTTACCATAAGTTTAGCATCATAAATAATGCACTCCTGGCATTATCTCGCAAGCAAATAGCAAAATTGGCATATGCATGGCCCCAGGTGCAGGCGAGAGAGGGGCCTTCAGATGGACCCAACGTAGCGTGCTCGAAGACGAGTTATAAATGACCACAAAATAAGCAGCGGGGCCTGCACCCCTGAGTCTTCCCAGCCTCTCATAAACTAATGGATTTAATTTGGCACGGCTGAAGCTGCGCTGGTCTCACTCAGGGTAGACCATGCTCTAATTAAGGCTGCTCATTTCACTTGTCGCCTGATGCTGTCGTTTGCAGCGGGCAGATAGGGAACTTGGGGACGATGATGGGGGTGTGGGATTGGTCCAAAAGCCACCCTTATAAATTTGATATATATATATATATATATATATATATATATTACAAATGGCCAGCAAATTTATAAGGGTGACTTTTGGACCAATATAGCCTTTTTATATTCGTGTTTCACAGTAATTAATTTGTAATGATCAATTTTGCATTCTCTAACTGCATTTTCTAATCGGATTTTGGTTTCACTGTTGTAGTTGTGAGTCGTTGATTGGTTGATTTAATGTATTTTTTAATTTCTCCATGCCATACAACTTTTAAATATTAAAAAATATATTTTAAACTCCTGAATCTCTCACCGCCTGCCTTTGGATCTGGTCAGCATTTGGAATTCTCCAAAGGGAACCCCTGGTGTAGCCTATTGCATGTTGGGATCCACCTGGCAGCGCAGTTAGCTTTCTGCCATCTTTAACGTGGTGTTTAAACACACATTATATTCATTGTTGTTTCCAAAATGTTGAAATGAAAAGAAGAATTAAATGAATAAGTGCAGCAGACTACTGGGTTTTTTTCTCTCCCTGTTTATAGCTAAAAAGAACTCAATGTTTTATGCTCAAATTTGTGCAACTATTACATAGCCTATATTTTAACATTTTATTGTTTTAAATATTTTTACATGCAACACCCAGGTCTGCAGTATGGTGTACATCATGTTCTAAACAAGAAGACTCTATATGAAGGAAGCGGATCTGAATTTTATGCTGCATGGTGACAAATAAGAGCAGTGCAGGCCGGCGGTGCAGCACAGTCCTCCTTTCCCCCTCTCGACTTAATACGCGACATTATTAGGTCTGACAGCACAGTGGTCGGTCTTGAAGGAGAGGATTTGGCCGCTAGATGACAGACAGGAAGGCCAGCAATCATGGGCTTCTTTTTTTTATCCGAATGTACTGTTCGATGCCGTTTATCCCTGATGATAGAAAATTGCTCTGTTGCCAGGACGCTGCCGACGAGATAGAGGGCAGGAGCAACATTTCCATTTTCCAGATTGAAAAGCCATTGAAATGAATTAGTACCACAAAAAAAAAGACAAAAAAGGGCAGGAAAATGAGAAAGAAACTCATGGTAAACAAAAGGGGAGCAAACAAAGATACAATTTTTCCTTTTTGCCAAGAATGCACCCTCCTCTTTTTTCTCTCTCCTTAGTTTATTTTTTTCTCTTGCTTTAGTCCAGCAGAATGAAGGTTTTTACTTCAACAGTTGCACATGGTTGGCTTCTAATGTAGTCCAAGGCCCGAGCCTACTTCAAAGCCAATCATTTATTTCCCAACCTCCCGGAATAATTAGAGCGCCTTTTCATCTGAGAGAGAGAGAGAGAGAGAGAGAGAGAGAGAGAGAGAGAGAGAGGGAGAGAGAGAGAGAGAGAGAGAGAAATTAGGGAAGAATACTTGACAACAAGGAGCATTAGGCACAGCAGGGGTAACAAACTTTATTCGCTTTACATAGTGACGATTATGATAATGTTAGTGTTAGTGATATTAAACATGTCCTAATTCTAAAAGATGTGTTATAGATAATAATTTATTATTATTATTATTATTATTATTATTATTATTATTATTAGTAGTAGTAGTAGTAGTAGTAGTAGTAGTAGTAGTTGTTGTTGTTGTAGACTTTCTATCTATGTTATTTATATAATAATAATAACAACAACAACAACAACAACAACAACAATAATAATAATAATAATAATAATAATAATAATAATAAATAGACTGAAAAGAAACATAAAAACATTAACTAATATGCCAGACAACAACCTCAATAATACGGTTATAACTATTTACTCCTCTAATGTAAGTATCTTAACTTTCTGCTAAATATTTTTTATTATTATCATTATTGTAATATTTAACAACATGAAGTGGAATTTCCTAAAAATAAAAATAAACACTTCAAAGTACAGTCAATTTAAGTAAATTTTCTTAAGGCAAAAATCCTGCTAAAAACAACAACAGTAATGACATGCAGGTTTTAATTTGTAAATCTTAAATTTCTACTATAATAATAACAATGATAATAGTAATATTTAATAATGCCAAACATCAGCATCATTGCCACTACTTCATATCTCCTGGACGTATAGTAAGATTTTTATGTTCATGATTTCAGCCTGACTGAGCATCTTGCTACACATGACCTGCCATCATTTCCAACCTGGGTGGTGGTTACTGTCCAGCACGTGGTTTTGAAAAAACTTCTGAGGGCGCCACATGTGACATGGAGCTTGATAGATGGAGAAATGTCACACGAAACGTAGGTTGCAGTGAAACCTCTTGGAGAGGAAATGATAAATTGTAGACTACCTCCAAATACCTGTCACTGAAGCAGTAATATGATACAATCTGTGGCATTGTTACACCGCTGTTCTGGAGCAAAAAATGAAAGAGCAGGACTTTTTAACAAAAACAGAAGAACACTGGTTGTTGTTTTCATGAATAAGATGTATTCTACAATGTTTTTAGTGTGAGTTTGATAGGCCTATGAGGTTTAATCCTAACATTAGCAATGCGTCACATGCCTTCTGTCTGTAAGAGAATAATTATAACACCTTAAAATATTTACAGTGAGATTTGGGAAAAAATAGGCAGTGAGATTTTTTTTTTCTTGATCAGTGTGAACAAAGTGTGCATCCTCAAGCACTTGCACAAAGCAGAGGCTCAAATATACACAATCAACGCCCTTAGTAGAGGAAGTGCTGTCCACACACAATGGCCACGACGTTACCTTGCAAATGTAGAAGAGCTTGAAATATAAGAGCTTAGTGTGAAGTGAAGTGGAAAGAAAGCAAAGAGAAAAGGAGTCGCACCTGGTGAAAAGCTGTGCGCAAAAGAGAGGTCTCGTTCTCAGATGCTGCTGTGGTTCTCATGAGTATGTGCGTGGCAGGGGTTGGTCAGGTGATACGCCTATGCACCTTTGTCTGCTGCTGCTTCTGCACCTTGAGGCACTCCCACCTGTATGCAGAGGGTAAGATCAGGCTAAAGTCCTGGTATATGGTCTTGCGGTAAAAAAAAAAGCTGCAGCAATTCTGTTTTTGTCAGGGGCTATTTATTGTTCTTCTGTGTGGAAAATCACCATGTAAGACCATTGGAAATGGAAATCACAGCTAATCCGTTCCAAAAAACAGAAATTTAATCACCAGGTTGCAAAAAATAACATTTTGGACTTGACTTGGAGTTTTGTGCAAAAATGTCTAACATACCTTTTTTTCCCCCAATATTATCTGTTAGAGCTCAAATGTCCTGACATTGGTGATTTTAGAATATTTGGCTCCAGCTGCTGTTGCTTTAAAGGATTCCTTCTTTAACTACACCCTCAAACACAAAGGAAAAACCGCACACATGCACAGATATGGGAAAAAAATATACAATTTTACATTTAGTTCACCTAGATAAATCTATTCTATTTCGATTAATGCTGCACTAAAGACTTTAGACTTGATTATATTCTGTACACTGATAACAAAGTAATGACAGTAAAACAGATCATCTTTCTTAAAAGTGGTTAGACTCAACGAGCTCAATTCTTTCCGTGAAATTTGTGACCGTATCATTAAATCAAAAGTTTATTTTCCAAAAATAAAAAGCAAGTTTTGACAGGGTTTGGGGTCAGGTATAAGGACTTGACAGAGATCCAATGCCAACCTCATAATATTACAGTTATTAATTTGTTTCCTGTAGAACTTTTCAGTGCCTTTATTTTAATTCTATCCCACGCTGTCAGATCTGAGTCTTTTAAGAGACCCTCTTTTTTAGAACGTCATCCATTTCAGTGAGGCAAAAGTAGCCAATTATTGTCATCACTGTGCTTGAAAATGCATCATATCTCACCTGAGGACCCTCTCAATCCAAGATAATGAATGTCCATTTAACAGACAACCCCTCGTCTTAATCCACTTGGAGAGTCAGAACCAACTGGAAGAAACATTTGGCTTCATGTTGCAAACTTTCTTCCATGTCGGGTGTCATTTAAAGCAGATTTTTTCAAAGTTAAGAATTCATCAGTTCCATTCAATTTTTTTTTCCAAATCTAACCCCAAAATATTTTTTTATTTTTTTGGTGTTTCTTAGAATCTTAAGCAAATACTATGGTGGGTCTGGTCACTGTGCAGCATCAGATGCAGATTTGTTGCAGAAAGGGGACACAGGAGGAGCCCCTTGCTTGACAGTTGATTTTATGTAGTCAATATTATTGGTATCATTATTATTATTTAAAATATCAATTAAAAATGTTACATTTCCGTATAGTGACATTTAGTTCCCCTTCTAGGAAAAGTCCAATTAAGTTTGACAGTGAAACTAACCACTATTTGCAGGAAAACTGACCACTACAGTGAGCATGGGCTTCTGAGAAGAATTAATAGCAGCAAAGAAATTACAGAGACAGGGTATTTTTATGAATTACAAATTTAGTCTGGTAGTCATATCTGGAAAACAGTGTTTCATTGTATAGACAGAGAATAGGAGCCAGTTCTCATTTATATATTGATTAGTTTGCAGTTGTGTAGGGAATGTGAAACAACTGAGTTCCTTAATATGCTGAATAAAATATAAAAACTAAATCGGAAGAACTGAACATTTCTCCATTTTTTCGTTGACATGGGAATACCCCCTCTTTGAGCTGAATGACCAAATTTTTGTCTTTTACTCACTTTTGCACAGATATGTGTCATTCCACATGTGTAGAAACATTTGCTTCATATACATAGGAATCTGGCTAGATAAATAATTGTTCTTAGATGCTCACTTTGATTGTTTTTTTAATTTCTTGATTTTATTCTATTTGGGAAAATGTATGTTGCAACAAGGATTAAACTTGTTAAATCATTCTTTCTCTTCTTTTCTTCATCCTCTATTAAACAGATTTGACTTAGCACATTAGGCTACATTACAATTTGCAACGAATGCAGGTTCCCTCCCATTACATTTTGTCTGATTCTTTAGAATGGATCTTTTGCACATGTTGCTGTTTACTGTATGTTGGGTACCTGCCTATTAATATTTTATCCCTATTGTAATCATTCATAATAATTCACTCTAAAAAAATGCTGTCAAATTTTCTAACACATCTTTGCAATAAGCTTCAAAATGTCACCAATTTTCACACCTCTCCCTCTCTCATTTTTTTTATCTTCTATAAACTTCTGAAGGAATTTTTTTTTCCAAAAATGTGGCATTTGATTATTTAGTCTATTTGGTATTTTTTCTAATGTCGCTCTGTTTCTATTTCATTCTTTCTTTATCTTTTCTAATGATTATTTTTCTTGAGACCGTTTTAGTCTATGCATCTCTATCTTGATCAGGACTCTTGCAAAATCTCAATAGGGCTGCCCAGCATAAATAAGATCATTATTTTTTTGTTTTAGTTTTTAAAAGATTATAACACTGATGGAGTACAGTTTTTGTTTCTTTAAGTTAGTTTGACACTTTTTGCATGTGAATACAATCAACAAACAAAGTATCAACTTTTTGTGAGAACAGAAATGATTGTGCATACTTTGAGTAATTCTCTCTCTTTTTGTCTCCTTGTTTCCCCTTTCTGTTGACTCTCCCTGGCTTTTTCATCACTTTCTCCCCTCAACACCACATCCGCGTCCAGCCTCTGGTCTCCATCCTGTTCCCTCTTCCCCTCTACTCCATCTCCCTCTTCATACCCACTCCACCCTTTCTCTCCGATTTCCCCCACATCAACTCTAACCCCCATACCTCTCACCATTTTTTCCCTTCCTTCCCTCACCCCTTTCTCACCCCCAATAGGTACGCCTCCATCCACTCTTGGCAGGCACATCTCTTCCTCGCTGCCCCCCGCCTCCTCCTCCTCCTCCTGCCTTGCTCTCCCACCCCTCTCCCTGGTGGGTTTCCACAGCTGTGGTGAGTGAGGGGCAGATGACCAGAGAATTGGCCCCTGGGAGAGCGCTGAGCCATCCTGGTGCTATTAGGCTCGTGGCTAATAATAGGTGTTTCAGACCAGGGGAAGATCAATCAGGGGGAATCATGGGGAATGTTCAGAGCAGCGCTTTTTACACATCGGCCCAGATGGATGAAATTACACTTGTCAGTTTTTAGTTGCATTACTCCCAAATTGGTTGTCTACTCTTTTTTTCTCTCTTTCCCTCCCTCCCTCCCTCTCTCTTCTCTCCTTTCTCTCTCTTTGCCCCCCATTCATGTGTCAGTGGCCTGCTAAAAGGATTCGCCAGTGAAATCCCTGTCATTTTTGTCTTTTGCCTGTTTAGCCCTCAGCCGGCAACAACTCCATCGCCTTCCATGTATGCACTTAGAAAACATCAACTCACATCGTAGGGGCTTGGCCAATTTCCATGTTAAAGCCAAGTCTGCCTTTGACATTCTGTGTGTGTTGTGCATGCATAATAACGCCATTTGATCTTGTCACTGTCAAACACTCAGAGGACAATCAAAGAAAGAAACAGATAAAGAGAAAAATTGATTTAAACCAAAGTTGTTCATTTCCTAAACGAGGAATTGCTTCATGTGTTGATAAATATATGATTGAAAGGTAAGATAAGCACTTACGCTGACGACAGACTTTAATTTAAGGTGCAAAAAAAGCTTAAAACCAGCTCTATTAATTATTCATTTAAAGTTTATAACTACCAGTACAATACACATCAATGCTCAATTCTTTATCATGAAATCTGATTTGCAGATATTTTGTTAATAATAACTATATTATCATTTAATGAAAAAAAAATGTCAGTTTTTCTTTCTTGAAACTTGTTTTCTTCAAATAAGCTGTTTTCAAACTTTCAATGCATGAACTTTCCTAATCTATCTCACATTTAACAACATAGGCAACTTTTGCATTGTTATGATGATTTTTAATACATGTATAAATAATTTTTAATAATATAAGATACACATCCCAAAAAAGGTTGGGACAGGAGTAATGTAAGGCTAGTAATCAGGTAAATTGGTTAAATAATGATGTGATTTGAAAGAAACATTAACATTGTTATTTTAGACTGGGTTGTACCTGAGAAAAAAATAAATCAAAAGATTTGTGTGTGTGTGTGTGCGTGTGTGTGTGTGTGAAAGGAATCTTTGTTCTCATGACGCTGTTCCATGCTTACAAAAAACTGAGTCTGAGTCAAACATATTAATCGTATTCTAAGTGCAGAGAAATATTCTGTGTTATAATGGTGTAATTAAATCTGCAATTTGCAAATGAAACGTCCAGACTGTATCTCACTGCATGAAACAAAATAAAATCAACTTTTAATCATCACACTGCTGTCATTGTTCAGTTTTTTTGATTAATAACCTGAATTTGTTGTAGTAATTCCAAAAGGCTGCATCCAAAGTAACCCCCTCGGCTTAAATGAAGACTGAACTAATGTGGCAACAGCTTTGAGTTTAGATTTACAAACTCTTTAAAATCTGTTGCCACAAAACTATGAATCTGTTTTACCTGCAAAAGTGGAGCCATAGGTGTGGTAATCAAATCTCCACAGCATTTTATATAATTGAACTGAGAGCTCGTAGTGAGGTGAGAGGTGTTAGTGCAATGCCAGCCACACAGCATATCATCTAAACCTATGAGCGCCCGGTGTGTTAGATGTTACCGAGCACGGCGTGCCTGTCGAAAAGGTGACAACAAAAAGCTGAGAGGGATCATTTTGAGGCAGCCACACAACAGCTATTTGTGTCACTGGTTTCCTGTCCTAACTAGGTGCTGACAGACTGAAATCTTTAGCATTTTGCAAAGCTTTCCTTTCAACTTGTACACACATTTGCTGTTTTATTTTTATGTGGCTATCAGCTAAGTCTTTGGAACCAAGAGGTTTAAAAACTGCTCTCTTCTCTGTAAAACTCTCTCTTTTAAAACAAAAACCTACTACACAAGGAACATAACACTGACAAAATAGACTGTTGGAATTTAACAAATAAAATGGGTGCAATAATTGAAATAACTTTGTTTTGTAGATTTTAATGACTGTCTATGTAAGTTTTAAAGATAAAAATGTGTTAATCATTACATTTTTTTTTATATTTGGCTTGTCTTCTCATGTTAAAAAGAACAACATATAGGAGTTTGTGATTAAGGTAATAGTAAACTTGCGTTACTTCTGGCATTAAATGACTTAAACTGGATAATCGTGTTTTCATGCTGTTTACCTATTATAAAAAGGTTACAAATGTCTGACAAAAACAGCTAAAATGTACTAAAAACTGGATGAGAAGCTAAAGACACTATCATGTTTGACCTAAGTGTTAGTATCAGCACGGTCTATAAACAAGTTAAAGCCAAATACTAACTTTTAAAATCTATTTTAACAGTACTCTACGTACTTTCCCCCCCTGACAACCATAGCTAGGATGTGCTGTTCAGTGGCAATGACTCTTTCTGGGAATAAATAAATAAATTCAACTTGATAGCAGGTTTGACTTTAGCATTAGGGCTGGTGCTAAGCCAGTGAAAGCTAGATTTAAAATATTGAACTTTATTCTCATAAAGTTAAGATTTTCCATGACAACCACAGGTAATATTATCTGCTATTTGGGAACTACTGCAATGGGATGAAGATTCTAAACTCTCAGTTTGACTTTAGCATAAGAAGTGTTGCAAAACTAGTTAACGCTGGAAACAAACCTAAATTCTTCTATCAAGATGTACACTTTCTCAATGACACATTTTTTGACAGTTCTTTTTTTTTTTACTGAGTTCATATGTTACAATTGTATATGATCAAAACACATCCCATGAAAATAAATACGTCTGTTATGTTTCTGTCATCATTACACACTAACTATGACATTAATGGGTGGCTGAAACCAAATTTTTAGTTAAATTCTGTTCAAGGTGTTCCGAAATATAGTTGCTAATTTAACTGTTATTAAACATTACACTTTAAAAACTAAAATGCAACTCTAAAAGTTCAAATGTGTTAATGCAGAATATTTTACATGCTAAATCTGCTAAATCCTGTTTTACAGTGTACAATATGTCATTCACAGCCAAAGATTTTAAAGAAGCTATATTCAATAGCTTACTGGGTAGACATTTTCACCCTTCCCATCTGGAAATCAATACAGCCTCCCAGATGTTGGGGTCCTCGTGGTCCACAGTGCAGCCCAGAGCAGAGATGATCCTGAGTGTCTGATTGCACAAGGAGATGACAGGAAACAGAAAGCCTTCTTTGACTGAAAACCCGGTGACCATGGGGGAGGGAACTGAGGCCTGTGTGTGTTTGTGTGTGTGACACAGAATCTCCTTAGCAACAGGAAAAAAAAAATTATTGACATCCTGACTTCATAGCAAAACTCGTCTCAGGGCTTCTGCTGGATATTTACATGAGGTACGAGAATTTTATTTTTTCAAAAGCTGATATAAAGAGAAATACTCCCTGCTTGTCTTCTATTTATATTGAAATGAGCTTTCCTCTCTCCTCTGCTTGTGTGTGGTGAATACAGAGAGTCCTAATGTATGTATTTTGCTCATTTTACTGTGTCTGGCATTTCCGCGCCTCTCCTCTCTGACTCTGTGTTTCCCTCCTGCTGTGGTAAACACAACATGGCCTATGATAGCACATGCATTTCAGAGCGCTCAAAACATAGACAAGGAGCCGAAACTATCCCCCCCCCCTTCTCTCCCTCTGCCTCCGTCAGTCCTCTCTCCCTCACTTCTAGCCAAGGTATTCAGCTTCCATGATTGCAAACATGCATAATGGCAGCATCTCCCGGGGGCCAGCGGAGGTACCCCACTGATGCTGAGAGACTCTATCCTGTCGTCACATGGCAGGAAATTTGTCGGCAGAGCACGCCGGAGCCTGGAGAGGTTTGGCAAGGCAAAACCAGAAGCTGGGCTGTCTTTTTTATTTATTTATTTCTGTTAATAAAAATGAAGTGCAAATTATGCTAGGGCTTATTGGAATAGCTCGCTGCTTCCTCCCATTACGAGGCCAGGGTGAGCGCCATGGAAGCATAAGCGTGAATACATTATAAAGTAATGAGGAAACATTCAGGAGAGGGTCATAGGGGGCATCAAGCTGCTCCAGGGGCCTTCCGAAGAGCTTTCAATGTGCTCCGCCATGGATTAGTCATTCATGTTTGAAGAGCAAGCGAGAGGTGCAGTTCAACAATGTTACACATAGCAACAGTTGCTAAGAGTTGCAGCGAGCGAGGCCTTTTCAGTATTTACAGCGGTGGCTGAGCAGGAATATAGGTGTACTGGGATAGAGCAGTTCTGCGTATTTGCGCTGGTGATGGTGACACTTCTAACAATGCTGTATGATGTCATTAAAACAAGGCTTTGAATCAGTAAGAACAGACTAAATAAAACCGTTTAAACCACAGCAGGAAAGGAGAAACATTTAATATTTGTAAATGGTTGAAACTACAGTTTATCACTCTATTATTTCTTGGCTGAATCCTCTTTTGTCCTATCTAACTTTGGCTCTTATTCCGGTGTCACAAAAGTAGCAGCTGTGTTATCAGTGTTTGTCAGTTCCTTGTATTTATGCAGATGCTATATTCAGGAGAGTTTCCAGCGACAGTCTGACTCTTACTAAGCAAGTGCAGTTAAACCTAACCCCGCTTGGCGTACTGTAGTGTCATACTTTTGCGAAGAGAAACATGATGCAATAAACCATATCAACAATGCAATGCTTAGGTTTTTGTCCTTTCTTTACACAAACCTTACTAAAGTGTTTAATAGCGCATTCACATCAGTCCTGTTTAGTCCGCTTTTAGGAAACTCTAATTAATTTCTCCAGAAAGTCAAGTCCATTTGGGAAGTCGTGAATGCAATAAAACTCTCATATAAACCAAAAACAGAAACTCTGATTTGCTTAAAAACCTATAGCTCGACTGAAGTAAACCCTGGTGCGGTTCGATTTCATATGTGAATTCCGAGCTGGCAGGAGGCCACTCCGACAGTAGGAAGAGGACTATAGTGCAAACAACTGTGCAACTGCGGCAGGCGGAGATAACTCTCTTCGGCATGACTGGTTGGCTATTGGTGAGAGGAAATCATTTGATTACAACTCATTTATCCATCAACTAATTAATGAAACCCATTTATCTTTATTTTATTTTTATTTTTTTGTCATTTTTCCTGTTCAGTATATTTACCCTATATTACTCTGAATTCCTTTTACCAAGTAGTGGCAGTGGTGGTAGAAGTAGTAGCGGCAGCAATTGTGGTACAAATCATAAATTTTTCTTTTATTAAAAGTATTATATATATATATGTATCTTTTTTGATACATTGTTCTGTTGTCATATGTCTTATCTCATTTGTGTTGTAATGTCATGTTTTTCCTGCCCATTTGTAAATGTGCACTACTTATTGCAATAAAAAAGAAAAGAAAAACAACTGTGTAATGACAACTCTGCCTCTTTCTCTCCAAGTGCTGCAACATATTTGTCCAGCATATTTGCCAAAGACAACAGAAGAATCCTAAAACCACTAAAATCTGATGCCACTCCATTGCCCTATTTCCCTTAAGTCAGCTTATCCTGGGTGTGGATCAGGTCAACCCAGCTTAGCCCAGAATAGTCTGTTTGTGTTTCCATTGCCCTCTTTGGTACCCGGCAGTGGGCAAGGACATGGGCGGGCTCAGCATAGCAAAAGTTCTAGTAAAAATCAGTAAAAACTCATGCCAATGCCAAATCCCACTCTCTCTCCCATTGCTCGTCGGCCTTTCACCATAAATGCCATCCATTTGTGCAAAGCACTTCCAGTGCTTGTGGTCTGTCCCACTCCGGCCATTGTGATGCTTCATGGCGTGATATTCAAAATGTTTATTTTTTTGTTTACCCCTGCAATGTTTGGAACTTGCTAGCTACCACTTTGTAGTTAAACGTGAGACTGACATAACTTTACTGGGCTGCCTGGGCTACAGGAAGCTGTCCGGCTGTTTTAACACTCGGACTCTTGCAATTTTTCCGAGATAAATTAGACACATTTCCGCTGTGTGTGGAAACAAATCGGAGAAGTTATCAGCAGGCTGGAAGGAAACTGACCCCTAATTTGGCTATACGGAAGGGAGACCACTTGACAGACTAAGGGAAGAGGAAAAGTAGTCTTTGCATATTCTCATTTGTTATCAATTTCAATTCGCCTTAGACCAAACATACTCCCTTGGATGTGAATGTAGAAGGACGCTCCATCCAACCCTACACCAACCTTCCATCAACTATGAGCTGCCATCAGATCTCCAAGAACGCAAATTACATCATAGGCGACAGATTATGGGATTGAACTGTGTGGAGTTCTGACTAGTGACGGACATCTATCACTATCTAGATCACTTCTATTTTGGTTGTCATACAAGCCTGTCAGGTGTGAAACTGACCTTAGAGTAAGCTCCATGCGATGAAGAGAAGCATGGTCCGTGTATATTGAGGTGATCAAAGGACTGTGTTATGTGACACCAAAAGAGCCAACCTAACCATACCGGACTATTGTTCTATCAATGTACAACTGATGGGGGCCCAGGAATTGAGCAGAACATGCCTGTGTTATTGGTCATTTTTATAATGAAAACAGACAAAGTAGGGTATGACCCTCACCGTTCAACTCACTGGAAGGAAATAGTTTCCTGTTCTTACATGACATAAGTTTCTTCCCACTCTGTAGCTCATTTGTATCAAAGTTCAACATGTTGTGCATTCAGAGACATTCAGCATACTTTAGTTGAAACAAGAAGTTAATTAGAATTGTTCTTTACTCTCTATCCAGTCTTCTAATGGTCCTCTGCCCTCAGACATCAACAAGTCATTTTTGTTCACACAGTTTTCCTTCACTCTTTTTTCAGATCATTCTCTTTGAACCCAAGAAATAGCAGTCAGTAAAGTCCCAGCAAAAATACAGTAAATGGACCAATCAATTCAATTTTTGTTACTCATTTTGAACTGCTGATTCAGTTTAATAAAAGAAACACAAAACATTACACATTTTGTCCCTTCAACTTCATTTCATTTGTTAATATACATCCTTTCCTTTCATTCATACCTGCAACACATCCCAAAAAAGGTTGGGACAGGAGTGATGTAAGGCTAGTAATCAGGTAAATTGGTTAAACAATGATGTGATTTGAAATAGGTGATTACAACAGGTGATTGTAATTATGATTTGTTTCAAAAGCAGCATCCCGAAAGGTCTAGTCCTTTAGGAGCAAAGATGGGCAGAGGATCACCAGTTTGCCAACAGAGATGTGAGAAAATTAAAGCAATGTTCATCAAAGAAAGATAAGAAAGATTTGGATATTGCACCTTCTACAGTGCATAACGTATTTAAAAGGTTTAAGGAATCTCGAGGGATTTCAGTGTGTAAAGGACAAGGGAGCAAGCCTAATATGAACAACCGTGATCTCCAATACCTCAGGCAACACTGCATCAGGAATTGCCATTAATCTAAAAGTATTATCACCACATGGGCTTAGGATTACTTTAGCAAACCTTTGTCAAGTACCATAATACATAGTTACATCCACAAACGGCAGTTAAAATTGTACTGTGCCAAAAAGAAACCCTATGTTAACAGTGTCCATAAGCGAAGTCAACTTTTCTGGGCCCTGAGGCATCTGGGATGGACCATCACACAGTAGAAACGTGTACTGTGGTCAGATGAATCAGTATTTCTGGGATTTTTTGGGGGTGAAAAATGGACGCCTTGTGCTCCGTACCAAAGAAGAAAAGGATCATCCAGACTTTTACCAGGAACATGTCCAAAAGCCAGGGTCTGTCATGGTATGGGGTTGTGTCAGCGCCCTGGGCAAAGGTAACTTGCACTTCTATGATGGCATCATTAATGCTGAAAAGAACAGAGAGATTTTGGAGCACATATGCTGCCTTCAAGAAGATGTCTTTTCCAGGGACGCCCATTCATATTTCAACAAGACACTGCAAAACCAGATTCTGCAGATTACAAAGTCCTGGTTGCGGAGCAAGAGGGTACAGGTACTTGACTGGCCTGTCTGCAGTACTGTTGCCCACCTTAACACTTGTTTACCGGAAGAATAGAACAACAATAAACCCGAAAAGATTCATCACTCCGCGTCTTCAGTCTCTAAATGTATTTTACGTGTTCTGAAAAGGAATGGTACCATTACAAGGTGGGAAATTCTTTACTGTTCCAACAATTTTTAAAAGAAGTTGCAAGAACCAAAATGGGAATATGCGTTTATTTGTTTTAAAACGTCCATAGCATTCATGAGGAAAACATTGTATGTCCTTTTTTTTTGTTAAGATAATTTAAAGGTCTCATTTACTGTTTATTTTTTATTTTATTTTTATTTTTATTTTTTTCGTGTTCTCTGGTATGAAAGAATGTTATCTGTCTGTATGTTTGAAAAAACATATTCACTCACTATTCTAAGAGTATTCCAGTTCAGTGGCTAAGGGAAACGGCACACTTTGGGACCTTGCTCATTAAGAATAATGACATGTAAATTTATGTCCTCTGATTGGATAACTGCAACGCAACTCTAAAAACTTTCTCCATTTAATAAAATAAAAAACCAACCAAAATAATTTAGGTATTTAGCCTTAGATGGAGCTTGAGACCCAATTCAGGCTGCATTCCCAAACAAGACCTTTTGGTGCAGCTTCGAGGAAAAGCCAGTACTGTAAGTTCTGTAGCTATGAAGTAACTCTGCTCAAAGTGACTGAACAAATCACTAAGCGTAGCATTTCTCTGGTGGTGCACCAAAAACAAATTCCAACCATTTCTCTTTCAGCTCCTCTTCAGTGGGTAAAAAAAGTAGTATTAATATGTTATCTCCCCAAATAACGAATGTGTTCTGCAATGTTGTAGAAATGCTAACTGTTAGCTTCTCTGACCTACAGCTACCTGGCCAAAATAATGCAGCCTTCCTGTGGGCGGTTCCACTCGAGATTAAATTTGAAGCAATGGCTTTTTTAGACTCAGATGTTTTCTGGTCTCTTCTCTTTCTCTAGCTGATGCAGAGAATTGAGTTTGGATGAAAAACTTCACATGCAGCATGCTTATTCAACTCAGAATGACTAATTCTATTAAAAGAAAAACAGTTTTTCATGATTTTCCGTAAAGGAGACCATTAACAATATACTATTTTCAGTTTGCTTTTAATTTAGTATACAGTCCGTAGGGTTAGGGTTAGGGCATTAAATTACCAAAGTCCAGACTTTGAACAAGTCACTCTGAAGCTTTCATGTGATTGAGCTATTTTTTATTTTTTTTTAAACCAGTCAGAGGTGAACTTCTTCAAACTTAAGATCACAAAAATATGATTTTTGGGGGAAATGTTTGACGAGTCTGTGTTCTTTTTGGACTGCAGTGGTTTGGCCTTGGAAATCTCCCAAAGATGCAATTTTTTTGTATTTTTTTTTTATCATGAACACTGCCCTTCATTGTGGCAGAAAAGGTCTACAATTCTAGATGTTCTGAGTTCTTTTGTGATCTCCTGGATGAGTCGATGAGAGCATGAAGTAATTATGGTGGGGTGGTGACTACTGGGAAGGTTCATCACAGTTTCATGTTTTCTCCTTTTGTGAATAATGGCTTTCTCTGTGGTTGGTTTAGAAATAGATTTTTTAGAAGGGGCCAGACTGATTTGGAAAATTCTCTTTTAAAAAATATTTTTTGCATTTGCTCAACTTACCTTTGTGTGATATTAAATATGTGTGACACAAAAGAAGAAAGCTTTTTCAAGGCCAGGGAGATAGTACAGTTGACAATAAAACTGAATATTAGTGAACAGGTATCTCTCCACATCCTGGAATCTCACATTGTCACATTATGATTTTACCCTAAATAGGGTCATGGCTGCAGCTGGAGAATGCATACTAACTAAAATCTATAACATCACTAGTGTCTTCAGCAAATCACTACTGAAATAATTTATACACAGCTCACAGTAAATGTGTGACAGAAAACATTGATGTGACTTAACTGAGAAAGTTGCCTCTGAGTGCCCTGCACTGCTGTATATAGACTTCCTCTCTGCCAATCACACATCACACAAACAAGTTCCATGCTATACGTTCCCCTCGGGTGGGATGGGTGGGTGGTAACTGGTTTGAGCCCAGTGCTTTAGAGCCACTTTCAGTTCCTCCACAGTGAAAACGCCCTCCCATTGGCATTCAGTCACTGATGAGCTTGCAATGGAGTCGCCTGATGGAACGCCATGGCAACGGCCGACACCTGGCAAGAGTTCATCCCACCTCCTCTCTCGGTCTTTCTCTCTCTCCTCCATCATCCCCCACTTTTCCCTCCCACTTCACCCCCACCTTCTCTTTCTCCCATCCCCAGATGCTGGAACATATTTCCCTCAGCCTGACTGAAAGCCTCTATGAACAAATAATGGGTCCATGCCAGTCTAAATAAAGTGCGGTTTATGAGTTGTGGTCAGAAATGTCTCCTCTTGCCCCCCCTTTTCCAACCATTCCCCTTCCCTCTCTTATATGCTCAGTTTTTTTAATGTTCAACACAAAAACAGTTGCCAACATTTTCTCCCTTTTTTCAGACTGCAAGTCTGCTTTGTGATTACACAAAGCATTTTTTTCCTTTTTTTCACACAGAGTTGAATCAAACAGAGCTGCTCCACACCAGTAGTCTGCAAACCCGTTTTGTAGAATGGAACATGACTCTCAAGCCAAAACAAGCCGAAGAGTGTCATTGCTGTTTTTCAGTTAGAGCTTTTAAAAATGGTCTTCGACCTTGGAGCTGAGCAAATACCATGTTGTGAGCTTCAACTTTCCTTTGTTTTCCATTAATCAAATTAATTAAGACTAGAGGGAGTTTTGCAAGATCATTGCAGCAAACGGAGAGGCTGCATAAATGTTCAGGTAAGCTGCTGTTTGATGGAAGCCCCACAAGTTTTAATCACATAAACCAAACGTGGTGATGATGGAGAGTCCTGCTGAGTCATTTCAGAGCTCTGGGATCCAAAATAAGATTGAAGCATTTGATATGTTAATTAAGGAGTACAATTTTAGTGAATCACCAAGGTTGACCTGTGAAGACTGGTAAATCTTTACAACTATATGGTTCTAATCTGAAAAAGGTGTTTTAAGTTAACCAGACGACAATGATGTCGGTTATGGGGGACCATTAGACATGAGGTGATCAGTCACCATCAGTCAGTAAGAAAGTCTAATAACCTTAAAACTTTGAAAAGGCATGGAATTACAGAAAGTTATATTACATATAAGTTAAGTTATATATGTCTTTATGATATATATGTCTTTATGAGCTTTATTAAACTTCTCATTACCCTGTTTGGTAGATAACAGGCAAAAAACCTGAGCTACACATGGATTTAAGAGGACTCACGAGAAACACATACGCCAATGTACCTCTGTTCGATAACTGTTGTGTTTTTGATCGTCTGGAGAGCAACATCACTTCACCTACTGCACAAGCAATACTGGTAAGCAAAGTCCTTCTGTCCACACAAAAGAATTATGGGTATGTGGCAAAATCGGTATCCTGATGCTTAAAGTAGTGGAGATTACCACCACCCATTGGGCTGTACAATTACTGATTACCATGGAGACTGAGTGCAGGCTGTGGTATAACATTACTGACTAGGGAGATGTGCTGATTTCCTGGTCAGGTACCCCTGCTCCTTTGGTATAAAAGGTGGAGTCCAGTGTTTTCTAGGCACATGCACCCAAAGGAAGATGTTACTTCAGTGACATTCCTCATACAAGAGATACATTTTTTTACCAGAAGTAAAACCTTATTAAATAATCAAACCAAAGAGAGCAAAGAAACCTCAAATAAGGATGAATATGTCTGAAATCTAAACTTTGTCAATTTGTTCAGCATCATTGTATGTTTGACTTAATGTAAGTGAAATATTGCGACACAAACATAGTTAGGAAGATTAGGCATGTAAGATAGACCTCATTTAAGAGTGATCCCTGGCACCATTTGCATTACATTAACATGATTTTTTTTAAAACAAGAAATAGTCCCAGTGAACAAAAATTGGTCATGCCTTTAAGTGAGAACAAAGTGCAGCTGTGTGCAATACCTGGTGGTTTCAAGGGCAAACGTGTGTATACCTTGACCCTAAATCTGGCCCTTGCCTAATAAAGGCTTTTGCAATACATAGGAAAACCAGTGGCTTTGGGAAGAAATATTTTCATTTTATCTGTCTATAAACCCTAGATATAAATGTTTATTCACTCCAAAATTTTCTCACTCCAATGCTCTACATTTTCTAAGAGCCATAAAATAGTTTGGTTTCTTCATTTTTTGTGTGTATTGACTATTTCTCAAGCCATCCTCTAATATTTTGCAATAAACAACATCAGAAACAGAAAAAAGTACCTGCTGTTCTATTATGTAGTCACCCTGATCTGAACACCTAACATATAGAACATATGCGTACAATGTTGGCACTATTGTGAATATTAGATATAGTTCTCTAGTTTAATCTTGATGTAAGTAAACTAAAGTAAGTGCAAATAAATAAGTTTTCGCACAAAGAGGAGTAATAGAATGATAAATATGAACAGTTTTAGTTGCTTTAAATAGGATTCAGGAAAAATCTACACAGAAAAAATATTGAACTTTTGATAAACCAGGAGAAAAGGACTGATTTAGCCAAAAATACCTATGAAGGAGGAGGGGTTTGGCTGATGGCATCAATCAGCACACCTTTGTGCAAGAGATTAATAATTTCAGACGTGTACAGTGTTTACAACAATCTTTTCACTTTTCCGCTTTGCTCTGCTGATTATGTCGCACATTCATTTATGAATTTGCAATCAAGACAAGACTTAGCAACTTAATGCTTAGTGGCCATGACACTAGCGAGAACTTACTTGCAAAGACCTTGGTATCGGTTTGGCTGTCCTACAAATGATGAGATGCCAAGACAGCTAGTTGAAGGCTCACGTCTACTGGTGTCAAACCAGTTTTAAGGTTTTAAGAAATGTTACAAAATTGTTTTTCTTTTTGACATGTTTAACATATATTGTGTTTTGTGTTTCACTAACTTTCTATTACTTTTGGTGCTTGGCTACATCTTTTTCAAACATATTTCTCCTGTCAAGCGAATCACCACCACAAGATTATTAAAGCAAAATTGCCAAAGCTATAGGAGGTATAGAATAAAAGCGGAAGAGAAAATGGCATCAAGCATTGAATGGTGAATTTTAAATAGTGCAGTAGAGCTATTTTTAATTTCATTGAGGGGTCATGCTGCTCTCAATATAATCACTTTTTTTGCATGCGCAAGGAGGAAATTACTTGTTTCTAAGTCAATTAACATGACTCTGCTGATCACTGCATGGTCTATAAAACAAGAAAAACCTTGCAGGGACACTTAGCAGAACAAATCACTTAATTTAAACTTTGCAAAAACTGTGTTAACTAAGTGTAAAAGGTAGCATAAATGTATTCATCTCTGTTAATGCACATCCTGTTTTTAATCTCTGTGATAAATTATCTTTTCTAAGATCAAATTATTAAGTTTCTTTTGTGTATTTATACAAACAGCAGCTGAATAAAAATCGTATATTAATGTTTGCTCAGGAGAATCTGGATAATGTGAACACAGACATCAGGCAAATATGCAAAAAGGTAAACGGGTCTATCAGAATGACATACGCAGTCATTTATAGAAACACGTAGTTTAGATGACATTAAACACATCTAAAGTAATACAGCTCTGAGCTTTATATTGTTACATCACATTGACTGACTTAATTAAACCTATGTCTCACCAAATTAACTGATCATCATTTAGTTTTTGTTCAAGATTTTCATGAAGATCCAAATATATTTTCGCAACAATTTTAAAAGTTGAAGTTTAGCACTGGCCACCCAAGTTGCTTTTTATGAAACAACTGTTTCAGACTGACTGTACCCCCTTCTTTAAGGAATTGCAATGTCCAAAACTTTATGTCAACCAACTTAAAATATATAATTATTTTAGAAATCTGAGGAAAAATGGAATAACCTTGCAAGAGATTGAAACGCGTCCCCAAATGGTGTGTCTATGAAGTATGTATACTAAGAAGGCCCTTACTTATGTGTTCGTGCATATGTATTGGAATAAAAGATGTAAAATGTAAAAAAAATTCAACTGCATGGGGATGTAGTATTTTTACTGTGATGTCACCTCTTAAAGCCTAGTTTATACTTCTCCGTCAGCAGGTTTGCACCCAGATGCAGACGTATTGACGGCGACGTTCTGGTGAAATGATCTCTGGCTTGTGTTGGGCTGACCAATCACAGGTATACGCTCTCCATTGATGGACAGGGATAATTAGAAAATTTAGCTATACTCCCTACGTGCTTAAGTAGTTGACAGACAGACCTTGCTTCGACAGATAATGGTTTTGCATCTATCCGTTTTGATGTACATGGAGAAGTATAAACTAGACTTTACAAACCATCATTCAAAGACCCTTAGAGGCCAAATCACCATTAGCTAAAGTAATTTGAAAATGGGTAAGACAGCCATCCTACTGGAGTCACCTTAAGAGTTCAGCATTCCTGATGACTTAACCTTCTTTAAAGGTACAATATGTAAGACTGGCATCTTGTGGTCAAATTGGAGTACTGTGTTAATGAAGAAAACAACGTTGTCCGCTCTCCGTCCCTTATCCCTTCCCCTCCTGGAATTTCATGGAGAGTTGCCAGTTACTGATCAGCAAGAGCACACACAATGACAAGTGAAGACCAGGGGTAAGCCGCTCTGCCTGCAGGGGCGGTGCAGACACCTCTAGCACTCAACTTTCATTACCAGCACCATTAATGGTTCACTGATGCAAGATTTGACTTGCACAATGTAATGTTTTATTAGTGAATCAGCAATAAAAAACAGCTTCATTTTACAACAATGAACAAGCTGGCTGAAGTTAGTGGAAAGGAAACCTTAAACACATAAGAATGAACTATATGAAGCAAGCTATAATGTGAAATCTTATTTTTCTAACAACCTTTTATCTTTTCTATCTTTTAGCTTCCTTGGAAGTAAGATAATGAAGTAGATTACAGTGGAAAGACTTTCCTGCTATTCAGCAGCTTTGGACAGTATTGTGATAATCATCATACACTTAGAAGGAACATTGGCTTGTACAGGAGCAGGAATGAAGCTGATCTGTCTCATTCATCACATTTTTCCCAACTTTACATTGTCCTTGTTATTTCAATAATTTGCCTAATAATCAACAGTCCAACCGGACAATTTCTAAACGAGACCTACGAAGAAAAAACAAAACAATAAAAAAGGGAAGCTGTTATCTTCGATTCCTTTTGCACAAATTACAGGCTACACTAAATCTAAAAGTTTGCTTCCTTCAGACGTAGAGCAGAATGACGAGTTCTAGCTGATCATACAGCCAGCAGAGAACTAGCATCTTGTTTCTGACACATCATTTTGGCAGCACTTTTTCTCTTGTGATGTCTGACAACTATTGCGTGATTGGTCAAACTTTTGGAGTTTTTATAGTTATGTGGAAATGCGTATAGGGTACTCTGTCATTTGATTTTTTCAGCTGGTACGTTCTTCCGAGTGGATCTGTATGAGTTTCTGGTGAAGCAGGAATTATCCCGACCAGAATAAACTCTGATTTTGTTCTTGTGATTTCAATCTAGCAACAGATTTGTCTTTTCTTGTGGAAATATGCAGGCCTTAAAACAGTTGGCTAGTTAATTTATTTTTATTTTTGAAGAAACAACTACACAGGTAATGTGATGTTTCAACTTTTGCTCTAAATTAATAATTTTTCGAGGACAACTGTTTGTTGACAGCATAATCAAGCCATAGTGGGAAATATGTATGTAAAGTATAGCAGCATTGTTTTAGTTGTAGTTGTAGTTATTATTTTTTTTTTTTACAGAATTTGATAGTAGTACTGAATTTCTCATAAAAACTCTCCATATTTATAATTAAATTTTAATTACATTTACTCAATGTAATGAATTTTAAAAAGTGAGGTTTGGATGACAACATGAAAAAACGGCAAACATTTTCTTGTTTTGCAAAATGCATATATTTCTGTGTGGACAGGACCCTAGATTAGCAGTAGCCTACACTTACAAACCAACTTCCTCATGTAACCATTATGAAACAAAAGTAATAAATTTGTGAAGGGGATTATATATTATTTCAACATACATTCAGCATATATTAACACTTACACAGTGAAACTGCCTATCATCGCAATAAAGGTAACTGTAATAGTAACTCATACTGCCTCTGAGATTTTTTAACTTTTAGTGGAAAATTAAAAAGAGCTTCAACACAACCTGCTAAAAATGTGCCAAGTAAATTACTACACAGCAATAACTGCTTCTGGTAAGTTACTGTGTTGTTCCTGTGATATAAAAAAGTGGTTTCCAGCACAAAACAAGCACAGCTCTCTCCAGTTGATTATGACGAATGTGTAGCATAAGGAGAAGGCTACATCTTCTGTGAGAATATATAAAAGCAGGACTCCAAATGGGTTTATGTAAAAATAAATCTATGAACTCCAAGGCAACGTTAAATGGTTGCTGACTATTTTTCTTAATCATACAAATTATTTTTAAATCTCTGAAATGCACTTATTATGAAATGCACCCTAATAAATGTGGCCTTCATTTTTATGCCTGCTTTGAGCTAGCCTTTATTAAGTAGGTTTTGCACTCACTCCCCAATGACATATGTCAAAACAGAAGCCAAAAAAAACACCACAGTGGAAGAAAGTTGGTGGTGTTTTCATCCAAGTTGCATATCCATGAATCACTGTGTTATGAGCCTTGTTTTGTCTTTTTAACATATGTGTATTTTGTAAAAAATATATTCCAAGAGCCAAAGTCTCTTATTTTCTGGGGTAGTGTGGCTGTTTATTTGCCCTACCCGTCTGGAATTTGATTGTAGGGTGACTCGACCAGATTACTACAGTGCCGAGACCCCAAACAATGAGAAAATCCAGCATACAGGGTGTTGGGGAAAAAACTGCAAAAAGTCATACTGACTGAAAGAGATAGATCAAAAGTGAATAAAACAAATAGACATTGATAATTCTGCTTCAATAAGGCGTGCAACTAGTCGGGATGGATACCAATATTTGGTGCCATAATGGCACCGGTTCTGTGCCTTATTTCGATTCATTTTTCCTGGAGATGTAAAACACAATGGATTCTGGGCATGCCATCAGCCAAGAGTGATGCCCTATATTACCAGAAAAGACTAACATGGCTATATTTTTGCAAAAAAAAAACAGCTAAACCTGTCTCATCTGTATATAAGGGAGTGCTGTTTGTACAGCTGCAAACCCTTCAGTAACCTGCATCTGGTTGTATTGTCTGCTTGTTTGTTATGATCTTGGACAGGTTGTACTGTAATCTTCATTTCATTGTACCTCTGGTTTCAATTACTAATTCAATGACTAATAAAGCAATCTGATTCTGAAATTCAATCATTAACGCAGGACGATTAATTCCTAGAATGAATTCCACTTTTCAAACGCAATTAACACATGCACAGAATACGACCTGTTTATCATTCAACCCGCACCAACTCAGTTCTTTCTAACCGGCCAAACTATGGATTGCTGGGCAGCAGCATGTTTGTGTGTGTGTGTTGCTAAATGACATGTGATTATATTATTATTGGTGTAATAGGTTGATATGATTATATGTTTATAAGTTGTTTATGGGTATTTTCCTTATCGTCTGCTTGGGATGTCAGCTCGATGTGCGTGGTGCAGCGTATAAATTCGCTGTATTCATGTTGATTTATGCATGTTGGCTTAATGTATAGCTTCAGTACATTTTATAGTGAGTTACTGCTGCGCTAAAATGCCAAATTATTCAGATAAAGTGATGTTTTCAGACTTGAACCTGTGCTAACTCATTAGCAGAAGTAGCCGTGTACATCTTCATAATGAGCGCATTCATCTCCTGATTTAATTTATGTAATGTTTAACACAGACTGGTGATATCCAAATGATTAAGTTTGTTCAAATATTTTGGTTAATTCTATTACCTTAGTTGTGTTAGTTTTCATAAGAGACCACAATACACAATACTTTGTGAATGTGATTGTGTAGTTCAAAACAAAAAATTCCATTGATTTCTCTTATATTTAATTGAAAAAACAGAGCAACAGCATCTGGATTTGTCCTTTATTTACTTTGAAAACTGCTGGGTTTTTTTTGTCATTTTGGAATGGTGATTAAATCACAATTACCCTGTGATTAATTAGATTGAAATTTCAAAATGTTTGACAGCCCTACTAAAAATGAAAAAAAATATAAGGGTTTTTGGACGAGGTTTGTATGTTTTCCATTTAAGCACCGTTACAAGAACCCTTTCGAGCAACGTTTCGAGCAGCACAAAAATATCGCTATGGCGCTGGTATTAGATACAACCTAAAAAATACACATCCCTAGACAGTAGAGGATATGAAATTTAAGACATCGCTTTGTAAAAAGTAGCAATTGAGGGCATGGAAAGGGCAATCGAGAACATGAAAAAATAATTTGTAGTCCTGTTTCTGACTATTTCCTCTATTCGTTCAGTACACATGACAAAGATCTTGATGGATAAATACAAATTTTAAGGTTTAAAAATGTAACCCTGGTCCTCAGATAGCATGAGTGAGGTATGTCCTGCATAGCCCACAGAACTTCTATTCTATTATGCCAGCCATTATTGTATGGCATCTGTGACACTGATGCCTACTTTAGGGACGTCCTCCTACATAATTAAGGCACTGCTTCACACAGTCTTTCTACCAGAAAAACCTCTCCCTCCCTCTTTGTAAGGAGAGCGAACTGTTGAGATACCTCACTCACACTATCAGAAAAGGGGTTACGTTTTAAACCTTATGTTTTCCCTCTGCTCAGTATCTCACTATAGGGATGTGCACATTCACTTATTGCCCCATGGTCTATTTCTGAAGCTGACTGCAGCTCATTTAAGAAAGTGGGCTCTGTTGGAGCCGGCTTTGTTCAAAATTCCATGTGCCAAAAAGGGTGTGGTAACATCCAAACTGTAAAATATTGTAAAGGTGTGTGGTGATGCCCAGCTGGCAGGTGAACTTATTTCCTACACGGAGATTCCCTTAAATTGGGCCTAGGATGTAGCTATGCCCCTTGTGGAGTGAGCGCAAAGACCACATGGTGTCTGGAGACATCTGATCTTTTGTGTTGTCTATGTAGACTTCCATTGCACGAACTGGACATAATGAATGAGGCCGTTTGTCCTCCAAAGTAGCAAACGGTTGGGAATGAAAAGACAGCAGTTCAATAGGAGAATTCGACTGTGTTGGGTTCTTTGGGACAAATGATAGATTTGAGACTGTATGAATGAGACTTTTACGTCTTCAGCAGGAAATGGAGTACAAGCTGGGTGAAGTGACCCATCTGGCAGAGGCTGAAGCCAACAGGAGGCTGACCATCTTGATTCAAAGGTTCAAAAGGTGTCTGTGACAATGCCTCCAAAACAGTTGAAAGATTCCACGGAGCAGATTTCTGTTGCTGTTCAAGAAAGTATCTTCTTGCTTTAAATAAGTATGAGAATGAAGTCCTGATTGGTGTTAACTTGTATTTAATTGAGTTGATTGGCCTGTCTTGTACAGGAGTAAAACTTGGACTCCCCAAGCTGCCCATGTCTGCCTCATGACTGAATAACCCTTCTGCCCTAGGCATTACCATGTGATGCCATCATAACTAGATTAAGCAAAACACTTCTTTCTGCAACTAGAGGAAACTAGGTTTCAGGCCTCCCCTCTGATGTCTAATGATCCTTTATATGCCATATTCCCTACATGCATCTACTAACATGTAATTAATGACTTAATTCATATGACCTTGAACTAATTCTGAAATATTCCCCTTTTTCTGTCACTACAATTATGCCCAAAACTTAGAAGAAATATTTCAAGATTTTGATATAATTTTTTTCAGTAGAGAGAGCTGAGGAATAAAATAAAAAAAATAAATAATCAATTAATAATAAGACATGAATCATGTGGACCATGAAATTGGCTTAAAGTATCCATAACTGCAAGTTGAGTCCCCACACCCCATTTTTACACCTCTCCTCAAAGGTGGCATTCCCCCCTGTCAGGGAGTGATCTGTTGTTATCATCTTTCTGATTATAACAATCCCCAATGGGACTCCCTGAGTAGGAAACGTAGGGTGACTCCAGCAATTCAGTAATGCCATACAATCTGCACCGGTCTTGATGCGGTGGTGCAGTTAACATGTGTGGTCTAGCCCCAGTTTTTCTACCTAGTACTGAAACCATTTCGTATGCAGATGTCCCAGGTGAACTGTGACCAGAGCTGAGACTGTCAGGCCTGTCTGAGGCATACTTGAAATGTTAGAGAGTTACCTATCTGAAACTGGGCTAGGCAGACTGGGAAGCTGTCAGCCTGTCCATGGAATGAGCCATGAATGAGATAGACAAACCTATGAATGGGATATCCTTACCGTTAGTCAGTGAGCTTTTCTCCAGGTTTATTTTAAAACCCATAGCAGCCAGATGCTCTGTTAGTTCCTGGTGTGGTCTACAGCTTCTTTTCTTGAGGTGCCTGCCAGAAGCCAGTCATTAATGTAAGTGATAATGAAGAGGCCTCACCTCATGAGAGGACTAATGTACTTTTTACAAACACCCAGGGGTTCAGTGGTAGACTGAAGGGCAGCAGTTTGTATTTTTACACCACTCTCTGAAAAGGAAAATGCAGAAACGTGCTGTGTGGACTATATATCGGTATATGGAAGTACACATCCTTCAGACCAATGAAAGTGAACCAGCCGCCTGGGTGCAAACTTTAAAGGTGAGGCATGTGTCATGAACAGTTCAAAATTATAACTTCTTAGATGTTTGTTCAAAGCACGCAGATTGAGAATGGGGTGTTGACTCACCACTTTTTTTATTGGTAGTTAGAAAGTATCTGGAGTAGAAACAGCTGTGTGTCTCCTATGGTGGTACTATCTCTACTGCTCCCTTGTGCAATAGTGAGGATATATCCTCCTGGACAACCTGAGCTGATTTCCCTGGGCAAGGGAGTTCAGGACTTCCCTGAACTGAGGTGGAGCCATGGCAAACTGGATCCTGTATTCCCTGGTTATGGTTCTCACCATCTAGTCTGAGGCTCTGCACACCAGCCACATCTCTTCTCTGGTGGAGAGAGGACCTGCTGCAGCAAAGCTCTGCATGGGTGGCACACCACTAATCCCTGCCCATGGAAGAACAGACATGCTGCTTCCTGCGTGTGGATAGGTGGCAGGAGCGTTTATGTGGCCTGTCACACCCATGGTGTAGCGCTGTGGGGCTCATTTTTTTCAGTTTTTTAGATTATTTTTTTTTTGACTGTGGCCTTGGTAGGCTGACTGGTTACATCAGTCTGTGATTTATTGGGAAATAACATGTGTGCTTATGAGAACTTTTCACACTGTAACATGGGTTACTTGGGCCTCATTTCTTTCTATTGTGTGTGAATTGGGGGCTGTGGGGGAAGTCCTGCGTACCGAGGAAGGAGGAAGGAGATGAACAAGGAACAGGTGCTGGTGGACCTCCCTGTTCCTGTAACACATGTAAGCTAGGAAGCTCCTTTCTTCATTATGCCCTTCTGTGGAGACGAAGAGGTTTACTGTTATTAAAATAAAATTACCCTCGGCTGCAGCAGAGTTGAAGGGCATCCTGTGCCTCAAAGATTTGTGGGGCTGGGGCCTGGTGTGGCTCGCAGGCTGAGGAGCTGGTTTTTCACCTTTGGACTTGCACCAGTGGATAGTTGCAACACTGCCTCTGCAAAGGTGTGTCGAGGGACTGAAGGCTCAAAATTACATCTAGTGGCAGACATAATTTGGGAGCCTGTCCTTTCTTTTTCTCATCACACCTCTCCTCTTTTGCATAGTAGCTACAGCTGAGCAAAAGAGACATTTTGGGTCAACAGATTCCCCTTTTATTTTAATTCAGTTTATATATTTTATATATAATTTTCTTTTCTCAATAAAGTTTATACTAAAGACATATTTTTTTCACTTTGAAAACTATGTGTTTTTAATTTGTGTGTTTATGTCTACTACTGCTGCATTGAATCTGAAATCAGAGCCCTCTTGATAGAGGCATTCACATACCTCAGCATTCTTTCACGGATTGCAGTCCAGTATTTATACAATTTCTTACCTCAGCAAAACAAACATATTCTATTCAGAGATAATCACGTTTTTCTTACTATCTCTTGGAAAGTGAGAATATATTAGCTTTTTTAATGAGGTGCTGAAACAGGACATCGTCAGCTTGGTGTTGGGCAATATCAAAAGCCTGAACAGTGCGGCGGAGAACTTTGAGGCCTTGGAAAAGAGCGGGCTCTATGGCCAAGGGGTAAGGACAATGAGCAGGTTTAGCGGCCTGGAAAGCATGATGATGATGGCAGACTGTGGCCCTCTGAGGAATGCCGTGGACATTGGCCGGACCCCTTTGGAGACGAGTAGGAGTCGCCCAACAGAGGCCTATACCTTCAATAGAGGGAGGACTGCTGGAGAGCCTGTTTTGTTCACCACTCAAACAAAGTCATCATCTATTCCCCTTCTCTTGAGTGCTTTTGGTCAGATAGTTGTCGTGATTTGATGTTGAACCCAAATACAAAGGCATTTAATGGTAGAAAAGTGGATCCTTTAACAAAAATCTGGTTCAGGAACAGGAACTTAAACTATAACGATGACGATTAGTCAGACAATGATACAACAAGACACCAAACTGACAAACACATGGAGACATTGGGGTTTAAATACACAGGGAAGGTAATCAGGGAGAAAATCAGGGAAACTTGGGGCATTTGGGAACAATAGGAAAAACAGAGACAGACAGACACGTGGAAAAGCACCACACTGTGACAACAACAGCAAGTGGCAAGCCAAGAACCCAACATTATCAACCAAAATAATTAGATATCTACATCAATATTATTTAAAAAATATTTTCATCTAAGTGTCTTAGCAAAGAAATAACATGTGTTGACATAGCTGTCTAACTAGTAAGCTAGCTGGCATGCTCAAAGAATATATGAAAAGTTGAAAATGTTTACTTTATTGGCAATTAAGGAGTTACCTTGCAGACTAAGTATAGATGTCATCAGACCAGGGGTAGACCATCCCATGTTGGAGGGATGGGAACATTTATATAGATGCAAGAAAATGGGTTCTAAGACAGCAAATTGCTCGACTAGCTCTGCTCTGCATCCGTCTACTGGTTTCAGGTGTTTCAAGTGCTGCTCCCATTCCAATCACAACTGATTGATTTATACATATTTTTGGCTTTTCTTAAAGAAGAAATTATTAGTTTAAAATTAAGTTGGCTTGTTTGTAAAGGACTTCATTTCCTAAGAAGAGCAGGGAAAGCACAAAAAGACAAAAAATCTCTATTTGTAAAATTAAGTAGAATTTCTCACCCCAAATTAAGGATTACATTTAGTTTGTCATGCTACTGTTCTTTCTCTTTTTCTCCAAACTGTGTAAGTACACTTTGGCAGATATAGTATTTTTATTAGATTTTTTTTAATATAATTTCCCAAAAACATGTTCATGTTATTATAGAAACCACTTTACTGATCAAAGAGTGTCTCCATTACAACAGCACAACTAGGTCATTTTACATGTGTTGACATTCGTAAAAAGACAACAACTATTAAATCAATTTTTATTTTATTCCTTGTTTTCTTCATCAGTGTCTTCACATTCATTGCCATCATCAGATTTTTAATTATTATAAAGATTGGAAATGTTTATTATGTTTAATGCAACAAGCTCTTCATGATGAAAATTTGCTTTCACATAATCCACCTCTTACTCAAAACAGAAATATCATGTTAAATGAACAACTGTACATTAAACCTTTGCTTTTAAGATACATATTTTGTTGTTGCATTTGTCTTTTTGGTAACAGTGCAAAAAGAGGTAAAAATAAATCAGAAATAGAACTTGGAGTTAAAGCAACAAAACCCAAAATATTGTTTACTATTTATTCTAACATGTTATTGATACGTAGGAGGAGCAACTTCCATAAACAACTCTAACAGGGTCTCCAGGCAGTAACTTGAGAAATTAACAGCTCTTTAGCACACTGACACACATATACAATAACATGCAAACTGAGAAGTCCGTTTAGCTTTCCTCAAGCTGCTTTGACTTTTTATTAGCTTCTCGATAACATTTTAAAAATGGCTTCAGTTTAACATCACTCACTTTTGAGAAAATAGTCAGTAGGTGTTTATGATATCATAATATATGCACCTTTTTGTCATGCATATGTTACAAAGATGGTCAGATTTAACCATATCTATATTTCTCCACTTATCAGCTCGGTCAAACTAGCATAAGACTTACTATTCTTCAAATACTGCTTTTGTCTTGGATGACTCATAAGGGAAGTATTTGGCTCTTTGGAAAGTAAATGCTCCTCAGTGTTCACCAGGGAGTTAGCCTTTGCTTTGCTGAGTAAAGCATTGGGCTGAACATTAAAGTTGTGGTCTATAAAACTATAATGATGAGGTAAGCTGCTTTTAAATGCAAAACTTAAGTTTCAGTGCCGCTTAAACCTGCTTAAGTTGTGGAGATGTTGCTTTGCAGAGCCTTGAGTCTTGAAATAATGAATTTGTTTTGAAGAATGCAGCAACTGCTTACAACTTACATTTTAAAAATGAGGAAAATTGAGAAATAATTATAGCATCCGGTAAAAAGTATTCATGCCTAGTGAGCTTTTCCATATTTGCAAGATCACAATAGCAAACTTCAAATAATTTTATTGTTACAATGAACCAATGAAGTAGCACATTATTTTAGATGGTTTTGTTTTTGTTGTTTTTTTTTTGTTGTGTTGTGTTTGGTGTTTGTGGTTTTTTTGGGGCTTATAGAGATATTAATTAAGAATGTTTGTTGAAAGAACGGAATGAAAGGATGAAGAGTCAATTGAGGATTAGGATTTAAACTTAGTGTGGGGGTGCAGTCTTCAGGAATGTATATTTCGCGAGCCTGCTCAGATTCCCTCCAGACGGAACCTGAAAGAGAGATGTTAGAGGAGGATAGGACTATGAGTGGATGAGGGAAGGCAGAAAAGGAAGGAATGAAGAGAAGGGATGTAGGGATGAGGGAGGGGTAGAAGGGGTGAGGGAGGAGATGAAGAGATGAAAAATGAAGAGGAAAGAATGAGGGATTGGATGAAGGGATGAGGAAGGGAGGGGTGCGAAACATGCAGGTCAGAAGCGGAGCGCTGGACAGTATATATGGACCACTGAGCGATTAGAGATGAGTTCCTGGTGCGAGACGTCAGGAGGGTCAAGTCTTGGTTGATTGCTGAGTGGGAAGTGGAGTTGGGGTGTGGTCCTGCTCCTGAACATAAATTAACACATTAACTCAATTTTTAAAAATAACTTTAAAAATTGTTTCACATTAATGTAATTTAGCACTTGTTGTATGGAAACTGATCTGATTTAATTGATAAAATTATATTTAAGCAGTCAACTGTGATCCTGAAAGCTTTTGTAGCTAAATTTGTAGGTATGGCAGACTGCATTTGCCTTGTGTTTGACACATGTGCAATATGGGCTTACCAGCTTTGCAGCTTTTAGAAAGTAACATTTCTGACCATTTTTCTTTGGCAAAATAGCTTCACATTGCATGGCATTTATCTTTAAAAAGCCATTTTTGTACCACAGAATTTTCTCATTGGAATACTGTTTACAGTAATATACAGTAATAGGTCCTCATCTATATTATTCCACTGTTGATCTGGCTGTCTGATCTGGATGTTATTGTCTGTCCGGGAGATGAACTTTTGTACCAGTCTTAGTTTTTTGTTTGTTTTATTTTTATTGGATTTTCATCGCATCTAATCAGCTTTCCTATCCCTGTGGAAAAGCATCTCCACAGCATGGTGTGACTTCCACTATGTTTCACAAAACCATTCAGGCTGAAGGACAGTTTAAGCATTGGTTTAGATAAGGTAAAACTAATACAGGTCACACTTTTCAGACTTTTCTCTGTAAAAAGTACTTTCAAAGCATGTAATTGTGTTCCCTTCACTTTAAAAATATGCAACACTTTCTGTCAGTCTATCACATAAAATCTCAATAATGCTAAATCAATTCTGACTTCTCACAATTCATTGTAAGACTTTGTGGTTTGATTATTATGGCCATGTGCTGTGAAATCAAAATCCAGTCCAATATTTGTAATTGGCTTCTTAAGTCTTAACACAAGGGCTGTTTCAAGAAACAGCTGTTTCTTATACATTATCAACTGAAAAGCGTCAGCATTTGCACCCACACATACTCGTTAATGATCAGTAAAAAACCAAACTTCACATCCAACACATAAACTGCTTCCCTGTGGCCAACAACTAATTGATATTTTTCCACAAACAGCTCCAGTCGCCCTAAATCTTAATTATTGCAGTTGCTTTAGACCAGACATGACATCATGGCAACAGGTAGCCCAGTTTGTTCCACGGGTCTTTAATCATCTAAGATTGCCATCATAATGGGTGAGTGAGCAACTGGTTCACAAAAGAAGGCCTTTCTGCACTGAGGAGACAGACAAGGTGTGTCTCTCCTTCAAACAGACTGGAGACACAAGGAGAACAAAGTTGCCTTTATTTTGTTGATCTGAGATAAGATGAAATACTAAAACTGCTGGCAAGTTACGTGTATGAATGAACGGAAGTTGTAATGCTCAGGAAAAGTTGGACTTCACAGGGTCCGTTTTTATGTCGACAAAGGAAGATCCTTTCCATATGTGCAGCAATGGACTCGCAAGACAATCAAAAGCAACAGACTCCAAGCATCACCAACAACCAGACCTCTGCCAAAACACAATCAACTCCCTGTCATCACATTCACTACACTTCTTCCTTTTTCCTCTCCCTCTTCATACCCGTTTTTTTCTCGTTGGATGCCCCAGTGTCAGCCACACCAGTTATTCCCTTAATCCTAAACAGATTGGCTTCCGCCGCAGAAGAAAACCCTCAGCCTGGCCGTCTCCTCTGCGTTTGCTCCGCAGAAACCCCGTTAATCGGCAGCACATGGCGATGGTTTATGGAATGGATTATGAGGCCTTGCAACGTATGTGGTCCGCCGGCTGCTCCGGCAGTTACATGGTGACGTTCAGGGACACGTTCCCTGACGGGGAGATGAAACTGATCGGATCTGTTCTCGCCTTTACAGCCTCCACAGACCAATAGGGAGGGGAGTTAGGAGTGGCGGAGGGGACAGTTGTCAGTCATTCCTAATAGTGGCTCCCCTCAACAGCAGAGTCAATGGCTCTCTCCCTCTTGGGAACACTGCATAGAAACTCATGCGGCACGCTGAACGTGTAATTATCAAACTTGGAGCTGCTCATTAAGATGAGAGAGAGGACAAGGCGATTGTGTTTCTTTATTCTCCCTCTTCTTCTTTTTTTGTTTCTCTGCACAATAGAGTAAGTGGAGGTCTGTGAAATCATGGAGAGGAAGAAGGATCTGAGAGGAGGAGGACAGGAGAAGGGGGGAAGAGGCATGGGGAGAATGAGATAAAGAAGACAGAGACAGTCGAGCACACACATGCACAAACGTGCACTCTGTCATAGAACAAAATGGTGAGGTTTCCAGTCTTTTTTTTTTACTACCAGTAGGTGGTACGTGTGAATAAGGGTTTGTGTTTGCGTCTTTGTGCAACTATTGTGTGTGGTTCTCAGGAGGTCGGTTAGTACTCAGAAACAAAACTATGAGACCTGCTCTCTCACCATCATTGTTACAGAACTGCTCTGCTAAGGAAAAAAAGTGACCAAATAATCTACAGATTTAGATTTTTGCGTATTTAAGTTCTGGCATGTGTGTGCTCTGAAAGGGGGAGTTCAAAATCCGGACGGAAAAACTATACCTCTGTACACATGTCATGAGACCGGATCAGACAGTGGTTGGGTGCAAAGACCAGTGTTTTTCGTTGGTTGGGTTTATCTGCATGCATAGAATCAGACCATAACTTGCAGAGCCGCTGTGCCTTGCAGCAATACTTTATTTTTGATTTTCAATTTTGTGTTATGTTAAAACCCCAAATTTCTATGAATTTCTAAGTGATTTATGTGATGAACACAAACTAGTGTTTAAATGAGAAGTGGAAGAACAATGACAGGGTTTTCAAAACTGTTTGCAAATAAAAATATGAAAAGTGTAGCATAGATTTGTATTTAAACGCTGCTATTCTGACACCTTGAAATAAAATCTTGTTAAAACCATTTTGTTTTGAAGTCAGAGAAATTTGTAAACCGAGTTTCCCATATGCAATCTGATGACAATAGGAATGCAGCTATTATATTAATTCTTAGAGGTTTCCTAGGAAGCAGTAGTAAACAAATAGAATCACAAAGACTAAGGAACCAAGCGCTGAACATCTCAGCAATAATTCAAAACGGGAAAAAAGTATGACCCAACTCCAAACCTATGGAGACATGACCATCTACACAAACCACAGGAAAGAGGAGCATTAATTGCAAAAACAGCCATTTGACCCATGATAACTTAAATGGAGGTGTGGATAGCCACACCTCAAGTGGAAGAAAAGAGCACCTATTAGTCGTACATTCCTCAAATTTGGCTTTTAATGAGAGAGCAGCAAGAAAAAAAAGCCAGAAAGTTTGCCATAAACCATGACCAACATGTTTGAGATCAGATGAGACCAAAACTGAAAAAACAATCGCTGCACATCACCCTGAACAGTACTGTCCCCATGGTGAACCATGGTGGTAGCGGCATCATGATATGGGGAAAACCTTTCCTCACCACTCTCCACATTTTCAAAATTTTCTGCTACATTGTGTTGGTCTATAACACAAAATCCCAATGAAATACTTGAATTAGTACAGAAAAATTGCGGAAGTGTTCAAGTGCTACAAATGCTTTTGTAAGGCACTCACTATCTCACAGATTCTATTCAATTCAAAAATACTTTTTTGATCCCAGAGGGAAATTTACGTCTTCCCTAAGAAAAAGGGGAAAGCAATGTCCAAAAACACCAAAAGTCAATATGTAGCTAACAGAGCCACTCTAACATGCAGCCACCCAGAGCAGCACAATTCTAGATTGGGATATCTCAGGGATTTTCGACACCCTCCTGTATTGTATGTGCAACAAAAACGTGACTGACTGCTGCATTTGTGTGTGTGCCTGTGTCTGTGCATGTAAGGCTTAAACAATAGGACTGATTCATAGATGCCACTTTCAGCTGCCCAAGGCCAGAAAGACATCAGCCCAACAACAGCTCATACAGTCCACTCCTTGGACCCATGCCCTTAATATTCCTCCAGAAGGACAACCAGAACGATTCTGTGTTTTCTGGCCTTCAACAAGAACCAGTGAATAGAAGCTGTAGCAACACTTGAAGATCCATGAAAGGCCATTCTGAAGCCTTTTAGAAAACTATCTTCTCACTCAACACGAGCTTGTTCCCAATATCACTGTAAATAACATAACTTTTTCATCAAATAAAATATTAATAACATTTCTATTTTTTGTGAAAATGTAGTGCCAAGGTATTCATACTGTTTCCCAAGTGCTGGACCTCTCATGTTTTATGAAGATGTTTTACCTTTTATCCAGAATACGTCATCAGTTCTGAACACAGTTTATAAAGATAGGCATATAAACTGTAGATTACACTTGTAGGGCCATTTAGGTTATTACTGGGGCTGTTGAGGTCACAAGTCAATGTCCCTTCCATCCATAGCTGCCATGCTGGTATTCAAACCATGCGACCTGTGACCAAAACACGCTTGTAGTATATTTGGATCGTCAGGTGACAAGGACCCAATCATTGAAACATATGAATGGTTCAAAAACGAGAAGGCCAGTTGTTTAGGATTAAGATTTTATGATTAAAATGTCCTTTATAACCTTTATTTTTTTCGCTCTCCCAAATTACAGTCACACATTTGTGTGTTTTTGGGGATTTTATGTAGTAGATCAACACATAACAACTGGAACGAAAATTAGACATTTTTACATAGATTATATTATGATATTTTGGGAAGAAAAGGTTACAAACACTGGCGTACAACAGTCGTGTGAAACAGTATTTCCTATCCCTGGTCTTCAAGGCGCACTGCACTGGATGTCTCAGATGAGTACCTGCTTTAATACACCTGATTCAGATAATTTTCTGTTCAGCAAATGTCTGTTATTCACCCATAAATTGAAATTAGGTTTGCAAAAGCAGACAAACACCTATAGTAAAACATAAGGAGCTGTGTGCATTGAGGACCAGAGTTGAGAAACACTCCTTTTGGAGTATGTCTCTACCAGCTTTGTACACAATGTAGTACTTATAAATATACCCTTTCTTCTTTGCTAAATAGCTAAAAGTCAGGCAGACTGGATGGAGAGCATCTCTAAAGGTCAGTTTGGCCAGTCGTCTAGATTTAGTCTAGTCTGAGTGCCTGCCGAACTTAGTCCTGCCCACAACATGGTCTGGAAGTTGGGTCTGGCATTCCTCCGTTGAGGAGCAATTATGCCCGAACAAGATCTGTTCGTACCAATCAAATCGGGCTTACGATGATTGACAGGTGAACAACTGTAACGTAATCACCCACGTCATCAAAGAGCACCTGGGTTGGATTTGTTTACAACAACGATGGCTGCCTCTGGAGAACTGAGATGTGTAGATTCTGCCATTGAGTCTGTTCTAGAAGATATTGAAAGCGCAATCATTTTAAAAGAGGAACAGATAACGTTTGTTGCTCAGCAGAGCAACGTCACACTTGTGTTGCTCTGATTGGTTATAGGTCTATCCAATTGAGTGCAGAGGCCTTTTTTTTCCTGGTTCGGTTAAAACACGCCCCATAATCACAGCCCAGTGGAGTAGTATCAGACTCACATTCTGGTTAGAATTGAGCATGGCTACGTCACGTTAGATTTAGTCTAGATTTTACAGAGAAGCTAGAGATTCATTAGATGTTCTCAAAGTCTGTGATTTGACGCATTTTTTGCAACTGACCAGAAAACAATAAAATAAGTGAAATTCCACATCCTAAGGGATAATGTGTGTGTTATGTGGAGCCGGTCTACCTGAGAAAAAATAAAAATAAAAAACTAGAGCAAAAGTAAAGATTAAATAATTTATTATAAAATTAAACAGTCAAACATTAGATCAACAGATATGTTGTTTTTCTACTTTGAAAAATAAATTGTAATACAAAACACCTAATATTTTCCTTTAATATGTCATATTTATAATTAAATAAAAAATGATTCATTTGCACAAATAATGTAGACAATTGGAAATCATGATAAGAATACACTTACATTAACTTATATAATACTGTAATTTGTTTTCAGTTAAAATGTAAAAAAAGACAGAGAAAAACAACTACAGAACCTATAAAAAAAACTTCTGTCCCATCTGTGGTATGTTTCATGTTGTATGTGCAACAGAAATCCTTTAATATGGTCCTGTGATAAATAATGGGTGTAGCTTTAGCTTTAACTAGTACATTTTTTGTGCAGTTTACCCATCTTGTTAAGCTCTTTGGGCGTGGTCATTCACATGCCAGTTTTCCGTCAAAGGATGAGAGAGTGATGGCAAAGGCTTGAAGGGCACACATAGGAAAACTGTAATCCATTGAGAAAACGTCCTCTGCCACACGACCAAATTGCATCACAATGTAATCCTCTGCAAGACACATCGAAAGGCTTTTGAAGATATCAGGACAAAATGGTCAACAGGTTTGTCGTCAAGAGAGATGTGTTCATTTTACCATTGTCTGGGTGAATGATCTGGAAGTTTTTCACAGAGGCTTGAGTTACACGTCCGTGAAAGTTCAACACGTATGACTGACTCTGTTCATTCCAGCTGGGGGATTTGTTTACCAAAGTGACCAGTTTGTCTGTGTTTCCATTTGAATGGCGGATGAGTAGAGTCTCAAGCTCCTGAAATAAACTTGAATGTCACCTCAGCTGAAATATTTTTCTCTCAACTAACTTCATGACCAGTTATGTGCACTTTGTTGGTGGGTTTTTTTCCCAACAAAGACTTACATTTTTGGGGCGAATGGACACTCTTTCATCATTCTCCAGCATCCCAGGGATGATCACTGTCATTTTCCTTGGACCCTTGAAACCCAGAACGTTGGTCTCCTGGAACAGAATAATTTGTGTGTCTTTCAGGTTTTACCATTTTAAATGTTTTGTAAACCCGTTCTTGTTTGTGTGTGTGTGTATGTGTGTTTGGGACTCACATAGCATATGGCTGCCAGTTCTTGCCGCACTGACTCACTCTCTTTAATGAAAGGTTTTTTCTCAGGGTTTTCACCTCCATCGTAGACCGTAAACTTTGTTCCGAGAACATTGGACCTGAAGCAAACAAAAGCTAAACTCTTAAAAGAAATAAAACAGCATGTATGTAAAAGCACACTGAAGTCTCAATACTAAAAGATGGACATTGTAAGACTATGTTCGGATTGGGTTTGTGGACTATAGAGCGCTAGCTTTGCTATTTCTATCAAGTTTTATTATTTGTTATAATGTTATAATCAAATAGATCTAAAAATGAATAGATTGAACATTGCATGCCTATTAAATATGTGTCATATCAATAGCCTTTGTGGTGATGCAATGTTACAGCTTAAAGAACAAGTCGACTGACTAAAGTGGAACATGGAAAAGCCATGACTCTGGAAAAATAAAGCAGGAGGAAAGTCCAGGAGCAAAATAAAGTAATGGAATTTCTTGTTAATTAAGTTTATTTATTGGACATCCAATGTCATTTTGAGGCACTGCACAAAACACACAGTGGTCCAATACAAAATCCACTGCAGTGGAGTCTCTCATCTTTAGTACTGTAGAGGAAAGCCTCCCTATAAACATAATATTTCCAATAGAACATAGTTAGAAGAAAAAAAACAGAAGCACAGGACAGGATGACTTTGAAAAGAAAAAAAGTAAAGAATACCCAACAATAGTAGCAATTTAGTAGCTTCACATAGAATAGAAATATGCTAAGCAGGCTTTGCAAAGATCCACTGCTGCAGGTATGTTTTCATTTTTTCAAATTGTCAAACAATGAAAGTGCTGTGAGTTAATAGCAGCACCAGCACTTTCAATACTGAACACAGCTAAAAACAGAATCTCCATGCCAAGTATTTTTTTTCTATAGGAAACAAAATAAAGTGTATAAATAGTTAATGGCAACAATACTTCAGATAGTGTAATGAAGGAAAATGACTCAGGAAAACACAGAAGCAATGCAGCAGGAATACTTGCTATGACAAGAAAAACAATGAAAAGGCCAATGGCATCAATGGTTCTCAGTTACATCGTTGGGGAAAGAAACAAACTCACTGAGTCAGCAGTACTTTTTATTGAAAAAAGGACACTATACTTATAAACTCTACATAGTGCATACAATGCACTTGATACCACTCAAATTTGGTTTGTTCTTCTTTCTGTGACTCTATGGAGCATATGTGGTTTCCACATTTAGATTTAAATCATTTTAAAACCTGGTAAAGACCATGTAATTTATACATTAAAACCCTACACAAAAGAAAGGATGATTTCTTTCTTTTACAATAACTGAAAGTTAATTGACATGTTACTGGATACAAAATAGGGTTTTGATTAATCCTACAAAGCAGAGGTGATAAAACAGCTTCAAAGCACAATACGATTAGCTAAAACCTTCTTTAGACAATAAAGATTGGGTTCTACCTTAGTTTTCCGATGTAGGTGTTTGTATCTCTGGATAGATTTGTTGGGTCAATGGAGATAAGATAGTTAGATGTTTTGCACTTTTTTCTTTTTCTCCCCGCCATCAGAAAAACCTTTAAGGAAAAGCATTGGATTAAATATATATAACTCTAGGACATAATTTAAGAAAAAAAAATTTTTTTTTTACGTTTTTCATTGTTTGACAAATATTTTTACCGAAAATACTAACCCTCTTGCCATCTTCTTTCTCCATGTGGAGGTAATAAGTTGGGTAGATGCCCTTCTCCATGCCTCTCCTGTCCCTGGTGACCCTACACTGGATCGTCACGTCTCTTGGAGCCGGACGGAAAGCAAATTTCTCAAGGTCCTCCACGGACATTGGCGAAGTCACCTAAAATACAAAAGGCATTTCATTCCACATATAATGGTACTTTTGCTGCCTGTTTCCACACAATATTCCAAACAGAAATACTTTTAATGTCTGACCCTTTCATTATGTTCGCTGTCTGAGGATGAAGTCTCCCTACAGTTGGAATTGTATGATGCCAGATTAGACAGAGTTTTGTCTGATTTCTTTGACTTTTTTTCCTTCTTCTTCTGCTTAGATTCTTCTTGGATTTCGTCATCTTTGCTTTCATCACTTATTTGACACCTAGCTGTGAGTTGCACCACAAAACATTAGTCTTTATATTTTTATGTAATTGCATATCTTACAGGCAATTTGACCACAACCTCACCCACATGTATCTAGAGTTCTTTTCTTCAAAGGTGATGGGGGATCAGGCTCCTGAGGACCTTCCTCATCTTCTTTGTCACTTTCATCAGATTTATTCTTCTGAGTTGCATCCTCCAGCTCTGATTTTGTCTCAGGGGCTGAATCCTCCTGCAAATGCTTCTCTGCAAAAATAGATTCTTGATTAAATCTTGAATGAGCTTTGCAGGATAAACACTTAATATGAAGGATCAAGGTCACAGAATAAAGAGCATAAGAGTGTTTTTTTCTCAACATTACTTTTACGTTCTTGTTTGATCTTCTTCTGTGTGTCTGCAGATTCCTTCAATTTGTCCTTTTTCTTTATTTTTTTCTCTTTCTTCTCCTTTTCCTTCTCTTTTTCTATTTCCTCCTCTGACTCTTCCACTCCTGAAAGAAGTATTGGAGAGATGCTAATAAATATATGAGTGTAGCAAACAAGCGCATTGAAGCCTTTCAGAATGCAGCAAATCTCCGCCCAGTATAAGCTCAGTTTGGCATTAAATTGCAAAGTAAATTCTTACTTTTGGCTTTGTCTTTTTTCACATCTTTCTTTTTTGTCTTTTTTTCCTCCTCAAGGGCTACTTCTTCACCATTTACCTCAGGCTCTTGGTCAACTTCTAAATCCATCGTTTTGGGTGTGACAGGCTTCTCTGGAGGCATTTCATCCATGACCAAGTTTGCTTTAATTTCACCCTCACCCAGTGTGATCTCATCCAGGGGGTTGTCATGGGCATGTTCAACTTGATCTTTGAGAAAAGAATAAGAACAACTAACAATGTCACTTCGAAGTCTAGACGCAATGATCATCAGCATGATGCCTTGTTAAGTGATTTTAAAATGAAATAAAATTCTACCAGCATTTTTTTTTTTTTTGCAGTCAATTTATTTTTGACTTTTTTAATAAAAAAATGGTAAAACTATACATAAAAGCTCAAATAATATTTGGATGAATGCTCTTTAGTAAGTTTAATGGTAACAAAGCTCCTCGTATTGCTCTGAAATGTGATTAGTCTTATCTGTAGAAATGATAGTGCTAGTTTAAATTTGTTAATTTCCCAGCATTGAGGTGGCTTCTAATATTTTTCATAAATTTACTATAGGACCAAGATTATCATATCAGAAAACTAATCTTAGACAGCTTTATTCATTCCAAGATTGGTACTTGGTGGTATAAAAGCATTTAAAATATTCTCTCTATACTCAGTAGTAAGCAGGGGGTGCCTAGTCAAACAATTGCTAAAAAAAATAACTTTATCAGGGTATATCTGACAGGTCATTTATATTTTTTCATCTGAAGATCAAGCCACCATTCCTTCTAATACTGCCCTGGGCAAATATCCAAACTGCCACCGGGTTTCATAAGATTCACAATAACTTTTAACATTCACATGACATTTTTCTGTTTTTAAAAGGAATTAATTTAACCCGGGAAAATAAGCTAAAAGTAAATATAATACTAATTTATTCACATATAATTTGACATTGTTCAAATACTAACCAGTCAGAGATGTGCTGCTCAGGGACTGAGATATCAGTAGAGGCATTTCTTCTGAGTTGACAGGTTTGTGCTTTCGATTTTTTTGGCGAGCATCTCTGTTAGCTACCACCATTTGAGTGTCTGCTCTCTTCTTTTGCTGCTTTTTTATCAAAAGAGCTCTCTAAGATGGAAGATCAAAAATGCAGAATAAGAAATTGAAAAATGTAAAAAAATTATTGGCAGACCAATAAGAAAAAGAAGGAAATGACACATTACATGCACATTTTTTGACACTAGGGATGCACCGATACATATAACTGGTATTGGCACCGATATCATTGGAATGAACTCGCATCAGTTAGTTAAACCGGTACCATGAACCGATACTTAAAATATGGAAGCTCTGCAATAATTTCACAGAAATGTTTTATTTTAAATATTAAAATGCACTCATGTTTAGATAATCAAAGTGCATTTTGATTGCATATATCTAATGAAATAATTACTGACATAGCATTTGAATGGTTTTTTTCTTCTCACCCTGAGAACAAAGGTATTTGGAAGATTATTTGGAATTCATGCTGTAAATCTGTAAATAAAGCTAGGGATGCACTGAAACCAAAACTGATATTGGGCCAATATCATTCTGATGTACTCCGATCTGAAATGGTTAAAATGTGGAAACTGAGTAAATTCCCTGAAATTTTATATTTTTCACTTGAAATTTTTGTTTTGTTCTCAATTTATTGATATATTTGTTTTATTTTTAACTGACCATCATTTCTTGTAAAAAAAAAAAAACAACAAAAAAAACCAACCCTATCGTCTAGTTCATTGCAATGTTTTGTGTGGTAGAGGTATTGACACTGTTACCCAGACAAACTCAGATCCAAGTACCGATATTGTATCTGTTTGAAAAAAGTGGTATCGTTGCGTCCCTTAATGAAAATAAATAATTGTAGAGTTTCTTTGTATAGTGGATATGATCTATTGAATTTAATGTGCAGAAGCACAGAAAATATTTGGAATGAATACTACGGTTTATAAGTGGTTTAGACATTTACATACACTCATCAGTGATTGTGATTTTCATTATGGGTTTTTAATGTTGTGTTTTAAATTATATTTATCAGGATGTGCTGAGAGTACTTCACAATTTCAATGTTTGTATTTTCATGTTTTGTTTATAGACAATTGTCCCACAAATTACCTTTATGGTAAATTTGCTCAGACTTTCACAGGGTCAAAATCATACAAACAGGTTAAAATATATACATATACACTAGGGGTCTTACAGCACAAGGAAGTCATCGTTCAGTAGCTACTCATAGCTACTGGATGGATGGATGGATGGATGGATGGATGGATTGATCCTTTCAGCCACTATACACACTCACTAATTTGGTGAGTGTGTATTACTCAGGAGGAATATTATAACATAAATTCAAACTAATAAAATGAATTTCGGTTTTCATAACCTACTGCGATCATTTTCTGCATAAAAAAAATGAGAAGTTCAAATGCATAAAGGACCGAAGTAAATGATAAGTGTATGTAAACCTCTGAATGCCGTTGTAAGTCATGCGTCATCATGCTTTGTGGAATAAAGCTTGAGCAGACGCCTAAACAGCAGGTGTCTCTTTCACAGCCATGACCCAGTGACTCTCAAGTGAGATTAATTGTTAATTAACTGTACCGTTGTATGTTGCAATAAAACACACTTTAATTATCCCAAAGAGAAGTAAATTTAAAATTATGATGTAAAGGCCTTTCATAAGTAAATCCAAAGATGAGACAAAGAAAAACACAAAATATTCAGAACTACTCAATTCCCTTTATATCTAGAACAATAATATTCTAGAAGCCTCAACTCAACGATAAAATACTTTGACTTATTGCTGGCAATTACAGATTCTGCCTGTTTACTATTTATCTGAAAAACATAAATGATCAGGCAGTGTTTACCTGGTTGTCCAGCTTCTGTTGCCGTATGTCAGGGTCCTCCATAGCATAGCAAAAAGTCGTACCTAATCACAGTGTGTGAAGAGGTGCTTATCGCAACAACAGCTAAAATCAACTCTCAACTCTGCGTGAATTAGTTGACTTTTCTTGACTTCGTCTCTGAGATAAATATTTTCTTGCAATTAAATGTGGTAGCTGGTGTTTGTGCCACCCAGCTCCATCTGGCTGTCTGTCCACCTGCACGCAGCAGAAGGCAAAGTGGATTAACATGGGATAATGTTCTTAGAGCACAGTGCACAGCTTCAACTGTATGGACAGGGAGGACCTTGAAAAGGAACAAACTTTACATGTTTTTTTGTTTTTTTTTACTAAGATGCTATTGCTGCTGTTAAAACATCATAAACCAACTCATAAGGTGGTACACTACTGCTGATAGTCTTTTCCAGCCAACAGTTTGAATTACTTCCTGACAACAAATAGAAAAGAGATATAACCTGACTGAAGCAGATTCCCATTGCCACGGATACTGCAGGGATTTAAAAAAAAAATGGGGAGAAAACCTGCTGCATTATTTCTTTAATCAATTTTTTTATGCTGCTAGCACAAAAATTAGGCTGTTTTAACCAATTAGAGAAATTATATGTACAACTATAGATAATACATAACAATTCGACCAGCCTTCCCTGAACTTCTTCCACACTTTACATTGAGAGAGGATGGTAAAGACGGTGAAAGCACGCTGATATTGTTATCGCTGTGTTGAGACTTTTAGCCCGTTAAATTGAAATATCTTCTGCCTTCTTGCTGGTAAGTGTACGGTTATAGTGCAAGGCTGCAAGCTAGTGGTATTCTCGGTTTTCACATATTGACCAGCAGATTGATCGTAGTCAATATAAACCAGCAATACTTCCAGGAAAAGGCAGAAGTGACCCTGCATCGGGTCCCGGCAAGATATATAAAGTTAATCCCAAATGTATTCCTATCCACTGGCAGATTTGAATTTAAAATGGTTTTCATTAATATTTTTTAATCTCTTTATTTAGAGTTGTAACTTGTAATGTTCCAAATTATTTTAAGTCATTCCAGTCATCACAGGAAAATCCAAAAGTTGCTGACCAGTTGTTTGCCTGTTTCCAATGGGGATTTCTGGAACTGTTTTTAGAATGCTTTTGTTCTTGTCTTTCAAATAGAATCTTCACTCTCCATACAATACTCATCATGTCAGGCTATACTGATTCAATGTGTGTGGTACACAAGGATGTTTTTAGGGTCCTCCTCTATTTTTTTGCGGTAAATTCAAACTTTTGGATCATTCTCCGAGTATGTGTAATTGTAGGTTTTTTTAGTTTATTTGAGGGTACTAGATTGCCCTAAAAGTCTGAATGCATTTATGTATGGTTGTTTGTCACTTTCGTCTTTGTGATTGTGCTGTAAAAGTTGCCTGTTAAATGTTTATCGCAGTATTTTGCTTATTGAATGCTAAATACACGGGTTCCCGTTCTGAAAAACGCTGAACTATTACAATTTTACAGGAATAAAATGCATTTTTTTGTATAGCGTGTCACATCTTTTGTTAATCCCTTAAGTTTTTATGAAGTAAATGTTTCAGCAAAAATAACACCACCAGAAATGAAAAGAAGAACAGCTAGGTTTTAAAAAATATATCGTAGCACAAAAAAGTCACTTAAAGCAATATCCTGCAAAAACTGGGCAAATACCCCAACACAAGCCACAGCACTTTAATCCTTCAGTCATTTTGACCTAATCATAAATCATCATTGAATTGTGCTATCTTTGGATGACTTTGCAGATGCAAGTGAAGATTTGAGACATAGTTCTGTTTTTGTATCAAGGCCAAATGCAAAATACTTAAACATACAATTGCAATACATGTCTGTAATTTGTAGACACAACATTGATTTAGCATTTTAGTTAGATAGAGCTGTCGTGTTCTGAATGATTTATACATCAGCTTAAAGAATGTTAATCAATCTTTGTAAAATGTTTGTTGACAGGTCTAAAATGGCTCAAAAATCTTTAGAAAGACCTTTAATAACCCCTGAAAAGAATTGTGTAAAATTGTGAGCAACTTATCAGTATGTTTTATGATAAAGTTACACATGTCAAATGTTTCTAGGAATGCTCCACAATCAGAAAAGTAATGGTTATATTCAGATCAAAGGACGGAGTGACCCCAGTTTTTTGCAAGCAGGTGAGGACCCATTATTGAACCAAATGAACAGCAATCTTTGTTTAAAATATCTCAAACACAATTTAAATTCTTTAGAAATGTACGCTTTTGTCCCACAGTGATGGTGGAAAGCTTCCAGTAACCTCCTCAAACTGCCCTGTGTTTCCCCTTTGCGTGTGTCGAGATCTGAAAGCTTCCTACGCGAACCCAGACTGCCTTGCTCTTGATCAAAGGTAGCATGTGTTATTCAGTCAAACTATGATAAAGGGGTTCCTGTTACAATTAAGGGGAAGTTTTATTTTTTTCACCACTGCCCCCTCCCCTCTTACCCTCTCCTGACTTGTTCGCACATTGGTCAGATAACTGTGGACATGAGAGCACTGGCTGTGACCTCTAGTCGACAGTAATGATTGCACCTTGACCCTCTGCCTTTTTGTCCAACCAATGATGACCCTTCATATGTTTTCTTCAGAATGGAAGTGAGCTAAGGGAGATCCCCGAGTGAAAGGGAGTGCTACAACTCACCACTTGTACAGGAACTAAATTTCAGAGATAGTTGAAGAGAGATTTTCACCAAGGTTTTGTGGTTTCTAACTTAAGCTCAGTTGACTGAATTTAGCAGTCCCAGTTCCTTGCATCCATATCACATGTGCTTGCATGGGAACGTGTCCTTTTTCCCCTTGCAGTCCCCCCCTTTCCTCATATACCCCCGTGCACTTCCTGCTATCTCCAGGGCCAATCTAAGGCTGCGCTATTACGAGTCCTGTACTCGGCGTGTTGGCGGCCGATTTAGAACATCAACACCATCAATCAACCCCGCGATGGGGCCAACCAGCTGGCTGAACCGTCCCGTCCCAGCACCATACAATTTGTCATCTGACGAGGCCAAATCGCGTTCATGTAACTACACCCAAACCTTTCTCCACTTTGTCTCTACCCTTCTGATGACTTTTTGACTCAGCCAGCTGAACGACTTCCTTGAAGCCTTGATGTCTCAACTAACAAAAGCCCCTATGCCAAAAGTTTTAAGCTTGTTTTCTTTTTGTCTCTCCATATGAGAATAATTGAGCAGTAATGGACAGTCCTGAAACAAAGCTAACTTTGGTTCCCATTGACTGATGTTTGTGTTGCTGGTAAAAAAAAAAAATAATAAGTGAAAAAAAAAGCAGGTGGGGGGGTGAGAGCAGCCGGCCCTATTGCTCATTTTGGCCATTACTTTTGCTGGAAAAATGAGCTATTTTTTTGGCTAATATAAATGTTTCCCCTTTTGTTTTAAATGTCTCATTGCGCTGGCCAATTATGCCCCAGAGTATATGCACAACATATAAACAAACAAGTAAACATGCAGTGCAGAAACCATGAGTCATATTCCTATAAAACATTTGATATCCTCACCAAAGCTGCACAAGTGTTTAGTTTTAGGTATACTTTCCGTTGAATTGCTAAAATAAAGCACCACAAAGGCAAAGTTGATTAAAAAAAGGTAAGATTAAAAGTGCCTTGCGAATGTGTCCATGGATTATTGTCATATTTTAATCCATATTTTTTATTTATTTTATTGGGATTCCATGTATTAAAGCAACACAAATTAGTCCAGAAATGTGAAGTGGAAAGAAAAGGATAAATGATCATGAATATTTTTCACAAATAAAAATCTGAAAAGTCTGGCATGCAGTTACTTTCAGCCTCCCTGTCTCAATGCTGTGTAGCATCAGCTTTCACAACTCCAACTGCAAGTGTTCTTTTCAGTCTCCTGTAAGAGGCACAAATAACTGTTATCCTGTCAGCCAATATTCCTACCTGATTTGTGTAGCTCCTCCACAGTTACCACGGGCCTCTTAAGTTCTACTTTGAGTTTTGCCCTCTTCATCCCAGCCTTTCAGTGTATGTGAATGGCTATGCTAGTAAGCCATAACTTCTCCGCAGCTTTCTCACTGACCTTAGACTTCATGATGCTAGTCAGTTAAAAAAGTTGCATTGGATTTCATTCAGCAGTATTGTATTAAGAGTAAAGGGTGAAAAATACTTATAAATACATATAAATGCCACATTTTTAAGGTTTTAATTAGTTAAGTAATGAATAAAACCCTGTTCTTTTCATTTTAGAATTATAAACTAGTTTTGGTTTATCAATTTTGATCTATCCATGCAATCCCATTGAAATACATTGAAGATTCGGGTTACAATCAGCCAAATAGGATAAAAATGCAAAGATATGAATACTTTTGTAAATTCCAACTTTATGCTTTTTACCAATATGTAAAACAAGGAGACACCACAGGTTTTTTAGATTAAAATCTTATTTTATTTTTTTGGGATCAAGCATAATGACATATCTGAGTCACTGCAGTGATGCACTTGAGAAATGTCCCCCAGCAATTATGTCATGGATACCACCCTAACACATATGCACAGGCTTACTCTCCTTATAATTGATCAGCCTCCCTGCTTTCCTTCTCTTTGCTCCACTCTGACTCTCTGGGACAGCTGAGCGGGCCCTGAAGGCACAGAGTGGTCCTTGGAGTTGTCCAAGCAGCCTAAATGAAAGTCTGGGGAAGTTCCTCACTCTTTTGTCTCTGCCATCTCTGGTGGGGGGAACAAGTGCAGCACAGTGCACTAACTTGGGAGTGTGTCTGCTGGGGTCACGGCATGGCGGCCCGTTAGTCCCTTGCAGTCACGCTACCATTCCTCCCCTCAGCGCCCCACCACTGTGGATAGCCAGACAGCCGGCCCAGCTGCACAACTGCCTGCCCCTTTACCCGTTCAATCAGCCAGGGTCAGCCACAATCAACCAGTGATGATGCACATCTGTGTGTATGCCACAAAGAGTAACTCCCCTTCCTCCTCTGAACCCCTTAAACAAAATAGCAAAGCACCTCCCGCCACAACAAACTGAGACATGAGAACGGCCAAATTTATGTGCAAGAAAACAACGCTGCACACAGTGGAAGGCAAAGGCTGTGTCAAATTTAGAAGATCAACTCTGAAATCTGTGCAATGGATTAGCAAGAGTCTGCAAATCACAGCCGACACTTCCAAATCTCCGAGTGAAAATTATCTGTGCTAAACAGAACCAGGCATCAAAACTGGGCGGCTTTTTCGCCAGTCGCACGCAACTTTATTTGCCTGTGAATAATTTTCCAGCATCCCGTTCAAGAATAGGCACGTTTGATTTCAGCTTTATGAGAGCATGTTTTACAAATTTGCCCCGGGCCAAGACAAACTGTACCTGGCAGTCATACTGAAAAAGGCTTTCCTAACCTGCACTCTCGATGAGCAAGCCTAGAAACATCTTGGATTTAACACCAGATCAGACTGCATACAGACAGACATATTTCATTTAAAATAATTGTGAAATATTTTTTAAACATGCACAAATATAACCCATAACATGGTTTTACATCAAATATTAATTCAGAATTCTCATAAATTTGCTTTTAATCAATCCATTCAGGTTGTAACTTGTATGGTGATCTTTGGGTACCTGCAAGAAAAATGTGTTTAGAGACATGGGGAAGTGATTGGGCAAAATTACAACAAGCAGAAATTGGACCCTTGGCACTGGCCTTGCTTTGAAAAGTCTTAATGACAAATCACCACTTTCCCTTTCACCTCCTAGTGTTTCATCCGAACTCTACCCAGGTTACTCTGCTCCCATTCTGCAGCACCACATCACCAGCTGAGATGGGTTTAATCTGCCTGCAACCTGAATCTGAAGCAAACATTTTAGAGCTGAATGCCTGCCTGGACTTTTGTGATAAAAGTGCTGTCTAATATTATGCTTGGCGCAACTGTAACTCAAAACGGCACAGTGGTGAGGTCTGTGGTAACTATAGCAGCACCACAATAGGAAAGATTGATTTTACACATTGAATGCACATGATGTGGCCGAAATCAGTGGTTTTAGAACGATTTTATACTTCTGCACTACATACTGAGTTAAGACATTCTAAATAACATTACTGTCATTTAAAATTACATTATTGGACTTTTTTCACATTTGTTGTTCTTTTGGCAAAATTATGACTCATCTTGCTATTTGCTGATAACAGTTAGCCAAGTCATTCAAGGCAAGGCAATTTTACTTGTATAGCACACTTTCAACACAAGGTAATTAAAGGTGCTTTACATGATTTGGTGGTAAAAACAAAAAAAAAACATAAAATGGAAGCATAGAGAGTAAAAACAGCTATTAGGAACAAGATGAAAAAACTGTGTAAACTGTGTAAAAGTAAAACAATTAAAAACAGCAATTAAGCATAAAACATGAGCATCAATAAAAGAAAACAGCAGAGAGCAAATAACATAGTTTACTCAAAGGCGACTTTAAAAAGATACGTTTTAAGTTTTGCTTTAAAGCAGCCCAGTGTTTGGACGCCGTTGCAGTCATCAGGAAGTTTGTTCTAGATAAGGGGAGGATAGAAAATGAAAGCTGCTTCTCCGTGTTTGTTCTGATTCACAGGATTATTAATAAATTAGAGCTGGAGGAACTGAGTGGCCTGGGGGGTCAGCAGGTCTTCAACATTCTTTGGAGCTAAACCATTGAATGATTTATAAATTAACAGGAGTATATTGAAGTCTATTCTCTGAGCTACAGGGAGTCAATGTAAGAAATTTATAACTGGGGTGATGTGCTCTTCTTTCCTGATTCTAGTGAGGACTCCAGTAGCAGTGTCCTGGATCGGCTGCAGCTGTCTGACTGACTTTTTAGCCAGGCCTGTGACACCGCTGTTGCAGTAATCAATCCAACTAAAGATAAATGCATGGATGAGTTTTTCAAGTTCCTGTTTAGACATTAGTCCCTTAATCCTAGAAATGTTCTTCAGGTGATAGAAGGCTGATGTTGTTATTGCCTTTCTGTGACCCTGATCAGTCGTTTCTGGTGACATTGTAATGTACAGCCGAGTGTCATCTGCAAAGTGATGGTAATTAATCTTATTGGCTGTTATAATCTGGGTTAGTGAGAGTATGTAGATACTGAACAGAAGGGGTCCCAGCATGGAGTCCTGGGGGACCCCACATGTGATTTCTGTTTGTTCTGATGAGTAATTGCCTACTGACACAAAGAATTTCATGTTCTTGATGTAATTCTAAACCAGCTAAGTACTGTACCAGAGAGTCCAACCCAGCTCTCTAGTCGTTCCAGTAGTATTTTATGATCAACAGTGTCAAACGCTGTACTGAAGTCTAACATAACGAGTCTGTATTCTTGGAAATGTCACTGAAAACTTTGACAAGGGCAATCCCAGTGTGTGATGAGCATGGAAACCAGATTTTGTTTTTTGTTAACTTTTTAATTGTCGAAGCACAGCTTTTTCAATAATCTTTCTGATGAATGGGAGATTAGAGATTGGCCTGTAGTTTGCATCAGTGTGTTGCTCAGGTTATTCATCTTTAGTAGTGGCTTGATAATTGTGATTTTGAAGGCCTAGAGGAAACACCTGACAGGAGGGATGTGTTAACTATTTGAATAAGATTAGACTTAATGACATCTAGCAAATTCTATTGGTTATCCAACTTGTTACTATAAAATGATTAAATCCGGGTTGTAAGATTCTCACATACAAATTCTTCACTTGGTACCAAAATGCCTTCGTCTGTTTTTTATATGCAAATTTTTCTCTGAATTGTATTTGTTTTTTTCTCATGATGAAATATATATATATAAAAAAACAATTATTCATTGTTTTAATCTCAAATGTAACTGAATTTAATTCTCAACCATTTTCTGAAAGACTTTTTCAATTCATCCACTATGTGTGGTGAGGCTTTTACCTTGCTCCAGCCATCACTGAGCAAGAGGTAGGGCACACCGACAGATTTCAAGTCCATCGCAGAGAAAAACAGAAAAAAAACTAAGCATGGACATAGACAATGTGTTTTAAGAGCATCTTTAGACCACTTCATCTAACATGTATATTTTTAGGCTATGGGAGTAAGCAAATTCACACAGAGAAAACCTTTTGCATGCATGGAAAGAACTATATATATATATATATATATAGCACATGTATTTGAAATGGATGGTAGGATGTTATATGGCATGATATTTCTAGTGTTTGTGCTTCTAATGGGTCGAGGGTGAGGCTATGCAACCTGATCAAACCCAGGTTGGTTAACTCTTAAGCAACTTCATGCAAGTAAAAAATAGAAGATTATGTTTGAACTCAGAGACTGGAGTTTCGAGACAAAAATACAGCAAGAATGTACCTCAAGTCAGAATTCCAACTAGCAATGTTGGGTCACTGAGCAGACTGGAATTCAGTCTCCATAATCACTGTTGTGTCTGTAATATCTATTTCAAACAGTGGGACGTAGTACTGTACAGCTTATTTGTGAATAGGTTCCACATCAGTGTTTGGATGCATGACACCAATGAAATACATTATTATGATTTTGTTTTGCTAACAGTAGCTAACAATTTGTAAATTCCACTTCTGTACTTCTGTAAAATCATTCCCAGATTCAAGGTCTGACTGCCAAGAAAAATCCAACACACACATAAGTTTTTAATTGGATACTGTACATTACCCATAACAACCATAAATAATCAGTTGTTAACAAGAGTTGGAAATTACCCCGAAAGTGTGCATGAGTTTTCCCACCAGAAATGTTGGGCATGAAACCACCACAACACAAATGGGCAAGTTGACCCACACCCTCCCATTTCTAAGCTTTATTTTTAGACTTTGCAAGATTCTAGGTTCAGTCTGACCAAGTGCTTTGATACAAACTAAAACATTTTATCTTCTTAATGATGATGAGTTGTGTACAGATTAATAAATAAAGTAATAAAATGGATGTTCAGTTAATGAATCTTTGGCTGTGTCTTGGCTAAATAAACACACAAAGCTTCTCTTCAGAGCAAAATCAAGGACTGTTCCTTCAGTTATAAAAAGGAAACCACAGCAAGTCTTCTAGACCTGACTGATGGTTAAAGAATAGCAAAGCTAAATCCCGGCCCAGGTGACCACCAGCATTCTCTGTCTGCCGCCTCGTCTTTAGGGTCTAACTACTTAATAAGTGGCTGTCCAAGGTTTCCTGGACATAGTCCAGACCAGCAGAGGCCCCGTTTGAAAACGGACGAGCAACAGCATAAGGAGGGCTCCATTTATCAATCAGACCAATCACAGACTTTTCCGGGACTAGCGACAACCACATGTTGGGGATTAGCAGCATGGAATTCAGTACAACTAAATTGTGGAGTCAGTCAGTCAGAGATTACAGCAAAATCAACAGTTAAAGAGTTGGATTATATATCAGATGGAGCTGTTTGTGTAATATATTAATATAAATTTAGGTTTAAAGTTTAACTTTGAATGCCAACATAGTCACAAAAGGCTAAATTACTGCAACAGAGAAAAAAGTGATTAGAAAATAACAGAAAAGTCAGTATACTGGTACTTAAATAAAACATTTTAAATAGAAAAACTCTGCACAGTGTTATGTTTTTGTGTTTATATGCTGGTTTGCTAATGTAGCTATTCATTCACCTCGGCACATTTTGTCACATTACAACCAAAAACTTAATTGAATTTGGATTTTGTGTGATGAACAAACAAAGAGTAGCAGATAATTATGGAGTGGAAGGAATGTTGTAGATTTTTCAAAATAGTTAACAGCAAAAATCTGTGAAGTCTGACACGTATCATCAATCAGCCCTCTTTCACAATATTTTGTGAACCCCCCCCTGCAGCTGTAGCTATAGATGAAATATTTTTGGGGGTCTTAACCAGCTTTGCTTATCTAGGGACTGAAATCTTTTTTTTTCAATTGTTGAGTTTAGATTTAATCTTTAAATGTTTTGTTTTTATTTAGGTCTGGTCTGTGATTGGTCCATTATAACACATAAATATTATTTGGCCTAAAACATTCTATTGTAATCTTAGACTGTATGTTTCATATTGTTGACCTTCTAAACATCTGTACCAGTTTCAATTCTCTTGCAGTCTGAAAGATGTTTTCTTCCAGGATTTCGCCAGGATTTAGCTCTGTCCCTGAAACTACAACTTCTCTGTACCTGCAGAAGAGTGTCCCCACAGCATGATGCTGCCACCACACAAAAGGTGTGTATGGTGTTTTAAGGGGGATGTGCGGTGTTAGTTTTTTACCCTGAGAATCTTCAGTTCTGGTATCGTCTGACAAGAGTGCTTTCTTCCACATGTAGGCTGCCTATTTGTGGATCCCACAACCAAGTGTTGATTCGTCATCAGATTTTTTGTGATTCCGAGCAGTGTATCTTTGCAGCTCCTCCAGAGTTAAAATGGGTCTCTTGGTTGCTTTTTCTGTTTGTTCATATAGACAGCATTGTTATTTTTAATTCTGGATGTTCTGAAAGAGATTCAAAGCTTGGAATGCTGTTTTATAATCTAGCCCTGCTTTAAACTTCTCTAAAAACTCATCCCTGAACTTTCTGCTGTATTCCTTGGGGTTCATAGTGGGTTTTTTTGTTGTTTTTTTACCACTATTGTTCTCTAACAAATCTCTGAGACCTTCACTGAACAGATGTCTTCATATAAACGCATGCAACACGTTGCTGATTTTTATTTGGAAAATGTGTTGTGGGTTTATCACATAAAATCCCACTAAGATAAACTGAATTTTACTTTTGCCACACTCTGTAGAAGCAGCTTTGCAACAGAAAAAGCGACGTTCTCCGAAATGTGTTATTTTAAGAAATCTGTGACTACATCAATTCATGTTCACATACTGCTTAAGATTTTCCATAGAGACAATACATTTCATATAATTCCTATTTCATGTCCATCATGACATGGCTGTCACAAATGAGGCTCATTTGAAGGTTCAGAACAGATATTTGCTGTTACCCACCCTGTGAACAAGCTACAAGTCGTGTGAAGCAGATTTAGAAATCGATGGGGAGAGCTGAGCTGTCACATCACCTCTGGCATGTTGTGTCACTCCTGCTCATTTCCGTCTCTGCATACAGGTAACAGACAAGACGCTGACAGCTGTCAGAGAAGAGCAGAGCAGGTCTTGTCAACGATTCACTAAACTCAGCCCCCCCGCCGCTTTGTAGGACACGCACACTTTGACATAATGTGACTATAACTAGAGAGAGGGGGAGGGGGGTGTGTCTGTTTCTGATAGAGCTAGATAGTGAAATACTGATGGGATGTGAAGGAGGAGAATGGAGAGACAGCACAACTGATCTGCTTGAGAGATGAAGCTGATTCTTAATGTAAGGAACGATTTTCTTGGATTTTGACTGAATTATTTTTGTTTTAGCAAAAATACAAACAGGCAAAACTTCTGCATAAGCTCATGGCTAGTGTCACGTTTCACTAAGCTTTCCTGAGAAGCTGATCTTGCAGCAAAATCAGTGCCCTCTGACCTACAATGGCTGTTAGAAGGGTAGACACCCTTCTTATAATTTCCTATTTTGCGAGGCCATTAAAGAAAAAGACCTTGGTTACTCAAAATATTTCAATCTTTATTGTAATAAAGGTGGAAATGTGTGAACATTATTTGCTTTCAGACTCAATTGTCCAGAACTTTGTCCAGATTCCCTGCGGCAAACTATTCATTAAAAACGTTCAGATTGTTTATTTGAAATAGAGTACAATTATAAACCAATAACGAAGTGTACTGTAATGTATTGCAGATATCCAACCGCCTAGTCATCATCTGTAGCCTCTGTGCATAATGTTAAAAAGTCCTCCAACATAAAAATTAAGCAAAATGATCAACATAATAATTAAAAATTAAAAGGTTACAAACAGTTAGTATGGCCTTATTTTTTCCCATCCATCCATCCATCCAGTAGCTATAAATCACACTGATTTGAAGATTGATTACATTTCTCAGCAACAAAAGGAGTCCAAATGGCTTTAATAGTCTGAAATTTTGGTTTTAGAAAGACTTATTCCAATCCAGAACTAAGTCCAACATCAAATCTGAGCAATGACCTGTAGATTGCAGTAAGCAAGAGACAATTTCACAATCTGATATATAGACAAGTTCTTCAGAGCAGTACCAAAGTAGACATATTGCTAAAATTAAGTAAAACAAAGAACAAGAAAGTATTAGTCTGAAAGTGTGGAAATGTATGCTACCAATTTACTGCACATTTTTCATATCTTCCCTGTGTCAGATTTATTTGTTCTTTCATTTCAATCGCACTACAGATATGTCACATTAAAAGTGGAAACTGTTTTGAAATGATTTGTAATATCTCAAGTTTAAGTAGGATTTGTATTCTAATTTAGAGCCATTCTAAATTAGTTAAATCGTAATAAACGAGAAGGAATAAGAGCAACAGTACCCTACCTCTTACAAGTGCAATAAAAAAAATTGCATATATAAACATATATTATTTTAAAACATGGTGTATTATCCCACATAATTCATTATAGCAGTCAATGTTTCCATTCATATTGCACCAAAAGCCCCAAAAATTAACTATAATTTTACACCAAGGACAGATTGAGCTAATGACTTAGTGTCAGGATGAGGATAGACTTTGTAGATAATGAGCACTTCCCATAAGAGTGCTTTTCACCAAGGGGGTTATCACCTATGGTAAGAGTGTGTGAGTGCTTTTCAAATACAGTATAGGTCGGCGGCATTGGACCATGGACACAGAGGTAACACACTATTAGCGTGCATTACTGGAAATAAATTAGCATGTAATTTTATGATTTTATTAAATGATATTTTGGGGGTCCAACAGTAAAGCTGATGTAATTGTAACTGAAGGTGTTTTGAGTGCTTGGATTATCATGCATTATGCAAAGATATTTGACAAGCTAAAATACTTCTCCTGAGGGGACATTTTTTAAGCTTAAGCATAGCATCGGAGTAAAATCATGTTTATTTCTACAGACGTTCAAGATCCAGTCATAGAGTTGTCATTGTTCCTCAGGTCTGGATTTCCAGCAAGAGGGCTTAGGCACAATGAAGCTAGACCCCCCATATTTCATTTCTCCCGCGCTGATAGCATTTATCAGCAGCATCCTGATAAAAACAAAATATGCAACTTAAGCCTGAGCAGGGCTTAGCCGCCGAGGTGGACCGGATTACCCAGAGGCTCGACGGGACAGGCATCAGATTGTGCTGTCATAAAGGGCCATTAGGAATTTGGCAAACTGTACCTCAAGCCCAAGATGACAGAGGTTTTCAAGACAGACAGGGGGGAAAAATATGAAACTTAAATTCATCATGACAGACGTCTCTGAGAAAGGGACCCCCAGAAAGGTGGATTTGAGAAGACAAAATTACCTGAATGGCCTAAAAAGGCTCATTCTTTTCTATTTTAATGTTTTATTGGATTCTTTTGGGACTTTCAACTACTTTCCTATCAAATTTCTTCATGAATTAGCTAATATGTATTGCTTTCCTCTGCTGTATGTATTTATATGAAAAGAGAGACAGGACTTCCACACAACACACAATAGAGTAGACTCAATGACTGGCTGGGATTAGATTTAATACAGGATCATGACAGACACATCCTGGAAGCATGTTGCCCTGTAGATTTACTATAGGATCCAAGTTTTTGTTGTTGTTTTTTTTACTTTTATTTCAGCTTTGCCGCATTCCTGCCTGGTTAATCCATGATTATCATTTATTTATTTCTCTTCACCATTTTAATCTTATATTCTGTGTTATATTTTGTGGTTTAATGCTTTGCAATCTCAATTTAACATTCTATGACTTTACAACCTGTATCTAACAATGGTGACCAAAGAAAAAATTTGTTTTAGAATGAAAGACATATGGCTAAATAAATCATAATTGAAACAAGGTGGTTGTGTAAACTGATCATAAAATACTGACTGATAGAATAGATGAGCAGCTGAAATAGTTTGCTAATTTGCTCGATTGATTTCAGGTTTCACTTGGCAAATTGGAACTACAATTAAATCTGGGAAAAGATATATCTCATGTGGGGTTACTCAAGGTAGCGTTCTTGGATCATATTTTTTAAATATCTATGTTCCCCCTCTCTCAGATCATGGAATTTAACAAGTCTCTACAGTACAACTATGCAAATGCTGATGACACACAACTTTATCTTTCTGTGTCATCACATGATCACAAATATCCAGGCTTACTGAGGTCTCACTGCATGTCCATGAACTCAACAATTAAGTGGGTTCAAATCCTCTTTTAGCCCAATACAGAATATAAAAAGCTTAAAGGCAAGGTAAATCAAACACAAGACTCAAGCAGTTTTAGTCTGTGAGGCAGATACTCTGTCTGTTTTCAAGACTAGGCTTAAAATCTTCCTTTTTGATAAAGCTTATAGTTAGTGGCTTAGGTTATCCTGAGCGATTTGTTTTAGTTATTCTGCTATAGGTTTAGACTGTTGGCTTCTACCACTCTTCAGATATATTTTTTTCTGCTGTTATTACAATTGTTAACCCAGTTTTCTTCAAGTATTTTTCTCCCCATAGAAGCTCCACGTGGTCTGGTGGCCTGCTCAACTGTAAAATCCCCTGCTGGATGGGGAACACCAGTCCAGATGATGCTCAAAGTGACCGAGCATCCTCCATGCTGTCTCTTCTCTGTCTTCTCAGACCCCCAGACGGTCGTGGCAGATGACCGCTTGTACTGAGCCAGGTCCTGTCGGAGGTTTATTCCTGTTAAAGGGGAGTTTTTCCTCTCCACTGTCGCTACATGCTTGCTCACTATGATGGATTGCTGAGGAATTGCTGTGGTTGGAGTCTGCATGATCCGGGCACAACCTAACGTCGATGACTCATCGCAATCTGCTGGGATTCCTTACATAGAAAACTTTTTACTGATTGTAATGTTTGTATAATTGTATTGAAATGACTTTTGTTGTAAAGTGCCTTGAGATGACATTTGTTGTGAATTGGCGCTGTATAAATATAAGTGTTAAGAATTGAATTGAGTTGAAAATTGAAGCTGAAGAACACAGAGCAAGCAAGAAGCCGACCTTGTCTTTGTTCTGTGTCAGCTGTGTTTCTCATTGGGTTTTATTGTTTGTTATTTTATGTAGAATCTTGACATATGTTTAATCTATATGGATTTACATTTATATTGTAGCGCCCAACAGTGTGTTTTACTAAATCAGCATTCCAAAATCTTTTACATGCTGCCATCAGAAGGGTTTTTCTGTGTTGGAGATATTACCAAGAATGTAGTCATTTGGCTATGAATAGTAAAAGGACTCCTCACTTTTGGCAGTCAATAACATTAATTATTTATGGAAAATTATTATTATTCGGGGCACCACCTTTATCAGGAACTATTTTAATAGCCAAGTGTCTATGTCAGTCTCATAATCTGAAGGAATGAATTCTTTACCGTCTATTGACCATAAACTTTGCCATATGTGTTTTGAACAAGGAACAACAACAGTTACTTTCCAGGATGCAAAATGTATTTATGGGAAAATAATAAAGACATTTTAATCACCAAGCTAGAAAAAGAAAACACTACTGATTAAAGTTAATTAATAGTTAAAATGAAAGATGAATATGTAATAAGATGAGAAACCATTCTGATATGATTCTGGAGGAATCTGGGTCCTTTAAGAACCAAGGCTTGATTTGAAGATGCTGGGATAAAAGCTGAGTTAGTTTCACTAACTGTAATTAGTTTAACTAATTTAGCAACCGTGGTTTACTTCTAAACCAATAAGCAATGTAAGAAAACACAAAACATTCTTTAGGTTAAGAAATGTTTGTTTAAAAATTACCTGGATTAAAGTGATTAACCTTTGAAGAATTACTTAAATCATGGATTGACCACGACAGTAAAACAATCTAATTTTCCATATTTTGATGAGGAGAGTTCAAACAATAAGATTAGTTTCTGTTCTTAATCTTCTCTGAACCAATCTTTATTTCAATACCTGATTGTTTCTCATTGAGGGCCATTTGGGCCTGAACACATGAATTAATCTTAGCCGTAGCTCCGTATAACACATGTGGGCGTTTGAAGTAGCTCCAATACAATTATTAAACATTAAACAAAGAAAGGAACACTCCTGTTTGATTGAGTAGCTCAAATTGCAGGATTTAAAAACGACTCTTTGTCAGGAAAAGTCTTTTAAAAGCACTGATTAAAACTTCAGGCTTAGGCCTGGTTTACCCAAAGATAGCAGATGAAACTTAAAAAGTTAACAATAAAAAAAAAGGAAACACCTTTAAAATTACTTATCCTAACTAATTTGCCTCTGCCCAAACAGATCTTATGAACGTTTAAAGTCCTCCGAGTTGCTTCACGTCGATGAGGAAAGGGGGGTCTCCCAAGAGTGTTAGCCAGCAGGCTAATAAAGGATCGCTAATCTGGCTAGCAGCGGTGGGAAGCTCCGGGCTTTTTTCTTCCTCCTGGCATGGTGCGTGGTGATTGGCATCCACCTTTTTAACAGTACCTTTTTGGAGCTCTCCAGCATTCAGCTCTTAATGGCTGTGTGTGACCCAACATCTGTCAAAACTGGACATTAGTCTGTGTAATAAAAATAAATGAAAAAACAAGCTGCAGGTTATCCAAAATACTGCTGTCGGCGTCTAATACTTGAAAAATAGATCATATCCCACAGTTCTTAAAACCCTTCCTGTAGGTGATGTGATAGAGTTTATAACTGCATCATCCTGTTTCTCTACATTTCAGAGTTGTCTGTCAGGCTAAAATGTAGACTCGGGTAATCAGAGATTAGTTTCCTTATTGTTTCTGAAACTAAAGAAGGGGAGGCAACATTTTTGCTCCTCAGTTGTGATACCAACTTTAGAGAAAAACATGATTCTTTAAATCAGGACAGTTTATTACAGTTTTCTCCTCAAAAACACAGATTAGCCGATGAGCACATTTTAATCATACCTTAGCAAGATCTTTGACTTAAATTTGCATTTTAAACATGTTTTTTATGTGATTCTTAACTGCTAATATTATATCCCCAAATGTACTCTTTACTGCTATTCCTTTGATTTCCTGTAAACCACCTTGAGTGTACAGTAAATAAGTACGTACAAATAAACTGCCCTTGTATGATAAGTATCTTTAGGTAAAGTCAGTTCATGAAAAGACATCACAGCAGACAGATGGTCTTCACTTTCTCTGTCAAGTGGAAAATGAAGGCTCCTCTGCTTTCTTTGGGAGATAATCTGGATTTTTAAACAGAACTTTCTCTTTTCATTATTCCATTCCTTTGCCTTTCAGATGAATTATGTGTATGAACAAGGCCTGTGATAAACAGATTGGCGGCAGCAAGGAGAGCAGGGATGCAGACTGCGAGACCGGAGGCAGGCCTCAGTCGGAGTCTTCCCCTGTCTCAGTAGGTGCACTTACTGCGTCTGCCGACCTGTCCTTTCCCAGAGGGCTTTGTGAAAGGGCAGAAATGTGATGCTACTACACAGACACAAGTCATAGTCGTGTCTCCAGCGGCCATGTTGGATCTCCAAGCCCCTGAACCCCCCCTTCCCTTTTCTCTTTTTTTTTAATCCTGAGCAGAGAGACTACAGGCGCCAGGCGCAATGTAACTGCAGTCTCAGGTATGCTGGGCGGACGTTGAGGCTACTTCCCAGGATTTCACTTGCACCTGAGACTGAGTGACACGGGAACCAGACTTCAGCAATACCTCAGGGAGGAGAGCTCAAAGCAAGACAGAGCAGCATTCATAATTAAATGCTTTATAACAGAAGTTGTAAATGAAACTGCTGTTTTGGTAACTTTTTGTGAATTTGATCCCATAACTTCAAGCCTCTAGTTTTAAAAATTAACATGGGAACACAAGCTTAGTCTATTACTAGAAATTTCTCAGCTACTGAAGGAACCTAGATACTCTTATGTGAACAATGCTCTTTGAATACTAGTATAATTTTGACATATTTGGTCAATTTTAAATGCTAAACAATAGTGCTTAAAACAGAAAAAGGTATTTACACCTATTGAACTTTCCCTCTCTGTCATGTTACAACCACAAATTCAAATGGATCATTTTATTGAGACTTTCATTGACTAACCAACACAAAATAGTGAGTTTTGAAGAAGAGGTAAAATTATAAATTTTTGTCATAAAGAAATTGTGACGTATATATGTGCATATAGCCCCATTTACTCATGTCTATCAATAAAATCCAGTCCACCCAAATAGTCCACCAAATAGAGTTCCCTCTTATCTCAATAACAATACAGCTCTTCTCTGAAGGCCTTGGAGGTGTGATAGAGAAAAAATAAAAACATCCTCATGAGGAGAATGGAGCCCACCGGAAAGGTCAAGGATGGCATATCATCCCCATAACGAAACATGGGGGTGGCAGAACCACCAGGAAAAGAAAGTTACTCAGAAATTTTGGGAAGATGGATGGAGCTAAAATCTGGAAGAAAAACTGAGGCTAACGATGTTCACGTTCCAACCGTCAATGCTACATTGGAAAGCATTTAGCAGAGGCATTTATTCAAAACCACTGACAAACGAGGGTATGAGAATGCATTTAAAATTAAAGCTAACAAAAAAAAAACTGAAATGGAAGATCACTAGCCAGGCTCAGTTAGTGCTGGAATAGTAAGAAGTGTACAAAGAGCAAGTAGGTAATATTTATGTGTCTAATGGCCAAAGTCCAGGCCAGAATTAATTAGAGAATCTGTGTTGAGACTTGAACATTTAGAAAATGGTACTGGACACTTTACATTAGCCTAGTCCAGGGGTCTGCAACTTTTACCATCCAAAGAGCCGTTTTGCGCTCAATCCAGGTAAATAAAACTTGTTCAGAGCCGCAAATGTTACATAATCTTTTTAAAAAACGCAACAGAGAAAGATTTGTTATAATTTACTAGACTAAAATGGGCTAATTCATAAAGAGCCATCGTTTTATTTCCGTTTTTAGGTTTTAAAAGAAAGAATCCCATAGAATGTTAGCAGAAAGAGAGTGGATTAATTTTCTTCTATGAGTTTTTGACATTTGTGGCAAAATTATATAGACATGCAAAGTATTGTTACTTTTAGTGTCATTCTATCTTGAAAATTTAAAGTCATTATTCAATGAAAAAAAACACACACACACCTGCTAAAACCTGAATTTGTTATTGAAAAAAATTGTTTTGTTTGTTATTTTGTTTGCTATTAAAAAAACACAACAACATTGTTTGGTAAATTATTTTTAGCCAAAGTTCCTGAGAACCATTGTGGAAGGTCTAAAGAGCCACTTGTGGCTCAGGGGCCACAGGCAGACCTGTGGCCTAGTCTATATATCTCTGCTGTAATCGTGCTAAACCATCTCTATAAACATAGAGAGCTGTAACTGGCCTAAACTTTGTTGAACCAATGGTAGCCAATGACCGGATTTCTAGGCTAACTCTCCATCCAATCTGATTTAAAATGGGGTGACAAGAAAAGGTGGGAAAAGGTCTCAGTCTCTACATGTACAAAGCTACACACACATGCAGCTATCATTGCATTAAAATACAAAGCACTGACTCAGGGGGGCTGAGTCATTTGCCTATTATATTTTATTTTCCGCCTCTTTAACAATTATGCAGAACCTTGTTGTGGTCTATTGATTTTAAAACCCTAATGAAATACATTAAATCTACAGGACTAAATATGGAAATTGGTTCCCTCCATCTTCCCTTAGATGGAAGATCACTAACCAGGCTCAGTTAGTGGTGGCATACTGAGAAGTGTAGAAACAGCAAGTAGGGAATGGGGAATCGGTACTTATTAAACAGTATAATTTAAAATCAAATGATACAAGACATCTATCACCTTCAAAACAGCGTTATTAACGGTTTTCTTTATTTTTTTCTCTCAATTTATAAATGTTACCCAAATTCAAAGTTTTGGGCTTAAAACTAAGTTTTATTCCTGCGATGTGCCTAACATCCACATAGATACCACTGTTAAACATATTAGCCTTAACTTCCAACTCCTCTGCAAGTCTTCTTCCTCTTTCCTCTCAGTGTTGTGGCATTATCATGTGCAAAGGCTTAGGATGATTAAAAAACAATTTGAAAATAGAATAAGTATGTGCTGCCTTAGTTCGAGGTTTGCTCTGTCTGTCAACAAGTGACAGCTGCAGAGCAATTTTCATTGTGGCATGAGTGGTTTTGTGGTAAATGTGCACTCCCATTTATCTAAAATACATCCTAAACTGTGGCTGCTGCTTCATTATTTGAGTGAGCCGCATGGGTTACAAAGTGCATTTGTTCACTAATGAAAAATATGTGCAGGAATCTGAATGACTGAAGTATGTTGGTTTAGAGGAAAGAGGCCTTTCTAGTGGTATGGAATAAAGGGTGTGCGTTAGTTGGGGTAGGAAAGAAACAAGGACAGAAACTCTCTAAAAGATATCTCTTTCCTCAGATATCTGCATTAATATTTCCTTCACCTTTTCATTTTCAGTCTGCGTTGCATTAATTTTTTTCATTCTGAAAACATAAAAAATGCTTTTTTTACTTTAGCTACATTTATAAGGGTCTAAGTTTAAGAACCACTGCATGTCTCAAACAACCTTCATGGAGGGAAGGTATTTTGGCTGTAAAAAAACAGCATTTAAATACAATTCTGAGACGTTGTTTGTATTTATTGTAACAATAAACTGCTTCATAAAATAGCTTGAATTTTAAATCATTGAATTATCATCTGCACATCAAACCAAATATTTACATAAATTGTATAAATAAACATTTATTTACTTTTGACCTTAATTTCTGGAGACATGAGCTGTGATCTGATGAAGTTCAGAAGCTGTTCGGCAATGATGACTATCTTTAGTTTAGAGGAAAAAGGGTTTGTAAGCCTCAGAAAATCAATCCAGCTATTAAATACAAAAGTAGCAGCATCATACTGTCTGGGTCTTTGGTTATTGAAGAGGAAAGCACACTTTACATTGAAGAATTTGTATAAATATTGAATTAACTCAACCGAAACCTAAACCAGTTGCAATAGTTCTGTCAGGAGAAATGTACAAGCCAAAATTCTTATTGTGAGAAACTTGTGGATGAATCATAACACATACTGGAAAACTAACCAATCTTCTGTTTGTTCTGTTTTTATACTTTTTTTTACCTCTCTTATGTGATCATGAATGGTTCTTTTATTTGCCACTCCGCTGCTAGTACAGCTGAATTTCCTCATTATGGCACATTAAATGATCTATCTATCTATCTATCTATCTATCTATCTATCTATCTATCTATCTATCTATCTATCTATCTATCTATCTATCTATCTATCTATCTATCTATCTATCTATCTATCTATCTCCTGAGAAAGGGAGTTTTCACAAAATATTTTTCTTTGAAAATCAGGTAATTAAAATATTTTATAAGCATATTTTTTATGTTACATTATATTACAATAGTTGCTTAATGCATGTTCTTTCAGATAATTACTCAAACACCATGTACCCTATGCAAGTGTATAGGTTAGTAAACTCAGTACCAAGTTTGCAAAATAATAATTATCCCAGCGAAATCAATCTAAGTATAAACCTGTGTTTAGCCTCTGCATCTGCAAGTTTGAATTACTGTACCTACTGTACCCTGTAATTGAAAAAATGTATTTAATCATTTAATTTGTAATTATTTTGAGTTATAATTCCTTATCATACAAAACAATTGCAAACAGAACCCTCATGCATAGTTGTTTTTAATATTTGCGTTGCATCTTCCTCTTTGCCATTTTCATTTATTGGATAGGCTACTAATTCTAGTTTTGTTTGTTTGTTTTGCATGTTATTTTCTGTTTTGAGATGGTCCTCCATACTGTAGCTAATTCTCTATAAACTGTCATAATAAACTACACTGGGTGGGTTTACTCAAGGTTGAGCATGAGAACCATTGCGTTGTCATGCGCAGTAGCCACCCGGTCCAACAGCCTCATTTTCCCATAGTTCCCCAGTGTGAGAGCATTGCCGAGCAGTAACACAGCAGCAGAGCTAACATGTCAGACAAGAAGCCGACCGTGGACCTGGGCTTACTTGAGGAGGACGATGAGTTTGAAGAATTCCCAGCCGAGGGTAAGTCATTTGCGTGCCTTGTAAATGTATATAATGTGTTTATTTAGCTTTCAGCACCTTATCCGCAGCCCGACTGTGAGACCGCCTGACAGTGACTCAGCTATGCTAGCCGCATTAGCTGTAGCTAGCTAACGAACAAAAACATTCAACTTAAACTAATTTAATGGAATTAAATACATATTTTTAAGATGTTGTCCGTGTACACTATTAGACAGCGTACATCTAATGTGTGTCTGTGATACCGCCTTTTGTTTTTTTTACTGTGTATCTAGTAGCTAAGCGCAGCTACAAATGTGCCACAACGAAATGATAACATCGAACCAAAAATGTGTCTGACGGGAAATAAAAATAAAGGTACAAAGCTTTAATTAGATGGTATTTTATTTCCCTCAATTTACACTAAACACGTGAAGGTTGTCACGCTTAACGGAAAATGCATCACAAAAATTAAAAGGTAGTTCCATAGCTACTGCTATTAACTGTTCAGCAATTTTCCCTCATACATGTTCTACCTCTTTCAGTGGCTTGATCAAATACTAATCAATTAACTGACTTCTAATAGTTCAAATTGAACCCAAATGGGAATTGTTATATAGTGTGCACAAAGTAGAGTGTAATAGAGGCCTATATTTTTTATAAAAGTCAACTGAGAACATTGGAACCTGAAAGGAATTTCTGAAGCAAAACATTTTAGTTAAAACATAATAAAGATAAGAAATTATAATTACAATATTTGAAGTGATTAGTTGGTCTCAAATGCTGTTAAAACATAATTTTGGGGCCAGAATGTTGCTTACAGCCCTACTTGTACTACTCTCAGCACTTTTGAGATAGACAATGGTTGTACTAATTGATTAAGCCTGTGCTTACAAACATATAGGGTTTTTCCCCTTATTTAGATTTTTGAAGCATTACATAGCATATTATTAAGTTCAATTCAGAAATTCGGGTCATTTTAAGGTCAGTCTTAAGACTGTTTTTAGTCAGACCAAAACATGACTGTTCTGTGGCCACTTTGTTGTTAAAAGCAGTGGAAAACCCCAAAATGATTTTGATGTGAGAATGATATGCTGGGTATGTTTCTTTGACATTATCAACCGTTTGGAGCAAATGCGTAAAATTATTAAAATGGGTAAAAATGTTTCTGAGCAAGCCAAGCAGTCACTAGCCCTGTCACCTGAAAGAGACTTGCAGACAGTAACATGCCTAATTAGAAGTGATCCTGAACAGTGGCTTCGTCTTTTTTTGGGATTTTATTTGTTTAACTTTTTTATTTATTTTTTTGCTTGATAATTTAAAGTAAAAATATATACTTGTAACAAAATATATTGTGCTGTAACTGTCAGATTGGACGGGACTGGATGAAGATGAAGATGCTCATGTTTGGGAAGACAACTGGGACGACGACAATGTGGAGGATGATTTCTCAAATCAACTAAGGTAATGCTGACTAATATAACACACTATAAGCTCTAAGTTGATTAAGCACAGCTACATAAGAAGAAGTGATTGGTTTTGTTTTGTAAGGGCTTTTTTTCCCCTCTCCAGAGGAGTGTTGAGCAATAGGACTTGCATCTTAAATCCTCTTCTTCCTAATGTACGTGTATCTACACTGAGACCCCCCCCTCCCAGTCGCTACTTGAAAACAATATTCTCTGTTCTCTTTATTTTGGTTTTAGAAGCCAATGATTAAGCAGTTGGGTAGTCTCTTACTGACGTTGACTCTCACACCGTGATTGTATTTTTGCATTCTGATACCCTGCCTTGCTGATCTATTTTCTCAATTGATTTTAGACAGGAAATAATTCTAGCCTCTTAGGAAACTTTGGGAAGGGAAGACAACTTGCCAACGTTTTGCTGTACGGTTACAATTACACTTCTCACTTTTTTACCCCCTAAATTTACAATACTTTGAAAGGATTCTGAAGGCATGGCACGTGAGAACACGAATGGCTACGACAACTACGCTTTGTGTAAAAAGTTTCCCCTCATTTTTTCATTATAGCCTGTAAGGTAGTTTAATCATTAACTAATCATTAACGCTGACCCATGCACCTCGGTCAGCCATCCCTCTCTCCTTTCAAACCACAAAAAGGATGTAATGATTTGAGCTGCAACAGAATGTATTGATAGTCCCTAGGCGAACCATCACCGTAACTTCACCGTGGTCAGATGACACAGAAAGGGAGTAGGGGAGGAAGTTGTTCTGGAGGTTGCCTCCCATTTTAAACCGATCGTCGAAGCGACAAACGTTTTAAAAAACACGACAGGGTTGGATAGACGGCTTTAGCTCTTTACCTCTCTGCCTCTCTGGTGAGTAGCTGGTTAGCTTTAGCCAACGGCTGAACCACAGCTGAATTGAAATTGAATAAACTTTGACAAGCCAAAAGTTTCAGCCATTATTGTTATAATTATTATAAAGTCTAAATAAATGTTTAAAAGATGAAAAAGTATCAAGATAAGCCTTTAATTTAAATGACTAACATAAGAATATATATATTATATTTAATAATATTACTTTTCTTTGTATTTGCTTCTGTTACTCAGGTCTCTTAATTTGTTACTGTGTCTTACAAACTAATTATAAAACGAAGCGTTTGAGGGAAATAAGTGTTTGAAAATTAATGAGTTATATTCTTTAAATTAGTTCATTGAAGAATAACAAAATGACTTGGGAGGCACTTAAAATATATTTTTTTACATTTGATGATATTTATAGATAATTATTGAGATAGATCAATATGACTATTACTTTATTGATATGCTCTTTTCTATATCGTCCAGCCCTAGTGTTGAAACAAAAAATAAAGTAGTTTCAACTCCAATTCTCAACCAACAAAAACAAAAATGATATCAAGTTCCACAATGTGTCCTTTACCTCACCTGCTACCTAGTAGGTACACCTACACCCCCCCATACTGCCCCTTTAACACTCTTGTTGGTTGATATGCATGTGTGGCGAAACGTTTAGGAGTCTTACTGAACTGGATGTTTGAAATATTAAGTTGGTTGATCTACAAATGCTAGCTAAAGGACATCGGATTAAACTAGATTAAAGCTAGTCATGCACCTTCACAGTAAACAAGGTACATTATCTGAAAAGAAGCAACCAATGTTTCCACTGCTGCTAAACTCCAGACTTTTTGATTATTACAGTGATGTTAACGATCATTTTTGATATTTTGAATTATGTGCAGATTTGAGCAAAAATATGACATTAAACAGATAACATGTTAATATTTTCAAACACCTGAGTTGGGGTTTTTTTTAAGTGAAGGGAATAGTGCTACTTTTTTTGCAAAAAAAAGTAGCAGTGTGCAGTTACAGATGGGCAGCGTTGCTTTACTCTATTCTGCCTGCATTCAGCAGACATGAGTTTTATATGTAATGAAATCCTATTTTTTCCTAACATGGATCTTGATGCTGGAAATCAAGTCGTTCCTACTTCAAATAAACAGGTTTTGTTCTGTTTAACCGGCTTACTGATGACATTTTGTTACAACTATTTTTTACACTATCTTGGTGTTTTTCTATAACCCATTTTCCTATTATTGGCAGTGGACCACTGCATACTTCATGATTTTTATGGTATGCCCCTAATAAATCTTAACAGAAATTTTATTGAATTAAAAAGGAAATAATTTTGATCTTAACATGGTTTATGTTAGTTACCTTCAGATCTGAAAAGTTTTGGAGGCAAATATATAATCAATAACTGTTGATAGATAAGCTGCGGCTCTGTTTATGATTGAGTATACTTGGGACTTCGTAATAGTAATGTGCTATTTTATTTAGCTCAATTACAATAGACCTACCATTAAGTTGTTTCTTCAAGATATTAATGTTTAAGGGCACAGCTGCCATCTGTATGTATAATCATCAAATCCATAGCTGCATGCATTATCTAATATTTATGTAGTTCTTTTTTTTTTTCTCACTTCCATCTCTTAATGGTTCTTACAATCAATACCAGAGGGTACTTATGCCCCAACCACCCACCAGTAATCATCTCTGCTGACTTGATCTTTTCTATTTTCTTTCTCCCTTCCTGCAGAGCGGAGCTGGAAAAACACGGTTACAAGATGGAGACGTCATAGTGGCTTACACTATTCGCTGCTCAGTGACGTTGGACATGGACATTTATATATGATTTTTATTGGCTGTCTGTCTGCCACAAGAAGACTTTAGAGGATTCGATTTTTTCTCTTTATTTTTCTTTTTTTGTTTAATAAAAACTGATCCTTAAATATTTGGGGAAAAGTGTTTTGGAGTTTTATTTTTTCTACCAAGTTTTACTTCCATTTAATACCTGGTGTCATTTTAAGAATGAAGTTGGTATTTTAACATTTTGTACCTTTTTAGTTCGGTATTTTTCGTTAAAGAAAATCTGTAGGTTTTTAGTGAATACACCATTACTTTGTTGCATGTATAGAAGGGAACCCTGTTTTAGGCTGAAATATGTGCAGCTCATTAATTTTTATAGCAGGATCTTAGAAAAAACAACCTATGCGTAACTTTTTTTCCTCTAAAATTGTACTTTAGTTTTGTATTACATATATTCTGGATACAGCTCAGATTGTAATGCTGGATAAAAATAAACATTATTTTTTAGCGTCAGTATTTTTACTGACAACTGTCAAGAGAGGACGGTGTGACAAAGGAGTGAACGAAAAGTGTGAGAGAAGATAAAGTAGAGATGTATGTAAACTGTAGAAGATTCCAGCTAGCTTGTGAATGTTTGCCCTCTTTAGATGCTACACATCCAGTCGGTTCCTTAGCATCATGCTGCACAGCGCGCCCCCCTTCCCTCCCTTCTCGGCCCCACAGCGCTGAGCCGACTCCCTGAAGGAGAGATTATCCACTACCGTGTTTGTTAGCGGTGGGGAGGGGGTCTCGGCATGGGGCCTGCCATGCCTGGGCCTGCCCCTTACAGCCAGCCGGGCCCTTCTCTTCCGCTCAACACAGCAGGGACTCTCGCACTGAACCAGAGGCCAATTTATCTCTTCCACACTCCTCCGGTAAAATGATTTCTGTGTTTTCGCCACTTTTGGTCCAAGAGTCCCAATGAGGTGAAATGGATTCCAGTAAGACGGGTTACAGACACCTCTTCCTCCTGAAAACTACTATAGCTATAGCTAACTTTTATACTTTAGTGATAACTGCAACATATAGCGTTTCGACATGCTTTGAAATGTTATGTGGTTGCCATAAACAGGCTTTTTTATGTGCTAAATATGAAAATCAGGCAGTTAAGCAAAAATGTTGGGAATAGTTTATTTGTTTAAGTAATTGAGACAGCCAATAAGACTGATATGGCAAAAAAGATGACTTTCTGTTTAGTGTCAAACAAATTGAGTATAAATGTTTTTTTTCTGTTTTCAATAAGGGTAAATCCTTTAGATCGCTGGATTTAGTTGTGATCAATATTTTACACTACTGACCATTAGTACCTGAAGCTTAATTGTTTTTGAGTATTCTGGTTAAGTGATGGGAATTCAACCCACAATTAAAGAAAAAAACTCAGATTTTGAAACCATTTTGGATTAATCTAAACTGGATGTTTCAACATGTTGAGCCCAATAACAGAAACTCAACTTTAAAAATAAGTAGCGTATCCAAAATACGTCAAATGTTTGTGGAGCTTCACACTATAAATGGATTACCCCAGTCCTGGACTGATTGAAGCCTTGACTTGAGTCACTTTTCGGGGACTTGTGATTTGACTTGAGCTTTGACTGATGACTTGCAAAATCAGGACTTGGACTCTGACATGATACATTATTGTTAGAATTAGGATGTAGCCAATACTGACATGTCAGTTATTTATTGTTTTCAAATTTATCTTAAGCATATTTTTTTTGTTTTGCACATGCTGCTGTATTAGTTTGGTGCTAGCCTTAGGACATTAAGTACAATTCATTTTCAAATAAACCATGTAAGGCTGCCATTACTTTAGTCGTTAAATCTACACCTTACTCCCTTTATTTTTGGTTTGGTCTCAGGTGATAATGACTTGTCTTGAACTAGAAAGTTTAAGAACAATAGAACAGGACAATCTTTTATTGTCCAAAAAGGCTAAATTCAATTTTAACTGCAGAAAAGGAAGAACATAACAGAATATAAGAGGCCACAAAAATATAGGTACATTATGGACATGTTTACAAAAAAGAGGGTACTGTTCCGGTTTTAAAGATAGAAATACAGATAAAGTACAATACCCAGGTTGTAATATGCAACAGAGCAGGATACTTAAAGATGTTTAAATTATTAACATAGAGAAATATGTACAGAATGTTTATTTTACATTAATTAAAAAGTAAACGCTGCTTTATAAAATGTTGAAAGTATTTTTTGTCAATGCCTGATGTAGAAACAGAAACCAGTTCGATATACGTTTGGAAGATTGCAAACTAAAAGCCTTAGCTGCCCAAAATGACTGGTTAATATTTTAATGTTTTCAATGACACATTGAATGTTTCGTTATGGTTAAACAGCTTTTGCTCATCACTCAGGTAAGATTGTCATGCTTAGAAATACCTAAAGGTATGCGCACTGGCTTGTTTGAATACCTAAAGGTATTTCTAACCATGATCCCTTGTTGGGGCCTTGCTGAACCGGGCCCACCCTGGCGTAGTCTGCTGCCGGCAGAGCCCATGGGCTCTTCCATGCGGCCTCAGCATTGTAGCCGCTGGATGTTCCCCTGGGGCTTCCCTCTGTTCCTCTCTTGGGGGGTGCGGTCAGCCCTGCATTATTCCGCCTGTGGCTCTGGGGCCCTCTAGGCATCTGTATCCCTGACCTTCATGTCTGCGTCGATTCTTGTAGGACAGTTTGCATGGAGAAACCTTATAGAAGGTCATATAAGAAGGGCAGCCCTCCTCATTAACATAATGAGGCAAGAATGCATAAGATAAACAAAAAAAGAGGAGTTGGGACAATGTAAAAACAAGGAATGCACCTATAAGGAAAAGGAAAAAATAATTTTTTTGTCAATATACAGTATGTACATTTTTTTTTATTATGTCAGGCTTGGTCCTCCATGTACACGTACCATCTGGTCAGCAAGAACAAATAAGCTCAAACGTCCATCTCAATTGACCATTGGAGTCCATCTGAAAAGATTTAACAACAGGTTAAAGAAAGGTTTGTGAGTGCGCACTGGCTTGTTTGAATCAGCAAATAATAAATAACACAATGATGATTGATCATCACCTTATTAGTATTTTTCCAAGTTTTTTTACAGGTTATCAAAGTGATTAACATCAATCATGGGTTACCTAATGAAATATAGACAAAAAAAATCTTTTGAAGTGGAGATTAGCATAATTCTGAAATATCAGTTAAAACATTCTCCTCTTTGCTGCTTGGATTCTCCTACTGACTGATATCTTTTTTTCATTTTTTTTCAGCAAGTTCTAATCTCTTGTTACCTGTAAAGACCCTGTCCTCTCCCCAGCTGCTGGCCTCTGATTTTATTTCTCCTTCCTGACTCAGATTTTTCTATTTTGGCAATAAAGATATGAAAATGTTTTTTGTTTTTTTCTCAGCCACATATATTCTTCTTTTACCTGTGACTGACTTCAAAATGTTTAACCATGCTGAAGTGACGTTTAATTTCAGTCAGTGTGGCATCATTGCGTGGATTCAGCCTCACTTATGCACAGGCAAGTGCCAGTTCTGCTTCATGGGGAGTGTTCAGGCCACAGAACATTAAAAGTTTATAATTATTACATGTAGCAAATTTTTTGCAAGACAATTATTTGGGATCTAGCGCAACCTGCAGGAGGCTTGCGTCTGATTGTGTTTTATTTTCAAGACACTTTTTTCTGATACTAATTTGTCGTAGACCTTTTTTACTGAGACATCAGATGCTTTTCCACTATCGGAACTTCTGGGTAATTTGAACCGAACTTCCCAATATCCACGTGTCTCCCTTAATCAGGCCGGGCCAACAAGGCTGTTTTTAGGGCCATTTCAGAAACCAATGGAGTACTGTGATGGGAGCATGTATTCGAAATGGCTCATTAGAGTCAGATCAAACAGAAACGCAGCAACAAGCTCACTTCTTCCGTGTCAATTCTCGTGTTTTTCCTTCTGCTCTGGGCACTTTTTTCGTTGATCTGTGATGCTTCTTGATGATGTGATTTGTAGGTGTCTTTGGCTAATTCCTTAAGAAGGCCTTTTGTCTGGAGACATGGCGGCTGAGAGGAATGGCCCAAGAGATTACGCCGTCAGAAAAAGATCTGGATTACTCTGAAGTTCCAATAGTTGAAACACGGCTCTTTTTTTTTCTAATGCCATTTTTTTCATGTGACCATGCTCCCGGTTGTAAATTTGTAGGCCTATTCAAAAAGAAATGTGTATTCTCAAACACGTTGCTCCTCGTGTTCATATATGGGGGGAAAGAAACTGTAAATGTAAAATTTGTATTTGGGAATTATTTCAGATTTAACTTTTGAAATTGCATTCTCACAGGGAAATTATACACTTCTGTTTTATGTGTAATTTGGTTCATTCAAAAGTTTACAAATCTGTAGTTATGTACAGCTATTGATACATTTTAACTTGTGAATATGCTTTTATTTTGACAATGATTCTACCTCATAAGCTTAACTGACGCCCATCTACTTCCAGTCTATGGGTAAACATTTAAAGAATGTGAGTCAATACAATAATTTCTTTTCTGATCCTGTATGAAATTTGCCATGGATTTAACATCAAAATATATGATACCCATGAATTTTAAAAACATATTTTGATGCAGAGAATGCACAAACGTTCAACAGGCGGTGAACTTGACTTTATTGTGAAAGCACATAGTAGAATACGACTTTATAAGAAGAAGAAATAAATTAAGAAGAATAGAAATAGAAATGCCTCCTTTTTCAAACTAAAATTCTAGTACTTATTACATTTTCAAAATTTTTAAAACTCAAGTATGCATGATACAAGATATTTCATTGTGGTTACCTAAAAAGGTTTAGTAGATTTTTTTTTTTATGAAGGAGGGTCCCCACATAATGGTATCGGTTTATATCGGTATCGGAAATTATGAGTTAGGCTATATCGGTATATCGGATATCGGTAGAAAAGCCAATATCGAACATCCCTAGTTAACAATATTCATCAGAGAGATTTTGTTGACGATGATGAATGTGAGCAGGAAGGATCTCCTGTATGGGGTCAGTAATACTTGATTTGAAAAAGCTTTTAGTTGAAGAGAGTCTGTTGTTTAATGACAGTCTGTAATGTTGTAATGCTTTTAACTGTGTGTGTGCATGGGAGTTGGGTTGGGGAGACGGGGGTTTAACTGGGATCATAATTTTAAATCTGCGGGGGGAGGGATGGGAATGTGTTTATGGGGGTCATTTTAATCTGTAAAGCACTTTGAGATGCATTTCTTGTATGATAATTGCTTTATAAACGATTTGATTTAATGATGTTCTTCTTTGCAAAATCCTCTCCAGAGGAACAGAACCAACCTTGACCTTCTCAGATGCTGTTACACCAACAGATGATTGCAGAATGCATTGCACCCACCCATCTTGCTGCTAAACTGAAGGGATCTAAGCTTCAACTAAAATATCAAGGTATTTATACATGCTTAAAATATACTTAATTTGACTTAGTTTGTAAGATAGATGGAAAAAAATAAAAATAGATTAAATCACTGTGACTGTTCCTAAGTGCTTTTTTTTTTTGCTCTACTACCTTCTACCCAGCGTCTACCTTTGCTTCTCCAGAGCAGTTGATTCTACTGGGAAAAAGTATTTCTACACTGTAGACTAATGAGTACAGGAGACTTAAAACTGATGAAAGGGATATCTATATTTTTTATTTCCCATGTTCAAAGACTGAAGAAGTCTAAGCATGTTTGACAAGCATCTGACAGTCACTTCTTCTCTTTAGGGAAAATGTCAAATCCCCGTTTACCTTGAGTTATTATCCCAATTATCTGTATATCACAGCCAAACAGCTCTCTTGAGCGCAGAGTTTGTTGCATGCTCCAGCTGCCACTGATATATTAATGAACAAAATAAACATTATTGTTGAAGCACGCTGCAGAAAATAAAACAAGGTCTTGTGTTTTGAGTATGATTTAGATATGCAGGTTGATTAGATCTGTTAATGCTCGTGAAACTAAGAGCCCTGGGCTCAGATGATTATTCAATGGGCTGGGAAGTCACTCGAGTGAGAGAATCGGTAAGTGAGAGGAACAGAGGAGGACCTGTGACCATTTTGTTTGTGCTGAGAGCGTAAGATTGTTCCCTTGTGTTTGACGCTGTTGAGGGCCTCCACGGGCCCGTCAATATTAAGCCTCACAAAGATCCTCAAGCCTGTCAATCTTCCATCTCATTCGGTCGCTTCCTTAATTTTTTTACTTCTATTGTACTATTGTTGATAACCTGAATGATTATCATTGACTTGATTCAATCACGTTGAGTCTTATGAAATATTATGTGGACAAATTATAGGTATAATTTAAATCATTCCCACACACACAAAATAAAGAAACATGCAGAAGTGAATGAAACTTTGCCTCGCTGAGCTCCTAAATGCTTCAAACTGATTCTTTTCTTCTAGACTCTTTGATAAGCATTCTCTTATTTGCAAATCGTTTTCCCCCGGCCCACGCAGTTCTGAGACCACATGCAAGAGAGCAGCCAATGGAACTGTGGCGAGGACTATTTCATAACACTTCATGTTGGGAGATGGCAGATCCATTGTTCTCAAGGCCCACAAGCCTGTGGGCGAGAGTCCCTGCTGTGTCGGCACTGTAGAAACACACCAGCCTCTCAGGCTATATTTTCCTTTTCTTTTCTGCAGAGGCTACCGTGACCGCTTCAGCTCTCTCGCTCTCTCTGTGTTACAGGCCCTGTTCTTCCTCTCTCCGCTTCTCCCCTCTCTCTTCGATCCCTTCAACGGTGCGCCAGGGTGAGGATGAAGCTGTCGCTGCACAGCTAGGAAGCGTGCAGCTGCTACTATAATAGCCATAATTGCACGTTTCTTTTGTTGGGCTGAAATTAACAGTGGGGCTACAATACTACAACTAAAACCCCAAAAACCACCAAGTAAAGATGGAGAGGGGAGTTTTTTTTTTTTTTTACTCAGGAGTGGGTTTTACAGAGAGACTGCCAACCCACTGCAAATGGTCCACACCTGCATGCTCGCACCCCCACTAAAGTAAACACAGATAATAAGGTATAATTACTTTAGAAAATAATAACGAGGAGGAACCCTTAAGACCCCCCATCCCTTGGTGACAAAGGGCTGCTTGTTTATTGTGGGGGGTGAAATGGCCCCAAAGGATGATGGCGAGTGCCCTATCAAAAGACCTGAGGGCCCTACTGAGAGTCCCTTATAGGACAGTCATCAGTGTCAAGGGGAACTTGGGCTTTTAAGTCTTTTTTTACTTTAACTGCCTCAATTAACCAAAATAGACTGACCACAGGCCACTTTTTTCTGCTCCATTCATGTTCCAAAAATGATCCTGTATTGTCTTTGTTTATATGAGATCAGAAGAAACACATAATACAGCACATAAAAGCAAAATAATTGCCTTTTTTTCAAATAAACTGAACATAATTCTCATTGTGGATATATTTTTTAAAGAATTTTCTAGTTAAGGGAAAAAGGTACTGTTTGCAGCTCACTGAGTCAAATAAATGAATATTACATAGGCATGAGGGATGAGATTCTCATGGTATATCAAAATGATCTGAAAGGAATGTGTTTTTTCCGTTTTTTGTTTTTATTTTACTGCTGCTGAGATATATTGTTTATAGGAGGAAAAAGAAGTCAGTTCTTTAAAGAAAGTCATGGGAAGTCCTGTTTACAGTTTACCACAAGCCAAAGCTGCCCTGTGTACATTAGGTGCATTAGCTAAGATGAGGCCAGGATTTCGCACATTGCCTCTTTATGCAACACATTATGTCTGGCAGAGAGCTAACTCTGCATATCACCCTGAACACATATTTACAAAAGTGAAACATGGTGGCAGCATTGTGCTGTGGTGATGGTTCTCTTCAGCAGGGATGGGGAAGCTGGTCAGGGCTTATAGGAAGATGGATGAATCCAGAACAATCCTGGAAGAAAACCTGTTAGAGGTTGCAAAACACCTGAGACTGGGGCAGAGGTTCACCTCCCCGCAGGTTAAGGACTAAATATAGAACCAGACCTACAATAAAATGGTTTGGATCAAATCAACGTAATATTTTAGGATCATCTGAGCAAACTTGAGACCTACATCCAACAGAGTCCTTGACAAGATGTGGAAATCACAAATCAACTAAACCCCCCATTCAGTTTAACAGAGCATTAACGTATAGAAAAACATCTAGACCTTTTCCTTTGTCTTCTTGACAGTGTAAATAATCACAGTAAAGTACATTTAGCAACACAGTAAAGCAAATATTATTCTTGCTCCTGCTAAAAAAGATGTTATTATTTTAATTCTAACAATATTTATAACACTTTATTTTTTACTAGTATGCACATAATTAAGCACATAATTATGCTTTACACAAACATAAAAAATAGACTGAAAACACAAAAACAAAGTTATAGGGGATAAAAGCATATAAATAAGTAAAAACTAGTTGTGAAAGAAGATTAAGAGAAGGAAAAGGAAATTAGTTAAGGTGGGTTTTTAATCTTGATTTAAAAACATTGACAGATGAAGATTGTCTTATAAAGAGAGGGGTCTGGTTCCAGAGTGACGGGCCACCACATACCGGGAAGGCACGGTGACCACGACATTTATACCGGACATTCGGGGAGAGAAGTAAATGATGATCAGCTGATCTAAGGGACCGTGCAGGTAAATATGGAGGAAGCAAGTCAGGCGGATATGCAGGCAGCAACTCATGAAGTGAGCTCTAAATATATCAAGATCATGAATTCCATTCGATACCGCACAGAAAGCCATTGCAAATTTGCCAGGACCGGGGTGATGTGCTGTCTACGTCCAGTGTCAGTCAAAAATCATGCAGCATCTTTCTGCACCAGCTGTCGAGCAATAGTAAATGAATTTGTGCCATACAATACTGAGTTGGAATTGTCAAGTCGCAAAGTAATAAAAATGTGAATGACAGACTCAAGGTGGCATCTTTTTAAAATTGTTTTTTTGTAATCTTTGAGATGCCCACCGATAGTACTAGTAGTTTGGTAGTTTGCAGCGCCCTATGTCAGCCTGCAGGTCTGCATAATATATGATACCATAATGACATACTGATTTTAGATGGAGTAGCTGTTTGTGTAGAGCCCGGTGTTCTATTTTCTATACCAAAACTCAAATATTTCAAAATAGCATCAGTTGTCTTACTTTTAACAATAGAAATCTGTAGAAGCCTTCTTTTTGCTAGCTGACCTGCAGTGCAAGCAACATGTGAGGGAAGGGGAGCACTGCTTCAGACAACATTCTGCTCCATCTTACTCTGTCTTTGGCTTGTTACAAGGATTAAATTATGGCAAATGTTAGCAGTTCTTAAACTGTGACTTGTAAAAACCTTGGTGTACCTCAATACAGATATCCGGCTCATGTCTGATGTTGAACTCTTAAAACTATATAGTTGCTCATTGTTCCTACAGTCTGTCAGCAACCACAAGACCTCTGAGTTTTTTGGTAAACCAAAGGTAAACATGTTTATCCACTTAGTGGGAGAGGCAACACATTTTTTCACTGAAAATCAAGACAGCATATTTGATCTAATCCAAAATGATGGGAAACAAACGGTTATATGAAACTAAATCTGGTTAAGTAGGAGCTAAATCCCAATAAATTCCTTTGGTTAGCAAGTCTATCTTATTAGTTGAAGTTTATTACAAAAAATAACGTTTAAAACCAGTAATTTGCAGTATTTCAGAGGGTTATTTCTTGGCAGCATTTGTCAAAAAAGCGAAAGGAGTCAAAGTTTTTTGTTGCAGCTAAGAATAAATACGCACATGACCCACCATTAAATAGTTCATTTTTTTTTTCTTCTGTTTACAGTCTTTGTTTCAAACCTAGGTCATGCTTAGAGCAGTGAGGCTGGCAGATCTGTTTCTATAATCAAATCTTAAGAACTGATCGTCTGTGTCATTGTTTTTAAGAGATAAGAATGGATTTTGTGCATCTAGACATCAAGTTAACTTCTCAAGTAAATTTTTTCAGGTTTGTAAATTTGTTTCTGGGCCGTGGGTTTGTTGGATGTTTGTCTGTGGCATTTCTTTATTTTTTTTCCTCATCTACACATGCCTTCAGATCTTTAGCGTCCAATTGTAATGATTAAAGTTAATTTAAGGAAAGTCACTTTTTAACCAATCATTTCACCATATAATATGTAATATATTCTTCCTAAATATGCTTACACCAGGAGGTTTTAATCCAACAAATAGGGCAGGCTTTAAATGAGGTCTGTCTGTGGATTACATTATGTATGCGCTTTGGTGTGTTATGGGCAAAGAGAAAAAAACAAAAAGTATCGTTAAAAAATATTTTGTAGTTCTTGGCAAACATCTTGAGCGGTATAACAAAAACCATGAAGTGCACTTAGCAAGTGCTATCTGTCAATTTTTACAATGTGTGAACTTCATATCTTTCACTTACAAGGCCACACAACATTTCATACTGTTTTTATGGATTTAATTAGATTAAGGAAACACAACTTTATTCGTGTATCACACGTTCAATAACAAGGCAATTCATTCTGCTTTGGATGATTAGGAGATACAATAAAATAAATCAAAAAAAGCAGCAATAAAAGAACAGTAAAAGCATAAAACACAAATTAGAGGCATAAAACATTTAACGCATTAAATCACATGACATTCCAGCTAGTATTAATCAATTACTCAAAGCCACTTCTAAAGAATAACACTACTTCTATTAATTTGTATTTTTTATACAAAAGTATTAAATATACTGTTTCATTATTTCAACTGTAAATCTCATCCATCCATCCATCCATTTTCTGGACCGCTTAGTCCTCCAGGGGTCGCGGGGGGGCTGGTGCCTATCTCCAGCTGTCAACGGCTGAGAGGCGGGGGTACACCCTGGACAGGTCGCCAGTCCACCACAGCTGTAAATCTCATATAAATCTAATTTTAAGTTTTTGAGTGTCCAGATGCGATCTTGTAACAAAGTTTAAAGTGTATTCTGTTAGGCCTGTTAAATAGTATATGTCGTGTGCCTGTGTTCCTGTCTGCGTCACCTCCTTGTCTCCCTGTGTTTTGTCACCTGTTCCTTGTCTCTTTCCCCAGCTTTTCTTTGTTTCCTAATTACCCTTCCCGGTATATATATGTCCCCCTCTTCCCTTATGTCTCTGCTGGTTTGTTGTCATTGGATATCCTCTACAGTCACTGATTATCTTCGTCTTCCTAAGTCAAGATCTAGTCCGGTCAGTGTCCTCTCCCGTCCAGCCTTTCCAGGATCCATCTCCCCTGCAGGAATGGCCAAGCTCTGTTCCTGGTTCTTAACCAACCTAAGGCTCCATCCCCTGATGCTCTTGCTGATGAGCCTGCCTCTCTTTCTGTTTCCCAGCATCGGCGAAGGAAACGCGGTGGGGACGCTCTGCCTCCACTCCAGGAGGGCCCAGCTGCTCTCTTCGATGCCCCCAAAGAGACCACTCAATGCTGTGGGCCTCCCTCGTCTGCTCCTGGCAAGCCAGACTTACTTCCTGCTCGAGTCTCCCAGCCACTGCAGCCCTCTATCGCTGCCTCTGTGCTGCCACAGTATTCCTCTGGAGCCTGTACGGTTTCAGTCACGGACAGCACCTTCTGCAGGACAGTAGTTTAAAAATCTTATTGATTTATTTGAGGATTATCCCAGTATGCTGGAGCACATATTTGAACTTTATTAAAAGTCTCTTGAGAGAAAATGGCTTCCTGTTGATTCTTCCTCTGCAGAGGATGTCCGGGAGAAGGTTTCTCAGACTTTTGTTTCCAATCCTGAGCCTTTAGACTGTGCTTTTGGATCCAGGTCTTCAGACTAGTTTAGGATCTGAATCTCCAGAGATAATTCATGCGCGTGAGTGTCATGAGTATGTTCCTGAGTCCAAGTCTCGAGAGTTTGCGACCACGTCCAAGTCTTCAGTCTGCGTGTTCATGAGCCCGTAGCTCTAGAGAGTTCTTCAGACCCCTGGGACTCCGGAGTGTCATCCAGACCCCAGAACTCCAGTGAGCCCTCTAGGTTCTGGCTCTCCAGTTTCTGTGACCTCCAGCGGCTGCCAGCAGCAGACCATGGGTTCCTCTTGTAGGATTCAGTCCACTGGTATCTCTACTAATTATGTTGTCTCAACTGATGATATCCAGGTGGACATACCTCAGGTTCCTCCATCTGCCGAGGGGGATGTCCCGTCCCTGAGTCCTGCTCCCACAGGGAGGTTCCATGAAGACACATCTCCGGTTCCTACGTCTTCCTCCAGAGGGTCCTCTGCGCTGCCTTCAGCAGTGTCTCTCCATGGGTACTCCACATCTCATTGTGAGACCTTAATGCCTCCCCGAGGGTCCTCCACACCTCATCGTCGGTCCTTTACGCTTCACGGTTGGACCTCATCGCCTCTCTGAGGGTCCTCTACATCACTTAGAGGGTCTTCTACGCTCAATCGGTGGACCTCAGTGTCTATCCAAGAGTCCTCCATACCTTACCATGGGCCCCTTCCTCATCGTTGGCCCCTAACGCTCAAGGTCAAGGCCAGCCGGCCGCCGCCTAAGGACAGTCCTCAGTTTTCCCCACGACCAGCTCACTATAAAGTTTAGCTCTACCAGACACCACCTCATAGAGTTCAATCCAGCAAACCTCACCACAAGATTCAGAAAAAACGGCCTCCGCTTCAGCGCAAGGTTCAGTTCAGCCATCCTCCATACGAGCTTCAGCTTCGGCCCAGCCAACCTCCCCCTCATCTCCGGCTTCAGCTATGCTGGTCTCATCGCAATGTTCAGCTCTGCCGGTCTCCGCCTGAGCACAAGGTTCAGCCCCGCCAGCCTAAATTCCAGCTTCAGTCCAGCCGGCTACCAAGTTGAAATATTCAATTCAGCCAGCCTACACCTCACTTCAAGTTTCATAGCTACTGCTTTCCAAGACATAAGGTTCATTCAGTTCTGTCACCCTCCAAGCCACAAAGACCAGTTCTGTTGTCTTCCAAGCCACAAACACCAGTCCTATCATCTTCCAAGCCACAAGGTTCAGCTCCGCTGCCTCATAAGCCACAAGGTTCGGCTCCGCTAACTCACAAGCCACAGGGATCATCTCTGTCACCTCACAAGTAACAAGGATCAGCTCTGTCACTTCTCTAGTCACAAGTTCCAGCCCCGTCACTTGCCTCTACCTCAACATAAGGTTCGCCATAACCGACCACCAAGTCACTAGGTTCAACACTGCTGGTTTCCTAATCACCAACTCCTCAAACATCAACCTCCAAGGCAGAAGGTTCTGCATCGCGGCCTCTGAGACACAGAGTTAAGTACCAAAGCCCTCCCAACCGCAAAATTCTGCTTCACAGCTGCCCTCTGAGACACAAGGCTCTACTCTGCCACCTGCCACCCAAACACAAGGTTCTGGTCCACCGTCGGCCACCCAAAAACAAGGCTCTGCACCACCGCCGGCTTCCATGTCACAAGCTCTCCAAGCAACGGCTTCCAAGACACAGGGTCCTAATGTGCCAGCCTCCAAGATACAATCTCCTCAGGCACCGGCCTCCAAGATACAAGCTCCTCAGGCCCCAGCCTTCTCTGCACGTTTCCACGATGCCGGCCTTCTCATCTTTGGACTCCTAACTGGACATTTGTGTTTCTGACAGTTTCATTATTGCAATTTCTTGGTCACATCTGCAAAGATAATCTGAGTCAGTAGCCTACATAGCCTCTTAAAACCACAAACTTAAATGTGTCTTGTCAATGCAACGCATTTTTAAAGATGTACATTCTTTTTCCTTCCACTGCATAAATAACGTAACTTTTATTAGAAAGCAAGTAACATGAGTTTGAAGCAGAACGAAAAAGAATGCACATGAGATGTCTCCCAAATTATTCATTTTAATTACTTTAATTTACCTAAATAAAATGATATGTGACCAACTGTTTTCTAAATATTAAATATTAATTTCATTGTAGTATAAATACAGCTGATCTGTTAAAACCTGAGGAGTTAGTTATGGAACACAATAGACATGTCAGAGGCTTAGAACATCTAATTAAGCACCAATATACATGTCATGCAGGTATAAGGAAAAATTTCAAGTCATCAAAAAAAGGGGCATCTACTTACAGTGGAAGGCTGGACAAGGAAAGCAGTTACCAAAGATGCAGTCAAGAGGTCCATGTGAACTTTGGTGGACTTGCAGAGATCTGCAAATCAGCTGGGGGAAATCTGTCAACAAGTAAGTAATTTTTCAAACAATTTGTAAGTTCTGCCTTTTTGGAAGAAATGTAAATTTGAAAGAAATCAGGTGCAAATACTATGTATGGATAAGCGGTTGCGTTAAAGAAATATTTTCCATATTTAACCGTTTTTTGGGGTATTTTTATGGTAATGGCAAAATCTGAAGGCTGTCAGTCATTTTCACCTATTAATATTCAAACCCCTGACCACTTGACCACAAACAGACTACATGTATCTTAATCAATCACAAACGATTCCTGTCAGAGCATCATCTCAGATCTGCATACCATAGTAAACAAATCTTGCTATCTAGGAGCCTGTAGTGCATTGAAAAGCTACTGAGGCTTTGGAGCACATCTGTAGTTGTGCAGGTGACACAACAGCTGACGCATACTGGCGGTGACGGATAACTGTAGTGCATCCAGGGGATGGATTTCCTCCCACTGAAGCAAACAGAAAGGCCCACTGTTCAGAGTATTTTGCAGTGTACTGATCATTTCAGTTGTATAAATTTTTCATGATTTTAAAACTATGGCTGAAGCATCAAAATGACAGACAACAAAAGACTGTAGCAAAACCTCTGATATGGGAACAACAAACATGTGGAAGGAGGAAGAAAAACACTTGTGACTGGAATGAGGATTAACTTCCAGCAGCACAGCAACCATTAACATACAGACAAAATAATTAAATATTTTAGATTGTTAATTAAAAAGAAAAATGCAGGGGGAAAAATAAAAGTATAATCACATTTTGACGCAAAAAATCTAATTGTTTTGTCTGTTTCCGTGCAGTTTTTGACATGTCATGGTTGGTTTCTGCAACAAATTTCATTATACAGACAATAAAGATTTTTGGATGTCATAGAAGGTCTAGTTAAAGACCATCCATCCATCCATCATCTATTCCCCTTCTCCTTGAAGGCTTGTGGGGAGTCAAAGTCCAGACGATGAAAAAGTATCAATGACAATGGTGTTCATAAACACCTCCATCCAATCTGACTGAGCTAAAGCTCTTTCTGAGACAAAGAATACCATAAATTTAAATTTACCAACTGGCCTCCATGAAACATATCAAGTACATGTTGCAACCCAATCCATGCAGTGTCACTGTGATTTGAGCATTAAACTAAGTTAAAGGCAGAACAAGTAAACTTTCTAATAAAGATAAGCATATTATGCCAATATTAAGGCTATTAGAAAACTGAACACCTCTCTTAGAGTCAGTGTTGAGCCACTTTGCTGTAAGATTCAATAGCAGTGGCTGAGGAGAACATCTAAAATGGAATATCTGACTCCACCTAATCACACATTCAACCAACTGACACAAAATCTGGGTTGCATTTCATGCTTTCCTCTAATACCACTAAGTGTTTTTATGAGTGCCATTGCCATGCAGCTTAAGACATGAATAAATTCATATGAGCATGTGAACATGACACTGGATAATTCAGACAACGTGGGATCATGCCACAGTCTCACTGTCACTTAAATCCATCCAGATTTTAACCCAGTCTGACGTGGTGGCACACAAGAAGAAACAGATGGAGGTGTTTCAGTTGAATGCGATCCCTGTGAAAACACAAGACTCTGGTTTGAAGTCAGAACAGATTAGGACTGACTTCACTCTATCAAGAATTGTAAGATATTTGTTGGCCGAATGTTTAATTTTTCACAGCTGAAAAACTTCAGAAGTTGCATATTCTCACTAAATTTGGCTTTGTAATACCCCTATTTCCCCAACATAGATATTAATTAGAAGACAGATTAGATATTTTTTGTACTAAAATAATTATTTTTATTCAATACAAAAAATCACATCAGTATATATGAAACAGAAAGGCGGGGTGGGGGGGTTATTGAGAAGTTCACACTGATCACTCAGCAAAAGACAATGAAAATAGATTTAGAGAATGAAAGTACAACTAGAAGGAAGCAAAAAGTTAAAAGTTGTACTTTTAAGATATAAAACAATGACTTCTGAGTCTTTTGTATAGAGCAGCTGAAGATTCTGGCCCAAACACCCACTGATATTATGTACACTGTCTAAGTGACTGTACTAGACTGTGGTTATGTGATGACACAGAAATGTAAAGTTTTTTGTCATCATCATCATCATCATCGGTATGTTAGAGGTATTGTCAGTCTCCATAATCTTTGTAAACTAGAGTTAAAATATATATATTGAGTAAAAGTGGTTTTGGAATTGAGTCTTACGGAAACTCCACCTGTGATCTTTGTTCGTTTAGATTTATACTCCGTCAAATGATGAGAAGTAGTCTTTCAGTTTCAGAAAGTCTCACACACATCTCTAGTTTATTGAACAGTATGCTATGATCAACTGTTTCAGCATTTCTAAGTTTGTGATCTTGAGTCTCTACATTTCTTAATAAAAGGCCACTGAAAGAAAATTTAATTAATTTAACTGGAGCAACAGCTTGTCCTACTACAAAATAATGTGACAGTGTCTTTATGTTGATATAAATGGGAATGAAAGAAAAGGTTCTCTAAACTAATATGTAGCTAGCTAGTAACTTTAAAAGTGTATGCAAATGTACCGATTCAGAAAAAAATAAAAAATAGGTTACGGATTGCCAAAACTGTGTAATTTAATGCTTTTTTGAACTGTAGTAATATGGTGAGACAAAAACACATAAAGTTGCCCTGTAGGAAGCCTTTTTAGTCTGTAAAATAAAAAAGAGTACTCTTAAATGTAACATAAATGTAACCTAAAGTGCTTGATAAAACAATATTTGAAATTAGAACTAAAATCATCACCATAAAATAAAGTAAATACACAATCCTAAAACGTAAAAATCCCTGAAATCTGAATACAGTTATAATCTGCTGATTCATATTGGTTTGTGAGGTTTTTTTTAACCTTGCGAGTAAGAGTCTAAAAGTTAAAAAAGGCACTATTTATTTAACTAATAATTTAATTTAATTTACCAATTAATATAAAATAATAAAAAATCTGTTAACTAGATTTTCAATTACCAACAATGTTAAATGTGTAATTTTTTATATAAACTTCAAAAACAGCCATAAATAATTACATTTCTCATCTTTTACACAGTCCAATTCTTTTGTGAACATAGTGTGGATGATGGCTGCTGTAATTAAGGGTCTAACGTAAGATGAACTAGAGTTGCATGTGAGTCATCCTCGCGGCATCATTAAACCATAATGTGCAACTGAGCCAACTGGCCCAGCCATGATGACCACGTGTTTTTTACTGTGACGTCTCTGGCAACAGCAGATCAACCCAACACCCCACCACCCACCCCCCGCTGAGTTTCCTTCCTGCGTGCCCATAACACCTCGCAATTAAGGGAGTTTGTTTTCTATTTTTTGCTTCTAAATTGTAACCCTGTCCCCTCCAAAACCTTTAATATGTGAATGCACACCCTTTAGCCATCCACCTGTCCTGCTGCACTTAATAAGCCGAGGAGGACAGCGAAAAATGAGAAATTAAACCAGGGGTGGGGGCGAGTTTTCCGCCAGAGCAACAAAGCAGACTTGATGTTATTATCATACATTGGGAATTATCAAGCCTTTAAAAATTATAATTAATCAGTCATCAGGTCCACTCACGCAGTTCTATGAAACCCAACATATCGTGAAACCCACCGGAGTCGTGCTGACCTATGATAAATCAATGTTCATAGCAGATTTATAGGACGTCTCAGAGGTCGATCAGCATGTGTAATTACACGTTGCAAGATCTGCACAGAAAGGAAACAGTTGCAGGAAAAAGTCAATTAAAGACATCTAACAGTGCATAAGACAGAGGAAGTGCACATGAAGGCTGCAGGATAAACTGAACATCTAAATTACATCAAAGAACGCAGTGACTCAAACACATTAAATCTCTGTGTGCCAGGGTAAACGCAAAAATATACTGAAGAGACAAACTTGGAAAATAGAACCTATAACTTCCATCACTGTCTTTACATGTCATCAAAGTTTCTCTCTTTTTTTTTTACATGCACACACGCACAGAAACACGTCTGGCAATCCTGGGTGGGAGGCCTTGGCCCATGCAGCCACAGAAGACTGGTCCCAGTCCCAACAAGGAAACAATTAATCATTTGTGAGCGGCTGTCTGAGCGGCTGCTCTCTGGACAACAACAACACTCAGCCATTTATCTCCCCTGAAGGCAGGAGAGCCAGCACACCACACAGGCATGCACGCATCCTCACACACGTGGAAGAAGAACAAAGAAGCAGTCTCAAAACGCCAAATTTGTAACCTTAAAGTCCACATGCAAACTAATCACATTAATGCAAGGTCATGAACATCTAACAGCAAACGGGAGTTGCATTTTGTGATCTACATGCAAGGACACAGACACTCATAGGTTCTTATTGCAGAGTCATCCTGATCGGATGTCATGATGACATATACAGAGGCTACATGCGCCACATGTCTGACATTAAAGAAAAACAACTTAGCTTTCCTCCAAAAGTCATTTGAAAGAAGGGTATGTATGTTTGGGGCATTCAGTCAGTAGGTGAAATGAGCTCTTTATAAAACAACATTCAGTCAGTTGTCTAAACTGGTTTTCAACTGCTTATTGAGATAAGCAATAATCTTCAAAAAAAAAAGTTGGTATCGGACTCTCAAAGTCGAAAGGTAATTTTTATTTATTTATTTATTTAAAATTCTGGACTACATTTGATCATCTCTAGTTAAAAATAAGACAAAATACAAAGTTTCCTCTACAGAACATATGTTCTTTAAAACATTCATTATATTTCTAATAGGGTTTTTTTTCTGCTTATTTTTTTATTTTTGGGAATAATCAAGATAATCTTTAGTAAAGACCAGCATAAAATCTGCAATGCAAATTGTTCAGAACCTTAACCAAAATATTATACACTGACAACATTTTTTTAATGAAGGTTTGATTTGTGAAACCTATTTTTTTAAGTGCCCCTAGATTGCTTGAAAATAAAATTAAAATCTTGCTGCCAACCATAAAAATAAATCTGTGTCACGCAGTCGGAGGCCTGCCCAAAGGTGGTATTCATACATGAATCTGCACTGTCAGTGATCCATTTGATGTTTCACACCCACTTTGCCGTGACTAGAATCAAAACAAAGTGGAAGTGCAGCATTTTTTTTTCTTCACTTTTCTGAAATGATTGAGCAAAGTCGAGTTGACAGTCATTTTTTTGGGTTTGAAAATGTAGTCCTCCTTAATTTAACTTTGGGCCTTCCATGGTGGCAGGAAAAGTTAAGAGTGAGTCAAAGCAGACAGAAGCTGGTGAAATGAAATAGGAAATTTGTCATTTATTCCTCATTGCTACATCTGCGTCAGACAGGGAGCTGGTTTGTGAGTGTAGTTGTGTACACGTGTGGTTAAATATGTGCAATCTGAGCATATAGCCAAACATTTATATTGATTTGAAGGCAAGTGTCTGTTTTAGGGATTGCTGCAACCCTGTGTGCATCTGTATATGCATGTGTACGTTACTGCATGTGCCCCAGCATGGGGGGAAAAAAAGAAAAAAAGAGTCTTAACCCCAGGAGAAGCAAACAAAGAAGCCGGTGTGTGTTTCAGGATGAGGGATCTGGATGGCATCAGTAGAGCTAGGCAGATTAGTCATGACACAGGTTACCCCTGAGGTTCCCTGGTGAGAAACACGTTGTTGCAGTTTGTAGTTGAGGAGCTTTGAAGCTTGTGTTATTACACAGCTGTTTTGTTTGCATCATGCCAACCCACCACTGATTTAAGAATTGGATATCTCAGATGGGCAAAAACATTAACAAAAATATTGCAAATGAAGTGAATAGCTAGCGGTCACAACTTTTCAATGTCGTTTTTTTAAACTGTAATTCTACTTTTGACGCCACAAGTGTGGTGTAATTAAAGCAGTGGCAGATCACTGAAAACGTTAAATGTATTTTTGTTTGTTTTTACTAAATATTCAAATAAAATTTTAAAAAATCATAAATAAGAGGGTTCTTTTTAGTATGGCGAAGTAAAGCTAGTAGGTTTCTATGTTTTCTCCTACCACATTTTGTTTTTTAAGTGAGGAATGTGACTCACTGCCAGAACGGCCATCCATTATGTAGAAAAGAGAGAAAGTTCTGTCAGCAACACCCTTTTGTTGAGAAATGTGTCCCTTTGCCTGTGATTTAGGCATTTTAGGGAGATTATTTAGCAAACACTTGTGCATTGCTGTAGTTTGGTTAATGTTTATTGAGTGACTCTTTTGCGCCAGAAAAACATAATTTTTTTCTTCATATATATATATATGTTGTTTAAGAAAATGATATATTTTATTCATTTATGGAAGACAAAAAATCTCCTTTAAAGTTTAATCATAATTTCTTAGGATGGAGAGGCTGCACGGTTAACACCCCAGAAAGTAGCTAGCTGACCAAGTGAGGGTGTAAAAACTGCAGGGTGCTTGGAGATGTCTACACAAAACACCTTGGATCTGAATGAAACACTGTTTTTTTGTGCTAATGTGTGCCCCATGGATATATCACGTTGTAATATTTACACCTGCAAGTAAACCCGTTTTAGACCATTTTCCATAGCAATACCTCTGAATGCAACTGGATGTGCTTTCATTTGGATGAGAAAGTGATGGTACTGATGTATATCTGCCCTCTCGTGGCCTGTGGTGCAGTAGTTAAGACTGCAAACTACCTATAGGTGATTGGCTGGCATAGTGGTTAGTTACCATGGCAACTGATTGCTGCTGGTGGACGCTGTTGACCAAGGAGTTGCACAAAATTCTTAGGCAAGCCCTGATGGTGCCTGAATGTGAAGAGATACAACAGGTGCTGCTGTTTCAGCTCCAACATTGAAAGAAAAACTCTACTTTCTCACTGTTCTCTGAACAAAAACTTCAGTCTGTAAGTTTATCATATATTTTTATTCAATTATATTGAAAAAGGCTATTTTTCTTTCAAATTAACTGTATTGAAAATAAGATAAATTGTTACAATAGTGTCTGCACCCCTTAGCAGAAACAGTGAAATAAAAAGCTAAGCCAAATCTGAGAGGAAAAAAAACTTTGATATAACTGTGATAAAAGGAAAAAGGGAGTTAAACAGAACAACAGTTCGGCACTTTGAAAAGTGACAACATTCCAGAAGATGAATAATTTAAACACATCAAATCACGTCTTACATCCTAAAACTTCCTGGACCAACTTGAACTTCCATTAAGTCATTTAGACAAATCCGGCCATCCTTCTCTCATTCCCTCCATCTTCAGCCCAGGTGGCAGGCCAACAGGAGGAAGAACAGGAAAGGACTGAAGAGATTTGCCGCTGCTCTTGTTCTCCTTCAAAGACAAAACGCCCCTCAGATAATTCCCCACAATGCCTCTTGCGTGGAGGCCCCTGTGATCAGCGGTTATGAGAAAGTGCAGCAACCTGACAGACGACAGAAAAAGAAAGGAGTGGGTAGCCTCTTTTTTTTTACCATTTGTGTCCCTAAAACCAGTTGTTCTCTCTTCAGGGAAGCATCTGGGTTCATTTATCCCAAGCCAGGCATCCTGTAGGACCCCCTTGCCCTCTTGAGTTGCAAGATCTGAGCAGACCCCAGTGTGGGTTCTTGTTGCTCACTAGTCAATCTGGACCATCTCACAATTCACCAGACCCACAGTCTTTCCGAGACACCCCAAGGGTTAGTGTGGCACATCATCCAAGTTAAGAAACAGATTTAACAGATTCATACAGAGAAGCCATGCTGCCTTTGGGCTGAGGAGAATTTCATGGAAGATGGAGAAAAGGTGGAGCGTGCAGGAGAAACAAAACCTCTTTAAGTAAACAAGTGCCTGCGCTTTGCTGCGGCAAAAGCCTGTTTTCTATACATATATATAGTCGGATCTGTGTTACTTGACAAGCAAAGGCACAGCCTGCATACATTTTTAAAAATATGCGCCCAGGAAACCCTCCTCTGTGTCTCATGCCTGCAGGTGGAAGTCCATGTTCCGATACGACCTCACACTTTCCCCTTTTGTGGCAAGTGTCAGTTCGGGTTATCAGGCTTTACAGCTGAATGGAAGCAGAGTGAGTCTGGCTTGCTACTTAAAGTAACTGAGATGTTATTCAAACACCCAGTTATTATGCTGTAAACAAAGGCGGCCTGTCAAATGCTATTATAGATTTGGTGTTTACAAGAATGCCACTTTAATGCACTGCATGTTATGTGTGATGATTAAGAATAGTATTTGACAACCGGAATGGGGTAAAGTCAGTAGATTATAAGACGTAATGTTTTATTGTGAGTCAAGCACCAGAGCAAAGGGATATGACTCTATTATCCTGCTAATGGGCTCCAAATATTATTGATGAAGTAAGATCATTTAGGTTTTTCTAATTTTGCGAAAACAGGTCTCAAAGCAGATTCCGTTGGGCATGTTCCACATATTAAATTGAGACTAGTTTCATAAAAAAGTAGTCACATAATTCCTCCTCTCACCACCTTCCATCCCTTTATGCATAACAGATTTTTGTCTGAGTCACCCAGCTCCGCCTGTGTACTGTGTGGTTTTGGGGACGATTCGGCGAATGCAACGGTTTATTCGTTGCACAAAGAAGCATTTTCACACTCCCATTGCGTTCTCAGAAATCTTGAAGTCCTGATGACGCTGGCGTGATTCCTCATGCTTCGGTGGAACTCGGTCAATTAGGAGGAAAGTGAAGTGGCTGCAATCATGTGGGGGCACGTTCGCAGCTGCACTGTCCGTCGGCAGGATTGCTGATGTGTCCTTGAGCAGAATACAGTAATATTAAAAAATATTTTTTTAAATTAAGATGTTGATGAGTTCAATATCTTTTTACAGACTAAAAAGTACTGATTTGCTCTGGAAAAAATATTAACTTGTTATTAAGATCAAAACATAATTTTTAGTAGTTTTTTTGGCCTGACACTCTTATATAATTTTATACAAAAGCATTAAATTACTGTTATTGGAACCTAAATAGACATATTTCTCATGCATTTTAGCTCATGGGCTCCAAGTAAAATGCATATGGTAACTCAAATTGTCATTAGCATAGTAACTGTCATATAATCACTGTTGCAGTAAACTAAACAGATAACCCCAGTGCAGACAGAGCAGTAATTCAGATGACTAGAGGTAGCTGGGTGATTTAGCTAATTTACAGTCTTTCATAGAATTCAGTTCATACCTGCTGTAAGAAGGTTTTGCACTCACTTTGACAACTAATACTTATCATGGCTCTCCATGTTAAAATTCCATGTTTTTGAGACTTTGTGGTGGAGATATAAAACACAAATAGCTGCAATAACCCGGTTTCATAAGAATGCACACCCATTCCGTATTTTTGACCTCATATCTGCCATTAATTATCACCAAAATTCAGCTGTCCTAGCAAGATTTTCCTGACATTGCATCACTGGTGTGCTTTAGGCAGTCTCATAATTTCCAGAGAGCTGAAATGATCAAAATCAAAACAAAAGTTTTATCGTCTTACATTTTTTTCATTTTTTGTTTGTTTGTTTGTTTTTTGCCACTCTTAAATGTTTCTGTCAACTAAACATTTTTTTGTACTGTAACCTAATAAATAAATAGACTACTAACTAAAACAACTGTCATCAAGTTTTGGTGATCAAAATTAGTTGTTTAAACTTGTATCATTATTTCAATTGGCAAAAGTCTGGATTTTGAATGGGTCAGTCCAAAGCCCTTTTTTGTGTGTTATTTGGAGTCAGAGAAGGACTTGCTGGTGTGAATTGGTTCATTCGTGTGCGTCTTAAGTGTCATTTGTGCTTAAGATCACAAACGGATGACCTGAAGACACTGAGTCAGAATTTGAGCAGGCCTCATGGTTCCATCAATTACAGCAAGTTGTCAAGGTCTTGATTTACCAAATCAGTCCCAAACCCTCACACCACCGCCTCCACATTTAAGATCATCATATAGTTTGCGGAAAATGTGAGATGGGACTTTGGGTTTCGATTTCCATCTGCTGACGGCGTCCAATTTCTTTCTCATCGTTGAATCCTGAGACAAGATTGATGCAACTGGTCTGTTGTCCTCTAGATGTGTTCTGTGGCTTTGTTTGATCAAGATGCCTTGACTACACAAAAACAGCAAAGAAGGCATTCACTGCATGCAGTGCAAATGCAGTCTTTTCTCATTTCTTTTCAGATATGACAGTAATTTGGCATGGGTTTGGTATCTTTCCCCAAAATCTGAGTTAAGACACTTCTAGTATAAAAACAATTATATACATGATTATTATATATTCCATCAAAAGCTGGTGTAAGTTTATTTCATTTTAGTATTTACAGTCAATTAAAGATGTGCTAAGAACAGTTTTGCCCAGTTTATACAATCCCCAGACGGTCTCGGCAGATGACCACTTATGCTGAGCCTGGTTCTGCTGGAGGTTTCTTCCTGTTAAAAGGGAGTTTTTTCCTCTCCACTGTCGCTTCATGCTTGCTCAGTGTGAGGGATTGCTGAGAAGTCCTGACGCAATCTTCTGTGGTTTTCTAATTCCTAGATTAAACATTGTATTGTAATAACTTTTCTTGTAAAGTGCCTTGATGACATTAGACCTGAATTATAATTAAGTAATTAATTAATTATCTATTTTTGTGTACTTTTTAAAACTCTTTTGTATTGTAAGTTTTAAGATAGCATTGTGAAGAGCTAGACCGACTGAGGATCTGTAAACTTTAGCAGCAGGAAACAGCACAAAGCCTCTTTCTTCAGGTAAAACTGTATAAATCGGAATCTCATTACCATGTCATGAATACATCCTTTGGAATCCATTAAGCATTTCATGGGAAAGAAAAAAAAAACTACAATACAAATTCACATTCAACCAAAGAAAGAGAGAAAAGGATGGAGAATAAAGCCCCAGTCAAAGCATTGCTGTAAAGCTGTTTTAGCTCTTTCAGTCCACTTTAGGCGAGGCGAAAAAAGAAAAAAAAAGAACAGAGAAAAGATGTGATTGACTGACAGATGATAGCAATAAAAGTAAGAACAAACTGGCCATTTTACTGCAGTAGGGCCATTTGAGAAGGGATTATTAACTTGTCAGCATTTCAAGCTGAGACGCAACTTTTTCTCCTCCAAAAAAACACATCCCCATGTCTTGTTACTTTTATTAGAAAGTCTTTTAAACCTTTTGACCCCCAGAGGGCCCCCATTATTGGCTGTTAAAAGGGACGTGTAGGTCATCGGTGTGACCCAAAGTGCCCTATTAATCATTTGTTTAGACCTATATTCGGAGCTCTGTGTTTAGTGCAGGTTAAAAATAGGAGGAGGAGGCACACTGGGACAACCGTCCGCCGATCATCATTCAAGCTGTCAGGACACGTGGGCCCTTGGGGATGTAAACAGGAGGCCCCTGAAGCAAAGGAAGTTCAAAGGTTACAAGGTTTATTAAAACTCACTTGTTTTTTAGTGGCTGACACGATCTCTGCTGGTTCGATTACTAAAAATAGGCTCTAAACTTGACAAGCAGGCATCATTTAACTGGGAGTAATTTATAAAGAATCCTAAACAGACCACAATTCCAACTGCAATGACATGCCTTAAAGAAGAATTTGCAGTTCATGAATAACACACAGGCAGGGCAAATTCTACTACATGCTTTCCACACTAAATGCCACCAGCAAGCAAGTTGTTTGTTTCCAAGACTGACAGTAATGGGAAATAAATGTCACCAGATCGAATCATTAATCTTGTCAAATTTTGTCGTACGACAGGAGAAAATACAGGTGTGGAGATTACATTGGCTGATAAAACATTACTTACAGTCATTTTTCCAATAAGCGATGGGCCCAGTGCTGTCAATATTTGGAAGGGATGCGAAGTATGCCCTGGTGTAGGCCATTTTGTGAGGAGCAGAGAGCCTGCTGGGAAAAATACAGTGGTTCATGCTGGGTCTCCGGGAAGCTGAAAAGCCACCGACAAAAAGCTATGAATTATTTTGAGCGCAAAATACATTTTCTTTGAAGACTGTCGGGCCATTAGAGGCCTTTTGCTCCCTTTTAAATTGTTTTTATGCTGTGAGTAATGTTAACCTTTGCTTTTGTAGTCATGAAATTCTCTCTCTACCTTCTCCCTTTGTGCACAAAAACACAGAATGGCTGGAAAAGTGGGAAATAGAGTCCAGGAACTATTTACTGCAAGGAGAGAAACACATTGAAAAAAAAAAAAAAAAAAAAAGGATTTTATACTCATTTCATTTCGCCAGAGAAGAAGAAGCAGAAAAAATTATTATGTAACCATTTTTAAATATATGAAAACTGAATATTATTTGTCATGTTAAAACCAAAAACCTGCAATGTATTTTGTTAGGTTTTTATGTGACAGACAAACTAAAAGTGGGACATATTTGTAAAATGAAAAGAAAACAATACATGACTTTAAAAACATCATATTCAGCCCCCCTTACTCTGTTTAGATCGTCACTTGTAAGTAAGAAGAGTACAGCACAGCTGCATGATCAACAACTAAACTTACAAGCCAGGCGAGGAGATGTTTAATCAAATATGCTAGCATGAAGCCTATAGATATTCTGGAAATCACTGTTTGCCACAAGAAATGTGGGTTAAAGAAGATGATCTGGTCAGACCGATATTAAACTTCAGGAAAACTATCACTGCATATCATCTTGGGCATATGGCAGTTACAGCAGCATGGTATGGGGATGCTTACACACAGCCTTATCAGTGTGTAATAAAAACAAGGAATCATCCTACAAATTAAAAAGGTAACAAAACACAGTAATGGAAAGGTAACAAATAGAACATTTAGAGCAAAAAGGGATTTTTTTTTTAAGACAACTTTTTTCTTTTCTGTGTGTGCGTGTAGGTCTTGGTTTGCTTTTTGAACAGGTGTGAATGTGTCGTGTGATTATAGGGACTATGAGTGTTTAAAGATGTTGACTCTGTGTTTTCTAGTATTTTAGCCAAGGATGTTGGCAGCATCATTGTAATGTTTCTTTTAGGTATTCCACTTGTTGATCCATCATGTCCTGTGCCATAACTGATCCTCTTTCATCCTCATTTCACTCCACCATTACATGACCTACTAATGATTTTCTGTGGTGGCGATAGGAGACTTTCAACAAATCTTTTAAGTAAATTGAGTTTTTTTTTCTTTGGACATTATGGTCAGTGCCTGTTCTTGTCTTGAAAAGGTTGCCCATTCATTTTGTAATCATGGAGACAATTCAGGATTTGCAAACAAGCCAGATGGAAGAAACATAACTAGGGTTCCTCGACGAAAACTCCTTGAACCAACATCTACCCAGGCTCCCCTGATGAAAACCAACACTAAAACACCCAAGGATCATAACATGAATTTATGTACATCAGTTCTGTGTCAACTTGTCTCTTTTGCCAATTTGTAACTGTATTTTGCACTTATCTGTTAACCCGTTTTTCCCTCCTATTTTTATTCCATAGAAGCAAACCGTTTCTTAACCATAGTCATGTCCATTAGTTTATCTTTCTTGATATTTCAGTATTTGGAGAATTTTGTCATTTATAATTTATCTTGATTCTATTTTTAAGAAAATCTTATAACCGGCTTTTTCCTTAATTTGTGGTTCTGATCCCTGTTTGAGCTGGCATACTCTTATGCACTCAGGGATGTTATGATCTCTGACTAAACCACAAGTCTTATAAAATACTTCATGGTGGTAAATGTGATGCCTAGAACCACATGTCCTTTCATTAACCTATGAGTGGATTGCTGAAATTCATCAGATTTTAAATTGATGAACAGCTGATATAAAATGCCTCTTGGCCAACTGCTTCTATTTGTACTTAGAAAATACAGAGTACAACACAAAACAGCAAAAATATAACCTGTTTTTGTTTTGCTGTTGCAAACATTCAGCTGTTGGAGGACACAAAGTGAGAGATGGGCCAAAAAAAAGGAAAAAACAGATTTTGGCAGAATTGAAAGCAATAGAAGTAATTAGACAATACAGTACCTTATGTATCCCCTTTGATCCTTTATTGCGATTTGGTTATTTATTTAGCATTTTTTAATATATCTATCATCTAATATTTTTGGTGTAAAAAAAACAAACACGGAAGGATGGTAACATATGATACATCCAACCATCAGGAACCCTTTCAGGTGTTTCCTCTGTTATAGATGCACCCCTAATTTCACACTTACCCCACCTCCCACCAACGCTACCCCTGTTTTTTAACATTAATATGTATGTATTTAATGATACATAATGATGGGTAATAAAATGTTAGGAGTAAGTCAAAAAAAGATTAAAAGAAAAAATACATTGCCATGGTAACTGACTAGGCTTCTATAAAGAGCAAAGTGCACATGGCTGCGTAGTTTCATGTTATTACATTTGCTTGAAGGTGTGTGTGTGTGTGCGTGTAGTCTGGTGGGAGTGAGTAGTGGGGGTTTTGTAATTGGAAAAGGAGAAAGAGCAAAGTGCACACACACACACACACACACAAAACACAGACACACGCGCATGCACGTGCTGTAATTGCCCATGCTATTCAGGAGCACTCCGTTGCATTGTGAGGCTTTGGAGCAGGATAAATGGTGGCCGTGGCATCGGGGTAAATCTATTAGGAACCCATGGCCCTGGCTTTGAATCTAAACCTCATTTTGGCTTCATGGAAAAGAAGTCATTTCATAAATTTCCTTTCTCTCAAACACTGTTTTAGACCCTAGTTAAATGCATTATATATTTTTTTTTAGAACATTTAAATGCAGGGTGGTCTGATGATACTCCTGCACTTCTCTCCTTGTGATCAAAGGATTTTATGAGACAAACAGTCTAATGGATTATTGTTCAGACCTGCATCTTATGATCACAGAACATACAGCTGCATCTCCACAAATTAGAATAGGACTATCATTAAAAAGTTTATTTATTTCAATAATTCTATTCAAAAAGTGATCAGTTATCTAGACTCATTGAACAAAGAGAGATCATGTTAGTTTATTTGAACTTTGATTATGTTTCTGTTAGATTAAGTAAATAGTTGCAACTACAAACTGACAATCACCTTCATAAAAAAGGAGGAAAATGATTATAGCTTACGGTTACTGAAAACCTTACACTTCTTTCTCAGAAAAACAGAATGTTGTATGAAGCCCAATAACAATATATTTTTAATACAGAAATTTTATGGCCCACACAGTCACAGATGTCAAGATGTGGGCTGGATCTGGAAACAGTGTTTCCAGAGCCATCATACAGATATATCCAAGATCGGCAGTCCTTTTTATTAAACCTCCACTGAACAGGAGAAAACATTCGACCAATCTGACCAGGGCTAAGGATCCAATTAAAAACTACATAATTCTCCAATGATCCAAAGTTTTCCTTTCAGATGAAAGTAAGTTTTGCATTTCATTTAGATACCGAGTTGCCAGAGTCTGGAAGAAGAGCGGAGAAGCACAGAACCCAAGCTGCTTGAAGTCCGATGTGAAGTGTCCAGTTTATGACGATTTGGGGAGCTATGGAAATTACAAGTGTTGCTCCACCTTGTTTTATCAATGTCTAAAACTAGTGCAGCCAGTTGCTATTAGATCTTATAGCACTGCTGACAAGCTTTATGGAGATGCTGATATCATTTTCCAGCAAGACTTTGCACCTGTCCACAGTGCCAAGAGTTCAAATCCCTGGTTTATACCCACAATGCCCATGGTACCATGGTACCATTGTACTCTACTAACCAGCTCACTGGTAAAGCCTAAACCCCACAGAGCCTCTAGAGTGTTGTTTGGGAAGATAAGAGACACCGGAACAATCAAGACAAGCTAAAGGCAGCAATTAAAGCAACCGGCATCTCAGCAAAAGCACAGGCTAAATGCTTTCATGCAGCAAATCACACAAAAAGTAGTGGGTGGATATAATGGCCAACATAGTTGGCCAACGTTTCAATTCAATTCGAACATACTTTATTGATCCCAGAGGGAAATCAAGTGTTGTTGTAGCTCTTACTAATTAATTAATTCTTTAAGGAGTTTCTGTAGATCGTTAAGGCTGTGGGCCTTGGGAAAGATTTCCAGCAGGGGGTCTATGTTGTGTTTTCTGAGCTATTTATTTGTAGATCTTATTTCAGATATTAATATTTACTTAAAATCTATCTATGTTTAATAAATCTATTCAATATAAAAGTAGCACTTTTTGAATTGAGTTACCAAAATAAACTTTCCCATGATATTCTGATATAAAGGCACATGTATGAGACAGAGAAATGTGACCACTGAGGGAAAGCAAATCTTTTTTATTTTTTTATTATTGCACATCTGTGCAAAATATAATAAAGGGAAGGAATACAAATATTTAAAAGGAAACTCGTTTTTTTACCGGGCACATTTAATCACATGCAAATATCTCTGGGATAGGATTCAGTTGAGTGCCACATTTTTGAAGCTGGCTTGCTTGTTCCTGGTTTTGCCAGGTAGGACTTCATTTCAGGGAGGTGAGTCAGGGGTAATAGAATTTAGCAGGGGGTCACATTGCGCCAATGTCTGCGAGAGGAAAATGTTACTTATTTCAGTGGTTTGGTGTTGTCATGACCCGATGTAAACAGTAGATATGCATTTGCCTGTCTCCACAATTTTTGAGGCTGTGTAAATCAGTGGATGTAGTGACAGTCCTAACAATCTGTTATGTGGAAATTATACTCTTGTATTGTCAGTGAGACACAGAGAAATAGGTCCAACAGGAAAGAGTGAAAGCGAGGCAGGTGTTTCTAGGGAGGATTAAAATTTGTATATGAATGATTTCCCTTATCAGTTGGTTAATTTATGTCATTGTAGGGGTGGAGCTAAACAAAGAAAAGCACAGATGAGGTGTTTTTTTTTAAATACTTTTTTCTATGGTGCAGGGGGTTCAGAGGTTGCCTTGCAATTGGAGGGTTGCTGGTTCGAATCCCCGAGCCCCAAATCCATTTGTTTATCAGTCATTGTGTCCTTGGGCAAGACACTTCACCCACCGCCTACTGGTGTTGGCCAGAGGGGCCCGATGGCGCAATATGGCAGCCTCGCATCTGTCAGTCTGCCCCAGGGCAGCTGTGGCTACGATTGTAGCTTGCTTCCACCAGTGTGTGAATGTGAGAGTGAATGAATAATGGAATTTGTAAAGCATCTTTGAGTGTCCAGAAAAGCGCTATTTGAGTTTAAGTTTATTATTATGCCCCCTAGATGAGTGAGTGACTTTCAGGAGGAGGAGGTAAAAATCAAATCAAATGCTCCGCACAGCATCAGACAAGGCTCGGCTAAGCGAGTAAAGACTTAACTACATTATTGATTACGATATCACTATTTTGTTGAATAGGTTTTTATACCTTAACTGGGTTCTGGAGGCAGTTTCTAACTTTTGTGAAGCGGAGTTTGATTGGGCGATTTTTCCATTAAGTTGCACTAGTATTGATGTCTGCTGTGGGGTGCTCTCATATTCACTCTGTTAGCTCAATACATTTACACAATAGGTTGTTGAAAGAGTAACAACAACGTTCGGTTAAAAAAGGTTTAAACAAGGCTTGTGTAGTTGTGTCAAATTGTCTGTAGCTGTGAGAGTTATTTGGTTCAGTTAAGTCACTCTGTCATTTGCAGACAGCAAGATGTAGGCTATACACTAGTTAACCTCAGCATAGCTTCCCGTCATTTATTACCTTAGCTGAAACGCTTCACATGGATTTGGGCAACCAAATAGAAAACAGTGTGCCTGCTGCGGAGCCATCTCTTAGTCCTCCACCTGCCAAAGAAAACCAAAGAAAAACCTGACAGCAAAGTTCTGAGTTGAAGCATATTACAGTCAGTGCTGCAGATAAAACCTAAGTCATGTGCATGTGCAAAAGTAAAATCAGCAGAGGCAGAGATATAAAACATCTGTCAACATCTGCTATGCATAATCACATGCACTTAAAGCATCCTCTCCTGATATTGTCTACCAACCTCTTCACAAGCACCAGTCCCCCCACCTGCACCAAATCATCATCACAACCATATTCTGACCATGTTGGTTTAACCTTGGATGAAGTAATGACTGTTATGTTATTGTCTTTTCAATGACATTCCTGTTACATGTTCATTCATTGTTCATTGCCGGATTTATAGGATAATATAAACATACATTGCGTATACATAGTTATTATAATGGATAATTAAATATAACAAAAATAAGAAGTGCAATGCGGAAAAAAACATATCTCTATGCCTATTTCAAATTTTACATAAATACAAATAATTCCACCTCCTCAACAAATACAGATACAAATACTGGCTGCTTTGCACACTCCTGTGTCGTTCCTTTTACTTCTTTTCCTCTGATCCTGCTTCACGAACTCATTCACAATAATACTATCTAAGCTCCCTCCATTTTATCTGGCTTTTTTATCCTTCTTTTCCTTTACTTTTCAATCCTAGCACCAGCTCAAGTGTGAAGAATACCCACCTTTCCTTCAGAGACTCTTTGAGGTTTGATAAAAGCAGAGAAAAAAAACTTGGTTAAGGGAGCGTGCTGGGAAAATAGTAGTCTGCCAGCTCCAGTGGGCATTCTGAGCTCGGACTGGTAGGTGTCCAGTGCTGTAAACTCACCAATACTGACAGATATTGCTCACCAGAATGTATATGTGATGTTATGTGTGTGTGTGTGTGCGTGTTTGTGTGTGTGTGTCTATACGCTTGTACGATCTTGGTGGGTGGACGGTTGTCACCAGCAATGCTTACCTACTAGGGACAGGTGATTATTGAAGCCCCTCAAGGCCCCTCTACTGCTACTATCATGGAGGGAAAATGTCCTTACATCAGAGCGGCTGTATCAAAACCTTGCATTTATATTACTTGTGAAGAAAAATTTAAGCCTGGCATTGATTTCAGAGGATGCACTTGAATGCAATGAGGTACATACACATTTTTAACAGAAAATGTAATGCTTTTATAAAATCAGACTATCAGGAATAATCTGCATCATAGCCAAATTATAATTCAGTTGTCATCCAAAAGTATTCTGGTTAAAGTGCAAGGAACCATCAATAAACCATCTTACAGATTTTCTAGTTTATTCTTTTTTACTTTTTTTTTTCTTTTTTTTTTTACACCTGTTTGTCTTTCCAAGGTCATGGGGGCTGGTGCCTTTCTCCAGAGGTCATTGGGCAAGTGGTGGGGTGCAATCAATACAGGCCATCACCCTAAAATATTTCAGATAATCAAACCATTTAAAATTTTAGGCTTAACTGTGATTAACCACATTTCTTTGGTTCAGTGTCACTGACCAGACACAGACCTGATTGCTGCCAGACCTCTAGAATCAAGAAGTCACTTAAAAACACCCCACCTGACAGCAAGTAGTTGGCTAGAAAGATCTAAAAAAAGCAACACACTAGCCCTGACTTAAAGGATTTTGAGAACAGATGATAAACAAAGTCATTGAAATCCATCAGATTGGAAATGGTTGAAAAGGCATTTCTAAGACTTTGAACAACAGAGGACCACAGTGAGAGCCACCATTTCCAAATAAATAAAAAACATGGAATTGGGGTGAATCTTCCCATGAGTGGTGAGCCAACAAAACCAAAGTTGCATGTGAGAAAACGGTGTTTCATTATTGTGGTGACAACATATTGGAAGCCTAATTACAATGGGGTTAGCTTTTCTATGATTAGAGGCCAAAAAAAACCCAGGATGAAATACTCGTCAGAGATTTTGAAAGAGAACAGGTTTTTCCACACTGGTCTCATTACAACCCACGAGCTGATTAGACGACCCTGGATTGGCAACACCCCAAGTAACTTATATTAATATTTTTTGTACAATGGTTTCTATGAACGTGGCATTCTGCCACAAGTGATTTAGACTTCCCCAAGCACTTGAAATAACAAAAAAAACTAAATTGCTGAATATAAAATGTTATAATTTTTGTAAAACAACATAAAAAAGAAGTAGTTTTTAAAGATGCTTGTCTCCATGTTCATGCAACAAGCCCATAGAAAAATTTAACTTGTAGGAAGTACCCAAAAGTTTTATATTTTCAGCTGTATGTATTCATCCTGCCATGTTCATGATGTACCCCGGTTCTCGCCGGCTGGCTGGATGGATTAATTGAAATACTGAATGAATTTGTCAAGCTAACATGATAAAGTCTTGCGTAGGATTTAGTGATGTTATAGGAAGAGATGGAAAATCTCCTACAGCAGCTTCTAATAAAAAAAATATAATCTTTTCATTTCGAGTGCCAGATTATTGTTGTCAGAAGATTGTAAAATGAGCACATACAAAACATTTTTTTTTACTTGCAGCCTGTTGATGTGACCTGAAAACCTTGAAGATGCTGTTTTCTCATCCACAGGATTGCAATGAATAGTGGAAGTGCAGAAACCTTCCACATTTTTAACAAAATACTATTATTACACCATTTTATGAAAGATTAAAGTCCAGATGTGATACTTAGACGGAGAAATTATAAATGATTTTTATTATTTTTGAGAGTCAGATCATCGTCTTATAAGATGTTCAAGCTGAAAACTGCCTCATCCCAGTCACCTAGTGAGCAGTTATGCATCTCCATACAGTATCTTCATGCCATGAATCCTAAACTGCAGCGATTAAAGGGCAGCTGTGGAATCATGCCATTGCATTTGATGGTTGGGATATACTTTGGACTAAATTGATTATGGACTGTTTTGGTTTCTGGTTAGCAAAAAAAAAAATCTTTCCTTATTGCATGGTAATCATTTTGCAGCCTTTATGGTACTGCTAACCAACCATCATGAACTTTAACCCAAGCTTCTGAGTGCTGCGTGGAATATGATCTCCCATGATGCCCGCTAGATCTTGTCTGGACCCCCCCTCATCTAAACTTTGGCCCAATGTCTCAGTCATTAACATCCCTCTCAGTTACAGTAATATGCTGATTAGTCATGTATGGGGGGGGGGGGGACACAGGCATGACAGTCAGTTTACATGTAAATGATGCGGTGACAAAAAAAAGAAAATGAAGAATGAGCTGAAGAAGGAAATCTACTGTTTCTGCACAAGTTTGGCTTTTATTAGAATGTGCTTACTGAGGATTTATGTTGCCTGCTTAAACATTTCCTCCCCTGTCTGAAGCATGAATTTAAAGTACATTACCTGTGGCTCAATAGAATGATGGCTATTGGGGAGTTTAAAACATTCCAGCAGTGTTTGAGGCAGTGGCATTGGCTTTGTTTTTAATGTCATATTCACAGCTGCTCCAGCCTGCTTTTGTACTTCCTTCCTCATGCCTGCCATTAACAGCGCTCTAAGTGTAAGAATTACCTGCTTGGTTAATGAAACAATTAGTCTCGCTTGAGACATACATTTTGTTTTACTTCCTCTTTAATCTTCTTTCTACATATATTGTTCCACTTTATCATCCTTGATAGCTATAAAATGACCTCAATTCGAGCTAGCATCAACAGCAATGCTTGCAAATGATAAGAAAAAATGAGACACAAAAAAGTAAGGTTAGCAAGTGCCTCCAAATTTTATTTGGAACATAATTAATTACCATGTCCAGGAAAATGAAATCCTCACACCCCCTCCTCCCTTCACTATCGCCACACTCCCTCTCAGAAATTGAAATAGGTTTAATAGATGGATGCTTGGGGGTCCTCTCATTAGCTCTGACCCCTCCTGTAATTATCAGATCCATTTGTGAAATTCATAATGGACATGAGGGAACAGGGAAGCGCAGCCCAGATAAAGGATAGACTGCGTGGTCCAGTGATGCACTATGGGACTGTACAAATGAGACTCTTGCTGAGGTTACTCCATACCAATAATGTTATTTTTTTGTTGATAATCCAGATAATTTTTTGGTTTGCATAGAGAAAAATAGATACCACAGTATCGACAAGAAGAGTAACAATGAGAGGAAATAGGACAATAGGAACTTTGTGTTTCAGTTTCAATACAATGTTATCTCATTGTACAAATGGTGTTCCCCCAAAATTCAGTTTACACTAGATATTTACATGAACTGAACTGAAATGAACGGACTTCTTCCTCAGTTTCTGACATTGTCTTAGCCCAAATTTGCCCTGTTTTTGAGCAGTTATGACAGTAAAACCTAGGGATGTCCCAATCTCGAGATCGAATCGGGATGATATTTTCAGGTTTTTCGGTGATCAGAGATTGGCTACATTAACTGAAGAGTTGTGCCAATTTTTTTTGAAAGTACCTCCTAGTTACGTTCGTCGTTAACTGCGCAAGAATTCAAACCTCCGTAGCGGCGCAAACCAAACATGTCTTTTAAGTTGTAGTTTTTTTTCGTTCAACTGTGAAAGCGCATGTCTGATGCTCGTGCAAAAGGAAGAGAGATTCCCAAGTGTGCTAACTAGATTAAAACAAAATAACTTACCGGCAAGAATATCGAGTCAATGCAATCCCATGACGGTGAAGGGCTGCATTGAGGAAGCCAGTGTATCAGCTGCCAGAAAAACCTTTTTTTATATAATACTGTAACAAGTAAATGTTTTGCTTTTTACTTTTGTTGGAAATATTCAACTTAAGCTGACCTTCATTTTTACTTTCATTGGATTTACAACAGTAATGCTAATGCTTATTATTGAAATTAGTCTAATAAAAAGTGGAGTTACTTGCTAAAAAAATATATAAATTTTATACATTTCAATGCTAAAGGCAAAATATTGGATCAGGACTTGAATCGGGATTGTATTTGAGATAAAACGATCAGATTAGATTGGGATTAGAGGCCTAAAATGCTGATCAGGAGATCCCTAGTCAAAACGATTTATATTTGCCAAATGCTAGAATAATGAGAGTTTATGCATGGTTTACATAAGATTCATTTTCAAAAGATTTCAGCTAAACACCTGTAGGTATGGAATATACAACTTAAACACATGCTTGCTTGTGTGTTGTCATAGGAAAATCTATTGAAATCAGTAAGAAATATGCAGATCTCTAGTCAAGAGTCGGACTCAAGAATCTGTCTAAGTGCTGTTGTTACCAAGTAATAGGATTTTAAATACACTGAAAAGGATGTAATTTAACGTTTGGCTGTTTATCTTCTGAAAATACAAGCTTTAAAAGTGTTTTTTAATATGGATAATACATACAGCACAAGTACAATAAAAGGGTGTCCAGAAAAAAGGGCTTTATCTGGAAGTATGCAACGTTGCACCTGCAGGACATAGGAAAGCTATAGTCATGTATAGAAGTAATGTTATCAAAAAAGTAAAAACCGATTCCGATAAATTCCAATATTACATTTTAATACCAATATTTGCTGGTAATGACTGTATGCATTCCAAGTTTTAACTGTAAATAACATTTTCACTGGACTGCATTAGACTCATTAAGTCCTTAAATGTCTACTTGTTTAAAGGGACACCCTACACTGAAAAACTTCTTGTTTAGGCTTCGTTTGTGTTTGGGGCAAAGCTGGCCCTCCCCAATACTAACTGCCAGTGCAGAGCAAGAACACACACAGAGCCTTTTAAAATGTTTTATTTTCCCACTGTCACACTCAGTGAGTTTATGACATTACATATGGAATAACAGGCCCCTGGACAAAAAGGCTGCTCGAATTACTCGTAGTGCAGATTGATAGGTTGTCTAAGTGTGCCGGTTTACCACTGCGTGGCAGTAATTACAATGGAGTCTACAGCTCAATACAATGTTTGAATAGCTTGTTATTATAATTTAATATTTCATTTCATTAGAGCAATTTAGGCTTAAGTCTATAATATGTTATACGTGGCTAATTTAACAGCAAAAACCCAATAATCACATATGTAGCTGGTGAAATATTTATACAGGAGACTGGGAAATCAATCACCATAGCTAAATTAAAGATCTAAAAAGATATTTTCATTATCATGCCCATCTTCTTTCACTCTTTCCCGCTCTGTTGTTCATCTCAATCTCCTTTCAAGAGTACTGTGTTGGCCCAGACTCCCTGTTCATGGTTTCTCTCCTACTTTCTTTTTTTTATAAAGCTGGGACCAAAACAAGCAGTCATTAATTCTGTCTCTGACTTGGTTTCAGAATAATTTCCTCTAGTCAGATTTTTACAGATTCACTGCATCATTAGCACGCTGTGTGCTTTAAGAGACATTAGGAATAAAATGCAAGCCTTGTCTCACAGCCAGCGGACGGAGCTTTGCTGCTTCGCCAGGACCGATTAGAATCAGACTTCAGCATATTGGGTAACATCATGGTTTACTTTCATCATGCAGGGTTAACTCTGTGACAGAGTAGATTTAAAGCCAGAACTTTGATCTTTTCCTGACCCCATTTAGCCAGTTTGTTTTACCTCTAAGCATTTAGCCAAATCGAGCAACAAAAAACCCCTCAAACACTTAAATTCAGGTCAAGCTGTAAGGTGAATTATGATTCTCTTGCTTATGAGTCAAACCTCCATCTTGAGGAATAAGACCAGAGACTACTCTATGGGCAGTTGTTATGCTTTACCATATATAGTTTCCTTGTCATTCATGCAGTGCCTTGTTGGGGTGTGACAATTATCATGCCATGACATCTTGCAATATTAAAAATCTCGATATTTCTCGTCAAAGCGAATATTTTCTTACAAAGAGCTATTTGGTTGCTTTTAGCGTGTAACAGCATCATGAAGACCAAGGAACATGTTCGACAGGTCATGGATAAAAGTTGTGGAGGAGATCAGAGCACGGTGAGATTATAAAAATACTATTGACCATATAACAAAGCACTGTATAAATTTTCACTACTGCTAAACCATCAAGAAATTTCTGTTCGCCTAAACTGGGAGAAGCAATAAGCACATGAATCAGAGAAGCAGCCTAGATGCTCCTGCTAACTGTAGAGGAGCTGCAGAGATCCATAGCTCAGGTGGGAGAGTTCGAGACAGGATAATTATTAGTTGGGAGTTCTACAAATCTGACCTTTATGGAATAATACCAAAGAAAAAAAGCATTCCTGACACACAGTCATAAGAAATCTCAACAGAAATGTGCCATAACTCATGCAGAGGACACAGTAAACATAAATATACAGTAGGTGCTCTTGTCTGATAACGCTAATACTGAACTTTTACACGAAAACATTGTGTGTGACAGAAAACTAACATTGCAGATCATTCTTAACAAAACGGTGACATCATACTATGAAGGTGTTTTCCTTTAACAGGAACATGTGCTGGTTTATAAAATACTAGTAGTACAAAACATATATAAAATGTTAAGGATATGTTTATTGTTGCAAGGCACTACAATATTTGCCAAAAGTACTGTGACATCTTAAAACTGAATTATTATTAAACCTAAAATATAACTTTCATCTTCTCTTAAATGTGTCACCAAAGCTTTAAACAATAGAAGGAGCATTTAAAGAAAAGATTTTTGCTTCTTTCAAGCATCTGTTTTTTATCTATGTCAGGATATTAGGAGGCTTTTTTCAACAAAAAAAAAGAAAAGGAAAAGCTTAAAACAACGGGAAGTATGTTAAACACAGTTAGATGAGGATCAAAGTTTCACTTTCTTGCACAAACAGTAAGCAGAACGATAAGGTTCCTCAAAACTCATTGTAAGAGATTGTAAGATGCTATAAAAGGAGATGTATATTTAAAATCTTTTTTTAACATTATTTTGAGCACTTCTACTTAATTTTATTGCAATATTATTTCACAAAACCTATATTGAACACTTAATGTCATTGAAGGAAATCACTGAGTTATGTATTTTTCTTTTTTTTAAATAAAGCCATGAGAGCAATTCGAGGTGACGAAGGAAACCTTCAACTCATTAACGTAATCAGGATTCCACCTTTGCAGCAGTAACAATTTCAATAATGAGCTGTTACTCTGGTGTCATTATGTAAACTAAAATAAAAGTTCAGATGTGAACGCCGCACCTGTTTCCATGACATTTACCAAATACTTTACAGAAAGAGTACTAACCTCAAACACTGACTGCGCTCCTCTTGAATGCACCCCTAAAGATGTTTTCTGAAAGTTCTTTTTTTGTTGTTTGTTTGTCTGAGGGGTCTGACCTCAGCCCATCTACTCTGTTATCCACAAACAAAAATACTGTACGTGTCCCTGCATTGAGCTAAGGTTAGGCTTGGAGGTGGAGAGGCAACTAAAGGACACAGATGAAGATGGAGGAGAGGGTGGGTGGCAGTGTATATGCGCCTGTGTGTGTGTGAGGGTGTGTGCGTGTGTGTGTGAGACTGGTACCATTACGCTGATGCTTGGAAGCTCGGAGGTGAAAAAGGGAAGACATTTGCTCATCTCACATTTGCCTAATTGATTTAAACAAGTCTAATGTTGGTTTTCTGTAGGTGTGGGAGAGGCATCGGCGCATTAGAGCCTGATTTGAAATGCAGCGCACGCGCGTTTCCTCCCTCGCGGGAATACACGGAAGAGTAAAGTGAATTTCATTTTAATTGTTGCTTTCGACAGGGTGCAAGATTGCGGCAGGTGATAATATATGCACAAATGTAAACTTTCGTATTTAAAAGGATCAATTAGAGTGACGTTGTCTTGGTGGCAATTAAAAAGGGCTGGTGTTGTTCTGCTTTTTCAAAGGTTAATAAATATCCCCCCGTGCGCCTGTGATGTGTTATTGGACTTGATCACAAGTGGAAAATTGTATGAAAAACATAACGCACAAACACTGTAGGATTGAGCTACCCTTTCATAAAAGTAAATAACTTGTGACTGAGATTATAGACTTGTCAACGTTGCTTTATTGTGACACACTACAGAATTCAGCTTTTTTTTTTTGCTCAGCTCTCTCTTTTACTTTGTCATTCGTTTGATTGAACAGCTTTGCCAAAGCAGAAAACTAAAGAACTCTTGTTTTTTATGACCTCTTAAAGTCATTTACAGCCACAGCTTATGTCATATTAAAGCCCTGTTCCATATGCAATCTTTACTCAGTTTATTTCTCTGGAAAGCCATTTTTAACTGGTAACAACCCCGGCTTTTTGCATCATAGGTAGAGGGCGCAGAGGAATTTCAGCAAGTGAAAAATTAATGTGCTATTTGTTGGAAGGCTGAGTTCATAAAAACATAACTTGGCACATGTCATCCAATTGTAGCTCAGCCAGAAAATCAAGTGTGAAGGAAAAAAAAAAAGAGTGCTGAGTGTTGACAGGTCTATAAAAGCTGATAATATAAACGCCACACTCTGAGGGAGCCTGTCTTTTCAAGAATTAAATGCTGTATATTTATTGCCTCATTAAAGAGTAAAAAAAAAAATCAACACAGGCTGTCTTCCTTCAGAAGGTAAGTCTTAGCTGCAGTAAATATCACCTTTCTCCCTATTTCCCTCCTGCCTTCAGAAATAATCCCCCTTTCCCTTTCTCCACTCCTCCAGCCTGTTTGGTAATAAGAAACAGGTCGCTCTATTGGTTTGTTTTTGTTTCTTCAGTAGGGCTGTAATTTAGGACTCATGTTCAGTGTCTCTCCACTCCGCTGGCTGCACAGTGTCCATAAGCAAGAAGTATACTCTTTTCCTTTTCAATATGGAGCGTACACATTTTAAACAACTTCTGCCATGTGTCATTCAAGATTGATTAAAAAGGAACTTAAGGCTCAATCAAAGCCGAATTGGCCTCCGGAGATTGCCATTGACATTGACTATGATTTCCCCCAGATACACAAACACACACACGCACACGCACACACACACACACACAAACACTTTTCCCAAAATCTGGTAATTACTTACGGTACCTAAAAGATAAAACGTGCTACTTTGTACAATTTAACTGAGAAGACGTTGCACAACTCATTCCATGTTTTAGTTTGTCCAATCTAATCACCTGAACAGGTTACCAAAATTAAAATTTAAGACCCCTAAAAAAAGCATCTTTATCTAATTCAGATAACCTAAAAAGCTAGTTCTTCATTCAGAAAGTCTCTTCTCTGATTTTGTCTACAAAAGCAATTAGGAGAAATGGATTTATTATGTTGTTATCGATCTGACTACAACCATATTCAATACATTTGAATATTATTAAAAAGTTTGTTTATTTCACACTCTCAATTTATTCAATGAAACACATTGTATGGATTAATTACACACAATCTGATGTTTTCCAAGTTTCTGTGATTTTCTGCTTACAGTGAATGAAAACATAACTTTTTAGTATGGAATATTACTTTAGAACAATTTTTAAAAAATACAGAAATTTGGGCTTTCAAGTACATTATTTCAAAACCTGCTTAAAGGTTGTTATAATGAGGTGGTAGTTTTGATCTGATAAACAAGCCTCATCAGAATAAATATCCTTAATTTTTTCCTCTGCCAAGAAAGTTATGTTGTTGCCAGAGTTGTCTTGTTTGTTAGCTACATAACTCACTAAGTTCTAGATGCACTTCGATGACATTTTCAGGAAAGGTTCACACTGGGAGCAGGAAAAAGTATTTAGATTTTTCGAGTACTCTGGTTCACAGTTGGGGGAGGGGTGTCTTTGGTGGCGGTCTGCGCTCTCTGAGCACTATTCTACTTAAATATGTGTTTAATATTGCCTCCATATTACATACTGAATTGAACTGGAAGTACTTTAATGTCCTGCCAGACAGGAAATTTTTCTCTGGTCTCACTGAAAGAAATACATGATGCACAAATGGAAACAAAAGCAGACAATCATTTTCACAAATACACAGCAGAAGAAAATGTTGTGTATTTGTGCAAAATACACAGCATACATAGAATACACAGAAAATAATATATTAAAAGAAAAGGCAGTATTTCTATCAATTGTTTAAGCTAAAACCATTGTATTTTAGTTGTTGTATTACATACAGTTCATTTTCACAATTACTAGAAAAAAAATGTATAAACTACTCAGCCTTGCATAATTACCGTCAGTCAAAACGACCATAAAAGACGTTAAAGATAAACAGTACCAGTCACTGAGAAGTATGTTGTAGCTGTATCTGCTAAAAACACCTTTTTTTTAAAGGAAAATAATAAATTATAACATAAGTTATGGCTGACTACTGCTCCTGCAAATATTATTATACTGATATAGGAGCTGCTGTATCTTATCAAGGCAGTCTGTTAACATTAACAAAGTTGTCACACTATACGAATATGTCAAAAAAATCTCAGAATATTTTCCCTCAGGAAATATTTATGTTTTGATTTTTTTTATTATCCTTTTTCAAATCCTAGTCCCAGATGTCATCCATCACTGCTACGCAAATGCTTGAAATTATTGTTTTTTTTTCTTTTTTAGGTTGCTACAATAATTTAGTACCAGCATAACCTTCCTTCTCTTTCTAAAGACTTCTCAGACTTGACATATACAACTGCACCTTTCAAAAATCTTACATTTTGTTCTTTTCATGAGGAGCAGTTAGAAGAAAGCACTAGACTAATGCTATCATTTTTGCTCTCTGTTTTGCTGTGACTCACTGAATATTCAGCTCATAAAATGTTTCAGTGCGGTTTCGGACTAAAGTTGGAAAACAGCAAAGGAAAACATTAAACTGAGGGACAAACTTGATTATGAGTTCATGAATCTAACGGTTTGCTTTGAGCATCACAAAATGTCATGACTAGTGTTTCGGCTGCAGTCATTTGATGCAGCAGCCAGTACGGTTTCTCGTTCACTCACAATATCATGGTTATGGGTGGACACAAAATTTAGATGGTAAGAGAAAATCCAGATTGTTTAATATCGTAAAATTATGTAAGACGGCTATAAAATCATTTTGCAAGCGATGCACATATACTAGACTATGATTTCTATGCAAATTAGGATAGATAGTGCAACTCAAATAATTATTTATAAAATTATCTTTTTATTATTATTCGTATTATATATATATATATATTATTTAAGTTTATAAATTGATTTATTAAACATTTAAAGATATCAAATTAATTAACTAAAACAAAATAAAATATTATATAGCATAAGAACAACAACAAAGCAGAGTTGAGTTGAGTCAGAATTCTATCTATCTGTCCAAGACTATTCTTGATTGGCTGTGGTGAGCTGGTGCCAGCTCATCTCCAGCAGTCATTGGCCGAACGGCGGGGCACACTGTGCGTAAGTTGCCAGTCCATCATAGTAGTCAGCATTCTGTTCTGTTATTTTTTCATGTTTCACATTATCACAAATAACAAACAAATAACAAATATCATAACAAATTATGATTTGCTTTTTTGTCTCCTCTACACTGCACAGGAGGTAAAACAGCTTTTTTTTTACCCCAAATACTATCCTTTGTGACATTCATACTTGAATAGGAGGTCATTTCAATTTATCATTTAATTTCAACTTTTTTACCAAGTATAGAATCTCTTACAAACCTCTTATTTTGAGTCTATTAACAGTACAAACATCAGACTCCATGAAGCTTCTCCCTGATGTTAAAAATGCAAATTAACTAAGTTGGCATTTTCGGTCTCTACTTACCGTTTTTGCTGCCTTCAATCATTTTCCATAAAATAGTAATAGCAGTTAGAACTAAAATAAGTATTTATGCACCAATACACTTTGCTTCATCCTGATTTTTAGCTTTTGTCTTATGATATAATTGTAACCTTCAGTATTTGTTTCAGTGTGTTTCATCCACGAACACAGTCAAATGTTTCTCCTGCGCTCCTGCTCAAACACACAGTCCTCCATGTTGCTGAAATTAGCCATTTATGAAAAGCTAAGGTTATGTAGTTGGAGGATATTTCAGCATTTGTTTTCCATTAGTGGACCTACATACAGCATTCTGAAAGCAGGTAGAAACACATTTTTTCCCTCCAGAAATAGTAACACTTGGAATATTCCTTGTATATTTGTGGCATGTGTGCCGTTTTCCAATATGATGTCTAGACTTAAATCAGCCTTAGCAGGGAGAGGTGGAGGCATGGATGGGAGAGAGAAGCCATAGCTGTGCCAGGTTTGCATCCACACTCACCGTGTATCTGAATAAGCTTTTTATATTACTCCTAACTTAGACCAGATGGCCTGCAAGCAGTGGGCAGCCACGCATACATATTGGATCATTGTTATATGTACACATTGCTGGTGCAATGCCTTGAAGCAGTAGACGGCAAACTTACTGCATCAGATCTTATGGGAATGTTTGTGTCCTTGCTTGTTTTTCGCCGGTGTGAGCTGAAGTGCAGCTGTGTGCCGTTTGTGGCCTTGGATGCTATGCCTTTGCATTGACAGCATACCTCCCAACACCCCCCCCCCCCCCAACCCCCCAACCCCTCTCCCATCCCTTCTCCAGTCAGTGGTTTCCAGCCCTTCACAGCAGCAGGCCGGGAGCCAGCAGCACTCACTGTTCAGCAATGAAATGCAAGTTTTCTGCCCGTGGTGCCTGTATTTGATCATTTTTCATAGCTGTTGATAAATGGCTTAACGAATGACAAAAGACAGTGAATTTGATGTTATTGTAGGATATTTCTCAGCATATGTAAGAGTTCTTCATATATACCGTAATTGGTGATAAAAAAATAGCTACCTAGATGTCACAATGACGGATCTGTATGTATTGTTATATATTATTTTAACTTCTGTCTCTGTGCTGATATACAGGACTCCTAAAACATCTGCATAATTATGGAAAAGTCTAGAAATTGGTCTAAGTATCTTCTTTTTGCCCATCCATCCATCCATCCATCCAACCATATTATTGAGATTAGATGAAAAATCGTCTAGAAGGAAACACATCAGTTGTAAAACTTTATTAGGGACTTGCACGGCACTCTCTGAATGCCGTTAAGCTTTCTAAACCCCCCACCCAAAAGAGAGAAAAAAAAGTGTTCTTCTCCTTTCCCCTTATGGGTTTGTTGTTTTTCCTGCCCCTCTGACCGCGCCGCTGCCAGATGCTCACAAGATGGGATTATCAGGGAAAACGTTTGCACCGCATATTTCTCACAAGGGCTCTCTCTGGCCAATTACTGTCATGATGGAAGCCAGAGATTCTCACCAATTACAGGCATTTTTTTTCTCCCCTTGTCTCATGCGTGGACGCCGTCCAGAGCCTCTGTTCGCTCTGTCAGTGCAAGGTTTTCTCTGGCTCCGGCACGACCAATGTCCGTAGAAGTGGCACATAGAAGCTCAAGCTCTTGTTATAAATTCTAGGGGGCAGAGGGTTTTATATGCGTTGAGAGGAGATGTCACATGCCCCATTTGTTTCTTAAGCTCTCAAAATGGTGAATTGGTGGCATTACTCAAATTTTAAAAAGCCCAAATTATATGTCTGACTGGCAAACAAGGAAATGGGTAGTTGTGCTTCTGGTCAGATGAGAAGCAAAAAATTTAGGGAAGACAGGAAACTTATTGTTCAATTTTTGGTGGAGGGTGTAAATTGTAAAACAAAATCACAAACAGAGGTGGATCTTCAAGTCTTTTTATCCACATTCAGTTCCTCGGTGGTCTATTGTTGGCTTGTGTAAAGCCCCAAGCTTTATGTGTTCTTCCACCCAAATAAAAACCATGCTCCAGAAACGAAAGTAAAGGTTTTTCAAGCAGGCTGAGACCATAAACTTCTCCTTCGCCTTGGACCACAGTTGTTTTGTTGCTCCGTGTGGTTTTCCAGTGTGGCTTTTTCCGAGCTCCGATCACATATTTTTTCATCTGTAGATGGACCCAAACACCCGTTTAAACATGCACACGTGCCATAAAAGGAAGAAAAAACAACAAGTGGCTTCTTCACTTTTACCTTCTTATTTTGGCTGTAAGTTTGCAGCTTGTCCACCTTCTTCTGAGTTTATTTCCCAACAAAGCGTCTAGACCGGAGAAGTGAGTCACGACTCTACAGATGCCCAAACATATTTACTTTTGGGATTATTTACACATGTCAGTCCCTTCTTTCCTCTCCTTCAGCTTCCAGAGTGTCCCCCAGAAGTGTTCACATAGGTGATACTCTTCCCTGCTGCAGTTGCTGTTTTATATATATATATATATTTATTTTCTAAGAAGGCTCTTTTGTTGTAAAGTCTAGTCTTTATTATATATTTCTTAACTCCACTTAGCTTTGTGCAAATGTCATTCTTCTTCAAAATTTTCCCTCCTGTGTTTGGGTGCTTCAAATTTTGAGTTCGATCAGTTATGCTGTCAGTGAAATATCACTCAAATGCAAGAAAACAATAAGTAACAGTCCCGTAGGGTTTTGTTTTGCTGTAAAAACACTTTTTTAGACTTCCGTGTGCAACAATGACAATCCCTTTGAATCAGGGAATCCTTAAATGCCAAGTTTGAATCAGTCTCCAGGCATTATATTTTATCAAATGCGATAGGCTTGAAGAAAAAAAAGGCCATTCTTCTTTGGACAGTTTGATAATCATTTTTATTTGAACTGACTCACTAACATACTTATTTTTCTAAGGAAATGTCATAAATATACAGTTTTGACAAACCCATCCATTCCTGTGATTTCTATCCTTTCTTTGAATATTGTAGTTAATATTTTTTTTATAAATTAGTATCTTTACTTTGTCAGTGAATTATGTTGTTGCTGGGGTCTAGCTAGGATAGTTGAACGACTATTATTCATATTCATATTATTCATTAAAGTCTTCTGGTGTAGTTGATGACATTGCTTGTCTTGTTTGATTAAATTACTAGCAATTTGAAAAGAAAAATAACTTATTTTCTTAAAAATTAATAGATTTTAGAAAACCCTTGGTTAAAATTACATTGTTTTTCATAGACCTTGATTACCTTCCATAGACACTAATTCAGCTGGCCAACCAATTTACAGTTGGATTAGCTTGGTCTTTTTTCTTTTCTTTTTTTAATGATCCCTGAATCCGCGTCCCGTGGCGTGTTCTCGCACTTTGTTGCAATTCAGGAGAAACAGGATTGTTTGTTTGCAGGCGCTCTCCGTAGACCTGTGGTTGCAGGTACTGATAATGGTTGGTAATTTCACAGGCCTTGTGGGATCGGTCCCCGTCACCAGCGGCCTGCTGTTGTCCCAGAGGGACGTTTTGTGTGAGCAAGAAGAGACAAAATAAAGTGAGCAGTTTGGTGATTAGCTTGTCTTGGCTGTGTGTGCTTTTCTGCAAGCGTCTAAGCGTGTTTGTATGCTTCACTCTTAAGCGTGGGACAATATGGGATTCTCACAGTATTATAACCTTGAGTAGAAATACCACAGTTTTATTATTTACATTTATGTAGTTTAAGAAACATTATGATTAAAACTTTAGAAAATAAACTGTTAAAGTAGGAAAGTGATAATTAGTCAAACTACTGCAAAAAGGATGTTAATATATAGATTATAAAAGTTATGATCATGTGTTTTCTTTCTGTTTTATTGGGTTTTCGTCCTCAGTGATACTTGGCTGTAAAATGCGAAATTTAAATTGTCCTCACTTCTGTGCAGCACATAAACTCTTAAATTCAATTTATTAACTATTTCAATTTTGATACACGTACCTTAACACCAAACACCGCTTAAATTTAACTGTTGTTTTCAAGTAGATGACTTGCCAACAGCTTTAAAGCAGCATAGCCTTACAAGAATGACAGCCAGCACATTTAGCCTCCACACCATTACTATCTGTAGTTTTGCCACTGATTTTCAGTCCACTTATAATTAGTGCACAGCAGCGGGGGAAGTAGGGGCCAAACTCCATTTTTCCATAGTCCGTATATATAGCAGAAATATATAGCGGTCACTTTTTCATTTTCTCTGGCATGTCGTTAAAATTACTTTAAAGTGTTGCAATAGGCCCTGGTGATGGACCGGCGACCTGTCCAAGGTGTACCCCGCCTATCGTCTGATGAATACGGAGATAGGCTCCATCCTCCTGCAACCTTGCATAGAATGGTGGATGATGTCGCTTTACGATACCAAAAATCATTTAAACAAACCTTTTGCAGCCCTGACTCCGATATCTGGTTAATGATTACTGTCTGTAAGGTTTGATGTGGATATATCGTGCAAAGTAACCCAATGAAACTTCGCAGAAGGCATGCTGCAGTTAGAGAAGAAAGAGACTGTTAACTCTATGGGAACATTGGTTAATTATATCAGAGGTTCAGGAAAGCAAGTTGCACGTTTGTGCAGAGCTAGAGGCTGAATCCATTCTCCTTTTCAACAAACAGTAGATGCAGCTGTGGCTTCATCCCACTGCTGGACTTCACGGTTCTGCACGTGCTCACTCATTTTGTGATGAGGAATGGCTTCTTGTGGGTTTTATCTGTTTAGCTCTCTTTTTTTTTCTCCATCTATTTGCTCTACAGTCAGCTACCAAAAGCCAAAGTCAAATTTAAAAGTATACGTCAATGAGCCTTTGGAGGTTGGAGGGTAATCAGAAAATATGGGCATTGTGTGTATTCACAAAACTTTATTTAATCTAAATGTAGGGTAAAATGATTCACAATAAATTTTTGAAAGAAACCAAATGTACGACTGATGCACCAGCTTGTCTGAGTCCAAACAGAAAACCATTATTACAGCTTTCACTGTGAAAAGGGGGATAAAGTCACGACAATCTTTCACGATCACAACCAAAGACTGCAGCTTTCTCATTTGTCTTCCTCTGTTTTACCTTTTCTGTTTGCTTTTCATCGTTCTTCTACCCGCCAATCTCTCTCTCTCTTGTTTACACCCCATCCCCCGCTTCTCTCCCCCTCCATGTGTCTCCGTCGCTCTCCCAACCTGTCATTAAATCTAACCTCTCTGTCGGTGTCAAAGCCAAGCAGGCCAGCTTGAATGGAAAGACGGCGACAGACGCAGATGGAGACTGGGGCTTTACAGGCCATCATCTCCGTACTTGTTTTCAGCCCTGATGATGCTCGTTTCATCTTGTTCTTGCCACACGGGCCCAAATGTCTGTTTCTTGCCTCATGTCATAAACACGTCATGGAGTCTTGTCATCTTCTTCTCCTCTCTGCAGTGTTTACCTCACAGAGCAGACATCTTGGTCTGCTGTTAGTAACAAAAACTCCCCTCAAAGTCTGCAGACACATAAAAGGCGGCATAGTGGCAGAGCACAAGCTGTGAAATCATTCACCAAACACTGTAAATTTTAAGGGTCACTCTTTTTTCCCTCCAAGAGATTCTTCTTTCCTTTTTTTTTTCTTTCCTTTCAGTTGGACATTGTGGGAAGATCTGTGCACATATGAGCAGATGCAAAATTGTCTCTCTGTTAGGGCACTTTCACCCAAAGCCAGAGCGGTATTTCCCCATTGTGGACACGCTGAGCAGCATGCGACCTCTGTGAACATGTCTGTAAAGCAAACAGTGCCATCTAGTGGAGGGGAGATCTTAAAAAAAAAACTCTTGATATGACTTTTATTCTAAGTTGCAGCAAATCTTCTACATGACATCACCTGGATTCATCAAGCATATTCAAAGACACGGTTCTTTAAAAAAGCCGCCTGGAGCTTCTCTTCTACAAACTTTAGAGGCTCATCTGCTAAAGAGAGGACCGTGATTCTCATAAAAAGTTTTTGTGGTCTGTCTGGAATTTCCTTGCAAACCTTTAGTCTATTTTTGATTTGTTACCTTTTTTTCTATCTTCTCTTCTTTTACCACTTCCACCACCTCATAAAGGCAGTTAATTAAACTCCCTGAGATTGAGCGAGTCACGTGGTGGGGGAAAAAATAAGTAGCGGTTGAAACCAGTTTACATCTCCCCATGGAGTGATGGTTGGAGAGGAACGCTACTGATTAGCCAGTGTTGTTTGTCAAGATTTCCTCTTGACCTGTCCCGTTTCTCTTCACTTTAATTTTTTTCTGATGATAATATCCACAACTACAGGACAGGGTTTGGTTTTGAAGCGGGTGATTCTGCTGCTTCTAAATTACACCTCTTGTTTCTTGCCCAGGTTGCAAGGGGCAGCACATTTCATCAGGTCAGCTTCTCCTACTTGAATGGCAACAACGTAAGGCTGATTAAAAAGATCTAGAGCCCCTCCACCGGCTGCTGTCGAGCTCTAAAGGTCAACAAAGTTTGATGGGGAGAAAAATATCTCTTCATATTAACAAGTTCAGCGGGTAAAAAGAAAGACGCTCTGTGGACATTTATAGGGTAGTCGTCACACACACAGAAGGCTGACTAAGTCCTGGCCCGCAGGCACCAGTCTGTTTTCAACATAATCAAGTTATGTGTTTGTGTGCTGAATGCTCTGTAAAAACATGTTTTTTTTCTGGTTTTCTTGCTTCCAGGTTGCATTTGAATGAGCAAGCCGGATCCAACACAGTGTAAATTCTGTTCAGCGCCATGCAGAATTATTCATACGTCTTTAACCATCATAGTGCTGTGACATTTCAATCTGAATTTTTATGTCTTTTGCTGAATTTTATGTGAGACTATCATTAACTTGTTAAGTGGAAGACAAGCGATAAATCTTTTACATTTCTAGTCTAGCATCTCACTTTTTTTTTTGTGTCCAATTTATATTTACAAAATAGCTGGAGAGATCTGAAGAGCTTCTATGAGAATCAATAGTTAAGCATTTCGTGACTGGCTTGTATTTAGGTCCATCCATCTCCCCATCAACTGTGACTGGCTTCCCTGTCTCCAATGACAAAAAAAGATCTCCAAAGTATGATGCTGCCACCATAATGTTTCACTCTGGGGATGGTGTGATTATGCTGATTTGCAGTGCTAAGTTTCCGCCTGACACAGCGTTTCACATGTAGCCCCTAAAGCTCATGTTTGCTCTCAGCACCTTCTTCCAAATCATCGCTGTGTCCCTTGCTGCAAACAGGTCTTCTTCCATGATGTATCTAAAAAAACTGTCTATGCCTATGTCTTGTTGCTTTAAATGTGAAATTTCCTTACTCATATAAATTGTTGCTGTTTTGTTTGAATTACTTTCTTTGATATTTGGCTGTTATCCTTCCTTTCTCTTCTCTTCGTTCTTACTTTCTGACTCCCTCTCCTTCTCCTCATTTTTTTATGAAACAATTATGACCTCTCTCTACATGGCTCTGGGCCACTAATGTAGCCTGATGATGCTATCTGAAGTCTTATCAGGGGTGTGGAGCCAACCCGACCCAAGCCAAGAGTCTCTCAGCTTTACAGGGTGTTCCCACCATGGGCAACCGAGCCTCAGTTTGGCTCGCCCCATGATAGCTCCGAGCCAGCCAGACCTCCACAGCCACCACCCATCCCACCATCCGCTCCCTAACTCATTAAGCCCCCCCTCAGGGAGCACAAGTGCTCAGCCCCACGTACTACTGCCTAGCCCACAAACACACACTTCTGCATGTACCGTGAGCATATTTTGCAACAGTTTCCTCATACACACAGGCATTCAAATATATCACAGAGCCAAGCATGTACACGTGCGTATTAAACCTGATTAATTCCTTATGTGCAACCTGGGCCACTGTTTTTGCCTTTGACACTGCATTGCATAGTTTAACGCCTGCAGGAATCACACAGTTGCTGACTGTTTAAGAAATGTGTTGAATACGACTTTGATTGACCTTCTCACAGTACATTTAAGATCATGACTGCGTCTTATTCAGGGGTTTATAAGAGCTTACAACATATGTCACCTTGGCAAAAGACTGCATGGAGTCAATGACAGCAGAGTCTGTTTGTGGCAGTAAGTCGCTGTAATTGGATGTTTAGCAACGGTAGCTAATGGTCCAAAAAATGACTGCAAACTAAAATTTTCAAATAAATCTTTTATACAGACATTTAATGCTCATTTGGCATTGAATCTACTGCCTACCTACATGAGAGGATGGTTTCACATCTTTACAAGCATCTTTAAGGTGACACTTACTGGCTAAGGTCATGACTTGCATTGCACAATATTTAACTAATAAAATACATGATCAAACAAAATCTAGATTAGAATTGAACATTCAGAATGACGTGTTATGTCAGCTGGCATTTCTAACTCCAAATCAATTCAAAGGCACATCCCAAAATAAAGTAATCCTAAAAGATTAACATACAGTACAAATGTATTAGTCCAGAACTGAAAGAAAATATGTCAGCATTTTTAAAACAAGACTTAATTTCCTTTCAGAGGTTACATAAAAATGTGTGTCAAAAGATCCACGAAGGTGCCAACTGTTCCATCTGTAATGTGGTTTTTCCAAAAGCAAAAACTGCCTATGTCCATTGGTAATAGTTTTTATAATTTTGAAACGCATTCGTCTGCAAACTCCCTGTTGATACTGTAGTGTTAATCAAACTTTTTTTGTTTGAAACTGTGTGAAAAATATAGTTATTTTTCCTCTATGTCTCTTTTGGTTTCTTCCCTTCATCCTGTGTCACACTTGTGATAAACATGAGCAGTTTGTGTAACCACAACCAATCATTTTTCCTGGTGAAATTTGTTTTACTAATATCAGATGACATGTGAAACAGTATGCTGTCAAAAAATATATATTGATTAAAAAAAAATTCTTGCAACTTAACCAGTTTTCGACATTTTTCAACAGTCTTTCTCTATTGTAACAAAGCTAAGTGTTGCAACCCCACTTAGTAATCAGGTCAGATTTACAGTGTTATTTTTATTATTTAATTTAAAAAACAGCAACATAATGTCACTTACCCTATGTAATTAGTCATTGTTTTGTCTAACTTTATTGTTTTAAAGCCTCAGATATTTTAGAATAGAATAGAATAGAATAGAATAGAATAGAATAGAATACGGTCATTATATAAGATGTTCTATGAAATTGAGCCTCTGATCGAGCCTAAAAATTATTTAAACAATTACAAGTAGGTAGTATAATTGCTATTAAAAATAAGCCCACAGAATGAACTGAATAAAAATAATCCATTATTAATTGTTGTATTGCACTGAAAGTTAGGTGCAGATTGTACAGATACATTCTCGCACAGTCTATTAAAAATCAGCCAATTAATTAATGTTCTGGTTCATTAATTTTTTCAGGTATCCATTCATAATTAGATGAAAACTTTATCTTTTCTTTTTTTGGATTTTGGAATTTTTTACAAGTAATGTAGAAATAATTTGAAAACAACCTCCTGTATGCATTTTTTTTAGTAATCTAGCCTTCTCTTAATGATTAAAACAATTTATTTCAGTTTTGAAAGTATTGTTTCTGTTTTCTTTAGTTCTTAGAGAAATTCGTAGAAAAATAATACACTTTTCTTATGGAAAAAATGAACATAAGAGTTTATGCCTAACGGAAAAAAGTTTTCATATTTGACACATTAAAATAGGTTGCTGGGAGACGAATGTCTTTAAATTCCATTTTTATTGCATGTATATTTCAACGTAATAATTTTAGCCTAATTGCTAGACTTCCAAGAGACCGTTTCAACATACTAAGATGTGCAAAATGTATTCCTTTATCATTCCAACTGAGAGTGTCAAATGCATGTGTTTGAGTAAGTAAATAATGCATTAAATTAACAGTAAAATGCTCCATGAGTGAATGGATCCACATGCTTATCAACATCATTCCCTGCACATAATCAAAAAGATGTGTTCGTGAGTTAGTGTGTGTTTGTGTTTGAGTTGGGGGGGGGGGTGATCTGAAATCAAGAGAGAGAATCAGGGAGCATACCACAGGGGTAAGTTGAGCCTCAGGAGGGTGAATGGCTCCAGTGTAGGACGACTTTGTCACAACCCCAGCCTGCTGCTCTTTGAATAAAGCAGGTCAAACAATGCTGACTCCACCACTGTAAGCCAACCTGCAGTCAACCTGTTCATTTTTCACCCAACAATAGAAAACGTCTCGAGTTACCAGTGATTGAAGCAGCCTCTTAAAATCCATAACTCTCCAAGACCCTTTTTTTCTTTTTTTTTTCAGCTGTCCCTGCTTTCTACTCGTGACTCAAAACCAAGTCACAGACCAATGCGGATGTAAGCAGGGGTAAGATAAATCATGGAGGCTTTCATAATACCACACACCTATTAGTAAAGATTCCTGTATTTTGGAACTTCAGTATATTTAATCAGTATTATTTTTTGTGCTGAGACATATTTTTCCTATTTTTGTTTGAATTTTTTTTTATAAATATTAGATGTACCATCTAAGCAAAACACTTTGAAGTTTGTGGTTGTTATGTGACACAGTGTGTTCAAGTTTCAAAGATATAATTTCTTACCTGGTACAGACAACAAAAACAGTTCCTCTATGTAGCAAGCTTTGCTTCCATTCCTCCTATCTTCCTTTCAGTGTAGTTGTTTCAGTTTCAAACTCTGAGTTCAAGAACTGAAAGAACTGAGTTTTGAAAAATATTAACTTTTGAGAATGTGTAAAAATCCTGAATACATTTTTTTTTCTTTTCTGCTATAAAAATAGGTATTTGCCATGACAGATCTTTTTAGAATCTTTTTTGGTGTGAGCTATAACTTTGAATGATAGAAACTCAGACAGGAGCGTTTTCTTCCTTATTATTTTTTGAATGATATGGACCTATATCATTGCCAGAATGCATGGGTCATTAGAGGACAATTAGAGGCAAATACAAATTGGACACAGTTTTAAGGTATTATTGCAAAGATTTATAAAAATGAAGAAAAAACCTACAACATGATTTGCTTTGATTTACAACAGGAGAGACAAAAATTGCTCCAGCAAAAATAATGTTGCATGTCAATTACCATTACTTTACAGACACCAACACTGTCCCTGTTATTTAGTTTTTTTCTTGTGAACAGGGGATAAAAATAGCAACCCTCTTTAAGCCAGCTGTCAGGTAGTGTGCAGCAACAAGTAGGTGTCACTTTTTTAATTATTCGAACAGTTGGAACTTCTTCTGCCACCTCATTAAAAGCACCTTAATCCATAGAAATCATATCATGTCTACTGGTTTGAAACTTGTATGCCCTGATACTTTTAGCTGACCCTAAGTGCTTAAGTGCAATCGTACTGTAACCACAACTTTTCGTTAAATATCAGAAAACTCCGAGGCACTCTCTTTATAGAATTATTTTTTTTATTTTTATAATGAAACAACTTTAAGAGACCAATAAAATGTTAACTTGTTTTGCCATAGACCTTCTAGGTGTCCTTACTACTCAATATGTAGTCTGTGGTGGACGAAGTGGTCATTTTTTTATGTTATCTAATTCTGAAACTCTTACATGTTTGCCTTATTATGTAAAAGCAATAAACATGGAATAACGGAAATTCCTTACAATCATGGAATAAACAGTTATATTTCTATTCTTCTGTGAACGTATCATATGTGCTTAAACAATAACTTACGTCTTTAGCACAACTCTTTACCCATAAATGTCTATAAAAAAGAACAAGGATCTTTTTGCAATTTTAGCTCCAAAAATCATTATTTCTTTTGTTTTTACAAGCCTTATAACTTTGGCTTTGGTCCATATTGTGCCTCAGGAAAAGTTTAAATTATTAATCTAAAGCGTCAGACTTTTTCAGAGTCAGCCTTTCTATACCATTCCATTTTCGACTCTCATTTATCTTAAAAAGGGCAATCCCAGTCAGCATCATTCATGATTCATGGCAGAAAACAACTCTACGTGTCTCAGATTCCCCGACTTTTATTGACTCTGCTCTGTGGCTGGACGAGTGCGCACATAATTTCTAACCCCGGCCCAGTACACCACCTGATTATTATTTCTCGGCAATGGGATACTTTAATAGCCCTCTCGACTCCCCTTGATTGGAGATGTGAGTGAAAATAACCCTAATATTCGGAGGAGAGGGGTGGACGAGGCTTTGGCCTTCCCAGAGCGCTGAGAGCCTGGGAATTCTGGGACTCTCGATGAGCTTCAAGGGGAGAGTCGTCCAAAGATGAAGTATCTTTGTTATAATTGGATGACGTGATGGAAGCACAGGTCCTGATTTGTGAATGTATCTATATTTTCACACGGAACAAAGGCAAAAAAAACAAAAAAAACGGTCTATAATAGTTGTGAAACATCAGACTGACAGAGTGATCTGGAGGTCACGGCCTGGATGATACATGGATGAAATATCTTTTGTGTGTAACTTGAAATGTCTCACTCTCTGTTTTCTCTTGCTCTTCACCAGAAGTGCTGGTTTTGTGGAAGTTGAGCTGAAGGAAGAAACCCTGCTTGCAGCTTGGCATAGGTTCAAAATATGAACACTTGTTGTTGTCCTCTTCCACACCAGTAGGTCTTGTCCTTCCTTTTCAGCAAAATGTCACAACTGACAATGATTTACTATTGGGGATAACAATGCCTTCTTTTCACATGCAATTAATCACCCAAAGCAGTATGATATTTGGCATGAAAAAGAAAGGTAATACATTCAGACATTGTTTCGATTCTCTGGTTCAGACTACGCTTTTCAGCTAAAAAAGGAAAGCTTTGGTGGAAAAATGACCCATCAGTCCTGGTCACATTCAGAAGTTCAAACTAAAGTTTCCAGAAAGCTCTACCCAAGCAACTTTCTGTCTCAGGTAATTTCCAATACATAACACAACTTAACTTTGAATGTTGACCAATGCTTAAAAAACACCTAGGCAAATCTCAACACACATAAGGTTAAACAGGTACATCTTTCGGAACAGCTGATGAAAGTTAAACATACCTCCAGGTCACATGTAATAAGCAACTAACAAGAGCAATTTGCAAGAGGAAGAAGGAAGAACATACAGACATGCCGTAAGATGAGCTGAGGACTTTTTCCTTCCCAGTCGGAGTTGTGCTACAGTGAAGACTTGGCCAGGCAGGGGCCAAAGGGGAGAAAGCAAAGGGGGCCCAGCACAACATAGACGCCAGTCCCGCCACAATGAGCCACTTTAGGCCCTTGTGGTTTGGGCTCGGGGGCAGGCCGCCAGCTAACTAAAGCTCTCCTGTTGCTTTACTTGCTACTCCTCCATATTTCTCTCTCTCTTTTAAATCCTTTTCCTACTTTTTCCATTCTATCTGATAGTCTTTTCACATGTTTCGGTTTCAGTTTGTTTATACCCTTCTAACTCATTCCTGCAGTTTTTGTCAAAAAAATCCTAGAAACTCGGGGTTAAAAATAGGGTTGTAAAGAATGTTAATTCTGACAAGTGGAGATGCTGGCAGGATTCTAACGTTTCACCCATTTGGTCTGTCAGTAACTAGAAAACTAGACTTCATCATTGTATGCAGAATGTGAAGCTTAAACAACAGCACACTAGATATTACTCGACAGCATAATTTGTTTTCCCCTCTACATATCTAGTCATTGGAGAAGGAAAGTTTCCAGGTCTTAGAATACAGTACAGGAAGAACTAAATAATTCAGCAGCTTGCAGAACCACTACTTGAAATAGTCATTTTGTGAATTACTCTCTGTTTTTCTCTCATTGTTAGAAAGGGATTTTAACCCACTTTTCTTTACAAGACTGCTTCAATGTGTTGATGTTTGCAGGTATTGCTCTTAAGTTCCTACTACAGGGTAAGGTCTTAAACATTGCAACATCTAGCAGCTTCTAAAATGGATTTGTATTTGACAAGATAAAGTATTGTTATATAGAGGAATTTGTGGCTGACTCACTGATGGCAAAATCCAACGGCTTCAAAACTAATCCAAATCATTAGCCTTCCACCACTGTGCTTAATAATTAACTGGTTTAAAGTGTTTGAGCTGACATGTTCGCAAACATAGTGTTGTGTGAACAGTGTTTCAAACCCAAAGAAGCTTAGCTCATTCAAACTGTCAAAGTTCTAGGTAGGCGGTATGAAGTGTGTGGGTTGATATGATGCTTGGTCTTCCCTAAAAATTGACTTTGGCCATAATACACAACAGCATGTTTGTGTGACGGTGTGGAGGTCCTGTCACTATACTTTAGATCCGATTGATCATCTGCCCTGGCTGCTTGGCCACAGAGATAGCCCTTTGGCTGTATGGCTACTGTGCATGACTCTCACCTGGGAACCATGGGATTGAATCCCACCCGGGTCCTCGTTGTGTACCTTGCCACATTAAGGTAGCAAGGTTCTTTCAGTGTGATTGTCAGTTGGTAAAAGGTGTTCTGTTGTGTTGTCCAGACATCTATACTTCATCATATTAAAGAATATTGTATCATAAGTTGTGTTCCTCATTTGGATGCCACCTTGCAAACAAACGTTATTAACTTTAATTTACCTTTCAACATTCAAACTAAGGCTTGCAGTCTCTATGATGAAGTTCTTTGGTATTTTGCATAATTTGCAAACACTACACTGTCTGAACATTTTTCATTATTGAGTAGTTGGGGAATTTAACCGTTAATTCAAATATAAATATTTTGCAGAGAGGTTTAATAAGGTTTGTCCTTTTCTTAAGCATGCTTCTGTCTGCAAAGTGATATCTATTTTGATTATGCATCAAAAATATGCTTCATTATTCATCAGTATTTTCAGTGTATTACAGTCATTACAAACTTTTACTTTTATGCCTCTGGTCACAACACTAACACTAAGGACTTGAACGAAAATGTAATTTATTTAGTTGTTGTTTTTTTACGTGTTTGAATTTTAATTTCTTACTCTGGTAGCGAGCATGATGGCAGGATCTTTAAATGGTTTTGCTTTAATCATTTCACTCCCAACTGTAGATGTTGTGTAGCTGTTCATTACTTCCTCAAAGAATATTAATTAGCTTGAAAACATTTTTATCAACTGTATTTAGTAGTTAGTATAATGTATAGAACATCAGTTCAGCATTTGAGACAAATAAGTGATTTAATTGTCGTTTATTTTAGTCTGTTAGATGTCAAATTTCTTGTAGGCTTCTGTGTGTTCTGCCATGTTCCAGGAAATCTCCTCTCTGAAACAGCGGCATGACTTCTATCAAACCTCTCTTTAGCTGTTGACTGAATGATTTATAGTCCCCCACCTCTCTACTGATGTCTTTATTGTCTCATTTCCCGTGTGCTAGCAGCAGGTGGGCAGTGACAGCTCCCACCCTGTCCTTGTCCAGGCTGCAGAGTCTATCTGAAGCTTTACTCCTGGCTCGGCCTCTGGGGGGAAAGAGTCACGCCCCATTGGTTCTATGCATAGCTTCACCGCACCACCCACCCGCTCACCTACCTGTATGCCTGCCTACCTGCCCCCCCACCTGTGCTGTCCTCATGAGAAAAGGGTGAGAGAGTGAGAACAATAGTCTCTTTATTTCCCCGCCCTGCTTTAAAAGAAGTGCTCTTGTTAGTTAATCTCTCACTTTCTGGATCATCTCTTGCTTTTGTCTCATCCTACCTCATATGCCTTTCTGTATGTCATGGGAAAATCCTAATGTGTGTCTTTCTTTGTACTGGTGGGAGCCATCACTAGTAGGGTGAAGGGTGGTGCCTGGGCCTTGTTTCTGGCTGCAGACACCCCACTGTTTTGGTACGCTTCCTCCTCCTCTCTTCCTTAAGTCCTCCCCTTTCCTCATTCTTCCATCCTGAGAGAGACAGCTTAATAAGGAGGTATGGGTCGGCCTTCCTTTCTTCTTTCTCTGTCTCACTCTAATTAAGCCTGTCGCCTTGGGTCGGTTCTTTTTGTTTGTGTCCGCCTGACAGGCCAAAGACACCGCAACTCAAAACAAATCTTTCTTAACAGTATTTCCCCTTCCTTCCCCTTCCTCCATCTTCTGATCGTGCTCCTCTTCCTTCACTTAAAGGGATAGTTTATCCAAATTACTGAAGCATCTTCAGTGGTATGCAAGAGAGTGGGTTGGCTTTTGCGTGTAACAATAATAGAAAAGACTAGAAGGCTCCTAGTGGCAAATCAGGAAATAAAATGATGTTCTTCACTAAGTGAAAGGAATAACCAAATTAACCTGGCACAACCGGAAAAAAACAAACTTGTTTCCAATCATTGTCCTGTTGTAAAACATAAGGTTTTAACATAAAGTCGCAAGTCTCTTGGCTTGATAGCAGAATCCATAATTCTTTCAGTGAGTCAACAAGAATCTTTTTGGCAAAAAAGCCCTGGGATCATCAAGATGTTTTGTGAATATGAGAGAGGACAGTGTGTTCTTCTTGGTAAGTAGTGGTCATAGCCAAAGTCTATGTGTGTTTTTTTATAATGTCTTAGATGAGTGCTTGATCCAGTTTTTTGATTGATGAGGGGAATTTTACAATTTTTCCGTGTTATCTCATTTTCAAAAACAAAAAAAAATGGTTCCAACAGTGATTCCCCGGAGTGCCAGAATATTAGGAATTTATTCCCTCACTAATAAACGTCGATGATTGTTTCTCACCTGTTTTTGAATTCGTTAAGATGTGTGTTGCCTGTTTTGTTAAGCTAACTTCTTCATTTGACAGGTCAGGCTGTAGTTCAGATCTTTTTTTTTGTTTTTTTTTTTTGGGGGGGGGGGGTCACCCTCTATAAAACAAAATAAAAAGCAGCATTTTTTTCTTCAACTTTCCAACACAAATATAAGCACCTGACTTATAAAATATGTGGAAAATAATCTTAGATAATTAAAAATGTTCCTTTTATGGTCAACGGGTCTGATCTATAATCTGCGTTTATCTTTAGAAATGTAATAACCCTGGTGCATAATTGGTTAGTATGCACAGAAACCATAAGGTGCAGAAGATGTTGTGGTTGTTTCCTTTTTTCTTTTATCAGGTGTTAAGTGTGTTTTGATAGAAACTGTGTTTTCTACTTGCTCTTTTTTATTTCTTTGTTTACAAGTTGATGTAAATGAGCAATGTCAAGGGAGCAAAATTTAAAAGTTGGGACAATTAAGTCTCTAATATATTCCTTCTCTGCTAGCTTTTTTTGTTGTTAAGTTTGGAGAGTTTTGTTAGTCATTCATTTCTTGCTTTATTCCAATAAGTCATAGTATTGCTAGCTTTTCTGCTATTTTGTCTTTTTTTTGTATCGTTTCAGCCAGTTGCAATGTTGCCTGGTCACAACATGTTTGACTTTTGCCTCTTTTTGCCTATTTATTGAAGTGTTCTTGTCTCCTAATCCTTGCGGCATTCATAGTATTCTTTCATCCACAATCCATGACAGTGTTGCTTGGAGGTGTTGCTCTCATGCGGTGCTTCATAAGCTAAACTTGAAACACGTTAAACAGACAATTATTTCAAAAGTCTGGTTGATTGATGCGTGAAAAACTTCAACTTACATCAACCGGCCTATTTATCAGTTGTCAAAAAAAAAAAGCTTCCTACATTTCTATGAATCGCTTGTACTCAGTCGAGTCAGCGCCTTTTTCAAAGAGAAGCTGAGATGAGAGAAAGAAAAAAGAACAAGTGATGGGAACAATTAAAGGGATGGACTGAGAGAGGAGAAAAAAGAGGCAGTGAGGACAGGTAGGCGGTGTGACTTCACCTTTCTGTTGACCTGTCTTCTTTGAAGTGAGCACTGGCTGACTGGGGACGCCGAGAGCGGGACAAAGAACGTCACACTCGAGGCTGCATACCTTTAAGACTCTGTCACAAAGCAGCCGTGTCGGCTGTCTAGACCTACACACCCGTACAAATTTATCACAAGCATTAAGCAGACACAAGACTGTGCGGCATGCAGGAGACCCTTGGGGCAAGATTGGACTCTAATGCCTCTTTTTCTCTAGGGCCAGTATAGTCTGAAACGGGTAGAATCATAACCGTTCTGGTTTGTTTCCATTAGCAGATCTGAGGCATCCCCTTTTTTTGGACCACCTCTGCCTTGGTCCGAAGCCTGCTGAAGCAACCCAACACGCCGGTCTATGGACTGATTGGTCCAGTAATGTGATATCCCTCTCACTTCTACCTAGCAGCGGTAGCCGCTGATTGGCCTGAAGTTTTTTGTTTGAAGTGATGTCTCAGAGTGTAATAACAGTAAAAGCACCAAGATCAGAAATATTCTTCATAAAATTTGATTGTTCAAAGTCTCTGAGAATGTTTATTTTTCTTTGCTTTAAGTAGCTCCATATAATAAAAAAAACAACTGAGTGCTTTAGAAAGTCTTATATAGCGATTAAGGAGGTTTGTAATTTGGTTAAAGATGAAGCTGAAAGATGACAGGGAGAATCTACATTGATACAGGCTTTAGCTTCGGCATCTGGTATATCAGAAAAACTTTAAGTGATGGCTGATTTTAGTCTGGTGGCCAAGAGGAATGGAGCTGCGATCGGGGCTGTTATTGTCTTTCACATGTGGGTTGGAACAGTGAAGTCGGTGTGTGAAAGATCGGAAAAGCCGACACTGCAGTTTCAACCCCGAAACTGCAGTATTGGGTAGGAAGAAGGCTGGGAACTGGTGTAGCAAAAGAGAAGCAGAGAGCTCAGATCAGAGAGCTGGAGCAAGAGTTGGCTTGATCGGGCTGGAATGCTGCAGAGTTGGATGAGGTACCGGCCGCGGCTCCGCAAAGAGCGGGGGAGAGCGAGGACGCGATGTCGGCTGAAGCTTCGGCATTTGGGACATCAGAAAATTGTGAATGCCCGATTTTTAATCAGTCGCCAAGAGGAACAGAGCCGCATTATCCACTGTTATCTCCTTTAAGCCGAAGTCTGCACAGACTGGATGATCGCTAGTTAGATCAGTACTGGTGTGAGGAACACAGATCAGGAGATGGAGGTCACATTCTAGTTAACTCTGGTTTCGTGATGAGAGGTTGTTTTTGTTTTGAAAAAGACTGAAATAACAAACAAAAAATAGCGATACACCGATACCAATACTGGTATCAGGTATCAGGACCGATACCATTCTCCTATCGGTTAGTCAACTGATACCATGAACCGATACTTAAAATGTATAAACTCTGCAATAATTTCCCAGAAAATGTTAATTTTACAACTTATGGAGGAGTGGCAAGAAGAAACCCAACATCGACAGAGGTCCTGTTTACAGTTTTCCACAAGCCATCTAGTGGATACAGCAAACATGTGGTAGACAGTGATCTGGTCAGATGGGACCTAAATTAAACAAAAGGCTGTAGTGAAAAACATGTGCATCACCATGAACACATCATCCCCATAGTGAAGCGTAGTAGTGTCAGATGTGCGGTTGCAATCCTTGTGATGTGAACAGTTTTAATCTAAATAGTAAGATTATAAAAAAGACACAAAACAGAAAAAAATCTAATCAAACTATCACATATTTACATATACTGTAGAAAACCTAACAAATAACCACTAAGGGGAGTAGTATGTGTTCTAATCGATTGGCTGTATACAAATGCATTACACACCTTTTTAGATTTTAATTGTAAATAAAAGATCTACTAAAACCTCCTTTTCAATAATGTGCCATTTTTTTATCCATATAAATATAAAATCCCAGTTTTAAAAAAGGTCAGGGGTATCAATCTTTTTGCAAATTACTGTTTTTATTAGCAAAATCAGACATGTGACAAAACATTTTGGACTCTGCCATTTTGATTTCAATGGCCTACAAACACAGCTTGGCAGTTTTGTCAGCTTTCTAGAATTGTCTTGTCACACCGGTTGATTCCAAAAAAAGGATTTATTTAACATCTGCCTCATATTTCCAGTTGTTTCTCAAAAGATTTAGCAGTTTTTCTACTTGAGTAAAGCATAAACAGCAACATTCAGGAAATTGTGCAGAGGTTTTTAGGGTTTGACAAGAGATTATTGTGTATTTTAAGAAATATGAACATATTTTGTTCCTGTGTTATTTCAAATCCAATGAGGATAGCTGGTCCAAAGCTCTCGTTACAAACAGAACATATGATTGTTTGTGGCAGCACAGCACATAAACAACCGTAGATTATTAACAGTGTTTGTGACTTAGTGGAAATAACTGAGCGTGTGCTTCTTGCCTGAGGGCTGGGCAGGGGGCCGAGTTTCATTGTGTTGTATTTTGATTATTTTGTTTATTTCTGTCCGACTCTGGGATGTAATTGAGGCCTGTGTAAACTTTTGGTTGGTTTGTTTTATATTCAACTGCTTTTTTTCCCCTATTCTGGGAGGCAGCTTTGCTCACTTGATCCTCTCCTTACCCCTTGTTCCATTCTGCCTCCTGTTGCTGCTCTGATGTCCCCCGCGCTCCACATCAAGGGATTTCATTAGCCTTTGGGGGGGGGGGAATCGAGCATGGTGGGGCGCATGCAGCAGGAAGCCACACTTGATGTGGAGTCTGTGGAAGTGGTATATGTATATAAGCTCATGCGTGTTTGTTTGAATCAGAGAAAAAGGAGGAAAGAGAGTAGGGGGTACCACAGCGCTCCTTCTTTTTCTAATCATTTTGCCATTTAATGACAGGTTCTCTACCACAGCTACTGGGTGTGGCTCCCGAGAAGGCCATGCAGTTTGCAGTAAGTCTGTGTGCAGAAACATGCATGCACAGTCACACACATGTTCTTGTCTTGCTAGTTGCAGTGAGGACCTTCACTGACTTCTAATCATTTTGGTGACTTTATTATGCCTAAACCTGACACTTTTCCTAACCCTTATTGATCTATTCCTAACCCTAAGCTTAACTGAAACTTATTTCGCACCATACCTCTAAAACCAGGAAAAATGTCCTCACTATGTATTAAACGATCCTCACTTTACAGGTGAAAAACCTGAAACCGTGAAAAGTGGTCAACAGTCTGAATTCTGGACAGAAACACACACAGAAGACGTTTTTTTTCTTTCTTTCTAAAGTCCCATGCACCTATTTAACTTGTACTGCGTCTGCAAGGCGCACAACGAGGGCCTGGGCGGAATTCGATCCCACAACTTCCGGGTAAGAGTCATGCACGCTAACCAGTCAGCCAAAGGGATATCTCTGTGGCCAAGCAGCCAGGGAACATATTATATCGGAACCATAGTGACAGGACTTCCACACTATCACATAAGCACAATAAGAAATATTGTTGTGCCGGATCGCTGCCCAATTACTTTGAAGGTGGAGTCTAATCCGTCGGCACCAAGTCGGTACCAACTAAAAAGGCTATTTCACAGGTTTTTTTCCCTGTGGTTGTTAATGGTGGTCAAAATTAAACCATTCTCGTAGCTGTAATTCTGAACAAAAACAGCAGTGCTGTAATTGTCTCCAACATTTGATTGTGTCTGATTATATTTAAGAACCACACTTCCAGGCTTTAATGACTTTTTTCTCAATTTTACCTCAGTTTCACGTCAGAAACCCCTGAGTACAGTTACATTTTGCCAAAAATCTTAATCTGATTACATATATACTACAATTACATATTTCAGTGTAAATAGTGGGGCATTTTTCAACAAAAAACATGTAAATGATGCAGTGCAGCACAGAGACAGTGTGTACAGTATGAAGGCAGTGTGAATCTGTTTAACTACATCCTGAGTGCTGCCGCTGTGACAGCCCAACATACAGACGGGAATCTGTTTGGAGACCAGAAGTCGCTGTTTGTTGATGGAAGCTGTAAAGATCACACGTTAAAGAGCAAATCCAAACACTGGGCACGCTCACAGAAGTGGCAGTGTGAACCGAAACTCACACAGGTGCTCAAACGTACGCGTCAACACTTTCAGGAAGGAGATGAAGATTGACAACGGCTGTTACCTGAGAATCCCACTGCACATCCTCAAACAGGTCTGTTACCTGCTAGACTCCCATCATAGGTTTTTGATCAGTGAGCTGTCACAGACTACCTGCAACACACATGCAAGCACAAACACACATGCAACACACACACATGCAACACACATAAACACACTTAACAGCAAGTTCGCCAAGGCCAGTAGCCAGAGAGTAAATGAAAGAAGCTCTTTGACTCAATGTTTCTTTTGATGCTGATCACTAAAGCAAAAATATTTCAGGGTACACAAGTCATTATGGGTTTAACTCCACTTGTGCACATTTAGTTGACCTTATTAGTTCTGGGAAAATGTTAAAGAAATGCAGCCCACTGGAGTGGCTGTAATTTCAAATTTGTTGAAAGGAGAAATGGAAAAAATAAAGTGAGCACTTTACATGTTGGAGGAATTTGCTTGGGACCCGAATCGCATGATTTTCAGCTTGACTGATCCTGACCTACCAGTCAGAACTGTAAAAATCTAACATCACCACCAGGTTGCAGAAACAACTCTCTTCTGTATGGATGTTGTAACAGAATAAAGAGTATTCAGGCATGTACTGACTGCACAAGAACTGAGAAATTATTTCATATGCGGCTACAAGAACAAGTTCTGACTGGAATAACATTTAATACTTCACGAGAAATAAAATAAAGAACTCCCAGGAAGTGTTTTTAGATCTTTTCCACTACAGCACGCCTACTTCATATTTCTCTGACAGCACACTAGAAAACATGTCTCAAGTTGTCAAAAACAAGCCGCAAGAACTCCCAAACTGGAAAATCAAGAACAGACTGATTTCAGTTTTGTTCTTGCACAGAAATGTATGTTGAGACAGGTCTGCACTTCATTCATGCTGTGCAAGAGCAAGGACCAGTGTTGGTAACTTGGTAACTTTCTTTCTATATCAAGCAGCTCTTTAATGCATTTTTTAAAAAAATGCCCAGGTAAAGGTAGTTGTTACATGAAATAAAATAAGAATTAACAGAAAACATAGTTGGGATGTTTTCTAATCATCTCTAAAAATTCAGTGCAACCAACTACGTTTAAAAGCCACCTAACCGGTAAACAGGGATTTAAATATTAGTACAAATAATTTCTCCTTCCACTAAGTATTATCCTTTACTGTTTTTTTTTCTCTCAGATTCCTATCCTTTGAGTTTCTCTTGTTTTCTGGTCATTCCTTATTCATTTACTTAGGTCTTATCTCAGTTACTCCTACATTAGTCTGTCTTATCTTTGTTAGGTTCTGTAAATGCTTGTACTCTTTTTGTATTGCTTTGTTCCATTACTTCTTATTTGGACTATTGTTATTTTATTTAAGTTCTTTCTAAAGTTTATACTGTTTTTTCTTTTTCTTTTTTCATCCACTATTTATTAGTGCTTTTACTTTCTCTTAGGTGTCATTATTGTTCTTCTATATTCTTTCACCCTAGTTAAAATAGTTAGTTCTACCATCCATCCATCCATCCATCCATCTTCTTCCACTTTATCTAAGGTCGGGTCGTGGGGGCAGTAGACTAAGCAGAGAGACCCAGACTTCCCTCTCCCCGGCCACTTGGGCCAGCTCCTCAGGAGGAATCCCAGGACTTTCCCAGGGAAGCCGGGAGACATAATCCCTCCAGCAAGTCCTGGGTCTTCCTCTGGACCTCCTCCCGGTGGTACGTGGCCGGAAAACCTCACCAAGGAAGCGTCCAGGAGGCCTGCTGACCAGATGCCGAGCCACCTCAACTGGCTCCTCTCGATGTGGAGGAGCAACGGCTATACTCTGAGCCCCCTCAGGATGACGGAGCTTCTCACCCTTTCTCAAAGGGAGAACCCAGCCACCCTGCAGAGGAAACTCATTTCAGCCGCCTGTATCCGTGATCCCGTTCTTTCGGTCACCACCCAAAGTTCGTGACCATAGATGAGGGTAAGAATGTAGATTGACCGGTAAATCGAGAGCTCTGCCTTTTCGGCTTGGCTCTCTCTTCACTACGACAGACCGGTACAGCGCCGACATAACTACAGACGCCTTACCAATCCGTCTATCGATCTCCCGCTACATTTTTCCTTCAGCCGTGAACAAGACCCCCAGATACGTAAACTCCTCCACTTGAGGAAGGAACCCATCCCCGACCCGAAGAAGGCACCCTACCCTTTTCCGGATCAAGACCATGGTCTCAGATTTGGAGGTGCTGATCCTCATCCCGGCCACTTCACACTGGGCTGCGAGTGTGTTAGTTCTACATTTCTCATTAAAACTGTTTGCTGCCCAGCTTTTGTTTCTGTTTTTCCTTTGTTTTTTCTTTGCCATTCTGCCTCCCTGCCCAGCTGCATTTTCATTCCCAATCTCTCTGCTCTTAGTCTCACCTGCACCTACTTTTACTAAACAGTCCTCAGGTTTCTCTCTATCATTTCCTCATTCCCTCCTCAGTATTTAAGAAGCTCTGATTCAGTCACAACTCCCTGGATTCTCTGTCTTCCTGCAATCTTAATCCCGCCGTTAATCCCCAGGGTGTGTTTAGTTTAGTTTTACCTTGCCAAATTCTAAACCATTTGTACCGGGGTATTATTTTCAATAACTTGAGAGAGTAACAGCCAAGAAAACAACGGTAACTCTGGAGGAGTTGCAGGGGATTCACAGCTCAGAAGTGAGAATCCTTTCACGGGACAGCTATTAGTTGTGCACTCCACAAATCTAGCCTCAAAGAGGCAGAAGCAGTCAAAGAAAACCATAGTAGTTCCTATAGAAGGTTTTACACATCAGAGGAAACATTCACTTTTCAGAAATAACTATAAAGCATGTTGGTGGCCGTATCATGCTTGGTGGGTTTCCTAATGAGGGTAGGATAGGCAAGCTGGTCAGAGTTGATGGAAATATGGTTGGAGCTAAATATGGGACAGCCCTGGCAGAGAGTACTTTAGCATGGCAGTTTACATACAGAGATTACTGTTTTATATTAATGCTAACCCAACTAACTTTGTTTGAAGAGTAGCCGTTGGCTTTTCGGTTTTATCTAACGCATGTGGATCCAAAAGCAGAGCCATGAAAGACGCAGAAAGGGAGAGACAGAAAAGAGGATAAAAGCAGAGAGAAGTGCGAATGGATGGATTTTTCCTCTCTTCCTCCGTGAGCCGTCATGACAGCTCCTTTCATCCTGGCTGAAGCCCCAGTGTTAGTGCTGGCACTGCACTCTGCTTGCCACTTTATCTTAACAACGCACACAGAGACACATACACACACACGTCAAACCCTCCTGAACTCTGATTCTGCGAGGCTCCAGCCACAGCACATGAAATCTGTTTATATCATTTGGTAGCTGTGAAAGTGTTGGTTTAGACCACAGTGCCTGCCTCGGATCCACAGCCCATAAAGCCGAAGACACAGAGAGAGGGAGAGAGGAAGGGATGAAAAAGTGCAGTATTATCTTTTCTTCATGTGAGGCAAACGTTTGCATGTCTCAGTTCCCATGTTCACTTCCTCTAAAGTACTGTTTTGTGCCAACCGCTTGCCCTCCACTCTGCTTTTTTTCTCTTAAATACACCCCATTCTCCCACCTCTACCCCTCCTCTAACCCTGTGGCTCAGCTCCATTAAGCTCCAGTATGGGATGCCAGTTTCTAATGATTATTTGGTAAGAATGGCATGCTCCATTTGCAAAGCCTGGCTGGATGCTTATCTGGCAGTTACTGGCCACCATTTTGGGACTCAAGTTACAGAAAATACTTAAAGGGTCATTAGTGCGGGCAAGAGTTCAGTAAAGACTAAGAACCGAAGTATGGTAACACTTTGACTTCTATTCGGGTTTCTAACATGAAGTATAAAAACATTACATTTGAATCTAAAACATCCACACCCTAACCCCAAAAGATTATTGTTCATGGAAGCTGGTGTTGATGTTCTGCATTTGTTTTCCTTGGGAGAGATTATTAAACTTTACCAAGCTGGGTTTTCTTTTTTTTCTTTTTTTTGTAGCCTGAAAGTCCAGGTTGTGCAGAAACGCTGATGGCTTAGATTTCCGAAGATCACCTTGCCTTGTAATTACCTGGGAGTCATAGGAGCGCCGCTGATGCTGTCAGTCCGTAATCACAACCCAGAGTCTTCCTGCCTCAGTCCCGACCTTCCCTCACACCCCTCCTTTTGACTGCCCACCTCTGCTCTCTCATCTCTCCTTTTAGCTGTTCATTTCTCTCTTCCTATTCTTTCCCAAGAATTGAAATGATTTAAATCGCAAAAGATCTAAAAAGACTATTTTTGAGGTGTGTCATCTTTAAGATTACCTACTTGATGAATGTTTTTGGAACAAATTAGGATTTTCTGCACATTTACATGGAGCTCAGTCAGTTCTAATTACTTTGTTGGTCTTAACTAAGTGACACTCACTGCTTAACAAAAATCAGATGGATCGAATTTCCTTTAAAATGAGTTCATCTAAAGATAAAATTCTTATCATCGACATTTGTCAGCATTCAAGGTAAAAATAAAAAATCTTAACAAACATTAATAATCTTACATTCATAGATAAAAAATCACATCAAACGTTGATTTGACAATGTGTTGCTATTATTTTACAAAATAAAACCTTATTATTATTATTATTATTATTATTAGCCGTTTGACATACAATTTACACATCTAATACAAATTTTCCTGTATGTTTTAGTGAACTCATCCTTTCCTCTGCTAGAAAAACACTGGTTGCAGCACAACTATGTAATCATGATGATACCACCACCAAGCTAAAGTTCTGAGCTACAGTTTTTGTTCTAAAGTTCTAAGCGCGTTTTCTTCCAAATGTATTTTAGCTTTTTTTTTAAAGAAAAAAAGAACAACAATGTATTTTTTCAAAAATTTTGCTTCAGAGAAGTGATGCTTTCTTTTCATAAGGTCTCTGAAAAATTTGTTTTCTTCTTCATGTAGGTTTTACAGCAGGTGCAGTTGCACGTAGAGCTGTAGAACTCGAATATATGCTAAATCACCCATAAAGGTGTGCTTCGGTTCAGTAGAGCTTCTAATGGGGCTGTAGTTAGAGATTCCTGTGGCTTCTGTTGGTTTGTTCAGAGGTCTCAAAGTTCTTATAAAGCTTTCAAATTTGTACCACCTGGTCTTTTCTGAAAATGATTCTTAGCCAGGCATAAACCAAACAGGCTAAATGTGAGATTTTGGTTAAAGTTATCTGAGATCTCACATCTCTTCGGGCGTCTAAATGGCTGAATGATTTTATTTACCATTTTTCTTCTTTAACAACTTAAATAAAACTCATACGTCACTGTTGATGCTGTTGAAGTCTATGATGCCATCTGTCCTCTGTATTACTAGTTTAGCAGGGACTGAAAATATCTTTAACAACTGTTTCATTGTCTGGCTGCTCTTCTTTACCTCTGACATTTCTTGAGTCTACCACTTTTTTGATGCCAGATAATGCATTTAAATGTTGCACCTCAAAGTGCAGGCTGCTCCCCAATTCACACCTACTCACCAGAGGTACCCTTTTGGGTACCTCTATGTGACATTTGTAAGGACCTAGGTCATGTAAGATCTAAAGAGAGAGAGAGAGAGAGAGAGACATATCTTCAGCACCCGAGAACATGCATTAGAAGCAATACTAAATGAATGATGCTGCTGTTCTAAATGTTTTACATATTGTTGCAGAGAATTAAGTTGTTGTTGTTTGTTTGTATGATTCTTCTAAAACAATTTATGATCAGTTTGTTGTAATTTCATTTCAAGTCAAATATGATGCATGAACTTTAAGTTAACTTTTAGTTATTTAAAATAACCTGTTTTATTTTCTTGGTTTTTGAGTGATTTTAACTAAACAAACAAAAACTAATATATTTATATATATGCAAAAAAAACCTGCTTCAAAGCTCCATTTACAACCCAAAAGTTCTGAAATCATTATCCAGCTAAAAATCTTATTAATTCTAATTTCAGCCCCCCAAACCGCAAGGACAACTCCAGCACTGCGACTCTTTGCCTAATTGTTAACCTCATCTTTGGGAGCAGTGCTGTTGTTTACTCCTCTCGAGTAAACATCTTCATCTCCTCCTCCTCCTCCTCCACTCTCATTAGAATCCAATTCCAGCAGCCAAATCTTTTTATGGACCTGGCCCAATTGCCTCTTAATGCTTTTGCTATTAGGCTGCATGTAATCAAGCAGGCTATTTCCATAAAACAAGTCACAAAGAGTTGGCTGTTAGATGTAGGAGCGCCACTGTTGCTCTTCACAGCCTGTTGCTCACTGTACTCTGTGTTATTTAAAAAGCAGCTGTACACACCTTCAATGAGACGATTATAATCTCTGCCTCTGCCCCCGATCTGTTTCTCTCTTGTCCTGAGCAGTATTTAGTGATGTTTAAAACAGGGACTTTTTGCAGAAAAAGCTTGATGGCTTCCTGTAAGGCGAGTGGCAACGGGCACAATTCGTCATTCATAGAGAAGCAAATAAAAGGAGATAAACGAGAGAAAAAAGATACAAAATCCAGGGCTGTTTAAGTCAGAAGCGGTGCCATGGTAACCAATTGCAATCTAATTGCGACGTGACGCCCTTTTTGCTGGTAGCTACAGTAACTATTGGCAACTGTAGCAGGATACAGACAGTATCTCCAAAGATGAGGGGTTGCTTCAGATGAGGTCAAGGCAGGAGACACAGAGAGAAAATAATGTTCAGAAGATGAGAAAAAAATAGAAATTCACGTCCTGGCTAAAGTATTTATACACCTTAAACTTTTCCAACTTTTGGATTTTGTTTGGATGTTATGGTTGCCGAACTGATTTTGAAGTCAATGTGATGTAGTGCACATTTTAAAAAACATTTTTGCACAAATAAATAAATTAAAATAAATAAATAAAATATAAATTAATAATATTTATTCTCCAATTATATTATAATTCATTGAAGTAAAATTAATCCTTTTGGGAGACAAAAAAAAACCAGACACACAAAAATGACATATTAAAAAGAATGTTCACCATATTCTGTTGTTGCACAGCACAGTTACCCCTTTTTCATTAAAAACGCGTTTGCTTTTTAAATCCTTGCTGACTAAACAGCACAGGAGAGACGGGCATGAACTTGCTGGAATGTTTTTACCCTCCCCTTTACAAGGACAGGATAGGAGGATGATGTGTATTGAGAGGTGAGCGAGAAAAACACATGTCCCCCCAGGGCCTGGGTGATGAACACCACCGGCTGACTGAGTGTGTCAGCTGGGGTTACTTTTTTACCTTTTTTTCTTTGCCCATATGACTGTTTCTCAACCTGCAGATCCACGTTGTCACTGGCTGTGCAAATAAAGTTTTATTTAGTGCCTTCATATTTAAATTTGGGATTCACCTTAATCTTGTTGTCTTCTTGGTTACAGCTGTCTTGATAAACCTGGGTGTCTTTGCACTTTGCAAGGTTAAAAAAGTTGAGAGTGATATCAGTGCATGTAACTTCCGTGTAGCTAATATTGAAAAAAATCGCTCACAAAATTACGTTTTCATTCATCATGTCTATTAAGTCATCTTACACACACTAATTAATGTGACTGTTGTTATTCCAGAAAACACCCGTATAGCGAAAATTAAAAATAATTAGAACAAATTATTTTCCCTCAGGGTCCGCTGTTCGTATCTTTCATGGTAAAAAAAAAAGGTGATTCAACAAGTAAAGATCTTAATTTAATTGGTCTATTAATTTTATGACATTCAGTAACATATCCCTTCAAGGATAGGAAACCCGTGAGATCATCTGAAGAGGAAGAGTGTAACAACGCAGAGGTACATGTCTGGGTTTCTTTTCTTAGATCTGTTACCACCTCATTCTCAGACTCAGAAAACAACAGAGGAATGGACATTTTTTTCTACACGCATCAGAAACAGAGGAGAACTGTCAGTTAAGATGTTTTTGGGACCTCCAGAATAATACAGTAGTATAGGCTTCATGTGCAAACTTTTAATATCAATCGCCAATTATGTTAGATTTACAGGTAATGTCAATGTATAATGAACTGTACAAATATTGTTATGTAGTTTTATTATTTGTCTTCACAACCCCTGGTGTGTTCTAAAACATTATCTTTTGGACCACATAAAGTTCTCCAAACACTCATCTGCAGCCCAGTAGAAAGAGTCAACTATACCTAAGTTCATTCTGGAAAATGTTTACAGATGAGCTTCATTAGAAAGCCTGACATTGAATCTATGTTAAATTTGTTTCCACAGGATTGAAGTGTCAAAGAGCCGAATCAGTTCTTTATTTTCAGTGCCCGGCGAATTTCCAAGTAACCCATTATTTCTTTATCACTGTTATGATTAAGTCATATGCGATTTTTCTATTAACTGTTGCCCAATTATACATATTAGCTTACGCCATCAGCTATCATTTAAATCAACAATTCCATGTGGTGTGCGAGAGAACAAGAAAAGGCACAATTTATGCTAAGAGCTGTATTTAACCTTAATTGCCATAATTGGTATTTTTCAATGGCACCGAGCTAAAAATTACAGCGCACTCTTTGAACAGATTGGAGTTGTGTGATAGTTGTGCGTCCAACACATTGTAAACGAGTGTGAAATATCATAATTGTGCCAAACGCGTTGTCGTGTTATGAATATTATCTTCTGCTTCTAATAGTCGTTATTCCTATAAGTACATGAGCCTCCGAGGCGCTAACACGGTATGTTCTGATTGCTGTTCAGTTGCTCAGATAAGCTGGAGGAATCTGGAGGAGCTGAGACTGTGCTGCCAACACCAGCAGCTTATCTGGTTTGACGAAGACATCAATCCTCAGGGCAAAACAGAGTGAAGCTAATTGAATTACATAAGTCCTAATGGAAGTTGGCAGGAGAGAGTCTGCCTTGCCTGTAAACACAATCAGCTGTGAAAATGTCAGTCCAATATCTGCTGTTGTATTAATTAATCTTGTTTTACTTAAATATAGATGATGGGAGTTGTTTTCTTACATACAGTATATAAAACTATTTTCTTATGATGTTCAAGCATCATTTGGGGGCAGACAGGAAATCCTGATAACAGATTGTCATAATTAACTCTTCTTATGTTGTTTTTTTTTGTCCACTGCAAAACAATTTCAACTAGAACCACAAGCTGAAATTCATTTCATCGTGATTTTATGTGATAACCATACACAAACTTGTGCATAAGTGAAAAAAAAAAGTATTACTTCCATCTATCCATTTTCTGAACCGCTTATTCCTCAAGGGGTCGCGGGGGGCCTGGTGCCTATCTCCAGCTGTCAACGGGCGAGAGGCGGGGTACACCCTGGACAGGTCGCCAGACCATCACAGAATGCATTACTTTTTATATGTAAAAAAAAAAATCAGGAAAAACAGTTGCTTGCCATTGTATTTACTCTAATAACCATACATTAAACCCTACGCCACAGTTGCCTTCAGGGTTCTGATCAATAAAGTGTGTCTACTTTTCAGAGGTTCAGAGGTTTCCTAGAAGATTTCAGTGAAGAAACAACATCATGAAAATCAAGGCACACATCAGACAAGTCATAAGAAGTTAAGGAAAACCTTACAACAGTATTAGGTCAGAAAACACCATCTCAGATAGATCTGTGCAATATATTCAACTGTAATCATCTGGAATTAATGTCTTTAGTGGCAAAGATGCTGAAGCACATGGAGAGTGATTTGGATTGTATATGCTGTCATTATGTACTACGTTTTTTGAACTATTACATCATAGTGCTTGCACTTGAACTGCTAAACAAGGTCAAGAACTTCCAGCTAAACTTTATTCTTCACTTTGAGTTTGTAGTCCTGCTTCAGGAATCCTGAAAGTAGAAATGGAAAAGTTGAAATGCTTGGTTGTTGGATAGTTAAACCACACAATTCTTTATGCCATCCTCCGGGACTAGAGCCTCTCTGAAGTAACTGGTTGAGTTTTATTTGTCATAGCAGTTTTAATGGCAGAAGGACAAGAGCTTGAATAACCTCCACCAGCATCAAGAAGGATTTGTTTAAATACTTTCTTTTATTGAGGGGTCAGTTCCTTCTGACAAAGGCAATGATGGACACAGCAAAGAGGTAGGGTTCAGATAACACTAGAATAACAGAAAACTTTATTTTACACATTCATTTATTGCCTCTAGGCCAGTGTTTTGATATCATTAGCATTGGATATTCTCCTTATGTTAGCGCTACGTTCCCTGATGACACATGGCTTTTAATAGTACTATCACAGAAACAATATTGGATTATCTTTTGGTTTTTAATCTTGGAAAACGCACGATACTTACAAAAAATCCAGTTAGCTTGACACTAACAATAGCAAATGACAACCTCGCAGTCTTGTGTGGAACATTGCTATATAAATAGCAACGTTCCACACAAGTGAATAGAATTGATGATGTATTCATCTCATTATAGTAGCATTACTATAATTACTTGGCATCTGACAAGGGGTTTGTATTAAAGTATTGTCAGTAATTCGGTCAGCATCTGTTCCTGTAAAATTGCTAATGTTTTTCTTTGGTGTTTTTCATGTAGTCTGCTTGCTTAAACACAGTTGTTACTTAGTAAAATCTCTTTCTTTAAAATTTAAAGAACAGCTCTTTTTCGTAGTTTTTAAGGTACACAGTATTGTTGTGTTAGTGATGGTGTTTCAGATGCATTGCTAAACATAGGACATTACTATATTTTTAATGAGGTTTTGGGCTGTTAAACAGTCGTCTTATAGATAGATACTTTATTTATCAAAAAGAAAATATGGGTAGTGCGTAGGCTAGCTAAAAATTTGCGGCTGGATGGAAAACTCTTCTGCCATCTTCCAAATATAAAGTTTCTGCACCATTTGCCTTATATTTATCAAATTACAAAAACAGCTGTCTGGGGGGATTGGAAGGTTCTGCGACCTAGAACGAGGTGTTGTATGCACTGCCCACAACTGGATATAAAGAGATCACACCAAAACGACTTGTTATCTAAACCAGTAGTTCCCAAAGTTGGGGTCGGGACCCCACTTGGGGTCACAAACAGGTAAGTGTGGGGTCCTGAGATTCTCTTTAGAAAATCATGTCTGTTGATGTTGGTTATGTTGCCATTGTAACACTTTTTAAGTGCCTCAGAAAAAATTATCGTACGTTCAATCATGAGTCGGGGTTACGGCCCTCTTTTTAGGAATTCTTCTTTTGTGGGTCAGAGACTAGAAAGTTTGGGAACCACTAATCTAGACTCCTCAGAACAAGGGTGGAAGAGGAGCCTGTAGAGCTGCGATAATGAATTCTGAACTAAGAATTGCAGTTCTACTTTATATAGACCACAAGTGAATGATTTAGATGTAAAAAGGAAGAAATTAAAAGCATGATATATCGAAAGCAAGTCATAAGTACTCCTGTTTGTCATCTGCCACAGCCAGCTAGGAAACCCATTGTGCTCTAATCAAAACCGATCTAATTTTTTTCTTGCTTTTTGGCTAAATTTAAAAGACTATAGTGGTGATATGAATTGGATGGAAATAAGTATGGGGCAATGCTTGAAGAACACCTGTTAGAGGCTATGAAAGACTTGAGACAGAGGCTGAGTTTCACTTTTCAACAGAACAGCCCAAATATACCCACATGGAAAGAACATATATGAGTATATACGAAACCTATATGCTGTTTATAAGCACATATATGCTGCCTTTATAAAACAAAAAAGCACACATATGACAATATATATGTCACATATATGTGTATATATGCCACACATAAGCCAAATTGAGGTGCATATGAGTCCATATGCAGGCCATATATGTCTCTGATATTGCTTCTTTATACCCACATATAAGCCCTATGTTTAAATACTAGATATGTCTCGTATATAGCTCATGGGAAGATCTGGTAATTTATCTCACTTTAGCAACCGTCACACATGATGCCTAGCTCATATTTCTTATTATCAAGCCCATCACATGGTAAGAAATTATGCACTAACTAGATATTACATGTAATTGTAATACCAGGAATCCTGATAGGGTGAGCCGCATTGTGTCATTTTCCTGTTATCACTGTTACACCCCTGTGTAGCAACTCTCTTGAATTGATCTAGTTTTCTCTGTGTTGAGCCCCCAGTTATTTTAGCACACAAGTACACTAAAACACTTATTTTCTGTTGGTCTACTTCACGTTTTGGGAACCCTCTGTGTCTCAAACGTTTTTACTTGGCATTGTAATGTCTCGCTAGCTTAGTTAGCTTAGTTCCATAGCAGCTGTATCTCTGTTTCTCCAGCTAAATCTCTTTCTCTCTCTTGCTCTCGGTGTCAGATGTTCAGTTACTCCCCTGCTTCTTTTAGTGATAGTGTTAAGTGTAATAAATGAATTTTCTCTGGTCTGGATGCACATGATTAACTGTGTAGCCTGTTAACAATGCAGTCCCCATGACGGACATCTGTCAGCGCATATGAAAGAACAATGCTGCTACAGAAATGGGGGGTGATGTTTTCAAACAGAATTTACTAAAGATTTAGCAGAATCCGATTAAAATCTTCCAAATGACGTGTTTACATCACACAATTTTTTTATGTTTAGCACTTTATCTAAAATATTGGTGTCAATGTAATTGCACCGGTGCTGTAAGCACTTTGGGTTCCTGATGAAGTCCTACATTATTATTATTATTATTATTATTATTATTATTATTATTATTATTATTATTAGGGATGCAACAATACCACTTTTTTCAAACCGATATGATACTGATACTTGGATTTGAGTACTTACTGATACAGAGTACCAATACTGAATTTTCTATGCAAGGGCAGATCTTTTAACTCTAAGATTGAGCTGAGAATATAAAAAAAAAGATAGCTATGTACAGTATAAATTTACTTTTTTTGTTCAAAAAGGGATTGAGTGTCTAGAAACTTTTCCCCTATTTCTTCTTGTAGTATTTGATTGACATTTTAAGTATAAACAAAAAATGTAAATGTCTTCATTTAATGCTACTTTTAGTACTGCCAAGTAGCTATGGATGTTAATAATTTATGATTAAATGTTTAAATTCAAACATAGGTGAGCTTATGGGTATATATGTAGGTAGACATACTTGCATGTGGGCACATATATGTACCTTTATATGGGTGCATATAGTAAGTACCTTTATAGGTGGATAATGCTCGTATGTAGGTAGATACATATACCTATAAGTACATACGTAGCTATACATAGCAACATATCTGTACTTATCTATTGTTGTGACATTTTATACATATCACATAGATTCAAGTCCTATATCAAAATTTTTATTAAAACCTATATGTCTATATAGGTTATTTCCGTGTTGGTACAGACGGAACTACAATGGTTTTGAAGACGTGCAGGTACAATTTCAATTAAAGATATAACTACAACGTACTGATTTAGGCACACTAAATACATATGAAAGGCTCTTTTTTTATTCTGTTTAGTAAAACACTATGAAAATTAAGTGTCATTTACATTCCACTTCATAATTTTGCTCTACTTGAAATAAAGCACACTAAAGCTTGTGGTGGTAATGTAATAAAATACCTTTGCAAGGCAGTGTCTGTCTGCTAATCTGACCACCTGTCAGAACACAGAACATCAATTTACATCTGGAGGTTGTAAAAAGACCGAGGAGCCTCATGTTCTCCCTGTCTGACTACCTACCTGTTGATGTGTTTGCGCAGTGCTTTATGACCGTTGTTGGAGTGCGTATCCACATCGCTGTGGTCTCAATCCTGCAACACGAGTGCATGAGAATGTTTTAGGGCTTGAGCTTTATTGCATTCGTCTGCTGATGCACAGAGACGAGACAAAGTGCATTGAGAAAGAAGCAGTGGGGAGGAGACGAGCTACAGCCTGCAAACCCCAGACCGGCTGGCTCCGGAGGGGCTGCACCCAGGCACAGAGCTGCCTTTGTCAGGGTAATTATCCTGACTCTCAGCCTCTTCTGGTGGAGCTAGTGTTCAACTGAGTGGCTAAGACTCTAGCGCCACCATTCATGGCTGCAGCAAAGCTGTAACTGTAGCGAAAAGGAATAAGTTCATCTTAACTTGGAATATGTTTTTAATATGTATTTACTACTTCCATTATTAAGTTTTTTGTCCTCTTGGTGTTGATATCTGTCCAGCCTTGATAGAATCTTCCAGCTCCCAGCAACAAATCCTTTTCCAGCCACAAGGGACAAGGAAGACAAGACTTGTCAGAGGAAAACGAGGGAAAGAGATAGCCCAGGTATCTGCCAATCCTCTCTGGGACTGTGTGTGTATGTAGGAACCAAAGGATTATCCCAGAGGAGTTAAATGAAGCCTGTCCAAAAACAAGGAGACTCTTCCCAGCCTCTTTAAACGTCTTCTGTTGACTGTAGTCGCCGTGTCAGAAAGGTGGCAGTTTGCCAACAGGTCTGAAGTACAGCAGGAAACTGGATAGGCCTGATGATTTAGTGTTGTTTACAGTGGCAGACATCCTGTCTTCATAAGCTTTTCTCTCTCTTTGAACCGCCCCTTCTACCTGCTGCTGCGGACGCAGATCGCTTGCAAGTGGTGAAACATGATTTGTGGGCAATGTTTTAGTTTGATATTTGACTTTGCGTTAAAAGTCCAAGGAGCATTTTGGAAGTAGTCTTAATTCCCTTTAATGCTTAATATCAAAAGATTCCTTTTGTGGCTAGACTTATCAAGCCATCTTTTGAAACCACAGCTATAAATCAAGATCGAATCCCTTTGGCTACTGTGCCATGAAAAAAGTATTTACAATTTTTTTCATGTTTTTGCTTGTTTGTCACACTTGGATGTTTTAGATCCTGAAGCAAATTTGAACATAAATCAGCAATAGCCTGAATAAATGCTAAATATATTTAAATTATGATTTAATTTTAGTAAGATAAATAGATTGTTCAAAACATTCCATCTTAATAAGAAAAAGCAGTTGCAAAATGTTTATTTTACATTGCTGTAAATGGAATTTACACTGTTTTTTACATATTTTTTTTTTAATTAAGTCACAGTGGACTGGTTTTTAAGAATGAACGGCGTCTGTAAGGTCATACCACTGAAGTTAAGGTCACAAACGGATATCTGAGTATTTTCCTTCAGGGTTTTAAGCTAAAAAGCAGAATTAATGGATTCAAGTACATGCTGTCCAGGTCATGAAGCACCAAAGCAGATCAAGACCACCATACCACCCCGACCATGTTTACCCATAGGTATGCATTTCTAAGATGGTGTGTTAGTTTGTCACCGAATACCGGAAGCAAACTTGAAAAAAATTTCACTTTGTCTCGTCAGTCCGTAGAATATTTTCTTGGGGATCATTATGACTTTTTTTGGTAATGTGAGAAAGGACCTTGAGTTCATTCGGCAGTCGTTTTCAACTTCTCCCATTAATCCCAAGTCTCTGTCTGATAGTTGCATCATAAACACTCAGTGTGTTTGTCAAATTATTGCCTTATTCCGACTGAAATCGGACTTTTGAAATCCATGTATACACCTTAGCTTGACTTAAGTTGAACCAAACTGGAGTTGGAGAAGCCGAGGGAGCTTCGGCATTCCATGTTCGGGAAATGATGAGACCGCGGAAGGGGGAACAGCAACAATAGAATGAGCAGCAATGAGTGTAACACAAACAGTAGATCTACGGTGCTGTGGCGTTGTTGTTGTCGTCCATTTCTTTGCTCATTGTGCATATCCCGCTTTGACTCTGTCTGCTTTACTGACTAGCATTTGTTTCCTATCTGTGTGATTCTAGTCTAACAGAAGAATGTGAGCATGAAAGGGCGCATGTCACCACCTAGTGTTGCAGATTCAAACGTAATTCATTCTGTTATTCTATTTTCTGAGTGGCATGTAAATTGTGACACGACTCTCAATTCTGGCTAAGCCATTAGTCCAATTACTGCCAAAAGCTTGATGTATAGATGACGATGTAAAGATACTGACTGACATGAACTGAGACAAGTAAGGCTAACAGTACCATAGCCATTGGTCTGGGTTCTTTTTTGAGCTCCTGGATGAGTTGTTAAAGCGTACTCTGAGAAATCTTTGTAGGCTGGAGACTCCTGTGCCTTTATATCACTTTTTAGTTTGATTGCGTTAGAGGAAGATGCAACTGTAAGCAACTATCCATGGTCTAAACACCGGGCAGACAGAGAGACTGTAAGCTGTTGCAACCACTACAGTCTTTTTTTTCTTTCTTAAAATAAATAATGAGCTAGTCTCAAGTTTAAAGAAAACAATTGGTGTACTTATATAATTAATATGTTATTTGGCTATTCCTATGTCAGCAGATTCTCTTATAGGGCCAAAATAAACCATGTTGTTATATAATTGTCTCGTTAAAAAAAAGCCATCCAGTGTGGCTTTCAGCTTAATTAATGCATTTCTCAGTAATCTTCCTGAATCCTGCACTCTGAGCAGCTGCCCCGCCATCTCCTGGAAAACTACTGGCTCATAACATGGTGACGTGTTTTACGTAATGCTGTCAAACTAGGAAGTGCCCGACGTATCCGCTGCAAATTCAGCGCAACCACCTCCTTTCTCACAGGTGGGAGCTGCGAGAGTCTGAAGCAGCTTGCACCACCGTTTTTGTAGTATTTTACTTTGTGAAATGTCTCGGCTTTCTAATTTCCTGCGTGACTGTTGTTATGCTAATTATGTACACTGTTAACTCCAATATGTTCAGTGAACTCAGAATTTGAATCAAACCCATCTTCGACGCACACAAACATTCAAAGTCAGTAAAGTTGCTGTTCGTGCTGTCATGTTCCTACAGGATAAAAGTTATATTTCAGGCGCATTACATTGAAAGCTGTAAAATAGCATGATATGGGACCTTTAAAAGAAGTGGACAACGTGCAGTAAAGAACACACTATTTTGTTCACGTGCTAAATTTGTATTGTATTGTATTGGCATTGTAGATCTTAAAGGCTGGAGTCGGACCCCATTTTTTTCAGTGTGAAGTGAAAAAAACTGACATAAGCATATTGTTGGAGCTTGAAAAGCTTTCCTAGCTGCATCTTAGGTTAAGATTGACTAACTAGCTAGTTTTTTTCCTATTTATTTTACTCCTAGTATGTCCAGTCAGATAGTTCTACAAAGGGAAGTTGATCAGTTTCTCTTTGCGATTTTTATGAAACTGGTAATAGACTACAAATTAAACTCTCAACAGGTTTTCACTTATTGCCGCATATAGGTGAGAGGAATAAACAAAAATTTTTGCTCAAACATCATTTTTTCATGACGTGTATGTGTATCTACTTCTGCTTTCACGACTGCTGTAATACACAGTCATTCAGGTAACAGGTGCAGATGTTACTCTGTACTTTTAAATAAAGAACTTTCCTCTTGAGGTATTTACAGTTTCAGCTAGTCTTATATTTCACCATTTATCTTCACTGCACAGCAAATATTTTTCTAGGCTTCATTGCTGCAAGACACTGGGTATTGGTTTATACCATTTTTAGTTGATGGATTGAATTCTTCTCTGTAAGATTTAGATTCTGTTTTGTACCAATATGAGCATTAAACTTCTTCACAACATTATCCCTGCTCTGTTTGCTGAGTTCTGTGTTCTTCATGATGTTGTTTTCAAACGTTTTCTAACAAACTTCTTTTTTTAGTTTGGGGTGTTTCTCTGCGTCTTTGTGTGTCCCACTGTTTATTGCAAATTTCTCCTCCGTTCTGGAGAATTCCACCAGAGGTCCTGTACCAGCTGAGGACCTGTCACTCAAGCAGGTGGAGGAGCCACCTTGCTGCACCTTACACAGGTACAGCTCACTGAAGCTCATCACAAGCTGTGAATGTAAGGAGCTGGCTGTCAGATCTTTAGTCTGAGTGTTAAACTGTCTAGGCAGAGCTCAAGTCCTCCGTGTGATCCCCAGTATTTCTTGTATGCTTTCTTCCGTGACAAACCTGCTAATACTTCTCTGTGCTCCTACAAAGGTTTTCCACGTTGCAACCTTCTTGTGTACAGTTCTGCCCACCCTTCGTGTGTGGTGCTCACTGTTGATTTCCAACATATTTTCATGTCCCAGAACTCAGCAAGAAGGTCCTGCAGAAATCCTGGACTTCTACCTTTCCCTTCCGGGCGTTCTATCTATCATCTACCAGGTAAGCCTCACCAGAGTACATTCTAACTGCCTGATTCAAAGAAGGATTCTCTCTCACCTCTGGATCTCCCTTCCTGCAGTTCTTCACGCTTCCATTTTCCTGTGCAGAGTTCCTGGTTCCCGCAATCATCATCATCATCATCATCATCATCATCATTATCATCATCCTCCTCCTCATCATCATCATCATCTATTAATTGTTTTCAATAAAACTTTTCACATTTTAGAACTGGTCTCCTTAGTGGTGTCCTGCATGTCGGTCAGAAAGTTAATGTGAACATGAAAATATTTATCAAACCAAGGTTAGACTTCTAAAGGGAATTGTGTGTATTAGAGTTTATTTAGGAGGTTTCATAGTAAAAGTGAGATGAATTTTTCAGATTTCACTTTTTTTAAATCAATGTACTGTATATCTATTTTCCTTCTACTCCACAGTTATCTGTTACTTTGTGTTTGCCTATCACATAAAACCCTCCACAAATGCATTACGTTGTTTGTGCAATATGAAAAACATTAAGAGTGTGAATGCTTTTTGCAATGCACTATAAATACTGATCCTAGTTACGAGATTAACTCTGAAATTCCAAGATCCTTTAAAACTATCAAGCAAATCTCACACTTTATAAACATTACTGTTAAAACTGTCCTCCCTAATATTACGTAGCGTCACTTTGAACTAGCAATGATATTCACGAAAGTTGGTCTCTTGAGATTCTTCTAGAGCCTGATCTAATTCTGACATGACAGTTTTAGTCCCTTTTTGCTGGGTATATGAGCAAACCCCTGCTCTTGCCTCTCCTCTTTGCAGCGACAGTAGCAGAGCTCAGACTTTGGAAGCCAGGAAGGCGCTCTGACCGCAGGCTCCATGGCGGTAGCTGTTAATTAGAGCGCTGCTCAGTGATTGGGGTCTGGGGTTTTGGAGCTCTGCAGCAGGGAAGCGCCTCAGAGGCCTGCCAAACAGGCCAGAGGGAAAGGGTTTCCAATGCCTTTTATATACTGTACATGCACACGCAACATATGCTAGGAAATACTTCATGTTTGGCCAGAAAGTTAAAAAAACACACCATGAACATGCATGGAGTGAATTTTATGGTGCTCTGTTGTGTTTCTTATAACAGTAAGCATCAGTTCTGTACTGACAGCTCTGTTCAATGCACATAAATGGGATTTTTTTTAGACCAAGGGTGTTTAGTACAAAATTTATCATAAAAGAAAATCCCTAATCACAGCCCATGCATGTTAAAAGGCTTTAAAACCTCTTCATATTGGTTCTGAAGCTCCAGAGATGTGTCAGCAGTGCATTCTCTTTGACGCAGAGGCACGGCACAACATGGAAAAATCATAAATCCTTCCTCAGCTTTTCCCCATGCTTTCTCGACACAAAGCTGGCTGGCTGTCTCACAGCCTGAAGCAACCCTCGCTAGTTCTTTTTTAATGGATTTTAACAGATTTATCATCCTACGTGCGCTCACATTTACAATTAATCTTTTACAGCACAGGAAATGGAATTACTCGCTCAGTTTTTAAAGCTATATTTTGCTATTAGAAACATAGCATCGGTCTTCTCTGGCTCACATCAGCCACATTTACTGGGCAAAGAGCCAGAAATGTATCCAAGCACTCGCCATGAACCGGTTCTCCTTTTCTCAGAGCGGTGCAGGTGGTCAGTCTACCTAACGGCGAGTTGATCAGAGCCGCTAAATATCTCGTTTGGCTGCCGCAGAAACCAAGAAGTTGGAGTTAAATCGTGAAGAGGGCAGTTGATGGTAATGACCGAGCAATCGATGATTGGGTCCATTCACGGTTGAAGTGGCTGGGGTGGGGGCCTCGCAGTCACATTTTCACCAGCACACGGGGCACAGTGTGCATTGCTCTCATTACCGTCCATTGTCTGGGTCCTTTTAGAGCCTTCTGAGAAGAGTGAGGGGGGTAAGAGACGAAAGGCAGAAAAAAAGGTAGAGATTAAATAATGGCCTCGATTGGTTGATGGTGGAGTGATAGCAACCGGGCCCTTGTTGTGTACAGTCTGTGTATGTGGCAGCCGTACAGCAAGATGGTCAAGATTCAATATAACACGCGTGAAAAGGGGGGACAAAGAGCGCTAAAACCACTCGATCAGGATACAGTTACCATCCCATGTATGTCTTCAATCAGCTGCTTATAGCCACTCTCTACGAATCATCTCATTTGTGTTGGGAGAAGTTTGAGTTTTGCCTCTATTTAGAATCAAACACATTCAGCTCTCAGAGAAAAGCTCTTGGGCTTTTCATGTAGACATCCGGATGGTCTGTCTGAGGACCACGATGGAATCTGGACAAACCTACAGGTGGCAGTGCGAGCAGGATGGTGAACTGCTTCTCTCAGAAAATAAGGTTTCCTTTTCATAGAGGGGGTGAGAAGGAAAAGTACTGGAAGGAAAAGTTCATAGACACGATTAAGCTGTAGTGGAAGACTCTGACTAAATGGACATCTGCAGGTGACATTAGAAAGAAGTGCCTGGCTGCATGGTGGCGTTATTTGTGAGCATTGTTGCCTTTCAGTGAGTAGTCCTGGGTTCATATCCATGATAGGGAGCCTTCTGTATGAAGTTGCATGTTTTTCCTGTGCTTGCAAGAGTGTGTTTCTGTTTTTCAGCGTGAAAAACAGTTTTAGCTTTAAAACATATGTAGAGGTGATTTTCTTTTATCAGAAAGGCAGTGTTCTTTATTCTTTTGTATTTTCTGTACTTTTTGAATAAAACTACCTCAGTATAGAAATAGAAATTCTTACATTTTACCGTGCTTAAAATTAGCAGATGTGTAGTGCCTGATGAGGGAAGTGTCCAGATGTGTTCAGTGAACAACACCAAGGACAGATCAGGCTTGCAGATTTTTAAAACTCAGGTTATCTTCAATTTATTAGGTTATAAAAACCCATTTCACAACACTGTAAAGTATAACAAAATTACTAAATAAATATTAAAAGTATTTTAAGTGGTGAAACTATAGTTTTATTTGCTATTTTGTTAAACACACAAAGAACATTCCACCTAACCTGTAACACAGTTGCATAGTTAGGATTGAACTTCTAGTGTAAATGAGCTGATTTAAAGCTTGTTTGGAGTAATCCCAATGACCTCAGAGATTCCACACAGCAGGTTCTGCTTTGGCTTTGGGTAGCACAAGGCATTTTTCCTCACGTTCCCTTAGAAGAGCTGTCCTGCCAGTTTAATCAGCCTGAGCCAAACATCTACAGAATCCAAACACAAACTGGTTTCCAGTGCATCCTGCTTCCTTCTCTGAGGAGAATTAAATGGGAAAGGACCGCAAATAAGTATTGAGCACATTAGCTGACAGACTAAAGCTCTCAGTCAGAGCCCTGGATGAGACCATTTTGTCAAACTGAAGAGTTTTACCGCATATCATAGTGGCAGACGGCACCCATTTGACTAGAACAAGCACATTTTCGCTACTCAGAATAGGCCGCTGTCAGAAATAATTTGCGGAAGTAAAGTTGAAACTGTCCAGCGGAGAGCAGAGCTGCTGGTTTTAACGGACAGCTTAAACAGTGTTGAACAGCATCCATCAGATCACACGTTATATTTCACATAAAATCAGTCGCCGGGTGCAGCTGGTGTCCAGTTTGGTCTGGACAGATTCTGGTGTGCTTCTCTGCTATCTCGGTTGGCAACAAATCTAAACGCCTGGCGTGAAATCTAAAATCTGTGAGAGATTTGATTTAGCTTTGTGCTCCGAGGAGAAATATGAAACTGTTCCCCGTTTTTCTTTCTATTGTGATGTGGTAGCAGTTAATTTTCCTAGGATGTTTAATCTTGTGGGTGACAAGCGCTAAATGTAAGGAAATTAAAATAATGATCATAAAGAAACTGCTCTTTTCACACTTTGGTCCTATTTCCCTTTTCCTCCAACTTTTACCCATTTCCCCTTCTCTCCCTCTGTCTAACTGTTCTTCCCAGCTTCCTCCTCATCTCCCTCACTAAAAAGAGAGGCGACTGGCTCCAAGTCTACCCCCAAGTGTGGGATCAGCCTACAGGCTCCCGACCACAACCACATCGTAGGCCCCATTTGCTGGCATGTTTGGACTGCATCTCCCACGCCACGCTGTGGAGACAGCAGTTTTATAATCTATTGGCAGCTGTACTCTAGAGATGGGAGGACTGAAACGATTTATGCAAACAAATACTGTGAGACACCAACCATAAATTTTTTGTGTGAAATTGATTTAGGGATACTAAGCCTTTTTTGATATTCATTCAATATAAGGACTGCATGTAACGGCAGTTTTTAAAGGTTTTTTCAAAGAGGCTTACGTCAAAGCATTTGGCGCAAGCCTCTTTCAAAAGGTTGCCATATTTTCTCCAACCACTAGGAGACACCTGAATTGTAAAGGGTTTAAAACATCCAAAGCACAATCGACACAATGTACAGAATGCTTCAAACGCTTCTGAAGCTTAATTGGTACATATCAGAAAATGTAGGAAAAATGTAAAGGGATATTCATAGCTTCTTCAAAAGATATCTATACTAATCAAAAATTGGTCAGCTGCACTGAGTTTTTACTGTCGTAGTTTGTGTACAATATAAGTCTAATTCAAGAAAATGGTTCTTGCCTCTGTATGTATCATGTTGGTATTACACTTCTTGACCCACGTCGAGATCACCACTATGGAGACCAGGGGTTAAAGTTTTAAGGTTTTTATGTAAGGAATGATGTTGTGACGACGATAATAATGTAGGGTGCACTGCACCAGGAAATTCAGGTGAGAACTGCAAAGGAGTCCAGAAATTAGATTGTATCCAGAAGAAAATGTAATTGTTTGTATGAACTCAGGTGAGGCTTATTTAGTAGTCGTTAGACTGAACACCAGAGAAGGAAACATAGGAGTCCAGGATGTCTGCAGGAGCTTTCTGCTGAGTTCTTGGAGATGTGGAGATGGTGAAGTCTGGTAAAGAGGATTAAGCACAGAGGGCACGCAGGAAGAGTAGAAAGATGGAGTATGGATCACGGCGGAGTTTGGAACTTCAAGACAGTCAGATGTAGAAAAAATACCACTACTTACTGAAAAGGTGGAGAACTGATCATGAGGAGGTTGTGATGACGAAAACCTTGGAAGGAGTACAGGTAGGTATTAATTGGTTTGTCATGAAGATCAAACTAGGAAAACTTGGCAATCTGACTGAGAACTTGAGGTTTTACAAGAACCTCAGGCACTGAAGATCTGACAGCCAGCTCCTTAAATCCTCAGCCAGCAATGGGTTCAATGAGCTTCACCAGTGCAGCAAGTTGGCTCTGCACTTGGCTTGATGAACAGGTCCTCAGATCAACCAGGACTTCAGGTGGAAAGCTCAGAAAGGTGGAGAAATGTGCATGAAGCAGACAGACAAAAATGGACAAAACACAAACAGACACCCCAGGTTCCTAACAGTATTAAAATGTTGCGAAAACAAGCCGAACACATACAAAAGTACAAAGTTCTACAGAATTCCATCTAATGTGGAATGAAGAAGATAATGATTTGCTGCCCTTGGAATTCCTCCAATACTAGTGGAGATAACTACCGTAATTTTCAGACTTTTTTTCACATGTTTTAGCTGTGCGTCCTATACAACAATGCAGCTAATTTATTGATTTTTTTTACTGACTGACAGCCGCCGGGGGGCACTCTAGAAGGAATTTTCAAAATTTAGAGAGACATGGGGAAAGATTAAGCGCCAAAGAAGACACTAGCTTTGATTCTGAACTGTAATTTTGTGTGTCATTCACACACCTTCAGCATGGAAAACACAAATAAATGCATACAATGTTGCTTTTGAGTTAAAGGTAATCAAAACACCGCGATTGCACATAAGCTTGGCATCAATGAATTGATGTTGAGACATTGGCTTTAGTAAGCAAGAGGAAGATGAAGATAGTGACCATTTACTTTTAAACTATCTTATTTTCTAACCAGACATGTTACTGTTGTGTTGGAATCGTGCTGATGTCACAATAGTGTCGTGCTGGTGCTGTACTGCCGATTTTCAGGCAGAGTTTGAAAGAAAAGCATGTGTTAAATTAAAAAATCTTCCATATACCATCTTTCTGTGTAAATATCTCACTTTACAACATGAAAACCTGTGGCTTATTTTCAGTTTTGTCCTACATACGTAACAAATGTATTTTCCTTTCAAATTTAGCTTGTGTGGCTTCTATTCACTTGCGCTAAATAGTCAAAAAATTACATTAATGAATATCTGGTTTGCGAGGCACAAGTAACACCAGAGGACTCTGAAGAAAAACAAAATTCTACCAGAAAGATGCTACTGCCTCTGAAGAATAACCCATACAGTTTTTGTAAAGACACTTAACAGAGTATGTCATCAATGGCTGTAAGTAATGTTTTATTTCCTCTAATCCCTTGGTGTTGCGCAGCTATTATGAATTACTATACCAGTGACATCGTCACCACCAGGTTTAACATATAACATTTACAAAATTTCACCCTATTGACTATAAACAGTGAGTTTGTGGTAAATCATGTTAAGGTGGCTTTTGCGGGTGCTGTGTTGTGTCCTTGCGCCTTGCAGCAATGGTTTACAGCGGTGCTTTATCAAAATGTAGCCCCAAGTCTAAATCAGCTTCTGTAACTTCTTTGTGTTACTTTTTATTTTGCAATCAATAAGATTGCAAAACAATCTCCTCCTCCTAAGATAGGATCATTACTGATTAATTTTCATGACCTTGGCACGCGAAATGCTAACTGTTACCATTTACTTACATTGTTAATGCAAAGCTAAAGCAAACAATTGCCAGATCAGGAGAATGACCGGTTTGGTTACAAAATGCTTTTTCTCACTTATCTAACTCTGGGGAAGATACCAACACATTGAATTTCACCTAGTAGGTGCAGAATATTCAATCAAGTCTGCTCAAGTTTTCCAGCTGAAGATTAACTGAAACTGACTGAAAAAGCAAAGTCCCCCCCCCCCCCCCCAAAAAAAAAAAAAAAAACTTGATTTACCTTTAGAAAAGCATGAAAATGTATGTCTCAAAAAGATTATAATAAAGTTTGGCTCCTTGGAAACAAGACAAAGAAAGTAAGGATGGCTTAAGACTTTTGTACAACACTGGCAAAATATGTCTCATGTGAGAAATCCAGAGCTACCGTGTATTTTCATACAGTAAGTTAGAAAAGGATTTGTATCCTTTGAGCTTTTCCATCTTTGTTACATTACAACCACAAGTGAAAGACCAACAAGAAATTGTGAACATTTATGAAGTGGAGGGAAAATTAAACATGGTTTATAATGTTCAAACATCTGTATAAAACACCTGTTGTCTGATATCCCTAAAAGAAATCCAATGTCACTAAAAGCCTTCCAATTTCACCTTATCCGTGAATCAAGCCCAGCGACATGTCATTTATTCTCAAGCTGAATACAGGTGTTTTGTAAATGCCACACAGCAGCAAGGGGGGCAAGGAACATGGCAAGCAGGTCACAGATAGAGATACTGGGAAATGTAAACAAGGGTGAGGCTATAAAACAATATCCCACAGCTTTAAACAACTCTCAGAGCACTGTTCTGTCATTTGAAAGTAGAAAAGAGTATAGCAAAAATGCAAGCCTAATAAGATATGACTATCCATTTAAACTCAGTGGAATTAACTGGAATAGCAACCAAGAATAATTCTGGAACAGATGCAGGGGCTCAGTATGAAGAATAATTTGTTGACTGGAAAGCTTCACCAACTGCACAGATCTGGCATCGATGGAAGGGTGGCAAGAAGAAAGCCTTCTAAGGAGTTCTGTTTACGTTTGCCACAAGGGTTGGGCAGGCTCACAGCTATATATAAAAAGAACACGTCCAAGAAAGTAACTTACTTAGTTACTTTTAATGCAGAAAAACCTGCAAACTTAAACACATATGCAGGGCTACAATGAAGCGTATTCCTTCGGGGTCGCTGTATACCAATCAAAGCATAAATTGTTCTTATTTTTATTCGTAAAGTTTTCATAATGATGCCCTACTTTTTGTGTGTCTGAAACAAAAGAACTGCAATAAAAAAATACTTTTTTTTGTTTTTGTAGTGAGACAAAATGTTTAACAAGTATGATGACTTTTGGAAGGTCCTATACAACTACATACCAGTAGTGAAGAAAGAAAAACTCACCGTTGTCAACTGAATGTATGCTGGTATGGTTACCTAACTGGAGGTTACGAAAAAAGCAAGGAAGCAGTTTATTAGTAATGCTTTAATAGCAAACATAGCAGGTTTGACATCAATGACTGATTTAACTTATACCTCTTGTCACCATTCATCATAGAAGCAGTCATACAGCAGAGAAAAGAACATTGGTTCCTTATCTGGACTCAGGGACTGAAATAAAGCAGTTACAATGAGGTTCCTGCGTCTGGAATATTTAGATTTGTGTATCATGCAGATTTAAAACAGGGGAAGAAAAAAGCTGAACGCAAAGTTTTGGTTATATTTGTAAACAAAACAAATTCTACATAATAACCCTGCTTTATTCACGCTGTGCAATACTTTGTTACAGTACACATATCTTCATAAGGCTATAATACTGCCACTCTGTATACACTGTACACTCACAAGATGCAAACAGCACACCACCTGAAGTCAATAAACAAATGAATAAAGACAGAGAAATAATTAGAAGACACTTATAAAGGCTAAAAATACAATAAAAGCTCCTGCTTGCTCAGAGAAGCCATGAACATGTGGTTGAAAGCGGAGACAGAAAAACTGTGCGAGGATCACATGCTACAGTGACAAAACTGAATGACAGCAGCTCTCTGATCTCCAGTCACCTCGGTTTTGGAGTCTTTCCCTATGAAGCCAGCTCCATAGGACCCTCCTCTTCACCGTCTGCCCGGTTAGCACGAATCTCTATCAGCGTGCGAGCAAAGCTTGCCCAGTCCTCTGGGTGGACCATAGAAAGCTGCGAAGGTCAGACAGAAAGTACAAGGTCATTAATGTGGGGAGAATTAATCTGTACATAAAGGTTCTGTAGTTCAGTGATTGTATATATATATATATATATATATATATATATATATATATATATAAATATATATATATTCATTTATGAACTTAAAATTTTGAACTCGTTTTCACAAACACCACCACAGTCATTTATACAGCTGTGTGTGATTGCTCGATGTCCATGCGTTGTGACTCCCTCCCAAAGTCTTGATCTGGCTTTGCTTCTGAACCTTTTCTACCACACGTTTTCCTTCTACTCAACTTTCCACTATTATGCTTTTACAATAGACCCCTGGGGTTAATGGCCACAACTGTTCACAAATAGCTTTTGCTAATGAATATTTGAGGCAATCCCTAAAAACTCCTATAGATGCCTATTTTAATACTTCTAACATCAAATATACCTTCATGTGCATTAATACACACAGTGGAAACCGTCTTACAATACCGCAGAACATCTACAGTTTTTCTTATCTCCCTGCTTCGGGGTACAGCCAATCAGCCCCAAAGGAAAATGGATGAGGCGCCTCATTCCTAACAATGACCAACCACTTTGATACCTATCAGTCCGGTTTCCATGCTCACCACAACACCTAGACTGCTCTTGTCAAAGTTTTCAAAGACATCCCCATTAAAACAGACTCTGGCAGAACCACAGTGCTGGTTCAGTTGGACCTTCAGCCTAGTTTATACTTCTCGAACAGCAACTTTGCACCTAGACACAGACATAATGACAGAGATGCTTTTCGTTTATAGTAATCCGTTTCTGTCTCTCTGTTTCCGATGAGTTTTCGGTGTTGCAAAGCAATTACTACCCAGGACAGCAGGGGATGTTAACTTTTCATAGTGGATCTGCCTACCGATGTAGCGTAATTTCTGGTTAATTAGAAGGTTTTTTCTTCAGCTTGTGAATACAATCCCCCCTCAAGGAGCAATGGACGACAGAAAGTATGTTTTGATTAAGCTGTAAAGCTTTTTACTAGAAGTACAGCTCATAGAATACTCTAAAAATGCATGGAAACAAACACAGCAACCTGTTTTGTTGTGTCTCTATACCTCCTTGTGCTTAAAATGGCCCAAAAAATTTGATTTGATCAATATCTCTCAATATAAGAATGTAGTGCCCAAACAGCATTAACTACTGGATAAAGCGATTATAGAACACCGTTCTGGTGAAACGATCTCTGGGTGACCAATCACTAGCATACTCTCTCTGTTGACAGATACTTCGAAAATAGGGCTAGACTCTGTCCGTCTTTGCGTAGGTGAAGGAGAACCCTTGCGTCGATGGATAATGGCACAGCTTCAATCCGTCTCTGTCAAAGCAAAGTATAAAAGTATAAAGTATAAACTAGGCTTTAGTGTGGCATTTGACACGCTGTTGACCATAAAATACTACTGGAACGATTGGAGACCCAGGTCAGACTCTCAGGTACAGTACTTGGCTGGTTTGAGTCTTACCTTATGAATTTTGTGAGTGTTACACTTGATTGCAGTTTTTTGGGTGGTTTTGTTGTTGTTTTCTTTAATGTGTTCTATGCTTTTTCACTCAATTGCTTTCTTACTTTTTTATGTATTTATTTTTTAGGCTTTTCATGTTTTTATGCTTTTATGTCTTAATTATGGTTGTTACTTTCTGTGTTCTCATCAAAGATTTTTTTTTCTTTACTACTGAATCATGTATCAGATCTCTTAGTGTACTTCATGTTGTCATGGGTTCTATTACAGTGATTTCTTTATTGTACAAATCAGGGTGAATAAAACTGAACCCAAAACGTTTGGTTTACCAAAATAATTACTGATCTGACAAATGTGGCGATGACTTCATAACATTTGGTCATGTTTGTTTAGATCACTTTTTTTCCTTAATAAATGAAATTGCCATTTGAAAACAGATTTTTGTACTCACTCAAATTACTTTGTTTGAGTTTTTAATTTGATCGGTGATGTTTTTAATTTCAAACGTAAAAGAAATTACGATTTTTATTTCTATGTTACAAAAAAACTGCCTTGTTTCTTCGTGACTGTAGGCATAGTAGGTACCAAACAAGCAAAACAGATCAGCAAAAAGTAAATCAAGTACAAATAAAATGAATGCAACATTATATAATGCAAGAAAAATCACTTTATAATCATGTACTCACATCTCTCTGTTTAACAAATGATAGCAGCTACAACCAGAAAAAAAGAAAAAAAAGAAAGACTGCTGCCAATGAAGCGGTTTTCTCCATGATACTGTCCAGCTGAGCTGATAGTTAGAGTGCTAATATCTGCAGAGCTTACCCAGCCAGCCACCTGGTATAAAGTCTGGTAAATGTCCACATGGGCTCAGCAGGTAACTGTCTGGAGCGTTGAGTGTGATGACATGTGCTGCTTTTCTCTCAGCCTTGCAATCCATTTCCAGTCTTTGCCCTGATCCTGCAGTACTGATATCTATTTAAAACATCATTAATACAAAGCTCACAAGCTTCTTGTGTTTGCTCGTTGTACTGCTCCCATGCTGTCTATCTGTCGCTGCACAGCGTTTCCAGCAGAGGGAAAATGAATAATCTCACTGTGAAAACACCATCTTTAAAAAAGTCTAATCAAATTTAATGTCAGCTCTGTTTTGATTGGATATAGTTCAGCCAGCTCATGGGGTGAAAAAACTCACAAATAGCCTAAGAAGTAAATAAAACTTGAACATATAAACACACAGAGAGTCTAAGTGATATTACACAGTTGCACACAGCTTAATTAAGAGAACAAAAAAAAATCCTAAGCATATTAATATTACATGAACCCTGCTCTACACTCCGGCCACTACAGGAGGTTGTAAAGAAGCGAGTATCATTAGCTGATTTAAAAACACAACACTCTTCACAATGACAGAGAACTCTTGTAAACTTGTCAAATTCCTTGCATTAAATTAATCTTCCTTGCTGTAGCATAGTTTCAAAAGTGAAAAAAATGCTACAGTTCTCAAAAAATAAGCTCTGAACCCTTTTTTCTACCCTTCTTTACTCTGTGCTTTGTGGTTTGACTAACTTGGGTCTTCATTTTGAGCTGCTGGTTCCAGTTCTAGTTCTTTTAAACATTGTGGTTATTGCTTTGACTGAAGACAGCATAGTTTATTTTCTTCCTGTGACCATTTACTTACATATTCAGATTAGCACTTGAAGGTATGTGTTTTCTTGTCTTTCCTATTTGGAAGGGTGTGCTAAGACAAACTGGCCTCTGTGTGACATCATATTTATATCCAAGAGAAACAAAAGTATTCGAACGTAATATTAAATGTTACATTCATTTAAATAAAACTGTTGAGGTTTTTGAGCCCAAAAAAGTGTATGTAATATTACTTTTGTCCTCTACCCTTTGGTGGACAATCAGGATATCACAAATAGTCAGCGGTGTAATTTATTCAAGATTCCAAGATGTTTGCACAAATCTTCTAAATGGTTGCATTTTCATAGAATTTTCATAGAGGGTAAAGTTAATCAAAAAACTCCTTGTTTCGAAGAATGACCCTTTAATAGAGACATACAACGGACAATCATTAAAATATAAGAATTTGTGCATGTCCCTTTGGTCATATTATTTTCATACTTTTCTAGGGGTACCATCATTTTTGTCCAGGCCTGTTTCATGCATTTATTTTTTAAATAATTCCGTTGAAGCATGGATGAAAAGCAATGTCTGACTTTCATTGGTCAACATTTATATAATTTTTATTTATTATTACTTTTGTCAGATTAAAGTTATTTCTGTGACCATTATGAGTTTTTCTTTGATTTAATGAAGGGTACCAACAATTTTGTCCACGTCTGTATATTGAGTAAAAATGCAAAACACATAGAAAAGTTTTAAAATGATAAAAGTTATAGTTGCTGTTTAAGAGAATGCCAATTACAAAATGTTTTGTTTAGGAAATACATGAACAGAAATGCCTAATGTATCAATTAGAGGGGATGGTAATAAAAAAAATGCTTATTTTATTACAGTTCAAGTTTATATTGTGTTATTCAAAATTTCTTATTATATCTTTTGTTAGACATTGACAGCAATTTCTCCTATACCATTCAGTAAAAACAATACATTAATATTAAAGATAAAGTCAACAAAATCATGTGTAATTTGAATGGTTTATATATTATGGCAAACCACCAGTTTTTTCTGCACAACCACATCCAATGATCTGTCAAGTTTTAGAATCCATGGAGCCACATTGTCAGAATGGAAAATCCTTCACAAGAGCTGCACAGACCATCAGGGTCAAACTGAATGTTTTTTTCTCTTTTAAGCTGAGCACAGTTGGACGCAGAGGGAGTGGGACAAAAACCACAGCCACCACCCAAGATGTCTTCAAGACGTTAGCCTGGCTAGGCTGTAATTAATCAGAAACCTGGCCACAGTCGTGGGGGGTTGGGTGGGGGCCTACATTGTACTAATGAGTGACGTAAGCAGTTGCAGTGTGACTACGAGAGGCTTACTAATGATGCTCTGGTTTAAAAATCAAGAGATCCTAAAACAGCTTCGTAGGTCTGAAATGTACAAGACAACAGGGACTGAGTTTTATCCTGTGAGTTGGATTTTCCACACAAGCTAACACTTGTAAACTTTTAATAGATAACCCTGATGGTAAATATGCTTAAAATAAAATCCTTAGATTAAAATGAAGCTGAAATGGAAATTGTTGGTATTTTTTTCCTTCCTGGAAAAGTCTCCAGAGTTGCTGTTATTCCCAGAGATACTTCTTTTTTTTCTCGTCTTCTTCCCTATTTTAGCAACATGGGCAAGTTTACAGTAAAGTAAATACCCCCATTACCACACACACACACACAAAAACTCACACACGCGCATACACACAGACAGGCACACAACACCCAAGCGTAAAGGACCCATAAAACCTTTCAGCTTCACTCAGTTTTATTGATGCCTCTTCGTTACCATCAACCCAGCACTGAGGCCACCATCTCTGCTTAACTCCCCTCCAGTTTACCACACCAAAAAAGATGCTAAACTTAGCCAAGCAGCTAGGCTAAAAAAAGGCTTCAGGCATTAAGAGCATGTTGGCTGGAGCGGAACATGGTTAGATGAATGCTTTGTGGTGGTAGAACTTTCAAGGAATATGAAATAAAATTGGAACTCAAATGTAATGTATAGCAATGTCAAAACTGAGATTGATTTATCTCTGCTTGGTAAGAACCACGTTGCAAGAAATTCAGAGCAATAGTTACTGAGATTATGATTTAGTTGCACATGCTTTGTACTTTTCAATTATAATAATAACACAGACTGAGACATCACTGATGAATTAACACCCAATCTTTCTTTCACTAACATTATTATTATATTACAGTCAATGAAAATATCACCAACTGCTTTTGTTTAGCTGTATTAATATAGTGCAGTAGGTTTTATTGTTGATATTATAATACCGTCATGCTTTTTGCACCTATGCTCTAATTAGGTCTCGCTTGTTAGAAAAGGAAACCCATGAGAGCCTGAAGCTCCATGGATCATAGCAGTCAATGTGAATCTAACATGTGTGCCCTCAGAAGAAAAAAAAAAGAAAAAAGCAGACTAAATTTTAGCATATTTAACCAACGCTGTAACAGTTTTTGGATATAATTTTGTTCACAAAAGCAAAGAAACCCCCCAACATCTGTTTAAATCAAATATAATCAGCAGAATCTTTAGAATGGTTATTTCATGTACCTCTCCCGTATCGTAGATCCAAACTCTGCCCTCTGAGTCGCCCACAGCCACCTCCTTCCCTCCTGATGACCAGCGAACCCTGTTCAGAGCTGAAGCTCCCTCAATAGTCACACTGGCAGTTGGCACCTAAGAGAAGAAAATGGCCATAAATACATGAATAGAATAAGACTCATCATATTTTACTGGTCTACCAATTTCCAGAGAGACTATATTCTCCCTTCAGAAAGAAGCAATATAAGTTTTGTGTCGGTAAGGTAACTTCACATCGCCCGATGTCCTTTTTATTAGTCTTCATAAGTGTGTGTGTGAATGGGAGTTGGGTTGAGGGGAGGAGGGTATAACTCTGATCATGCTTTTAAATCTGTGAGGGAAGAATGAGAATATGGTTTATGTTGGGTCATTTCAGGGGCTGTTTACAGGACAACGAAGCCGTTTTTGTTTGAATGTGCCGGTGAAAATGCGTTTACACGGCAGAGTGACTCATTGAAAACGATGTAGTACATATGCCCGGCCTTTAGATGGCTGTGTGCCCCCTGTATGCAGTGTCCTATAGTTTCCCCCGCTTTCCTCCTTCTTACCCGGAAAAACAGTTTAAGAATGGCACCCCGCTTGCGCTTGGCTGAGGAGTAAATCCAGAAATCGCTACTCTCCTCTCCCGCTGGACCCCTCTTTATTTGAGGCGAATCAGAAACATAGTGCAAACTGTCCCACTGCAGAATTATCCCCCTGCTGTCACATAGACACACATAACAAGCTGTCTGAGAAAGAGAGAGAGGAAAAGGCGGAGATGTTGCGGCTGCAGTTGGGAATTATTGGAGGTGTCGGGGTGGGGAGGGGGATGTTAGTCGTGCAAACAGTCCCTTAATCTGTAAAGCACATTCAGTTGCACTTCTTGCATGAAAAATGCTTGATAAATCAAGTTTGACTGATTAATAACAGAGTTCATTCCGACAGAAGACACTGATCTGCTATGTCCTCTACACATGCATATAATTGTAAAGAAATAAAGGGTTTATTTGTGTCAAATATATAAAGTTTGTGTTCATTAATATGTGTCTCCATTTTTTACAGTGTGGGTGTATTGGGATAAATTATTTAAAAGGATCAGAGTGCTGCTGCTTGAAGACAGAGTAGCCTAAAATAACACTTGTCGTTACATCACCTTTTCATGCTCTTTCAGACGTACTGATTGATTATCCTTGGCTGAAAGTTAAATGCATAGCTTACAGAGTTTATGAATGTCACTAATTGATCAAAAAATAATTAGGTGAGATTGCTTTATGTTTGAGCCAATCCAAGCATCCAACATGCTGAGGTGAACGAATCTTCATCAGTGCTGACAGAGTGTCTGCAAGTTGTAGCATGAAATTAGCTGATATTGTTATTAGTTGATATTATTGTTTCATGGCTACAGCATTTACATGCCACTACAAAATATGTGGCTATGTAGGTGTCTAAATCACAAAGTTCACACTAAATATTGTCTCAACATGCCAAAAAAATTCTACAGCTTCCTGGTTTAGCTGAAAAAGCCCAAACTGAATATTGTAATATTTTAGAGTCAGCCACTTAAAAAGGCAAAGAAAGGTACTTATGAAAGTCAAATACGCAATACTATGACAGGGGACAGATTACGAGTTTCTACATGTCCCAATGTATACGTTTCACACTTCCAGGCTCAACAGCCTAGAGTTTTGAGACCTTTATGCCCTTTCACAAATATGAAAGGATAATCCTCAACTGATGGTAACTATTATTAAAGTAGATGTGCCTCAAATGTAGAACTTAGAAAAACCCACAGACAGGAAGGAGGGAAGCGAGAGTGGTTAGAGGGAAATAAGGAAAAACATAAGTAAGAAAAGAAGGGCACAAGGAGGAAAACAATAAAAAATGAAGACACAAATAAAAAACAGAAATTAAAGAAGGAAGAAATGAGGGAGGGAGGAACACAAAGAAGAAGAAAAGATGGGTGGGAGGAAAGAAGGTTTGAAGAACACAAGGAAAGGCAGGAGGAGAGAAGGAAAGTAAAGAGGAATGAATCCAATTTATCTAAAAATTAGGGATGCAACAATACCACTTTTTTTCAAAGTGATACAATACTGATACTTGGATCTGAGTACTTACTGATACTGAGTAATAAACAATGATTGGAAGACAGTTTTTATTTTCTCCTCAGTTTGTTACAACAAATGATCGTGAATAAGATAAAAAAAATATAATGTTAATAAAACTGACCATAAAACTAAATTTTTAGGTGCGATTTTGGACCGTTTTTGAGCCAATTTGTCACTCATGCGACTTTTGTCTGGATCGTGCCGACTTTTGGCTTAACCGTGCGTGTTGCATCGTGTAGTGTACATTGGGTAACGACAGGCAATTTACATGTCACGACCAGCTCCCGATCCGTCGCAAGAAAATCAAACCTGTTTGAAATCCTAGTCGCCCCTCGTGAATGACTCGCACTGTGGAAGCAATGCTACGAGCTATTTCTCATACTGCGCATGCATGTCACCATCGTTACCGCGGAAGTACTTCTGGTCTTTGACATAAACAAACGGTGTTTCCACACAAAAAACGGCACAGGTTTCCAGGGCAGCGCGTTTGTCTTTTGAGCGCATCCCAACAATTCTCAGGCGAGCATCTTCACTCCAATGTTTTTCTTCTGCTTCTTCAGTTCCAGGTCAGGTGGGCATCTACTCCCGTATTTTTCTTCATCTTCCGGGTCTGTCGTGTCGTAGAGTGAGAGCAGTCAGGTCGCATCCGAACAGCGGTTCGTACAGTCTGAGCACATGAGTCGTGAGCTGTGAACTTTTACCCCCTGCAATTCACTCATACAGTGTAAGCCGGAGCTGAAGACCCGTGACTGAAAAATCGCACAGTGTACGCCTGGCTTAACCCATTCCCATACACTAAAAAATGAAATGTTGACTTAATTAAATTTATTTTGGCAACAGGTTCCAAGAAACTCGATTAGGTTAGTTAAAAGTAAAATTGTTAAACCAATCTAACATGGCCATTGCCAATTAATTTGACAGTGGATTGTACATGGAGTCAGAGAAAACATGCAACAGAGAATGGGCCTCTAACCCAGGACAAGACCTTGGACAATTATTCAAAAAAGTCTTCTATTTATATAAAAGAAATATGACTTAGTTTCCAGTGTTAACTAAATATGATTAGTGCTACTTGGAACTTGATTCCAACATGTTAACTCAACATGAATTAATTAAGTTATTTTGAGGTATGAAGTTTTATACATCTACCAAACATATTTATTTTTCACAGAAACTACATCGTAGGTTTAAGTAATTTGAACAAATGGGTAGTTTCCTTTTTTTGAGTGCAAGTACAATATAACGCTATCGGCCCTGATACCCGATACCAGTATTGGTGCATCCCTACTAAAAATAGATATTTTTGGCCAAAAGTCACTATACCTCTCTACAAAGGTGTCTTTTGTGGGCGCTGTCTCATGTCATTGTCCCTTGCAACGGCACCTTACGGTGGTGCTTTGTCCTAATACAGTCCTACAGCTAAACCTGCTCCTGTAATTCCTTTGTTTTAATTATAATTTTCATTTGGAATTGATACGATTATTGAGGTCACCAGGAATAACTAGAATAATTATTAAGTAATTTTAATGACTTTTGGACGTGAAATGCTAGCTCTTAAAATTTCACTGGGGTGAAATATCCCTTAAAAGTAAACAGCTATTAATGATCTCATGGAACCATCAGCAAAATAATAGTTTCAACAACATAAGAAACATCAATAAAGGAGTTTTTGTAAAAATCCTCAATTAGAAACTAAATGCATGAATAACGCAAAAAGAATAAAAAAGAAACTCATCCTGCCAACCTCAAACAAAAATTAGATGGTTTATTTGCTGACATGAAACAGCTTAACAACATTGATTCAGATTTTTATTACTTCGGAAGTAGTGCTACTGAAAAGGATTCCCCAAAAGAACCAGAAGATTATTTGCAGTGATTTTCTTTTTATTTAAAAAAAAATAGAGTAATAAATATCCACTTATGACAAGCCTCCTGAAGCCTTACCACATTTTATTTAGTGACCCTAACTGCAACTTGTCCTGATGTTTATTGAAAAATTAGAGGATTACATTATGTGATTACAGAGCAAATTTACCACAAGAACAGGGTGTCTTCATCTGAATGTGCTGGAGGTTGCAAATACAAAGCTGTCAAATTTAAAGCTTTTTATTTAACTGGACACAGGCAGGGCTCTTTTTTATTCTTAAAATAACTTGTACATGTTTGCTGGCACAGGCTGAGCTGAATCTTGATTTCTGTCTTTAGTGCTCATGTTGCACCTTTGAAAACCCAAAACCATCTGCAGCGTTTCCATAAACTGTTCCTGACATGTGGCAGGCGAGTCTGACACATGTCACCAGTGGAGACAGAGGCCTTGGCATCGCGTCTCCTCGCACACCGAGCTCCTGCGCATTTAAAGCTGAGCTAACCACAGACTGACTGCCATTAGCCCGCTAGCTTCCCTTCCACCGCAAGAGCGGATCGGAACGGAGAGCTTTAAAATTGCCTGCGTGCGTGTGTGTGGTGGAAATGAGAACCAGGCGTGCCACTCTGCTCTGTTAACATTGTTATGACTCCGTGTTTTTAATATATGATGGCAACAATGAAAGCCTGTTGCTATCAGACTGAATAGTGTGCGAGCGAGTGTGCGTGCATGCGTTCCGATACATCCGTTTGCGTGAGCGTTCGTCTGTGCAAATGTTTCTCATAAAGCACATTGTTAGGCGAGTTAAGCCCCCGATAATGAAGTCTTCCTCTTTCTGTGAAAAGGCTGCTGTTGAGGGAACCATGGGAATATGTGCTGTGGATCGAGAAACCGCTGCTCCCACGGCGGTGGGAAATGCACAGAGATGGGAGCTGATGTGAGAAGACATCATATATGGTAGAGAAAACGAGAAAAGAGCTTATTATTTGACAGGAGTGAGAGCATCTGTCTAGACGCAGACTTGCATTAAGGTTGAAGTCACTGGTGTGTCCATGGAAACTGAGGAGGAAGGAGAATGGAGGATCATTTTATCTGGACTTTTACCTGAATGATCAAAGGTTGTCTGCTGAATGGGTGGAGAGAAAGAAAGGTTTTTAAAGAATCCTGGTTGAAGTTACATTTTTGCTATATTGTAAATGTGACGAAAATAACTGCAGTAAACTCACTAGTCCACAGAGCCATAAAGCCAAAAAGACAGACAGAAAACAAAGTACTTGCCAGTTTTTTTCCATAGGAGACAAAGCTCTATTGATGTTCACTGTCTAACAAGTCCTAATTGAGTGAAGAGCAGAAGCCGTAGACTTGCGGTTCACTTGTCCTCAAAAGTTAGAATATATGTGCCACATTTACTGCCACCATGTAAAAAACCTAAACATAATTGCATAATCTTTTTAGACCATCCAAGTTCCTGGAACATTTATATTCTTCAACTACAGGTTTTCTAAAAAGATTTAGGTTTGAGGACTCTTAATAACTTTTTTTTGTGTATAATATGGGCCACTATCCTGCTAAAAAGACCAAACGACAACTATGGATGGGTAATGTTTAGGTTTTATCTAGGGCTGAACGATTTTGGAAAATAATCTAATTGCGATTTTTTTTTCTTCAATATTGCGATTGCGATTTAATGTGCATTATTTTTGTGGGGCTCTGGTCATGCATTTTTTAGTTAATGCAATCAAAAATATTGTGTATTATAAACAGATTTTTATACATCATTTATTCTATTTCATAAGTTATTTACTTATTTTAAGACAAAGGCAAATATTAACAACTTTATCTACTTTTAATCATCAAACTCGATGGTCATTGGCGTCGTTCTGCAATCAAGGTTTTCTTCCTTTTGATCCCAGCTAGTAATTCCCTCCGGCTGCAATGTTTTCCTCCGTGTGGTTATCCAGGAAGTAGGATGCTTGAAGCAACAAGCTCTGATTTTTAAATCTCCATCGATCTAATGTATTTTCAGTCTCTGGTATGGCTCCGTAGAGCGGTTTGATCTCAGGTCAGTTGTTGCAAAATACTTTGCTGTTTTCGGTGCGGCTTTACCTTTCTGTCTGCGTTTTTTATACAGCGCAGGTAAAATGTGGCTAAAATGTGTGTGTGAGATTGAATCCTAGCTTATTCATCATGGTTAACAAAGCATACTTTTGGCTATAAAACCCGTTATAGCACGAAAAATTTCAGTGTGTCGTTTTTTTATGTTCGTAAGGAGCGATTCTTTCAAACAGCTCGGTCAGCGATCCCTGTCGGCTGGAAGTTTGTTTACTGGAAATTTAAACACTGGTGGCGGTCAGTTTAGCCGTGCAAACTCTCATATATGGTGGTGTGATGTTTTTAGGTGTTGATAAAGGTTCGTACTGTAGCCTACCTCGTGAGGCAGCAACAATACCAAGACGGGTTCTGCATAATACCTGGCGTTGCGCAGCATCAACGTTTTCATAGCAGATATAATTTCTCACAACTGATGTACTTTTCCTCTTTGGTACTAACTATTGTGTAGTGTTGGATTCTGAAGCTTTTGGTCATTTTATAACTGGTTAAAGTGCAGCGTTTCCTTCTCTCCCTGCGTTGTTTGCAAGTCACGTGACTTTAGCAGATATGTTTACATCAAGTCAAATCACAGCCTTTGCAATTAGGAAATCGCATTTTACCAAATCGCGATTTAATTGCATATTCAATTAATCATTCAGCCCTAGTTTTATCCAATACCAGTGCCAAACCAGTGTTTTTGAAACGGTGCTGGTGCTTAAACGGTGCACCAAACGGTGCTTAAAGAATGGAAAATACTGTATACAGCTTGTCCAAAAACCCTCTTATTTTTTCTTTTTAGAAGGGCTTTCAAATAACAAAAAATATTGATCTAATTAATCACAGCATAGATGTGAATTAATCACCTTTCTTAAATATGACCAAAAAACTAAAATTCTCTGTGTAACATTTGAATACCACCAGTCTATGTTAAATATCACATTAATCAAATTTCACAATTTACCATAAGTTAACACTCAGCAGATTCTCCGGTTTATCACATCTTTCAAAAATTAATACCATTATTGTGTAGATGTACACAGCTACTTCCGCTAATGAATTAGCACTAATTTAAGTTTGAAAATATCACTCTAACGGAGTAATGCACATTTTTAACGCAGCGGTATACTGAAGCTATAACGTAAGCCAACATGCATAAATCAACATAAATACGCCACATTTACACACTGCACCACGCACAGCAAGCTGACACCCCAAGCTGATGGTACGGCGAAACTCCCGCAGACAACTTATGAACTTATATCAACCCAACACGGCGATAATAATATTCTCACATGTAATTTACACACACACACACACAAATGCTGTTGCAAAACAATCCATAGTTTGACTAGTTAGGAAGGAGAACTGATGTGATGCGGGTAGAATTATAAACAGGGCGGTGTTCTGTGTATGCGTTAATTGCGTTAAAAAAAATTTTTAGTTAATTCTACGAATTAATCGACCCACGTTAATGCGTTCATTTTGACAGCCCTAACTTTTTAGTTTTTTAGCCTTTTCTGGTGATATAGGGAATTGCTCTTGGCTGATGGTATGCCCAGAATCTATAGTGTTTGACATATTCAGAAAAAAAGAACCTAAATATAGCACCGAAATGTGCTTTTGCTTTTCGATCTGGTAACTACCGTTTATGTCAGAACTGGTGCCATTATTGCACCGCATATTGGTACCCATCCCCAACGAAAACCTGTTTTTAGTTTTATGGAAGAGGACGGCAGATTTATTTAATTTAAGATGCCCTGGTATTTCACAGATATCATAATGGACTGCAGGCTAACGGCTACATTTAAAGTGCTTAATAGTGGATATTGAGCAGGGTTTGTTTTTTACATATTTATCCTTATTTAAATGAGGAACCCACCTGAAGTCGTTGTTGTTGAAAAGCCTAACCTTAGTCTCAAATGAAAAAAGCACAAAAACACCAAAAAGCACAAAAAGTTTAGATAAACTCTCTGTAGAGAAGAGGAAGCTCTCTAAATAAAGACTGTCTCAAAGTTTATGGATTACTAATCGGACATTTGCAAACTTAAATCAACCCAAACAACTGAAAGCAGTATAAATCAAAATGAAATGTTTCAGCTACCTGTGTTATAAACGCATTGTCAAGAGCCCCAATAATTCTGCCAGGAATAGTTTGGTTAGAAAGCAATTATTTCTTTATATGGCAGTTTATTATTCTCTGTATCAGTGTACTCAAATCAAATATTGCAGTTTTCTAAATTTCTCGGTGTTGATGCATTTTTTGCACATTTGATGAAAAATTTATTGTAGACACCCAGTTAGGATCTAAAACTACTTGCTGATTATTTTAAACATTCTTTAATCTCATTTTTTTAATTTGTAACATTCACATGATGATATGAAATTCCAGCACTGAAATGGCCTTAAATGCACTAATCTAAAAAAAAAAGAATGTCACACCACAGCATTTCAAAACGCAACCCTTGTCCTGATTTTTTTTTTTTTTTTATCATTATTTTCATGGGACTGTGGACTGAGGGCTGTGGTTCTCTGCTTGCGGTCTCCAACACATCTGTGCTCTCTTCTGATGGGACGCAATGTGGGAGGAAGACGGTCTCTGAGGCTGTCTGAACGTTAGGCAGAGATTGTAGAAATGTTAGCGGGGTGGCTGGGTGGGAGCCAGGATGAGAAAATGTCACCCAGTCAGATTTAAAGCGAGAGCTGTGGGAAACGCCTACAGGGGAATCTTGAATCCTGTGAAGAAGGGAGCTCTGGGTGTGGGGTTGTGCGGTTCGGGCAGAGCCCCAGCGACAGACCCCGAGGACACCAAACCAACTCATTGATGCAGAACAAGATCACCCGGAAAACACACCCACTGTGACCTAAATCCACACACCTCTGTGTCGTTGTTGAGATTCCACAGGTCCAGGCGGCCCATGCCGTCCACAGCGGCAAACATGGCGGGATGCACAGGCGACCACATGACGTCATATACATAGTCGGCATTGTCCTCAAAAGAGTACAGGGGTTTGTTGTGCTGAAAGAGAGGGAGCGAAAGAGATAAGAAGATATCTGTGGACGAGTGTTTGAGTGACGTGAAATAGCACTGTACAGAAAAAACATAAGGATTACAGGAGATGACACACTGGAGATGGACAGAAAAAGAGAGAGAAAGAGAGAGACACGCAAAGTGAAAAGGAATGGAGAAAGGGAGTGTGTGAGCTTCAGACAGAGTGGCGCTGCCTCAGCCTTGGGGCCTGTCTGGGTGCAGAGCCTAATTAAAAAGCCTTGCACATTCACACAGCGCCATAAAACTGCTGGGAGAGATGAAAGGGAAGGCCCCTCCACAAGGTGTACTGTAACCTTAACACAACAGCTGTGGGAGAGATGGGAAGAGATAGAAAACGCAACAAGAAGGAGGGGGAAGACAGTGAACGGGAAAAAGAGGTGCTTCAAGTTGGATGTTTGCATTTTCAGGCATGAACAGGTTAATTAATTATGAGTCTATTGGTTTGGTTCAATGGAAAAGAGCAATCAAAATCTCAGCAATCATATCTGCTGATAATCACTTTTAACCTAAACTGATACTGATAAAGATTTACATCTGGTGCCATGGGGGATGTTTTATCTTTGCATAGGAAACTTGTCAGTGCTCTCTAGTGGACAAATTCTAAATTACCGTAACAAGTCATTATTTACAGTGCACTGTGTTGGAAAGGAGATTTAATGTTTCGTTTTACATTGACTTCTCCATTTTTAAAGAGCCTATTTTCATTTCTTAATCCACAATAGCTTTCCCAACTAAAATGTAAGGAACCTTTGAAAGACTGACTAGAGCCGACCCAGGATGAAGTATTGCCGAAGTGAAATATAATTTCTTGCTCTAATTTGAGTTTACATTATACTGCATAACTTGTAGTGATTTTTACATTCTTATTGATTATTTTATATATTTAAGTTATTAGAAGCAAACAAAAAGGAAACAATGTTATTTCTCCTCAGATTTATTCATTTGGTCTGTCAGCCATGTTTGAAGCATTACTTTTCAATAGTTAGGAGTCAGGAAAGAAGGACTAATTGTCAATGTATTTATTGATTATTGTTTATTGATAAATCTGCAACTACACTGCCAAGGAAATGTAAGGGAGTTCATGCCCTGCATGGAGTTTGCATGCCCGTGGAGTTTGCATCCCCGTGCATGCGTGGGTTCCCTCCGGGTACTCCGGCTTCCTCCCACAGTCCAAAAACATGACTGTCAGGTTAATTGATCAATCTAAATTGTCCTTAGGTATGAGTGTGTGCGTGCATGGTTGTTTGTCCTGTCTGTCTCTATGTCGCGCATGTGTCCCTGTGATGGACTGGTGACCTGTCCAGGGTGTACCCCGCCTCTCGTCTGTTGACAGCTGGAGATAGGCACCAGCCCCCCCCCCCGCGACCCCTTGAGGATTAAGCGGTTCAGAAAATGGATGGATGGAAATTCTGAAGAGTTTTTATTCATTCTAAAAGCCAAGTCAAGCACTGCTGGTGACCCTCCCTATTGGCCTTTTAAGGTTGCTGGCTAAATATAAGCCTAACTTTTATTCATATTTCCAATCCAAAAACTGGATCTAGAACAATCTGGTTTTCTTACAAAAATTCAAAATCTCCTAAAATGAAACTGACTTCAAGGGTCAATAGTTCTAACAACCTCTATGACACATTACATTTCCTGACAAGTTTATCAGTCAAAGCACAAAATCAGCACTTTTACAGAAATTCCAATGTGTTTTTAGTACAATTTTACCAAAAAATGTTTTTTTAATAGGCAAGATTTTTGTTACGGAGCACCTCCTTAATTGTTTTTATACTTTTCTTTAAGGAAAGCACATCCTTCCCTACAGAGAGCATTGTTTAAAACAATACAATAGGCTGTGGCCTAGATAATTAACCTGTTGGACCAAACGGACACTGCGCTCCTCCTAAAAGTCATCCCAGATGAAGCATACGCGTTAAAATTGGAAAGAATCTGCTTGAGTTTGTGCGACTATGTGTGTAATCCCCATTTTTTCAGACTGACAGCTGGGATTCCAGAGGCTTAAGAAACAAAACTGCATTTCTGACAGGCAGAGTGGGAGGGGTCATGGAGAGGAGACAGGTTGGCTGGAGGAGCGAAATAAAAGAATGTACAGTGTTCTGCCTCTCGTACTCATTCTTACCCCACCTTTACCCCTTAACTTTCTTGTTCCAAACTTTCTGGAAGACACGTACGCACTCAGAAACAGCGCAAACAAAAAGTCGAATAAATGTCAAGCTCTAACTGAAATTGTTTTCCAGTCAGCCTATGGCAGAAGTAATTTCATTTTCTCTGCTTCAAAGTTTTTGTACTCGACAACTTGATGCACAGCTGTTTAAATTCTCATCATGTCATCTTTTATTCTCCTCTTCTTTACTCATCATCCTAACTCTTTAGCTCATCTTCCTACAATAACTCTCTTCTTCTTTTTAATTGGCTCTAAAATCTGTCTGTCACCTGACTTAGTTATAAACTTAAAATTATACATGACTTAAATAAATCAACAGAACTGATTCTGGTTTAAGCTTCTGTTTTGGCCTTTTCAACCATTTCCAAAGAATGTGAAAAGTTTCAAAACTAATCTCAAAACAAAGTTTAATCCGAGTGGCGCCACACAGAAGGTACCTGGTTGTCATTATCTTTCCAGTGATGGAAGGCTACAAAGCTTCTTGCACGTCTGAGCTGGAAAACCAAACATTAATACAGTGCAATAAAGTAATACTGGAGGACCAACAGTCTGTTTTCAGAACCTAAAAAGAGGCAGCTAGAAAACATAATTTCAGATTGTGCAAGACAAAAATTATTTGCAATATTAAGAAAACAGTTACTTTAGAAGGAGGAAAATTTGACATTTTAGATTGAAATGCACTCTCAACCTGCACTGCAATCCTCAGGGTGTAGCACCGTATCCAAAATTACCTCTGTTCTATCAGAACTTGTACTAACACAATGTGGTACAAGGGTGGACTGCCTTCTGCCTTTGGCGGAGAGGAAATGTATGTATTATTTACAAGGTAGATATCAAGCATGTTTTAACTACAAGAACCTATTCCAGGAACCAGGATAGGTTCTTGGACAAGAAACCCAAGGAGTGATATGAAGTATTATACTCTGTTGGCTGTCTCAAAAGTTAAAGATGGCATGTATCTAAAGTATGGACTGATTCTGATGTGAAGGTCTAGCAAGAGCCAACTGGTGGTAAAAAGAATAAAGCAGCACTTTCTTCACCTGTTTCTGAACACTGTGGGTCAACTGCCTAAAAGAAGGCTGTTACACTTCTCTCTGATAAGATAAGGCAGACATGTTTGTCAAAAATAGAAACAAAAAAGGAAAGTAAAGGTGTTTCCTCTTTAATCCTGATGTTAAAGTGACACTGCTTCAACTCTAGTTCGCACATTAAGTGCGACATTTCTGTTAAACGGCTCAACCTAAGAAGATGGCTCGACTAATTTATAAGATATCAGTTTATGAGGTTTATAAGTAAATCTATATTTTAGCTAAATTAAAAAAATGAAAACAAGAATAGTTCAAATTTAGAACAACAGCTCGCCTGGGAAAATCCAGACCCTAATCTATTAAAATTAAGGGTCTGGCAACAAGTAATGAAAAGTGTCAAACTCGAGGGGCGGAACGAAGCATTCATTTGAAAGTCTCACTTCATGCAATTAGATAACGCCACAGCCAATCACAACAATACACGGTGTGACGTAAGCTTAGCTACCAGCGGAGCTAACTGGTAGATTAAACTCTTGCCGTATCCAGTCAGCAAAACCGCAAAAATGTCCTTCTTGCAAAGGAACGATTCAAGCGAGGTTTTCTGTTCGTCTTTCAGATGAAAAGCCAAGTCTAACTCGTTCATTGTAGCGGCCAAAGCCGTTTTAAACAACTGGTTTTCATCTGTAGGCATATTTCAATGTTTAATAAATGATTCTGGATGTTGCAGCGCTGTCGTCATCAGCTTGGCTCTTGCCTCTGGCCCACCTACATTGATAAACCTATTTGATTGGTTCCCCGAGCTGCTAACGTTGAAATAGGGTTCTCGCGAGAACTCTGGATTTCCAGGGTAAATAACAGCCATAATTGGTATATGATATTAGGCAGGAATATGTAGGAACGGTTGTTGCTTTTCAGTTTTTAATCAAATCAATAAAAACATTTTGCTTTACATTTTTGTGCAAATATTATTAAAATGTGTCTGTTTCTCACTTAAGCTGGTTACACTTTGACAATCTCATAGCAACCTACATTAAATAGCTCCTAAACGGAAAGCTGTTGTCAAGCTGCCATTCATAGAGATCCAAAAAACCGACACTGTTGCTTTTCATTATTGTTCCAGGTTTTGTGGCCATACTGCCACGCTTTATTCTAATAACAACCCTTCATGTTCAGTGCTGTGAGAGCACACCCGGACAAACCCCTGCTATAATCTCCTTTCCAAAGACACCTACCGGCGCTCAGCTCAGACTTGATCCACACTCTTCAAGAATCACCTGAACTGACAGTGATGCAGGCCTTTAATTAACTTCTTCAGAGAGCAGAAGTGGAATTATTATACTTCATCCAATCACTTAGAAGACGCTGGTATTGGGGTCAAGAGAGCAAGACGGTTCAATTTATGCACAATCATAAACTCCCTCCCAGCTGTCGCGACATCTTCAAACTCTGGCCCCGGCGCAGAACGGTTTCGCTAACCACAATATTTGCACCGCTGAGTGTAAAAACATTAGTAGGCTTCTGTACAACGGCCTTTTTGAACTGTGAGGGCAAACGTGTGAGTGAATACAAAAACAATTCGCAGCCGACCTGTGTGGGTGTGTGTATGTGAGCGACTGGAGGACTGAAGGCCAACCTCGAGGGGATTTCAGCCCGGCTAAAACCGCCTTCGTAAGATGTATGAGAGGCATGTGCGGCGTGTCTGTAGTCACACACCTTCACACCTCCAGGTAAGTGTATGCCCACACACAAACATGGGTTATGCTGGAAGAGAGACAGATACGCATTCCTGCGGTGGCCCTCAAAGGAGAGGGAATTCCCAAATCCAGAAAAAATAACACACGCTTTCCTGATGAAAATCCGCTGAATATTTTTTTTTATGTGTCACAGGGCTCTTTGCACAAGCTTTATGGACTGGCTGCCTACAAACATGAGCCAGAATTCATCAGAATGCTTTATGGCCTGTCGCAGCCAAGTATGAAAACTGAAACAAGATCCCGAATCAGACTGCAGGTATAACAGTAAAATCGTATTCAGGAGCCTTTTTTTACACTTTGGATATTTCCTCAAAGAAGATTTTTCTCAACCCTCTTTTTTTAAGCCTACATCAACTTTTTTAAACTAATGATTTTACCTAAAATCCCTGGTTTACTTCCTCCTGCTGTCTTCCATGATCAGGATCTTTTGTTCTTATTTCTCAAAGTCTTTTTGCACCATGTAAAATCAACCACAACAAAAAGTTCTGTCTTTGTACCAGAAAAACGTCCTGTCAGTGTTTCAGCCAACTTTTCTCTTATCCAGCCTTTCTCCGACAACGGCGGTGACTGTTTGGATTTTACTGTCACAGAAATGCTGCCAAATGGAACTCATCACGTTAGTTTGAAGGGAGAGCGAGTGCCCTGAGCGGACTAGGTCACTCAAAAGCTCCGAGACGAGAAGTGCCCACCTCTTGAGTCTGTCCGACTTTGATTTTCTGAATGTGCCAGGCTCCGCCATCCTGTTAGTGCTTTTTAGGGTTTTGAGGGGACTTTGACAAACACATAAGGGGAACACAGAAGCAAAGCATTTCTCAGGTTAAGTGCTAAAAACATAAGAAGTAAGGAAGACCAACATCCATGCTATGTGTATCTCTAAATAATGTGTAGAATCTACCTTACTTTTAGTGCTTTCCAAAAGTATTCATAGCCCTTGAGTCTTTTCATATGCATAAACCTCCACGTATTCTATTTGGATTGAACTTTATGAACCAACAAAAAGTTAGACACATGTTTTTTTATGGAGGCCTTTTTTGATTTGGTGGCGGCATCAGCTATGTTAAGGTGTTGTCTGTTATGATGTTATCAGACTATCAGACATCAGTCAGGCCACTTCTGTGCTAGAATGCCAACCAAGGATCAGCCCAGTGCAGGTAGTGGAAGAGAGACGGACTCTGGCTAAACTAACACCACTGTTGGACAATGCCTCCCACACGATGCATGAAGCTGTTGCTGAACTTTACAGCTCAATCAGGGACAGACTGCTGAATCTTAGGTGCATTAAGGAGCTGTACATTAGATTTTTCCTCCCAACAAACTCAGTAAGTGGTAAGTGTGTTATTTGGCACATCTCTATTGTTTGCAGTTTTATTTTTCACTTCTTGGAAATAGTCTGTTGTTGCTTTTTAATGCAAATACATATGCACATTTGGCTCAGTTGTAAATGTCTTGAATCAGAGTCTATTTTTAATAACTGCAAAGTATACTAGGGTTATTATTTTGCTCTTACTGCAAACTATGGTATTCTTAATTTTAATTGTTTTATTCAATATTTGGGTATTTGTGTGAATCTGTCACTTTGCTGCTCTTGTGATTGAATTACCCCACTGCAGGACAATAACGGAAATGTCTATTCTATTCAAATTTATTTTTTAACTAATCTAAATCTGAAGAGTGTGATGTGCATTTGGTTTCAACCTCATTTACACTGACATCACTAAATAAAATCCAGAGCAAGCAGTTGACCTGAGAAGTCACATCATCAGTCCACCTGTGTGTTATATTTATTTCAGTATAAATACAGCTGTTCTGAAGCTCAATGAGATCACAGGACGTTAGTGAGAGGTTCATAACAGGGTTTGGTTATAAAACAACATCCCATGGTTTAAACATCTCACAGAGCTCTGTTCGGTTATTCATATTAAAAATACAAGTGGTGCCACACTGCAAATCTGCAAAAACATGGCTTAAACATCTGAACGGACAGGCTGAGCAAGGAGAGCATTAACCAGTAAAGCAGCCACAAGCCCCATGGTGACACTGGGGATCTCCGGTGTTCCCCAACTCAGGTGGGGAAATCTGTTGACAGAACAAATATTAGTCATGAACTCCACAAATCCGGCTTTATAGGATTAGAAAAGGTTCTAATTGCAGTTTGCTACAAGCCAAGAAGAGGAAACGGCAAAGACGTGGAAGAAGGTGCTCAGGTCAGACGACACCAATATTTTAAATGTTTTTGGTCTACATCTAGGAGTGTAATTTTAGCAGAAAACAAACATTGCAGACCATGCCTATGCTGAAGCTTGGTTTGGCAGAATCATGCTGTGGAGAGGGAGAGAGAGGATGGATAGGGTTGATGGGAAGATGGGAAAAGGCTGTGAAAGAGTTGATACTTGGGTGGAGGTTCAGTTCTACTCAGGACAACAATCCTAAACAGATATGAGGCACAATGGAATGGTGTAGATCAAAGCATATTTGTTGAAATGGCCTCGCCAAAATCCATACTTTGTCAAGACCAACTAAGAGTATGCTTTAAAACAAAAAATTATGTTCCCTGACACTCCTTCCAATCTGAGTTTAAGCTCTTCTACAAAGAGAAAAAGACAGAAGTTCCAGTTGTTAAATGGCAAAGAAACACGACCCCAACAAATTTTCAGTTGTAGATGCAGCTAATATTACTTCATGGGGCCTGAATACAAAATCTACATCACATTTTTTAGATTTCTATTTGAAAAAAGGTTAGGAAAGCCAATAACCTTTTTTTTTTTTTTTTACTTGAGAATATCCAGAATTTTGAATCAGTATATCATAAACTTCCAACGTCATATACTGACATGTGTTGTTTAAATTTGAAAAAAATGTAAGAAAAAGTTCAGGGTGTATGAATACTTTAAGAATGGTGCATTCTTAAACTATAAAGTATTATGTGCTTAGTGGCACATAATTACATCTCAAACTTAAATGACCATAATTTAACCCTTTAAATCTTTTTGTAGACTTAAAATTTCAGGATTACATTTTTTTTGTTTTATTCTACGGTTTATATTTAGGGATTTATCTAACATAAAAGACAACATGTTTGGTTTTGTGTTGCTTGGTTTCTCAGAGTGATCACAATCCCCTCTGATGACTGACATAACTTTCAAGGAACAATAACAAGAAAGTACGCTTGTAATGTATTCGAAAATACCTGTTTCTAATCTGTAAAAAATAAACGCAACATCTGTTCTTTACTATTACTAAGAGTAAATGTCTTCTTAGTGTTTCTGGGGACAGCAGAGCGCCTTAGAGCAGTCATCAAAGTTTCTGGCTTCTGCTGATTAATTTCACAATACACTCACACGGTAAATATATGCAACAACACATTGTAAAGAGTTTGCTCCAACACACACACACACACACACACACACACACGGAGACACACAATAGTAAGAGAAAGACTGATTTTCAAATAGTTGTTCGTCCAATGTACTCAACTCCCTCCCCTCATTCTCTCAGGAGTCCATCTAAGTAACCTTTCAGAGGCCACAATCAACCCCCCACACATCTGTTCCCTCTGCCTTTTTCTCCTTCGCTCCCTCACACGTACATGTACTCACATACAACGTACCTTGGTGCTCCAGAGTTTGACGGTCCAGTCGAAGGAAGATGTAATGAAGAGGTGGGAGAAGTCTACAGTGCCCACTGCACTGTGACAGCTGATGCCCGTAACCGGCCCCTGGTGGCCCTCGAACATTTCACAGATGCCCGCTTTACTGGAGAAGAAAAACATTTACAATCATGTTTCTATATCTAATAGCATTTTTTAGGAGGTCTTTTGGGATTAATTTACTAAATAAGCAGCCAATATAGAAAGTATTAACAGTAACTATTAATTTCACCTTACACTGACCCATTAAATAATAAGCTGTGAATCTGTTTTATTATTTTTGACAAACTAATTAAAGAGTGTCAATTCTTAACTGTCTTTGGCATCATAGATAGCATGATTTTAAATAACTTGTTATACTGTTTGCACCTTACTGACACTTAAAACACCAAACTGGCCGCCGAAGGTCAAGATCTAATTCCTATCGCTGGCCTATATTATAGTTTATAGTTGAAATCTTTTTTCTCCAAATTTTGTACGCTGGCAAATTGAGCAGAGCTTTGCACGAACACACCACCCACCTGCCGTGTCTGGATGCAGTGTACACGGTGCCCTCCTCGCTCCCCACAACATAGTTGTTGACATCTCCCATGGGGAAAGCCATACCCGTCACCGCCACAGGTTTGGATTTGTTGTACACGAGTTCCATTGTCTCCTACAAAAAGGAGTGCCATGGATTTGGTAAACTTTTGCACTTGAAACACTTTGCGGAAACACAAGGTCATGTTTTATATAGAAAACAGTTAACAATGCAGAAGAAGTGTGCTACAACTGCTCTTTCCTGTAAATCTCTTCACATTAAATCCTCGTTGTGGGAACTGCACGTCTAAAAAGTGACATTGGCCTGTACCTGAGGCTGCGAGAGCATGTCAAGACTCCACGAACACATCCTCCCATCTGTAGATACAGTGATAAGGTTGTTGGCATTCTGAGTGCCGACCACGTTCACACAGTACACCGGGTGCTGTGGAAGTAAACGCCCAATAGCATGAAGAAGGTAAATCAGCAGTGAGGTAAAACAATATGTTTCCAGTACCACTTAATTGCCTGAAAATGTGCTAAAGCTAGAACAGTGTTCAGTGAAGTAATAAGTATAACAAATCCACCAAGCAAATCAAAAAACTGGAAGCATTTATGGGGTCTTGAATTTTGCATCTTTTTCTTTTTTGCATTAAATATTCAAACAATTCCTGATTACAAACGCCTGTCAGAACAATAATCGCTTTTTAAAGTCTTAAATGTTTCTATTAATAATATTACATTTGTTCAGACAGTTTTTATATAATTAAACAGATGACGTAATGAGATAGTCTAGGAACTAAAAGCACAGAAGACTGCCAGGCAACTTGAATGCCAGAGTGCAGTGGTCCTTTTTGATCCCTTTATGCTTGGAACATGTGCTGCTGTTCAAATCCACGAGTGTGTGAAGCCATTATATCATTACTGGCCAGTAATTGATTTGTCTGCTGGGCTGCACAAAGGGTCCATTCAGCAATCAGCACCATGCTACTAAGTTAAACTTCACTAACTGGTGAGGACTAGAGTGGCAGTCTCTTCTGTCCTGCAGTACAGATGATATGTAGCAATGTGAGGGACTGCATATGGCTTCTGTATTTACGAGCTGTAACAGGAGTTGGGTTGTAAGATGTTGCCTGTGTACATGCATTGTGGGTTAGCTGGTCCGCTGGTTACATTTTGAAAACTATATTCCAATATTGCAGCATAGAAACTGACTTTGATTAGAGGCATACTCTCAGTTGACTGCAATCAAAAGTTTAATTTCTACTTGAAAATAAGAGCCCAAAAACATCTGAATGAGGGCTGATTATTTAAAGCATTGGTCCATCATAGAGAAATTTAAACTGAAGTGAGCTCGCTGATACTGGAATCTTGATATAAAAGAGATCTCCTGATCAATGACAGAGTGGGATCTTCGGTTTTCTTGCCTTCAACAGCATGTTATGTAAAAGGGGCCTTACAGTGTGTGCAGCAGCAGACAGGGGAGTCCTCTGGACGGGGGTCCGACGGTGACTGCGGTTGTCCCACAGAACAATCTGTCCCGAGTAAGTTCCTCCTACCACCAAGTTGGGATGAAACTTGGCAAAACCAACAGATACAACCGGAGACTGAGGAGAGAGGAGGAAGGAGAGTTTTTTTGGTAGAATGACAACTGAGTGCTCTACTAATATAAAGCTGGTTTGCAAATGACTTTCTAAATAATACAGAAAACATAAGAGTGTTAAAATGCATTGGGTTGGCGAAAATATGAGAAGAGACATCGTGTGGTGAAAGCAGGTATACTAGCCAGGGCGTGAGTTAAAAGCATCTATTGTGATAGCGAGATGGGTGGCAGACATGGGCAAACAGACAGAGACGCTGATGATGAGCCACTGAGAGAGTCTGCCTAAGAAAGGAGCGAGGGGTGACACTGGGGTGGACACCAGACAAAGAGGGGGATTGTAGACCTCCGTTCCCCCAGCCGTTTCACATTACAGCATCAAAACTCCAGCGGCCACTGAAGCGCTCACCGTAGCCTCCACCACGACGGGCGCACCCTTGAACTCCCTCCCACCCCTCATTGCCGTGTTTATTGAGTTTTGGTTCCCCTTCAGTGCTCGTTCCGTATTGGCTTCTGCTCGAAACAGCCAACTGCTCCCGACCCCGGGGTCACCGAAGGATCCCTGCGTCTGGCTTACGAGAGTAGGTTTCATCCAGTTGCTTAGCGCAACAGGAGGGTAAGTGGTGTAACGCTTTAACAAACCAAGAGGAGAAATAATTCACAAGCACAACAGGGCCAAGTGAAGCTCTCAGACACAAATCACAATTAAAAACAGAGAAACTACAAGATGCAGGGTGCATTCTGGAACAGGGTTGTTGCCTAATACGATCGTAGATTTATTAGAAGAAGTTCAGCTGACAGTTTTATTGGTCTTGAAATTTGGATGCCAGATATTCGGCTGTTAAAAAGCAGCTTAGAATGTATTTGGAGACTAAACTTGTCAATAATAATCCAAATCCTACAACTAAACACTGTATTAACAAGGAAATCATTAATATAATAATGCATTTATTACAAATTGGAAATTGGCATTTTAGCAACTCAAGTCCAAAAGAATAATGCAGTAGTAGATGTTGCTGAAATTGTTTTTCAGAGGTCTCTGCAATGCTAGTCGTAGAACAAAAATTAAGAATCAGCCATACCATTATGACCACTGAGCAGGAAAATCTCTACTAACCTTTATGTTGCCGCTGACATTAAGCAGTGGCAGGCAAAACTATAACCAAGACAAAATCCACACTGCAGTTGCTGCATTTGTAATATTCCATTTCTTTCCCTCTTTGTCCTCTGTCCATTCCTGCCAGCACACCATGTGCAAAGCAGCCAAAGCCCCACTTCATTTTGAAGGGTGATTGGAAAACAAACCAGAAGGAAAGAAAACACTATGCAGTCCATTTTTTTTTCGGGTTTTGTTACTCCACGATGCATCACCGAGTCCAGCGGCATGGCTCAGTAGTCGCCTCAGATGTCGAGACTCAAAATAAATAGAACTTTGGTGATAAAAATAAAGTCGCTAATCAGCTGCCATGAGGGTTTAGTCTTTATTTACACAGTGTGACAAAAGGGGATTGAGGTTTTTAGCTTTATCAGAGTGTATTACCAACCAGACTTGAAAACATGGCTAAAACCTACTTTATGCTTCACCAACCACAAATTTCCACTCAGACGCAGACGTATTGACGGAGACGTTTTCCGTTTATAGTACTCCGCTCTTCCAGTCATTGCTGGACTAGGACAGCAGGGGGAGCTAAGTTTTCATGGTGTCTCTGCCTACTACCTCACAGCGCCGCTTCTGTTTCTTTCTAGTCTTGTGAACAGATTTCTTCCTCAAGGAGCAATGAACGACAGAAAGTAAGTTTTAAGCTGTCAAGCTTTTCACTAGTGCAGCTAAACTAAAGTGCAGTTCATAGAATACTCTAGAAACACATGGAAACAATCACAGCAGCCTTTTTTGTTGTTTTCCTACACCTCCTTGTCTTCAAAATCGCCAAAGTAACAGATTAGATAAGTTATCCTTTCAATATAAAGAATATAGTGGCCAAACGCTGCATTAACTACTGATTACAGTGCCTATAGAGCCCCGTTCTGGTGAAACGATCTCTGGCTGTTACTGAAACTGACCATTCAGGTGCATGCGCTCTCCGTCGACGGATAGATAAAATTTGGGCCTCTACTCCGTGCGTGCTTGCGTAGGTGACGGAGAGTCCTTGCATTGATGGATAATGGCCTTGATTTAATCCCTCTCCGAAAAAAACGCAGAAGCATAAACTAGGTTTAAGGAGCTTTTAGATTTGTTAACAAGCAGCCGAAAGGCAAATTATCACCTGAATTACAAAACTTCACGGCTAAAAGGTTTAAGTGAAAGACAGCAAGGTTACATTACAAAGACGTTAATATCACTTGAGCATTTATTACGTTTTTTTTATGCCACAGTCCCAAACTTTATTGTACTTTCTGGATTTTCTGTGCTTAGACCAAAACAAACTGCAACATAACTGTGAAGTACGAGAAAAATTTAATATTTTCAAAATGTTCACAAATACAAATCTTAAAAGTGTGGTTTGCCATTTTTAATTAGTTCCCAAGGTTTTTTGCAGGCTCTAGAGGGTTTTCTTTTAGCAAACCTGGATCCATCACCCCATTAAGTCTGACATGCCTCCCTGTCCCTGCTTAAGAACCGCATCCACACAGCATGATTTTTTCCACCACCAAGTTTCACTGCAGGGATTTTCACCTATTATATTATGCATTAAAGCTTAAAAGTTCAGTGCCGTTTAATCCCAAGGCTTTCAGAACAATACAAACTGGTTTTCTTTTTGCTGTCTTTCAAGACTGCAGTGTGTAATATTTACAGTGTATGTTTCGTTTTCATACTTACACAAAGCACTCATAACACACTGACCAAAATGCGCACATAGACAATAGTAAACGTGTTTTTTATTCTCAATCAGAAGCTGTAAAATAAATAGTCAAAGCTCAAATTATATTTTTCAAAAAACCCGTAGCTAATTAGTTGTTTTTTTCTTTAACAGAGGACACCTGTGGTGCAGTGGGAAGTGTAGTCATCTTGCAATCCAAGAGTTGCTCGCTTGATTCAAGCTTTCTCCAGACACATTTCAATGCTCCCTGAGCAAGGCACTAAATACCTGCCGATCGGCATATGGGTGTAGGAATTTTTATTTTTTTATTAGCAGAGTGAATTTACTATATCAGAGTATTCTGTCCATGTCTTCAGATGGAAAAACATTTTTTCTTCCATAAATAATAAATAAATCGTAAATTGGCTTCTACAATCATGTATTTGCTCTTTCCATTATTTTGTGGATGGATAGATGGATGGATGGATGGATGGATATTCAATCATACTGTAACAGTCGTATCACCACTGGCCTAATAATTTGACTTAAAAGTGTTTTCTTTGACAACTATTGAATAACAGGACATGTGCCATGTCATTAAAGAGGTAAACCTATCAACTCAACCATATAATAAAGTCAATCAGCCAGTGTCTTACGATGAAGTATGGGTTCAATGGAGATTTGAGGTCAAAGGGAACAGTTACACCACCAAAAATAAGATGAAGCAGAGCTCTTTCTTATAGAGCCAGTGAACGAAGCAAGGACAGGAACTCAACTTTGGATCAGAACTTAATATGTAGGTTTACAGCCTAACAAAGGTATGATTTCCGTGAATTTATAGACCCATTTTGATGCAGAGAAAGTGCTGATTTTCGACCAGCGGCAAATGTTATTTTAGATTTTGTGTGAAGACGCCTAGTAGACTTCAACTTTCCATGAGAAGAAAAATGGCCATGAGATTAGCTGACTTCGCGTCCATCCTCCAGGACAAAGAAGGGAGCATTAAACTTGGATAAAACTCAGCTGGGGAAGAAACAGTAGGTCGAGTGAGAGCCAGCATTCGAAACAAACTCTACAAGGTCTCGGCGAGTGATGTTAACTACATGACATCATATATGGGACTTCTGATTTGTAGGCATTTTGATAAATCACAAATAACTTGATAAACACAGTTATCATTTAAATTGAAGTACTTTATATGTGTTTTTCAGGATGTAAGGCAAAGCGGACCAGAAAATAACTTTTATCACTCCATTAACTTTCGTTCATTATTTTTTGGGCCAGGAGATCCATGGGCCGACAGGAAGGGGAGGAGACTTAGGCTCCCCATATTTTGATATTTTAAGAAATTCTGGGCACACCTTTAAGATGGTTCAGAGATATTAACCATTTAATTATTCATGTTCATCTGGTACTCTACCATATATGGAAATATCTGTATCTTATTTTAATCATATTAGAGAGGCACTTTGTTACTTATCAATTTAAAAACTGTGATATTAATACATTTAAACTGGTCTGAGGACATGTGGCTGAGTTGAGGGTTTACTTCAGTCTTCCATTTGGGACATACAGACGTGGACAAAATTGTTGGTACCCTTCATTAAATCAAAGAAAAACTCATAATGATCACAGAAATAACTTTAATCTGACAAAAGTAATAATAAATAAAAATTATATAAATGTTGACCAATGAAAGTCAGACATTGCTTTTCATCCATGCTTCAGGAATTATTTAAAAAATAAATGCATGAAACAGGCCTGGACAAAAATGATGGTACCCACAACTTAATATTTGGTTGCACAACCTTTTGAGGCAATCACTGCAATCAAATGATTCCTGTAACTGTCAATGAGACTTCTGCACCTCTCAGCAGGTATTTTGGCCCACTCCTCATGAGCAAACTGTTCTAGTTGTTTCCGGTTTGAAGGGCGCCTTTTCCAGACAGCACGTTTCAGCTCCTTCCAAAGATGCTCAATAGGATTGAGATCAGGGCTCATAGAAGGCCAGTGTTTTCCTCTTAGCCCTTCTTGGGTGTTTTTAGCTGTGTATTTTGGGTCATTTTCCTGTTGTAAGACCCGTGACCTGCGACTGAGACCATGCTTTCTGACACTGGCCAGCACATTTCTCTCTAGAATCCCCTGATAGTCTTGAGATTTCATTGTACCCTGCACAGATTCAAGACACCCTGTGTCAGATGCAGCAAATCAGCCCCAGAACATAACCGAGCCTCCCCCATGTTTCACAGTAGGGACCGTGTTCTTTTCTAGATATGCTTCATTTTTCCGTCTGTGAACATAGAGCTGATGTGCCTTGGCAAAAAGTTAAAATTTTGTCTCGTCTGTCCACAGGACATTCTCCCAGAAGCTTTGTGGCTCGTCAGCATGTAGTTTGGCCTACTCCAGTCTGTTTTTTTTTAATGATTTGTCCTCTGGCTCAAACAGCGAAGGATGTTCCGATCTGACACTGATGTTCCTTGAGCATAAAGTTCAGCTTGGATCTATTTTGAAGTTTTTCTAGGCTCTTTTGTTACCATTTGGATTATCCGTCTCTTTGATCTGTCATCAATTTTCCTCCTGCAGCCACGTCCAGGAAGGTTGGCTACAGTCCCATGGATCATACATTACTGAATGACATGTGCAGCTGTAGTCACAGAAACATCTAGCTGCTTGGAGATGGTCTTATAGCCTTTACAGTTAACATGCTTGTCTATGATTTTCTTTCTCATCTCCTGAGACAACTCTTTCCTTTGCTTCCTCTGGTTTATATTGAGTGTGGTACACACCACGTCACCAAACAACACAGTGACTACCTGGAGTCCTATATATAGGCCCACTGAGTGATTACAGGATTGTAGACACCTAGGATGCTGATTAGTGGACATACCTTGGATTAACATGTCCCTTTGGTCACATTATTTTCATTCTTTTCTAGGGGTACCATCATTTTTGTCCAGGCCTGTTTCATGCATTTATTTTTTAAATAATTCCGTTGAAGCATGGATGAAAAGCAATGTCTGACTTTCATTGGTCAACATTTATATAATTTTTATTTATTATTACTTTTGTCAGATTAAAGTTATTTCTGTGACCATTATGAGTTTTTCTTTGATTTAATGAAGGGTACCAACAATTTTGTCCACGTCTGTAACTGAAGAATTACAATTTCCTGAGTTTTCGAAGAACAGAAAAATGTGAGAAAGAACACGATCATGTCCTGTTTCTGATTTCCTGTATGAAGTTGGGTTTGACATGTGTTTAAAATAAAAAACTACTGTAAACATATTTGCCACGTGAAAAGTGAAGAGACCATTAACTTGACCTTTATAACAAGGTAGAAAATTCCTACCATGAGAAAAAACCAGCACAAGATTGTTCATCCTGTGTTTTTATTTTAATATCTGCGTAAATATTTGCTTAATATGCATTTGACCAAGTGGAACAATCTGGAGTATCACATAACTTGTTTCCATTTAGTAAAACTTGTAAAAAAAATGAATTGAATTGTACTATTAGCACCGTCAAAACCTGAAAATAAACATGCGAATTCACTCGAATAAACAAACACAAACGCAGAACATCCATGTCCTCCGCTCACTCTATTTTTCTCCACCAGTCACCACCCTACATAAACATCTCTACCCCACATGAGTAATGACAGAGAGAAGCTAAATCAAATCAAGAGACCCCTCAATTTGCTCCATATGTTAGTTTAACTCAAAAGCCCTATCAGTGTCGCCATCTTAAGAGGAAAATTCCCAAATAAACTCTGAATCCCCTCTTTGAGAAACCGCAGGTCATGCCACCATTCCCCTCATGTACAGTCAGGCTTAGTAAAGGTGCTACTGAAAATTAGACTGGATTTGTCCCAAAAACTGCAATGAGGTCATGTACAGCAGCAACTTGGATTTTTGCATGATTTCTGCGAAAAGCTATACTACATAGAAGTATATACAAATAATTTTTTCTGCAATGATTCCCAGACAAAGGGATGATTAGTTGCATATGGCACACTAATAAGGAAATCATTTGTAAAATTCGTACAATGTCAACTAGTTCCTGGCTGAAAGTTTGGAGTTAAAATACTTGCAATATATCCAAATCCGTTTCTATCTTTTATTTAAAGTTATTTTTTCAATTTTGCTTTTGATGTACAATCTGTCGGTGTTAAAATAAACCTACCATTAAAATGATTCTGTTGTGAGACTTTTCATTTCTTTATCATTGGACAAACTTACAAAATCAGTGAGGGGTAAAATAACAATTTCCCCCACTGTATACAACAAAACTTTTTATTTATTAATTTATGTTTTCAATAGGTTTTTATTACAGCAAAATATTACTCCATATGTATGAAGTCTATTTAACGAGAAACTAGAGAGAGTACAAAAGCGACCAGAGATTTCGCCAGCTGCATGGAGCACAAAGGTACAGGAGAGTCCTTCCCACCTTTACTGCTTTAACCATCTGGTCAGCTTCCTATCGAAATTAATTATACTGTTCGCTAACTTGTTAGAAAGACAGGATTGGTTGTTTAGGTACAGTTATAGTTGCAAAGTACATTAAAAGTCATTGACCGTGTGGAAGCTAAAGGAGCGTCAATAATATAATCAAATCAAACTTTATTTATAGAGCACTTTTCATAGGACATTGCAATTTAAAGTGCTTTACATATTAAAATGACTCTACATCCCCCCCAGAATAAAAACATAATCACAGTTATACCCCCCCCCCCCCACTCAATCTCCCGTACACACATACACTTAAAAGCATCAGTAAACAAAAGAGCAACATTGGGCTGAGTACAGATGAGCCATGTAAGGAAACGCTATCATGGGAGCCATCCACATCGGCAGCATCAGATCAACAGCAGCAGCCGAGGCACCGGCCCAGGGCACCCAGAGGAGGGAGGCCTGGTACCCCCACCACCATCCAAGCACTACCTGGAGAGCACCCCAGCAGCCACAGCAGACCACTGCTCCCGAGGCAGAGGGCTCCATCAGAGGAAACACTGGAAGGATGATTAAAATAATGTATGATATTAAAATACACAGTGGAAAAAGAGATGAAATTCTAAAATACTGACAATTTATAATATTGCCAGTGTTATACTAAGCAGAGGAACGAAAAGGTGCACTATTCTGCAAAACAAGCAAGTTTACATGAAAACTACTACAAACTTTAGAAATTGTATTCTACTACAACTTTTTTTTTGCCATATTCCAAACAGCAATAAGTACAATTGAGATAACATTACTCTAACTGTAACAGTAAATATGTAATATTGAGCAGGAATAATTGTTAGATTTTGTTTAAAGTATTTAGATCCAGTGTGCCATTTTTTTTGCTTTTTGTTTTAAATCTTTGTAAAAATATAGCGATGCAGTGAAACAGTGGTATTTTTACTTACGGTTAGCATACCGTGAGAATCTCATACCCGCCCAAGTCTACTCAGCAGTACAGTCTGGTAAGCAGAAGCAAAACAGCTCGCTGGTTATAGACTTTCATACTCCAGAAAAAAAAGAAAAAAAAACATAGTCGCTCTTGTAATTCAGCTCATTGTAAGAAGGCACTTAAACATTTTTTTTTCTAAATGTTTTTTTTTTTTAATTTACTAAATTAAGTATAGCCATGCTACTTGAATTTCACAAACTGAAGGTGAGTTTCACTTTATTTCATTCTGTGCTCATACAAGCACATCTGTCTAAACAGTTAGTGATTTCATCTCTGATATCAGCACTAACTGGATACCAGGCATGACATTTTGTATCCTAACTAAAATTGGCTCTGTGGATGTTTCTTATCTCAGGTGCAAAGTAGGTTAGACACCTGCTAAGCCATCTCGCGTTAGTCGAAAAAGAAAAGGATGTGCGGACTAAAACAAGACTCTTGTTAAAAAAAAGAAAAAGAGCAGTAGGATTCCTGTGGCATACAGGGTGACACTCCTGCTGTCGGAACAGTGGGTTTTATTTCTGTCCTCAGGCAAAGTCTGCTGTATTTGTCTGACGAAGAAACTCACTCAAGTATCGTCCTCTATTCCTTTCATACAGACTACTGGGATTTGGCAGTTCTGACAGCCTGTATAATATTAAGGAGAATGGTTCTCTAAAGGATAATTCACAAACAGTGCACCATGATGAGAGTTGGCAAAGAACAAGGGATTTGAGATATTTAAATGAATTGAATATAGAGAAAGAAAGCTGGAGACTGATCATTTGTTGTTTACTATAGCACTAAAATGCCCAAAGTCATTTCAGAAAGACAGAAATTAAGTGAAAGGACTATCTAAAAGGAATAAATGGCCTAGTAGAGAATGCCAGATAGTATGTCTTCCCAATCTCCGTGCCGTGTCCCTCTTTTCCCTCTGGCCTCCACCCCTCTATCTCCCTTACCGCACTCATCTGTTTTCAACTCCGCCTTATCAGGACCAGATGGATCCCACTGTCTCTCCCTGAATCAAGGCTACGCAACCTCGCCTCTCTCCCGACCACCTTTCTCCCCCTGGCTTCGCTCGTTTATGACACCCCACAGATTTTGTCACTCTGCGGTTTCTGGCATGGACAGAGAATTACCAAGCCAGGGTCTCCATTTCACCGTGCAAACAATGGAGCATGAGCATCAGGAAGAGGCTGCGGGAGCACATACTGGGCCTTTTTACCTCATCTCCTGGATCTGGTTTTCCATTATTTTCCAGCATGTTTGGTTGGATCTATTTTCTGTCATTAAAGAAAAAATAAACATTTTGAAATTGTATTTTTTTTAATATATTCTAACCATACAAACATGCATGTTAATTAAAAGCTAATAAAAGTTAAAGTATGGTTTCTAGTCTATAGCAAATAATTTACAAGATAGTGTCAGTTTGGTTCAATTTTATCTAAATAGTTAAATCATTAAAATTAAAAAAAGTCACTTTCACAGAAATAGGTGTTGTAGCTCAGTTGCTGGACTGGTTTTTGTAGTCATAACATAACAATGCTTTTGTTGATATGAGACATGTCTTCTTCAACTGTAAATTAAAATAAATTACATTTTGGTATATACACTGACTGCTTTCTTACAGACATCACTGATTACTTGGCAATGTTACAGCAGCAGCAAAGGCAGAAAGCTGGAAGAAATGGCTCAGGATAGATCACATGTAGGCTCCTGTTTGTAGTCTTAATGACTTGTGCAGATGTATTACAGCAATGAGGATAAATGAGTGTGGACATTTCCTTGTTTTTCCAGCTTCTTCAATTCAGGGAATCTCTCTCTTCCTATATATGCTGGTTTTTACTAAAACCGTGTGGCTGTAAACATGAAAGATCAAGACTTGTTATGTGTGCCTCTTTAATGGAGTCAGATTCTGAAAATTACGTGTTTAATTAGATCAATAGTTTGAAATTCAGTGGTTTGCTGAGTAAGTCCAGTCTTGTTAATTAGAATTTTTGTATTCTAAGGGATCATTTTATCATCTGGGAATTTAAGAGTTGTACAAGTAGTTTTAGTTTCAAGCATTCAGCATCCTGTGGACAGTAAAGTGTAAGACAGGACAAAATTCTGTCAAGCTGTAAACGGGTCACTGCGGTTGATTCCGTAGCAGTGGTGGCTGTGTTAATCGAAAGACGCCTGGCTAATTTGTGGATTAAATTGTGTATGTCAAATTCAATTCAGGTTATTTATACAGAGCCAATTCTCAACAGATGTCATCTCAAGGCACTTTACAAGAAAAGTAATTTCAGTACAATTATACAAACATTCTATTCAGTTAAAATTGCTCTATTTAAGGGATCCTAGCAGACTAATGTATAGGAAAGTGATGTTTGAGAAAGTTTTCATCATGTTTTGAAGAAAAAAAGAAATAATCAAATTTAATTCTTCCCTGCTTTGGTTTGTAAGATAATTCCAGATCCATTCTGCACATCAGTCCCCATTCAATATTCAAGGCTCTCCAAAAGACAGTGAGGGGAGTTGATAGGATCTTTGAATGTGGTGAGAGTAAATGCCCTGCATTTGGTAGTGATGGAACCTGAAGGCGAGGGTAGTTTTTGAAGGGCCTTGATTCTGTAAATTGCTCCATAGCATTAGATCTAAGACCACCAAGAGCTTTCTTCGCTGTGATATTAAAATTTAGAAAAAACTTTCAGATTATTTCACTTGTATTTATCTTTTTGTGTTTTCTATTATCTATTTGTTTACTGATAATTCAGAATAACAATTAAGATGACAGAAAAAAAACAGTCTTGTTTTGTTGTGTCCAGTATATAATGAAGTTACAATCTTTTTATAATCTATGAATATTGCTAAGTCATAGTCTCTGCATTCATCTCTTCCAACATTTATTTTCTCTACTTTATACAAGCTGCATTTCTTCTAATCAAACATCCTGGTAGAGTCAGAGACTCAGAGCAATGCAGAGTATATTGATAAAAATATGACTGAGACCAATTAGATATGACAGTAGCAGCGGTGGTTGTCAAAGGGAGGCATGTGGTTGGGGGGAGTTGAAGCAGAAGTTTCCAGTCAAACGGGCCTCTTTCATGTGGTGCAAGTCTGCCCACTTGAGAGGCTGGTGTGAAGTTACAAGACTTGACGCAACTGGGACGAGGCGATGATGGGTCCTACTGTCAAGATGGCCGTGATGAGCGGAGGCACGCTGGTACCGGAATCCACAGCAGATGCAAAACCTTTTCTGCACTACGAACCCTCCTCACACAAACAGTCCTCATTACAGTACAGGTTAATGGTTTCAAAGGCGGGTTAAAACTTCCACACTCCATTTAAAGTAAAATCTGTGCATGTTAGAAAAAAAAATTTTGATTACGAATCATGTAATAAATTGTTAGGCTGAACAGTTTCTGTTTCGGATTTCAGAGTTTTTTAGCTTGTAAATCAGTGAATGATGGCACGGTTAGGCATCACTTAACATGATCCTGCTGCTCGAATGATAACTAGACTACATTGGCAGCATCTACCAAAACATTTCCCGTCAAGCCTGTTCTCTATAGTGCATTTGTCACAAAATGCATTTACTCTGGTTTCTGATTTTTTTTTTACATTTGTGCTCCACTTGTAATTGCAAAATATATAAAAAGCAAACGTATGCTTATAATTGTTTGAAAATCAAACATAATATAGCTGCAATAATATAAAGTAGATAAACAGTGGATAATTTCAGTGACAAATAAAGCTGAAAGAGGACTAAAGTTTATATTTTCAACACGTACAGAGAGGAGGAGGGTAAGGAAGTAACTGTTCTCATAGTTGTTGAGTATTTCTGTAGAATTACATCTTGGAATAAATGTAACATAATCAGACAAATCTTTTAGTACCTAAGTAGACCAAAATATCAAAAACATGGTTGGCCAAAGTAACATGGCCTTATTAATTTTTTGCTTTGACAATTATATATATATATATATATATATATATATATATATATAGACATTCTTTTCCTATTTGTTAGTCAATAGTTTATTTTTGTTATGTTGTCACATGCCTTTGATTTCATTATTTTTTTTATATCAAGTTAAGAATTTTTTACTGGAATTTGGAACTAAATAACATGTTTTATTTAAAGTAATTTTTTTACATCATATCCTACATTTAAAATAACACTATTAGAGAAGAGTAAACCAGAATGTGCCAAGATAATTTCACGTTTTAGGGCAACTTACTGTTCTTTCTTTAAAAAACTTTTGAAAATTTTTTTTTATCAGTGGGTCACAGTTGGTTGTTTAATCATTATCCACTGAATTTGGTTGTGGTTTAAATTTCAATCAAAACGATTGAGAATATAATATTATCCATAACTGAACACTCATGTTAAAGTAAGAAGTTATTTGAAATAAAATATTAATACTTAAGTGATTTTTTTTTTACAATAAAGCACTGTAAAATAAAGCATGCAAAGCAAGTGCAGTATCAGATGTAAATACAGAACAATTATAATTAAAATTAAGAGTAAGTTAAGTTATATAGTTTCATTTGACTTGGGAAAAATAGGCAGACCACAGTCTGTTTCAGTAGATGTGCAACAAAGTACAACACCAAAGCACCGTTTAATATGGCTACAACATTAATGTCAATGTCAAGTTTATTTATAAAGCCCATTTTACACGCAATTTGGAGTTGCCCAAAAGGCTGTACAACAAAATACACAAATACAAAATAAAAACCCTACAAAGTGTAAAAGTTCTAAAAAAGAATGGGGATAATAGTAAGGATCAGGAACACTTAAAAGCATTAGTAAAAAAAAAGAGTTTTTAAGAGAGATTTAAAACCACAAACTCAGCTTGCAGACCGACCTGTAATGGTAGATTGTTGCATAATTTTGGAACAGCTACAGAAAAAGCTCTACTACCCCTAGAAGTTGTGAGGAGGACCTCAAAGCTCTTGTAGGAGCATGTACGGTTAAAAGCTCTGACAGATAGGAGGGGGCCAGGCCGTGCAAAGCTTTAAAACACAAAAGTACGATTTTAAATGGTATCCTATATGCTACAGGGAGCCAATGGAGGGCAACCAGAACTGGAGTGATGCGTTCCCTACGTTTCCTCCCTGACAGCGGACGGGCAGCTGCATTTTGTGCAACGAATTAGAGTTGACGAATTGAAGATTGGTCAAGAACGTAGTAAAGAGAATTATAATAATCTAATCTAGACATAATGAGAAGTCTTTCCTTGGCAAGTAGGATTTAACTTTACTAAGCAGTCTTAAATGAAAAACCAGTTTTTGGACAACAACGCTAATCTGTTTATCAAATATAGAGCAACCGTCGAGGAAGAAACCCAAGTTTCTTGCCTGAGAGACGTGCAAGGATTCCAATAGACTGAAAACACTTCTCACACAAAAAAGTAGTTCAGGATCTCCAAAAATAACTAATTCCGTTTTATTTTCCTTAAGCAGATTGTTTTGCAGCCATATTTTATGTCCCTAAGACAAGATACTACTTTGTCAAAGGATGGCCGCTGGGAGATTAAAGGGACGTAGATCTGCGCATCGTCAGCAAAAAAGTGATAGGAGACAGAAGGTTAGGAGCCAAAACAATGGTGACGCTCTGCCAAAACACAAACCTTCTCATTGCCGTCAATCACATAAACCTTTCAGAGACATATGCCAGAAGTAGCTGATTGGTACAACTTTGGATACACTGGAGCTCTGTAAGACTTTTACAAGGCCCAAAGTAGCTTGCGCTATTTTATGTCTGTGTACACTTCCTCAACTAATCTCTCCACTCATCTTTGAGACATTGCCTCACCATGTCTGTTCCAAGAACACACATTACTAAAAAAAAAAGAAGCCAGAACTTGAGTACAAAAAATTTTCATCTTCAATAAATCATAGTCTTAAACAATAAACCTCACTGCTAAGTCCAGCCTCAACCACAAACCTCATATCCAGCTGCCCTGCCATATTTTAGTGGACACCCAACAGACCTTTACAGAAATATACAGAGTTCAGATAGCTACCAACCCAGGTAACCAAAAATCTGAAAATACAACAAGATTAGGAAGTATTTGTTAATAGCAGTGATGTGGTGCTACAAAGTATGTGTCAGTGTGTTGTAAGGGTGCAGCCAACAGCGTGTATAATTACAGTCGCAAGGGAGAACGCATATGGCTAGACTATATTATTGTTGCTACAGACAAGAGGTGGAAGTCAAAAGGCAAAAATAATAATAATACTAAAAACTAGGAAGAGGTACCGGACCCTGTGGTTTGGGGGGTTAAGCAGCAGAATATGTTTGCACATGGTAAGCCATCTGATCCATAGCTAAACAGAGCCCCAGTTCTGCTTGGACAAGGTATCAAAGCGTAAAAGAAAAAAAAGATTTCATTTCCCATAATCCTTCCAAAAGAATGGCAGAAGAATTAATGATTTATGCTGTACTACATGTTTCTTTCACCCTTACTTTTTTCCTGTTTTTCGGACTCTCTTTTTTTTAAGTTCTTATGGAAATAACAAGAACCTCCATCCCAAACCAAACCCCAGCATCCAACAGGATTTTTCCAGGATTGCTCCATCCATCTTTCCATTAACTCTAACCAGCTTGCCTATCCCTGCTGAATAAAAGCATCCCCACAGCATGATGGTGCCACTACCATGTCTCAGTGTGCCGTAGAAAATGACTTGTGGTAAACTTTCAACACTATATCTTTTATGAATGGTTTTAGCCCATAATCAATTGCTATTGTCTCAACAAAACAACCTCCTTCCTGACTAATAAATCTTTGAACATTAAAGCCCAGTAAAATACATAAAAAATATCATTATGAAGTGTCAACCTGTCAAAAGGTACAGAGTGTAGTAACGCCTTAGCAAGCCAAAGACGGACAGAATATAGATTGCACAATATTTCTGTTCAAAATGGTGCTTTTACGTTTTTTGTCAATGTACTTCCACCTATACTGACATACACTGCACTGTGGATCTATTTCCTACAACTGAAAAACTAAAAATAAAGTTAATAAACTGAATACTGCCAATTCATGGATTGGCATTAACAAAAGCCACACTGTTAATAAAGTCAAGTATACATGAGCTGAATATTTTTCATTGAAGAACCACATGGAAACCCTACACAATGCTCCAGCGACATAATGCATAGCTGTAATCTATCCATGCAACCACATGAATTTCAGCAGCAGCTTAAATGATGGTGCAGTAAAAGAAATGGGTGCTCTTGAAATTTCAATGTGGTGCTGGAAATGTGTTCATAAATGCATGAATAAGTGTATGTGGAAGCTTAAAAGGGAGACTGTATGCTTATTTGTAAACTCACTTAAACAGTAAAGTAGATCATTAATACAAGGGATTTTCACAGTTTTGTATGATGAAGACTTATTACAGTGTCCCTGTGGGAGGATCCGCATGGGTGGGCTAACAGGCACACATGCAGTGTTGGATTAGAAAGCGGTACACCGCATCTTTTTATGACTGAGACATCGTTACATGGCCCTGCCTGGTTGATGGGACCTTTGACTGTCCTCCCACTCAATCATCCTGCACCCTCTTTGCTCCTTCCATCAAGTTTCTTTGTGTCATTTCAGATTAGCATCACACCCGTCCATGAGTTTTCTTCCACCCTAAACCTCAGTTTCTTTTTAAAACTCGCCTCCACGTATCCTTTTCCAATTTAAAGTGTCAGATGAATGCATGTGGTGCTACATTCGTTTCTTTTCCCTTTAACTCACTCTTAGAATGGATGGTGGAAAAAGACCTTGCACACATCTCACGTTTTCTTTGCAAACAATCCCATTAGCACAGACATTATATTATTTACTCAGAGAAATTTGAACTTTTAAGATTTGAATTACCTGACAGTGAAAGATGTACTCTGGTGTAGCCTTCTTAAACTTGATGTTCCACACCAGGGCAACACCATCTGGTTCATGGGGAGCATCTTCATTGTTATTGTATGATGCAACCAGTAATTCAGGATACTGAAATAGAAAATGGAAGAAACCACAAGAGTTCGAAAAGGAAGACAGAGACACATGTTTAAATGAAAAGAAACACTAAAAATATTATACCTATTTATACACTTCTTTAAATGGCTGTCAAACTGTTCCTATCTTGCCATATATGTTGACATTTTTGAAAAGCATGTTAGGTGAGTCGAAACGTGATGAACTTAAGAGGTTTTTGTGAAGCATCAGGTCGTGTCACATCTTTTAAAAAAAAATATTTCTCTTGATTTTCTCCATGCTAAGTAGTGCATGCATACTGGGATCTATAGTGTGAAATTCACAGTGTTGCAGCATCATGCCAGGGTATGTATATTTTACATGACTCAATTCAATTCAAAAAAACGTTATTGTTGTTGTAGCACACTACTTATTCATTGTTCAAGGAGTTGTTGTACTGTGGACCATGATGGCTGTGGGGAGAACGGATTTCCTGTAGCAGTCTGTGTTGCAGCAAAACTGAAGAAACCTCCGACTGAAGATACTCTGTTGCTGTAGGATAGTCTGATGAAGAGGATGCTCAGAGTTGTCCTTAATCTTTTTAATTTTATGAAGAATCCTTCTTTGCATCATTATCTCCAGTTGTTCCACAGTAGTCCCCAGAACTGAACCAGCCTTCTTTATCAGATTGTTGAGCCGTTTTAAGTCCCTGGCTCTGATGCTGCTACTTACTCCACTATCTTGTTTAATTTTATTTTATTTTATTTTATGATATGGTCAACTGACCAGCTGGGATAAAAAAAATTATGTTAAATAAGTGCACAAAGTGTTAAGATAATTATTACCCAAATTATTCAAACTGTAAGCAATATCCGCAACTTATTCTTCTGTCTTTACATGCAGCATTCAAAGGTGAGTAAAGCATCTGCAGAGTAGTGTATGATCATATGCATTCAGATAAGGCTTGTTTGTCATTAAAGACCCACTGCATAACTTTTGCACCATAAAAACACGTTTTCCAAACGTTTATGTGACACAACACCATTTTTGATGTTCATTTTTGAAGCAGTCACTACGTTGGAGGTTCCTGCTGTTACAGAAATTGGGCTGCAAGAGTCTAAAGCTGCTGAAGCTTTACCACTGGAAAAGGCTTGTTAACCCCTGATTCATACCAGGCGAACGGATGTGCCCTGTGTGAGCCGTGTAGCTGGAGGCTGAGCTGAGCCAGCTTCTCAACCCCAAAGAAGGAAAAGAAACTGGGCTGCAAGAGCAGCTGAAAGCTGCTGGAACTTCACTGCTGGAGAAGACTTGTTAACCTCTGATTCATACCGGGACGCATCCGTTCTGTGCGTGGTGTAAATCGGGGTAAGGAAAGTTTCAGCATGCTGAGCCACAACAGCAAAATGTGAGAGAACAAAGGCCAGGGAACATTTCCTTCCCTTCACTGCTATTAAAGATCTTTTCTAACAGTTAGTCAGTTTAGGTTAAATTAGGATTAACTTCTAAAACCCAGTGTTAAAACTTTTCAGTTTTGTGTGGCCATCCGCTGTGAGATAAAAGCAGGATGTATGGGTGCTGAACTAGCCGTGTTGCTACAGGATTGGTAAGTAATAAATATTTGCACCTGGGCTATTTGGGCATGATGATGTGATAAAGTGCCAGGAAAACGGTTTGACGGTTCATCAACTGACACGCTGTTAGTTTGATGTTTTGTTCTTTTGGCTGGTGAGCTTGTAAAACTGTCCGCACACTTCTACAGATGCGAACCATAGAGATTTATTTTTACGACAGTGACGTTATGCCACAAACCATTAGAGGGTGACAGGGCAAAGATCTGCAAAGTTACGGAATGTTTTTTCTTTAAGCAGATAATAAACATTTTTGTGTTTATTTATTTTTTTATTGTTCAGATGCAATATTCTAATCAAAACTGTCATGTGAAACTAAGAAAAAAAGGCTTGAAACATCAGTCTGTGTGTAATTAATCAGTTAACTGAGTTACTAAGATACATGCATTTTCAATAAGTGATGGCATTGTGCAGCATACATGGCATGTAAGAGTTACAGCGGACATGCAATTACATTTTTCAGTATGTCATCTTTGTCTTCCTATGCAATTGAAACTAAAGACAGATATACAACAGTGTGATGGAGATATTAAACACAACAGAGGAAATTAATCAAACAACTGAGACTGTTATATATTATTGGATGGAATTTAAATAAATTGAAACACAAAAAAAAATGGCAAGCCTCACCTGAGGGGACCAGTCAAGACAGGTAATAACACGATTCTTGGACCAGTGCTCATCATAGAATAGTCTGCTGAAGGACAGACTAGAGCCGCTACCCAAGTCTCTGCAGGCAGACAAAATAAAAAATTCTAAGGTGTTTATTAATTACATTATTAATTATTAATCCAAACTAAAGCCTATATGGAAACTATTAAAACAGATACATTAAAAAGCACTGACCTGCTGCTAACTGATGATGGAGAGAATTAAGCAAAAACCACAACGTGAATAATGTAATTATGTCTTTAGAACTAAATAGTATAAGCTCAGTCAGCTCAGATAGAAAGCCTCTGTGAACTTTTTTAAGTCCTAAATTAGCTTGCACTTGGATTTAGGTCTGGTTTTTGCCATTCTAACCCATGAACATGCTTCGTTTTAAACCCTTTCATTGTAGCTTCCACTGTATGTTTAGGACTGGTGTTCAATTTATTCAAACAGGAATAGATAAACCACCAGTTACAAGTTTTTTGAGCCACTAATGGTTTTTCTAAAGTTTATTTAGTTCCATCCATCTTCTCATCAACTTTGACTAGCCTCCCTGTCTCAGCAGTAGAGAAGCTTCCACAGCATTAGCAGGGATGGTGTCCCCTACATGTCTTGTGCACAACACAAATAGATCTGATTTTCTTTTAACTTTTTACTTTTGCAAAAGAAAGTTTGTAAATTACATTTATCCTGTTAAAAGACCCTACCATCTATTCTAAGCCATGGATCTCTGCAGCTGCTCCAGAGACACCATTGAGACACCATTTCATTACATATCTAATTGTAATGCTCTCCTAGCCTGGGCTATCAGTTTAGGCATACAATCATGTTTTAGTAGATTTAGAGTTGTACTAAGCGCTTTTCATATTCAGACTCTTTATTTTATCAGGCTCTGTTAGATGTTCAAAGCCTAGGATACCACATTTTATTCTAATCTGGTGTGTTCCTTGGTCTTTATTATACTGTTGTATCACTAATGTATTTGCAAGGTCTTCCAAAGACAGCTGTAGTTACACTGAGATTTATTTATACAAGCATGGACTCCATTAAAGAATTAGATTACGTCTGAGGCAATACGTCTGAAATTTTATTTCAAGGTATAGGAGTAGAGGACAGCTGGCGCCGCACGTTCTTGTTTGTTTGTTAACACACACAAAAAAAAAACATTTTGCCATTGTCCTTTCCCTTCACAGTTACGATTTAAAATGTCCTCACTGGGGATTTGAGAATAGATGGAATGGCTTTAGCGCCGGTCGCGCTGCTTCTTTCTTTAAGTCTAAGCCATCCATGGTTTACTGTAGCATAGCTTTAGGTACTTGCTAGCGTCAGCTAACGTGCTCTGTAGACGTGTGCTCTAATCAGGGGGGATGTGATACAGGCAGTTAAAACGTTACCAGGTGGTCTTGTGAGTTGTAGGATAACTAGTGAGAGTTACTTGTTTGGGAATATGCAATGCGGGGTTCTTTGTGATGAGGAAGTCTGAGTAAATAGACGGTAGCCTGCTAACTGTTGCTACGGAGTCCCAAGTTGGACGCACAGTAAACAAGCAGGAGATGATCGCGATCCTCTTTTGGATTTCAGTGGCAAGGTTTTAACGTAATTTCAAACGATTTCAATACAAAATCGAGATCGTGACACCCCTAATATGTATCATGTTGTCTTTTTGACCAGTAGTAGAATATCGTAGGATCATAGGCAGATTTTTATATCTTTAATGTGACTTCTCGCTTATATTTTCTCTCCCACTACTGCTCACACTTCTGGGTTTTGCAGTAATGTGAATAAACACAGGTAATTTCGCAAATAAAATAAATACACTATCCTATATTAATATGTCACTCAAAGCCTTAATCTTTGAATTATTTTAAAAAAATTAAAAGTAATCTCTTTGTACATTTGTACTTCCTGCTGTAATGGCAACATATATTCAGTCCATTATAGCATCAGCTACAAACGGGGCCGAGTTGTTTTTGAGTGGTTATTTTGGTTTTATTTACACAGAAAGCCCTGCACTATAGACTATTTGCACTATAGACTATTTCCTGTTTCCGTATGCAATCGTACTGCACCAGGGTTCATTTAAACCGAACTGGGATTTAGGTTTTTAAGTGGACTAGATTTTGCTTTTTTTAGTCTGTATCAGAGTTCGATTCCCACTTCCCCACACCATACGGACTTTCAGTACAAACGAGTTTGATTAAAGCAGACTAAACTGGGCTGGTGTGAATGCACCCTTAACATGAAGTCCTAATAACATACTTTGCAACTGAAGACTGTAAAAATTCTGACTCTTGACCAATTAAATTATTTGAGACATACTGAGTCTTTACTATCAACAGATGCACTGCATACAGAAAACATGCATCTTCTGAGACAAAATTGGTAGCCTCACTACTATTGCCTAAATCCTTTCATAGGCTCAAAAATAGTTAAACAGTTTTACATCTCTAAAGAGCAGAAAGAAAACTGCATGCCTTGCTTTTCATCCTACAAAGTCTGTAATTTCAGCCAGCGATGAGCATATTCCTTGGGGTCAAACTACTGGGTATCCTGTTATGTCACTGGCCACAGCAGAAATCTGTACAACACAAGGTTATTTCTTGGCTTAAACTATCCATGTCAGCACTGAGAGGGCAGAGGGAATGGACTACACACAGTCTTCTTTTGGACTAGTAATTAACAAAATATATGTGCAGCATTCTTACAATGTTGGGTGAGACTGTATATAATAAAACAAGGCAGCGGAATGTGTGTTATGTAGTTACGCTCTTAAAAAGACATTGCTGGGGAGAAAAAAAAAAGGTCTGATCTTGAGCAATGGGCTATGGCCTGTTTTAGACATAATCTTTATTTGACCACAGGCTTCATACTTTGCTGCGGCTGCAGCGGTCAAAGTTGAAGTAAATCAGTAAAAGCAGTTCTTCCATAATAGCAGAGCTGTAACCCAAAACAGCTTTGCACTTCTGGCTAGAACAACTTCAACCAACGCTTTGATAACCTCTGTTTTGGAGGCAGGCGCTCAGATGGCAAGACAATACTGTGTAAGAAGTGATGGATTTCACCTCACAGGAATCTTTACCCATCTGAGCGTGACCTCACTATGAAGACATGCTTTTCAAAGTCTAAAGCAGCTCCTAAGCCTCAAGAGTGATACGGTGGGTTTGAGTCAGTTTTAGCACATTTGCAAGTTGGAGAAGCATCAATAGATGCCTATGCAGACCAAATCTACTTTGAGATTCATCTAGATTGGATCCCCAATATTTTCTTTTTATATACAGTATGGACAAATAATTTTTTGGAACAATGGGATTCAAACTTTATTTTGATTTCTGCAGGATGCATTTATGATTGCCAAAGATTCTCACCCCTCTTTGTCGTCAAGGTCGCGGCCGCTGTAGTCGAAGAAGATGTCACTGTCCTCAGCGAGCGCTCTCTCCATCACCCGGATGCTACAGTCGAAAAAGCTTTGAAACTCTGACGAGTGCAAAATCTGTTGCCTCTCCTCTTCTGTCAGTTCCCGCAGCACAGGAAAAGAATCTATAACACAATTTACAAAAATAAATAAAACTGACTCCCACAATATCTCATGCATGTTTCACCCAGAATATAAAATCTAATATTTTTTTCGGTTTAAAATCTACTGATATTGGAATCTAGCTGTGTGGAGCTCATGGGCTACTGACTACTGACGCACAGACATGCACACACTTCCTTGTTATCACCAGTCTGGCTGTTCCGTGTTATTGTTAATGTCTGAATATGTGCTTAAATGTTTCGAGGTGTGTTTTTATTTTATTTTTTCTATTATCTGTCGTATGATTCTTGAATAAGGAATCAAGACACACATGAGTGTTTTTTTTTGGGGGGGGGGGGGGCGACCCATCCTGACCTTTTGTTTACCATTTCATACTGCATACGTGGGAGCGCCACCCGATGTTGGCTGCAAGCCCTTCAGTGACATGGATCTGTGTGTATTCTTTGTTTGTTTGTTATGATCTTGGACAGGTTGTACTGGAAATTTAATTTAATTGCTCCTCAATGACAATAAAGTTCATTCATTCATTCATGATGAGCTTCGTTTATGAAGGATCAGTACTTTGAGGCTTGAGACTCTTACTTTGACAGGAAAGAGGAAGTAGTTCTGTTCAGACAACATACCAAGAAACAAAGCTAACCAGGCTGGATAAATGCAGAGGAAGCCCCTATAAACGTTCAAGTTTTTTGTGTGGTAACATTGTGAAAGACAATCGTAATAGTGAGAAACATAACAGGAACACTTTCTACCTACTGGAAGAAAATATAGCCAGTGAATGTAGCTTGCTAAAATTACTGATGTGACTTTTATTTAAACAAAATTAAAAGGTTGTTTCAAAGTTGTTGTAATTAATCTGAAATGCAAAATACTTAAACTCAAATACGTTCATTTGTTAAACATTAAACAGATTCATTATTCCTCAGTTTGGGATTCATTAAACCTTTGTTCTATTACGTGAAACATACTAAAATATTGTCATTTAACTTTCTATTCCGAATACATAGATTGATCCAACCTGGACTGAACACTAATCATAGACTCTTTATAACAGAGTTTGTTATTTGAAACTTTTGCTGTAGTTGTAAAAAAAGGATTCCATGTTTTGTTTTTTATAATATTAAAATATTTTCTGATTAACCAAATATTGCATAATGTCTCACTAAAGAAGCACTTTTTTTGTCGCATTCCCAGGTCTAAGAAACAGATAAAACTGCATCACATGAAGATATATCAATGAAAATAAAATAAAAAAGTGACTAAAAATGAAGTCAAACCAGGACTGCTTTACAGCTTTAATTAAAATCCTATTCTTAGCACCCTTTTTTTTTTTTTTTTTTTAAAAAGGCACTATCCTCACATCTTCTTCTAACAGGTCAGTATTCTCTTCATCTCAATGAAATCCAGAACCAGGACATCATACACTACAGACAGTTTTATTGGATGTTTCCAAGTAAAATCCTACAGCGAGAACTTCATAAAACAAGAGAAAAACAAAGCCCTCTGAGCCGTCCCCCTGCCTTTGAACGTAATGGCTGCACAGCAAGCCATCAAGTTTTTGAAGTCACTGTCCCTGAGCACGCACGACATTTTACACAACAAACACGCATGCATGCAGACACACATGTATCGGCCTTTACCCTCCCTCTTGACTTTGATCCCCTCATCCCTTTGTATGTTCTTACGAGTTGTCAGAAATGAGCCAGTGAATCGAGTGCCACAGATCAAAGGCCAGGCCTTCTAATAGGCCAGGATGAGATGAGTGATCGTGTGTTTACAAGTGTGTATGTGTTTGTCTCCTATTCTCTACAGTCAAAAATATTCACTTAATGGAGCTGAATATGGATATTTCTATCCACCTAACCCTTTATTATATTGTATATTTTAATATTCCCTTAATGTCTTGTGTCCCTTTTCTGTTATGAACTGCCATGAAGTATTCGCATGGTCTTGCACAAAAAAAACCACTTCTCGCTTCTTTGAAATGTGGCCAGAGGGTCAAGTGACAGGTTTTTAATCAGCACTGACCCCCAGATGCCATGGAGATGATATGCTGGACCCTCCTTAACCCCAACTGTAACCTACCCCCTCCCTCCAATCAGATACAGCCACTGACTGGGCAAAAAGTGTCACACATGAGCGGCCACGTTTCATCACAGACTCACCAGTAACATGCAAGAAGCTGTGGGAGGAAGACCGACGGATAAAGAATGAAAGCTTTTGTCTTTGCTGTAATCTGCAACAAAAATGTTCCACAAGAAATTCCCCAAAAATATGTATCGTTGTCAAAAATATACTTGTAAAAAAAAAAGGACGGAACACAAGCAAATCTAGGGAACAATAATCTTTCACCTTCACTTTTTCTGATTTGTTGTAAACTTTTTTGAATAAAGAAATTTGCTAAAAGTGCTATTTTTGCTGAACCCTTTATCCCAGATTGAGTCTGTAAAAAGATGTAATTTACATAAAATGTAATGTTAAAAAACCAGGAGAAAGCTTTCTTGATGTAAATGTTGAAAGTATTTACACAGATTCAGACATATGAAATCACCGAGTGTTTGCCTAACGGGTACACAAACCTGAGGAATTCATGCATCCCGTTGTTTCAAATGTGAAAGTTGTTCATTCATATTAAAATATTAGAATAGCACATGAGACGTTTAAGTTCTGTCGGATAGAAGTGTGCACCAATCTAATGTTGATTATCCTTGCTAGCTACCAAGAGAGAAAAACAATTAATTAAAACCCCAAATTCTAAATCTCAGAAAATTATATTACATTAATTTCATAAAATAAACATTTTAAATAGATAAAATGTCAAACCTCTGGAAACTATAATCATGGACATGTACTCAGTACTTGGTTTGGGTCCCTTTTGCATCATTTACTGCCTCAATGCAGCATTGCACAGATGCTATCAGCCTGTGGCACTGCTGAAGTGTTATGGAAGATCAGAATGCTTCAATAGTGCCCTTTAGGTCTTCTGCATTGTTCAGTCTCATATCTCTCATCAGTCTCTTGGCAATGTCCCATAGATTCTCTATGGAGTTTAGGTCAGGTGAGTTTGCTGGCCAATCAAGCACAGTAATCCCACGGTCATTGGACCATGTTTTGGTACTTTTGGCAGTGTGGACAGGTGCCAAGTCCCACTGAAAAAAGAAGTCAGCATCTCCATAAAGGTCGTCTCTGGAAGGAAGCATGAAGTGCTCCAAAATGTCCTGGCAGATTGCTGCGTTGACTCTGGACTTAAAAAGCGCAGTGGACAAAACACGAGATGACGTGGCTCCGCATAACAACACAGGCTTTGGAAATTTCCCAACGGACTTCAAGCATCTTGGATTATGTGCATCTCCATCCGTCTTCATTCTATCTTGGTTTCCAAATGACAGACAATATTTGCTCTCATCAGAAAAGAGGACTTTGGACCACTGAGCATCAGACCAGCAGCAGCTTGACAAGAGGAATACGACATTTGAAGCCCATGTCCAGGATCCGTCCGTCTGTGGAGGCTCTTGATGCACTAACTCCAAAGCTTGAAATATCTTGTTTTGCATGTGATTAGTCTATATCACATATCAGTATATATATCAAATTGAATTACTAAAATGAATAAGTTTTGGACAATATTCTTATTTTTCGAGTTTAAACGTGAACCTCCATAGCTTTTGAAGATACATGAAATCCATTAGCACACTTTAGATTCCATATCATCTTGGCTATATTTTGGTGTTTGCATGTCTATACCTTCACTTGTTCCCCTTACAGTTATCAAAACTTTAAATGTCCCCTATTTTTCTTTCTCTCTATTTGCTGTGGATCAGTCTCCACATATTGGCAGGAGCCATGATCAATCTGTATTTTTTTACCAAACACCTTGGCTATTATTATTGTGGAGCTGCATGCAGATATATTTAAAGCAGTCCTATCTCCAAATGATAAAGAATCTCTTAAAAAAAAACTGAATCCAGAAGGTGATCTAGATCACCTCCAAATTCTAATCACTTGTTCCTGGTCCCATTGCTGACGTTTCCTGATTTTTTCTTTTTTTTATTGCTAACAGACAAGCAAACAACCCATGGAGAAAACATGACCTTCTTCGAGGAGGTAAACATAGTGTTTGTAGTGTAGGTTTGTGCTATTTTATGTGGTTCATTTAAAATTGTACTGGTTTTTTCCATGCACTCATGAGCGATTGATTTGTAAAACCGCAAGATATTTTTTAAAGGACTTTAAATACTTTAAGAAATCTGAAGTAATCACAAACTGGTGCAGAAGACAGAGTTTACCAGAGTTTTAATGTACGTGTGAGGGTAAACACGAGCAAAAGCAACAGATTTTCTGATGTACACTATAGTGGAGTACCTAAAATCCAAAATAGGGTCAGTAAAGCTATATTTCTAAGTGTATTGCACAGAAGCTGAGAGCCTCACAAGCTAGAGCTAGCAAGATTCTGCCAACAGTAGGTTAATTATATTACTAACAGAAAGCTAATGCTCTAGTGACACTCGTTTGAGTACAACGAGTCTTTTAAATCAGTGATGTTCATGCTCCTTTGGCAACAAGCTACAACAGAGGAGAAAAAAAAAATCCCAAACCGTCTGCTATGTCTTTGTTCAAAAAAACAGAACATTCAGCAGGAAATCCCCTTCATTTAAACAACCTATTGAGTCGACTGATTCCCAGCAGTAAGGTTGAGGGGGGTGCCATTCTACCCCTCATATGACCAGAGTTCCAAATAAGGCGACACAAACGTAAATCATCTTGAGTATACAATGTTAAATCAAACTTAACTTCATGTTAATATTTCATTTATTTTAAAAAAGAGCAAAGCATTATCAATAGTAATCATGCATTTTGATCCTTAGTAATACATATGCAAATGCATGATGAGAAACTTTGACAGAAGAGAGAAACTGGAAGCCGATGTGAGCAATTAACTATATGGGGAAAAATGGTGTGTAAAATTATTGTGCTCCTTCAAGCCTGCTGCTAAAGAAGATATGTCGAGTGGTTATAAAAAAAACACATATCAGCTCGTTTTTGGGGGCTTGTGGTACATATCTAGCTGTTTTTCAGAAACTATTTGGGCTTCGTCTTTGTTTAAACAACACTGGAGTCAGTGGTGTTTGAGAAGACTTTTGAGATTAGTTTCATATAATTTTAGAAGTAGAAAGACTTTCTTTGATCTGTATGTGTAACTTTTTTTCTGTATTCTTTTTGATAATTAACTTATATGTATGTGTAAGAGAAAGAATAAAAAACAGTTTGGTGATCTATTAACAAGAAAAACTAATCCGCAGTGTATACAGCAGGGAACACAACTGGTCTGCATTTTCACAACCATTATTTGGGATAATAAAGAGCAAAATAACCACAACACAAACTTTCGTGCATTTTTCTGTTACACTTCATACCATCTTTGCTCTCCTTGTCTTCTTCATCCCGCAGCTCGGTTTCTGGGCCAGGCTTTGCCTCCAGCATCTCTTCATCCTCCTCTTCTTCCTCTACTTAAAAAGAGTAAAAAGAGAAAGAAAGAAAAAACAAACGAGAAAGAGAGAACTCATGTTAATCAACAGCTGTTCCAATTTTCCTCGACCTCCCTCTGCGTGTCTCCTCCCCCGGCTTCTTAACAAAATAATCATTCCCAGACATGCGCCGGTACACCTGACTAACATTCACTTCAAATGGGTTGCATTTACAAACAGAGAGGTGCTTGTACTTGAAGCATGAATGCAGCTCAATTTCAGTTAGCCAAACATGTAAGTTAAGGTACTTTGTCTTGGGACCAGATATTTCAGAGAAATTTAATCTTTCCATGGTCATAGATGGTTTATATGAGCTAGCGTTTTGGTCAATGCGAACCCAAATCACACGCACACACAGTTCACAGGAAATGTAAGTCCTGAGCACTTTCCTCTCTTCCACTCCTGACCTTTGACCCCCTAGAATAGAGATCCTGTGATGTGTATGTGTGTGTGTAAGAGGGGATTCCCTATGCATTTACTCTAATCAGGCTCCGCAATTATGCCTGACTCTCCAGAATTTATACTGAAGCCAGTGCACTGTGTGTGTGTGTGTGTGTGTGTGTGTGTGTGTGTGTGTGTGTGTGTGTGTATGCATTTCGGGTTCAACTATGAAGGGTTACTGTCAACACAGGCACCTGCTTGTCAGCTACTGCCCCCGCCACCCCTCGGGGTTTGTGTAGGTAACCTTCGCCAACCTCTCCTCGTTTCGGCTCTACCCTCCCTCTGAAACAGATGCCGATAGTCGGGGGGCCCTCTCCAAAGACCTCTTAACACCCTGACACTGCGAGCAGACACCTGTGGTCCGCCGGCGCGCACGCCAGACACACACACATAATCTGTCTTTCTCTCCCTCTCAAACACACGCAAGCGGGGCCCTCGCCCGCGGTGCCAGGGGCGGCGAGGGGTTAACTGGCAGGGTCGAGCTGACAACAGTTGCTCAGTCCAGTGGGAGGAAGTGACTACATCACACCCTCAGTAATGCTGCGCACAGACAAATGCACACACAAGCATGTCAGAGTGTGTTTAACTCAGCTGGAGCATGGCCTAGGGCGCTGTTAATGCCACTTGCTCAAGGGCTACTTTTGCTGAACTGTCCATTTATCACTTGCACCAAGCTAAGCCTTTGATAAACTCCCTGCTTTGATTTAATGCAAGGTTTCGACACATTTTTATCCTGCAAAATTGACATGTATAAAAAAATTATTTTAACCCTTTGTTGTCTTTTTTTGGCCCATTTTAAAGGGGCAAAAAAACTAAATCATTATGATATTAGGACAGAAACTCTCAAAATCAGACTTCAAATATGATCTCATGGATGGATGGACGGACGGACGTATGTGTTCTGGAAATGCAATCATTTTCCATACATTTTTCTCTTCCCAAACACCCAGACCTTGAAAATACTGAAATTCAACCCTTCTCCAGATTTTTTTTAGAACCAAAAGGAACTCTGCTTAACAACGGAATCATGTGACCAAGCCAGTACCTTGGTAATCAGTGTAATAAATCCTTAATTTAATTATAATATTAGCCTTCACAACACATCTTTCCCTACCCCCCTGTCTATGTCTGTCTGTTTTTTTTTCCTTTTACTTCTTCCACTAAAACAGGCTTGATATATGACTTTAATTTTCATTCTATGTGTGCATAATAAATGGCTAAGCTAAATCAAATACATGGTGTTCCGCCTAAATCCAAGTTGGTGGTTAACAGCCAGTAGTCCTGATCCAAACACCAGTGACCCACCAGTGGGGAGGAGAGGCCAGAGGAACACAGACAGGCAGACAGCCAGACTAGCTTCATGTCTGAGCAGCTAAAACAGACCCGATTTTAACAGAGCACAAAGCAGTAGTACTATTTTCAGCTCTTTTTTCTCTCTCTCCTATGCTTTATTTTTAAAAAAAGTGTTATTTCTCTCTGGTGTGGAGTTCTTTTCGCATCTGTCAATCATTTTCTCCTCAACAAACTGCGGTTGTTAATCTGAAAAGCTTCAGGATGCAAAAAAAGGAAAGCAGGAAGATACGTTACACAGCTACTATTCTCCTCTATTTTCTTGACCTTATGTGACTGGTCCGGTGGTTGGAATGTGTGGTGATGGGGATGGGAGGGGCGTGAGGAGAGGAGGAAGACCACATTGAGGAGCGGTCAAACTGTCAGTCCCTGGGACCACAGGAGTCTGGAGCAAAGGAGCTTGATTCATGGCCTATGGGTTACCTCACGGAGGGGAGACGGTCCAATTCCCATACGAAGATACTGCTGATGTCTCTGCCAATGGCCATGCATCAAGTAGTTCTGTCACAATCCCGCACCAAAAATATCCCCACTATTTCCCTTCACTGGATGCCTTCAGAAAACTTTCTTCTTTTTTTTTACGTGTTCAAAAAATCGGCAAATGAGTAGAAAAAAGAAATGATAAATATAAAAACTTTATGTAAAGGGTTGGAGCAAACACACAGAGAGAGAATCCACATGGTTTCTTATTGCATGGTAAAAGAAGCAGTGAAAGGAAATTATAGGAGACAATCTCACAGTGTGAATGTGTCTGCCTGCTAGCCCTAATATCAACATACCTTCCGGTTCGGAACTTATTCTAGTCACGAGACACTTTCCTCTTTCCACCTGCCGCTTAATACCTCTCCTCACGGTGGGACAACCATTTAACTGGTTTCCTCCTCCCCCCAATGGAGACAGGGGGTCCACCTTGATGAAACTCCACTTGGGGGCTCCCGTTTTGGCCAGCTACACGCCCGGGGTAATGATATCTTCAGCGGCCCGAGTGTCTGCATCTGGCTGCTTCAATCTTCTCCCAGCTGCTTACTCATGCTGACCAGGCCCAGTCAATTCAGAGCATCGCAGCAGGTATGAAGGAGATACATACTACATACACAAACGCTCACACAAACACAGACGGGTAAAAGTGAGAATACCCACACAGCTATGCACCATGCAGACATCTAGGATCGCTTTAAAATGCTTGCTTTTGTGCCGCAACAAATATTTGTCAGACCAAATAAAAAGAAAAATCATAATTTTGAAATAAAAATAAGTGCCTCTTGTTGCTTAACACAATAAATATATCACAAAAAATAACTTGCTGTTTAACCGGCCCTGAACACACCTCAGGTAACCTCACCACCAGCTAATGGTCTTAAGTGAGGGGATTAAAAGCCTCCAGGACATAGTGGGATCCAATTGCACCAAAATTTGAAGGTGGTCAGGAATGTGTGAGGTCACATTAATTTTTGCGGGTTGACTGCTAAAGTGTAGGAGCTAAACTTTCAACCCACATTTTGGTTTTTATAATTGTGTCCTTAATGTGCATATATTCTTCTTAATTTCTTTTTTTTATATACTTCTATTATCTGTAACTTTTGTGAAATTCCCCTTTGTGGGACGATAAAGAATTATTCAATTCTATTCTATACAACAGTTTCTAACCCCGGGGTAAATGTAGAAAGTCTTAAAATAAATTATAATTCTAATCTCACATTACAAATTTTTGGTTGTTGTTTTTTCTCTCTCTTCCAATCCTGTTCATGTAAGTCACAGGATGACATTCTTAACTGCCTCTGTTTGAGTTGTTTAAAGCTTTTAATAATTGTAGATATTAGCAGATTTAGGCCAATAACTGTCTTTTCACGCTTTATGAAGCTCAAGAAAAGAAGATATTTCTTCTCTTCACCATTTTTAACAGTGGCTAAAACAAATGGCCGCCAACATCACTGTATACTCCTAATTCAGTTGGTTAAAAACTCCAGGACAGTCTCAATAAGTTACAAAAGCAGATCTCACAGCTGTTACCCATCGGCAAACCCTCACCTGTCTCCTGTTCCAGTAATCGCCTTCCTAAAATACAAAGCTCCCACATTCATTAATTCTCCGTCAGTTCCTGCTTTCACGCCCAGTATTTTAATGTTTGTGGTTGGTTTGAGTTTGGGCCTCTCTCTCTTTGCAGTTTTGGATTTGTTTTGCAGTACTGCTTGTTGGGATTTTTTGTAACTTCTGTTTCAGTTGCTAAAACATAAAAAAAATGTATTGGCATCTACCATCTATCTAGCTATATACCTGCTATGGTTTACATTTTCATCGTGGTATAAGGTGGGTCTTTTTAAAAAAATATATAATCAAATATGAATCCAAAATAGCCAAACTCCTTTTTCAGAAAACAAGGAAGGTTTTTTTAAATGTTTTCTTTTTAGGGTTCCAGGATGAGAAGGAGATTTAAGCCCTGACAGAAGTTTCAACAAAAAATTTTTATAATTATAAACCCTAACAATCCTAATCTTGGAAATGAAATATAACTTTGAATCTACCTTGTTAATTTTTTTGATAACCCCCTCAAAGAAATCAAAACAGCAGCTCTTGTAACTAAATTGCTCATCAAAATGAAACGTATACCCATAACGAGGTAGAATGCATTTCCAATGACTGCTGTTACTCAAAACTGTCTCTACTCGAAAAAGTCCAGGGTCCTTTGTATTTCCAGTGGCAGTGCCAAAAGTAATTCAGCATATTATGATGTTTGTTCACTCGTAGTGATTGTGTTTGAAGTTTAATGCACAGGCAAATTGTTAACTAGTGTGAATAATTAACAAAAATAGGTAAGCATAGCAACCATCAAGTATATCTAAAGAGTAGGGGTGCAACAAAACCTGTGTCTGTATTGAACCATTCAATGAGCATGCAGGTCCCACACAGTGATTCTGATTGGTTGATGATCTCGTTTAGTGGATAGGTTCTCTGGAAAACACCATTATAAAATAAAAGTTGATTTTGTGGAGAAAAATACATTTTGGAATGAGGACTAGTGAAATTTAAAAAAATGACAGAAAATAACATTTACTATTAAATATTTTTATGTAATTTTATATTAATAAATGCATTTTTAAAGAAACATTTAAAATATTTCATAATATTAACGAGCTTTTTTAATTACCTTTTATATGAATATACTTGTCTAATATTTATTAATGTGAATGTTTATATGATGAGGTTTTAATTATTTATTTAATTTTGAGCAATTTGGTGTTCCATATTCAACAACATTTGATTTAAATACTGCATATTTTGAGTTAAAATAAATATTTGTAAATATTTTGTATCAAAAAAATATAGAACCGAACCAAATTTTCTGTTTCGTTGCACCCTACTAATGACAACTCGAACTCCAAGCAGAAGACTGCTAGGCCAGAATTCAAACCAAGGGTGTTCTTTCTGCAAGATAACAGTGCTACCAGCTGATCCAACATGCAGCAGTATTATTTCCATTCACAGTTTTGTCTTTCTTTTTTCTCCCCTCATACAGAATTCTATGAAAAATACGATAAAGAAATACAGCACCTGACCTAAAGAAAGTCACGAACTGGATGCAAAACAAAGACAAAGGTCAAATTAATTCAATAAAACAAATCAGGATATCAAGACAATTACTTAAAGCAGGTAAAGGATGCTCCAATACAGAAAAACTTACAGAATAATGCTGTACCATTCTCTTTATGGAAAAATTAGGGTAAAATTATAATAATTCAATCGATCAACAGACGTGTGGTGCAACTTAAAAAAAGGGTTTAATAAAAAGTTCAAGAAAAAATTACTTTTTCATCATGGGCTATCAGCTGGCTTATTGCTATAGTCATTACTGAAAATCAGTTTTGTCCAATACAGGACGCACATCAACACTGAATGCAACAATAATGAACAAAATAGAAGTTGTCATGGTCGACCTGCCCCAGCCGGTCAGCTGTCAACCGGTTCTGCTGTGACGTTTGGACAAAGACAGACAAAACACACCTGCGCCTTTAAAAATGTCCAATCCGTGTCCTCCACGTCCTCAGAATCAAAAATGCTTTCAAAAATACAAACAGGAAAGGGAAGATCTACTGGTTTCAGCACCCAGTCACTGTAGTCAACTCCAGTGTTTTGGACTACGCTGAGCTATCAGTAAGAAGGTTGTTAGCTTTAGCTTCATAGCTTTATTGAATCAGAAACAGCTTTATTAGCCTGGTTTCTGCACACAAACTAAACCAAAGGTTATAATAAAGGGTTATGAAACTTTTTAAAATAAATAAAAAAGCATTAAGATAAGCCTACAATTTAAAATAATAACCCAATTCAAATATTGTTTAATCAATAACAGAATGGTTAATAACCGTCATGGTTGTGCACAATGATTAGATTACTATTGTATGATTTCAACAATGCGTTAACTACACTGATCAACAGTACAGAAGTTGTTGCTGTTTTAGCAGTTGCAACCGAGCGTTTGATGAGGATCATCCCTGACGTTATAAAAGCTAAATGGGAAGAAAGGACGACAGCCATGAACTCTCTCTCCCTCACTTCACTTACAGCAGTCAACATTTCTCACTCACATACATCAGCTTCCGGTCTTCAGAATAAAATCCTGGCCGACCGCACAAATCAAAATAAAAGATTTTATCAAAGTTACTTACACTAAGCTATGATTATGTTATCATGTATTTGGTCCGGTATTGTGTTATGCGTGACGGTGGGGAATGTCTTTAGATCTATTGTGCTACTTGTTTTTATGTTGATTTATGCCAAATTTGACCTTAAAGAACTTTGATAAAGCAAATCAATTAAAAAATATTTTTTTATTCTTTATTATTTGATATTTCAACAGATGTAGGATTTCTGAGGTGGGAGCATGTTGTGATGTTTTGATTGAGGTTTTAATCTTAATTTGTTGTGTTTCTGATAGCTCAGGTCACTTTTGAGCAACAAAAATACCTCTTTTTATGTTGGTAATATGGCACATTTGTCCTTACAGCACTTTGATGAAGCATAGCCGTTTAAAACTATTTTCATTTAATGTTTATCAAATATTTCAACAGCTGTAAGACAATTGAGGTGATAGCATGCTCCTTGGTGAGCTATTGAACTGTTTTGTAATAATATTCAGGTGTTAAATGAAGTGAAGGAAGGAGAGAAAAAGCATTTCCATAGCACTTTTTAAAATTTGTCCCGCTAATCTAAGTAATCGATTAATCGAGTCGAGACCCCATCCGATTAATCGATTATCCAAATAATCGTTTTTTGCAGCCCTAGTGTAGACACAACACTAGCTCACCCCTTTATAGCCTCTTTATACCTGAGTAATTCATAGGTCAGCAAGTAGTAGTAGTAGCAAACTAGATGCATTTCCTCAGTTACATTTACTTAAGTAACTTTTTGAAAAAAAAGTGTACTTTTAAGCGTAGTTTTGCTATGCCACACTTTTTACTTTTACATGAGTAAAAAGATTATAAAGTTTATTTAGTCTTACTCATAAACTTTCTGAATACTCCAAAAACTCTGAGTAAATTCACTGATGAAGAACAAACATATTTTACCCCAAAACACACAGCCCTCCTGTTTCTACACAAATGTTGTTTTTCTAATGTTATTTTCTGTCTGTTGAGCTTATTGTTGCATTATGAAGTACAGTAAATATACAGTAAACATAATACATTGATACTGGACATACTTTTTACCTTGTTCTAAGATATATGTATTCACTTCCTACTGTAAGTACACAAAAAATTAACTTAGAAAAGTGTTTCTTCTGCTGAAAGTTTATTTTGTTATTATGTTATTCATTTGTGTCTATTTTTTATTTTATTCTTTAAAATACCAGACTTTGACAAAAACTATATATTTTTCTGTGTAATGAAATCATAAAAAAGAAATTAGGTGTTACTCAGTACTTAAGTCGCTTTGTTTATCAAATACTTTTTTACTCTTACTTATGTACTTTTATGGAGGGTAACTTTCTACTTTTACTGGAGTAAAACTATGTTAAAGTAGTGCTCCTCTTGCTTGAGTACAATCTTTGGGTTATTACCTACTTCTGGTAGGAGCATCTAGGTAATTGGAAGTAAAATGCAAAGAAACCAAGAATTATTTCAGTTAGTGTATAGGTTTACCAAGCGTATGTGTCCAAACTTAGATCAGAAAACATCCTAAATCTACTCCCTGAGGTGCTTTTTCCTCAGAAACTATTTTTTTCCTGATAGACAGACTTTACAAGAAGAATGGCGAGATTTTGTCAGGCTCAAAGAGAAAAGTTCAGGTCCAAAACCAGAGTAAAAGAGTAAAATATATATATATATATATATATATATATATATATATATATATATATATATATCCAATCTGTAATCTGATTCTCTTTTTCTGGAAACAACCAAATCTTGTGGAACACTAAAAGTGCATGGACAACCAAACTAAAACTGTAAAAGTGTTCAGATGCATTCAGCTAGACTGCTGAGAGTGATTAACCCAACATATAGTGAATTCTGCTAAGCAGATGATTGAAATAATGCAGCTGAGAGTGGTGGGCTGATCTGTTTGTGGAATAAAGTAACACAGTCTTAATGAAGACTGATCAACTGCTGGGAGTTTCATTAGCTTAAACATGTTGTGCTATATCTCAGTAGGCGGTTACCTCAGAGCATGTGAGGAGAAAGAGATTGGCTGCGTATAAAAGATGTGGACCGTCTTCTGCTCCTCTTGAGCTAGTATATGAAGCACAATGGCACAATGCGTCACAGCAATAAAGTGTTGGCATGCGCTCTGTTTGGTTAGGGATCAAAGCGTCAGCTAAACCTTGATTCTGAACCCAATCCACAGTTGAGTGTTGGTGTTCAAAAATGTTAGTGCATGCTTGGAGCAGTTATCAAAGAGCTGCGGGTGTTTGTGTGAAAGCAAGGATGAGACTGAGCCCCGTTTGTCATCAAACCCAGAGACGGGCCAGAGCTGCTGACTTATCGCAGCAGCACGGAGGTGACTGCTACACTGAGTCACGCGTTTTGAGTTGACAGAACTCATCCTTTTAAGAGATCCCGGCTGTATTGAATAACAGAGAGACTGAGGACGTACGGGAAGCAATGGAAAGTAAAAACCTAGCAGGAGTAAAGTGGAGCTCCACAGAAATCAGTAGGGACCTATTTCAGAACTCTAACTTCTGGGCTGCCGAACTGTTTATTTTAGGACCACGACACAGGAGCTATGTGGAGACGTAGGAGGTGGTCAACCCGATTTAAAAACTCCTCTTATGTGGTCCTGACACAACATACACTAACTGCAAAACAGAGACACTTGAGACACTCTACATAGCTGCAAAGTTTTCTGCCCAACTCCAGGAAAAAGCATTAAGAACCCCTACTTACAGTTCTCTGCAAAAATATTCACACCATTCAAACTTCCCCATATATTTTCCACACAGTTTTTATTTTGTTGGGTTTTTACATTGTAGACCAACACTAATTATATTATAACTGAAAAAAAAAAGAAACAAAATTCTTACGATTGTTGCCTGTGTTTCTAAACTGAAGTGAAACACTGCCTACAAAGGGCTTTGGGGACAACAAATCCACCTGAATGTAATAAATCTAAGCATAACAGAAGATTAGATAAAAGTAAACATTTTGGTCTACATGCAAAACGCTGTGTGAATGGAAAATTAACATGGTAGTGGCTGCATCATGCTCGGGAAAAAGGTATTCTTCAGCTGAAACCGGGGGGATGATCAGGGTACATGGTAAGTTGGGTGAAGTATTAAAAAATAATTAAAAAAAAAAAAACATTTAAAAGTTCCAAAACACCTAAGACTGGAGCAGAAAACGAGCCTAAACACACGGTTAGGGCTTAGATCTGAGCACAGCTCTTTTAGTATTTGTAACCTGGGGCAAGATTTAAAAACTGATTATCTAATCTGAATGATTTTAAGATGTGTTGAAAATAATATCCCCAGATGAACATAGTTGTTACGAAACTCTGAAAGACTTGCAGCTGTTCTTGCATCAAACGGTGGTTCATTTGCACTGGATTTGATCTAGGAATACTAATACATGCCACTTTTTGGGGGGCCTGCTTTACAGGTTTTTTTTATGGTTGTATGTATTCTTGAGATGTAGAAATAGTCTCCATATTACTTGTTTTAGGTTTGACAGTTAAAGGCACCCATATTCTTCATCTGAGCACAGTGAAAAACTGCTACCATTTTAGGGACCCCAGTTAGTTCGCTAGGATGGAAAATTGCTGGTTTGGAGCTATCCATTCGTAAAGACGAGCAGATCTTTATCTGAGAGGTGAGAGGCCAGTCCAACCTGTGCAGGAATCTCGCCGATCGTCGCACAGCTCAGACGCAACTTCTTGAAAAGCCATCACACTGTGAGGGCATAACACTAAAACCACCTACAAAGCGGGGTATTTGTTGAGTAATTGGACGTATGAAAAAAAAAAAAAGGTTTTGGGTCATGAAGTGTAGATTTTATGCATTTATAATAAAAAGCTGAGATGCACAAAACTCCAGAAACTCAATGTTTTACAGCCATTTTGCTAATTTACCATATTTTTTTCCCCTTTATTATTTATTCTAATAGAAATTATGTTTAAAATTCCTCATGGTTCATCGAGCCATGATTGGCACAGCAGGGGTAAAAAATATTCCCCATATACCAACACATTAGCAGCAGGACCTGATGCAAAACTGGTAAAGCTAAAACCCACAGCAAGAGTTTAGATTAATGCATCTCTTCACCACACTTCCCCACACTGATCACACTTTGTATGAGAGTCTGCATACACCATAAACACACATGCCACCCCAACACATAACCCCACTTTCATTAATGCAGCCCATACAGCCCTTTAAGGGGTCTGCGGCTGACTTCTGCTGAGTACTGCGGGTTTGCTGATTCCCTCTCCTTCTCTTCCTTTCTTTCTGTCTGTCCAGGACACCCCGCTCTTTCCAGCAATGCCACCCAGGCTTGGCCCCGACCCAGACCCACATTTTTAAAATGAGCCATCATGGCCGTGCCGTGCCATGCTCCGAGTCCCACCGCAGGGCCCTGATTAAAACCCATGACTTCAAACTTTCCAAACTGTCAAAAACCCAGTGAGGGGGAGAGAGAGTTGGGGACGAATCAAAAGACAGAAAATGTCTTCTATATAAAAATAAAGAATACAATGAAACAATGTGGACCAGTTAAGTTAGTATTTGTGTCGCAGTGTGAGTTGCTCAACCGGTGGTCCATATCTCCCCATTCCATTGACAATGATGTTTCATTTAGTTTTATGGTTATGGGACAAAAGTGTTTTTTTATATACATTGGCAAAAGTCAAGATTTTCCAAGTTGTGCTAAATTGACAAAACTATTTATGGATGATTTTTACAGAGTTTATGATTAATGAAGCAATTATGGAACAGAAGAAAAATCTAGCTCAGTTTTTCAAAGAGAATATAAATGTATCACTCTATAACTTTGGATTATTATATTCAATTTCATACAAAAAACAAAAATCATTGCTGGTTGGTGAGAGATGAGAAAAGAACTGCATGTGCAAAGAGTGCTCTCTGCTGGCGTCTTGTAGAACTGCAGGACTGATTTAACCAAATAGGTGAGCCCAACAGGGCTGTAAGCTGTGACAATAACAAATATTAGGGATGGACCGATTCACTTTTTGTTTTGTTTCCAATACCTTTACAGATATCTAAGCTTCATAATCTGCTGATACAGATCCAAACAATACTGAATTATATAAACTGTGTGCCATTGTGATTAAAAGGTACAGATAAATATTTTGGTGCAAGGCAACTTCCTACTTTACTTACACCTTAATGTATACAATAAAAAGGTAAATGTACTTATTTACTTATTTATATGACAACCAGTACAGAAAAAATAATAATAATTAACCAAGAGCTTCACAAGCTTGGCTAAACATTAAAATAAAATAGTAAAAAATCTTCAACTGGTTCATAAAAAAATAAATTAGGAATACAGAAAGGGTAACATAAATAGCTATCTTGAAAGAAGAAATAAACTGTAGATTGACTATCTTAGTCAAACATGCAAAAACAAGAACATAACCTCTTTTTAATGATTCACTTGGTCCAACAAGGAATTCAAAATATAATGCAAAATTAGGGCTGGACGATAAAGAAAAAGACCTTGTAGATAAATATTATTCAATGAACAAATTTTAGCTAAGAATGAGATTCAGCCCTTTATTCAAACACCCTTTTTTAACCCATAACTAAGATTGCAAGAAACCGAGGCCATGAGCAGTGGGTGGTGTGTGTGTGTACATGTGTGTGTGTGTGTTAGTAGTGTAGTGTTTTATTGTTTTCATTACTGATATATTTCATGTTTTTGTGCATTGGGGATCGGTTCAAAATGGGAAGTAACATTTACCCGAACAACTAAAAAAAAAATTTCGGGGCAATTTCCTCCACTACTCTTTGCTGTGACATCTGTTGCAGCTCAAGTCATTTGCTGTACAGCATAGACATAAGATGAATGGATCGCCCCCACGGATCAGGCCCATTCTCCTTGATAACCCAATCAAGAAGTTTCTTCTGTATCTGTACAGATACAAATATTAACATCGAATCAGTGCATCCATTACAAATATTTGATAACAAATATAATTCAAACAGACAGTTATCATTTATTTAAATTAACCATTTTGTTAAAATACAGAATGTAGAATATAAACAGCAGAAGGGCTCAAAGTGTCCATAAAGTGCTCAAACATAACAACCGATTAAAGCTCAGACATAATCTGGGGGCGAGCTGCGGCGCTGAACCATATCAAATGAAAACCCCAAGGGATCCACCGGGATTTTCTAGTGTAAGAGAGACCACCCAGGCAAATGTTAGAAAGCCACAGTTTTACACACGTGGAAAAAAGGCAGTACAAGGGGGACAGGGTGGGGCGCGCATGTCAAGAAGTCAAGTTCAACACACAACAAACCAAGAACATGAGAGGGTTGAAAGAAAGAAAAAAATGGAAACCTAAAACTCATCTTAGGCACTCATCAGATGACAAATACTATTTCAGATGATAGCCATGTTACTGAAGAAAGAGAAGGCAGAGAGTAGGGGGTATAGACAGGGTTCATGTACCTAATTATACAGTGGTCATAGAGGAAAATTGCAATCATCTGTGACTTGCTTGCAATACCTCAGGCGCTGCAAAGGTTTCTTTTCGGTATCATGCAGGATTTGTTTCTGTTTTAACAGCCTTGATCATTTTGACTCAAACCGCTTTGGACTCTAGATCAATTTTGCAAGTGAAACAGGAGCGTAGGCTGTGCCCCGTGGAGAGCAGCGGAGACGAAACCAAACCCTACAAGAGACGATTACGTGTCTCTGCAGGGGAAAAACTTTATCTCCACTGCAATGCAAAAACCTGCCTCTGATCTGGAAAGTGGGAATGCCAGCATGAATACACACACACACACACACACACACACTCCTGCAGAATTACAAGAAAACTCATCAAAAAGACTTATCACCATCGTCACAAAATGAAAAAGCTAATTTCCTCCAGTTTGTGTAACCCAACATTTTGTTCAGGTTTAGTATTTTTATTTCTAACTTATTGTTGCTTTTCTCTGGATTAGTTTCAACTTTAAACACACTCACACACAGATTCTGGTCAGTTCAGTATGTTGTGTGAACGGGACAACAACAAGAGGTAGGAGACAAGTACTTCCATATGTGGCTGGGCACACATGCGCAAAGAACAAAACGCACTGTAACGACTGGGCAAATACTAGTTGGTAACATGAGTTTCAGATAAACTTACCAAGTTACGTAAAATCTTGTTTTTGTTATTTGAATACACAATAGCTCAGATGGTTTGTAGGAAGTTAATAAAAAATAAAATAGTAAATAGATGTAAAAACGAGTTTGAGGGAGATTTGAGGCTGTGGCATCCACTTTGTTAAACGGGTGATTTTGCACAGATTTTGATTTGGAATCTGAAAAAATTTCTGAATGTTTTTGTTTTGTTTTTTTGCTGAAAAATTTAGATAATTACGACAAAGACCAAGTTGATTCTGACTATCCATTATCCAAGATGGATGCTACGAGGATGCTCAGGCTGAAGTGATCGGTGATGATGATGATGGGTGCCTATAGAACTTTCTCTCGTACAAATATTCCTATTTAACACTTTTATTAAACAGATCTCTGGATGTTTGCCACTCATAAATAATAGAGAATCTAATGTAAGAAATACTAAAGCAAGCTGAAAAGGGCATTAAAAGTCAGAGGAGTTCATTTTACGTGTTTAAATGAATTAGGTGCTGCTTTCCAATTGTCCGCACACTGCAGTGTGATTTTCTTTTTATTTTGTAACTAAAAATGTACTTTATACTGTAAGTAACATGATGCTTTTTTTGGTTTCTTTTTTTTTTTTGGATAAGGCTGGTCAACAACTTGCACAGAGTTTCACCAAACTCAAAACAAAACACACTAAAGAACATGCAGTTTGAGTTCTGAGTAAGAAGTGCAAGTTCTTTATCCTTGATGCATTTAATGAGCAGTAAAACAAAGATTTGACCTGCTGATTATTATTCTGTCAAACAAGGAAAAAAAGTCAATTCTAAACACAGGTCCATTGACTGACACATCAGTAATTAAAACGTTTGTATTTGGGACTTTAAAGTGCTCAATTTTAAGTTCCAAGCTGCAGAATGGGCAGGAAATATCTTCTAGGACATTCTGCAGTTAAAAGCTTTTTCCTCCTCAGAACGATTGTAGTTGAGTTCCTATTACAGGTAGCTTTTAACAAAAAAAATGTAATATTTGACAAAAAAACTAAATCAGTAAATATCTGATCTTTCACTGGGTGCTTTATTTTACAGTTGTTTAGTTACAGCAATAAATCTGAATCCACCTTACAGCAGAACTGAATTTGGTCAGTTGTGTTGTACATCAGGCAAATTGAAATCAGTATTTGAAGAACGTCCAAAATAAAATAAAATAAAATAAAAAATAAAAAATACAAACTATTCAATTCTATTAATGACAACAAGACACAGTTTTAAGAGTCAATTTAAACAAAATGTCCCTTTGGGGTCAGGTTTAATATGATTTTAAAGTTATTGATAACCGTCTAAAGTAAGAGCTAATTTAACAATAGAGACAGACAGACTTGCATATACTCCAGGATAATATACTTATAGTTAAATAAACATTCTACTCTGACTGATGCACAGCCAGTGATCGTAATCATATAACAACTTCATAAGTCAACGTTTTATAACGGTCCTACTACAAGAAAATGTAAAACGTGAACAACCATACAGGTCCGTGTGCACGGACCCATACATCAGTCTGTGTACATGTTTGTTATTTATTCCAGTGTGTAAACTACTTAAATCTGTGTGAATGATCACATACTTTTTTGAGTCAAGTGGCAGGAAATGTTTTTTGGGGGGTTTTTCCCGTTTTTTTGCATCCCACTGAAACTAGAAAGAAAGCCTCCTTTTGATAGAAACATATTTAAGGGGTGAAGTTCAGACCAGCGTTAAACTTCGGCTGTACACAGCCTCAAAACCAATGAGCCAGAAAATACTGCGCACTGAAGCGGAAGAAAAGTCGCAGACACACACTTTTGGAGACAGACAAACAAACAATACATAAACTCTTGAACCCTTAAACTCTTAACCCAGAGAAAGGGGTTTTCCAGCATTGTATTATCTAATTATACGCATTTAGACAAAGCATAATCTCTAAGGGCCCCTCTTTTTGGTTCACTGCTAACAATTACTGCTATAGTATGAGCTACTTTTTTTTTTTCAATCTAGTCCCTACCACACCTCCTGTATTAGTTCCTCTCTTCTAGTCCTCAGTCTATGCTCTAACAGCTAAACATTTCTCCTCACCTTTTATTACCTTTCATTCTTTTGTTCATTTTCATTTATTTTCACAGACTTCTGTCCTTAAAAGCTATTTAGCATTTTTAAAGAGCTTCACGAAGTCAAAGTAATTCACACCTAACTAAATTAGGTTGAGCCTTTAAAACTTTAGTGTATACTGGCAAAATCACATATTATAAAAGATAGGTTCTGGGGAAAAGGTAACTGTAGTAACTTCCCTCTAATTCTTTACTCATACTCTGTATCACACTAATGCATTTCTTAAACAAGCAAATGATGCAGCTGCACTGCTTTTTGATCCCAATGAGAGTGTATTCTATACCATTTTATCAGCAGCTAAAGCAGGCTGCCACAAGTACTTTTTTTTTTTGAGGAGTCAAGATATAATGCAGTAATAACCCCATACTTAGTTTGGTGCTACGGTATGCAGACACTGTCAGCAAAGAAGAAAATTCACTCAACTGGGGTTAAATGGTAGGAGCAGCTACTACTTAATCTCATTATCTATTGTTTATTTTAACTTATTTTAATCATCTACCCAGTGTTTCCTTTATGGGAGTCCCCTTCCTCGGGGGCGGTGGTCGGCTGTAGCTGCCTGAGTGCCCCCAGGTAGAGCTTGGGTGGAAGCAGGGGTACCAGCCCTCCCTCCTCTGGGCGCCCTGGGTCAGTGCCTTGGCTGCTGCTTCTGATGTGCAGCTGCCGACGCAAATGGCTCCCATGATGGCATTTCCTGGCTCATCACCAAGATGGCATTCTACTGGAGGAACGTTCTCCACGTCCTGCTACCAACTTCTGCTTCTGCATCAGCTCTGTTGCTCTTTCTGTGTCTCTGCTGCCTTCTCCAAACCCTAGACGGTCTCAGCAGATGACCGCTTATGCTGAGCCTGGTTCTGCTGGAGGTTTCTTCCTGTTAAAAGAACATTAAAAGAACAAAACGTCCCCAGCTTCTTCCTCTCCGCTGTCGCTTCATGCTTGCTTAGTGTGAGGGATTGATGAGAAGTCACAACGCAATCTTCTGTGGTTCTCTAATTCCTAGATTAAACATTGTATTGTAATACCTTTTCTTGTAAAGTCCCTTGAGATGACATCTGTTGTGAAATGGCGCTATATAAATAAACTGAATTGAATTGAATCTGTACTCAGCCTGCACTTGTATTTTTTTTATTTATTGTAACTTTTAAGTGTGTGTGTGTATGGCAGTTGAGTTGGGTTGGGAGGGGTTGGGGGTCACATTAAATCTGTAAAGCATTTTGAGAAGCTGTGGTTTGAAAAGCGCTTTATAAATAAACTTTGATTTCATTTAAATAAGCTAACTATTTGACTACCTGTACACAGTCATAGACTGTGAATAGGACACAAAACTTTGATCTCTAGATCATCAACTATGTAAAAAGATACTGTATATATTTAAATAAAGTATACTGACATTACTAATGTAACCTCTGCTGATGCTGTGTAACTCTGAAGTAAACACCCTTAATCAAAATTCTTACACTCTGTACTAAACGGGGGGTCCGCAAATGCAACACCCATTTATAAGAGACATGACGGCACTTGATTTATTTTTTATAGTTTTACCTTCTTTCCTTCATGCTCCTTTTGGATTAAATTACAATCATGGAGAGATAAGAAAGTGTTGACTAAGGTTTGACTTACAAATGGAATGAAGATGTGTGTTTTCTGGAATTGGCCAAACTGTTCAAGCCAGTGGTGTCTAAAGTCGGGCCTCATGGGCCAGCGTACTAAACATCAATTATTTCTGGGGTCAACCAAGTTTGAATTAACTGAACAAAACGTCCCCAGCCCCTTAAACTTAGCTTGACCTTACTGAGTTATCTTACCGTAACACACAAGACCTTTTTTAATTTCTGCACTATCAATTCATACAGCTCATCAATGTCTCACAACAATCATGTTCATTCATACCACTGAGAGCAGAACTTAATTGTACTAGCCGTGACTGGACTTAATGTGATTGCATTCCACAATATAAACTAGTTACAGAAAAAAACAGAAGACATCCCAAAGTAAACAAGGAAATACTACAAACTGTCATAAAAACAAGACAGCCGCTTATGGCAATAATAATAGTCTATTCCACAAATTCCACAATTTTTTTAGTAGCTTTAAAACACAAAGCAGTGTAAGAACAAAAAAATCAATAGGCAGATCAAATCGATTTAATCCCACTACCTCCAGAGTTCCAGCTGAACCTTTAGAAAAACATAAAAACAAGAACTAGCCATCTCAACATGAGAGCAAATATAAGCGCACAAGAGGTTAGAAGGTCAAGCGAGAGAAACCACTCACTCATTTTCTTTAATTTTAACTGCAGTAAAACCTTAGAATAAATGTATTATTCTTTTGGGGATTGACTCTTTTCAATCATGAACATCAGAGTTCAAAAGGCCCAACTCAGACAATGCTTTTTTTTGTCTCATCATTAAATGCACAAAGCTTTAATTAAATTTGTCCACCCAGAGAAGTAAAAGCATTAATGTTAAGTAGAAAGAGAAGTAATAAGTACAAATAAATAAATAAAATCGACTCAAAAGCACCCCAAAATTACAGAGCTTATCATTCTACACCCCTTGAAATGCACACAAAAAATTCAATTATCTGGCTAAGGGACATAGAGACTTTTATAAAATTATTGTTTTTTTGTGTTTGAAGATGTACTATCCAGAACTATTCAGTTTCATCAACACAACTATTTCAAAAATACAACTCTGTCCTACTTAGTATTTGAGAGAGAAAAAGCTCAGCTTTACCGTTATTTGTTAGACTATTAAATCAATCATTTATTATATCTTTAAAGCAGCCTTTCTGTGACCAAATATTAAATATTATAGCGGGCTCAGAGGTGAGGTCACACCCTGTGTAAAACAGCTCTGCAGTTAAACAACATATTAAAAATTATTTTAAAACAAAAAGTGATTACAAACTTGATGATGAACTTGGTGATTCATGTAATTATTGTGGCTGCCATTACTAACAGCAGTCTTTGTGTGAATTTCCAGTAAATTTAGTGGCACCAATTAGGGGTGTGTGATTTGTCGATTTAAGACCGTGAAGCGATCTACACATGTGACAATCTTTCATTTTTGGGAGATCGTTTTATCCCGATTCACAGTTCTGCTGCTGTATTTCTGCCTGTGTCTGCGATGAAAATCCTCCGCTCTCTCCCTGCCCCTCTCCTACCTCCCCCTGTGCATGTGCGCAACCTGTAAACAAGCATGGCGTTGCTGCGTCTGAGAGCGTAAATTAAGTTTTCATTCCAAGAAAATGGAATGAAGAAAACATCTGATAAGCAGTTTTATAATTGGAATTTTTTGCCAACCGGACGTTTAATCTCAAATTTGAAGTTCAAGCCCACACAAAAAATGATCTGTAAACTTAAAATAAGATAGGCTGTGTAAGCTGGGTTCATAAGCAAAAAAAAGAAAAGAAAAAGGAACCAACCTGAAAAAACAAACAGCCAAAGAACCAGGCAGGTGCTACCGTCTCGTTTTTTTTCTTTTTCTTTCTTTACTCTAGACACACAGGCTTTGTGGTAGGCTGCCAAGAGCTGGGCTCCTGAGTCCAGGGTCACATCCCAGAAGACCACCACAAGTCTGCTCTGGCTCCCAGATGTTCTCATGCATGCAGGCTTCCATGCACACAGACACACTCTGACCTCCTGGAAACAAATGACTCTAAATAAAAGGACAGAAAGCACTGCAGCAGACGTTGAGCGTTCACAGAGCGTGGCGCCTTAGCACCGTCCACCTAACCCAGATAAAGCAACTTGTTAGTCTTTATCCAACTGTAAAGCATATTTGTTTGTCAAGTCCTGTGTAAGCAAACACGACCAGCCGATTGTGATTCTGTTGTGCGTATATGTTAACACGTGTGTGAGCATGAGTGGGTGCACGTGCACTTGTTGAATATGTGTTCTATTCCTGGGGCTGCCGAGGAAATGAGGGGGAGCTGCAGCAGGCCATTAGGATGCAGATCAGGACAGACGTGTGTATGTGCTTGGTTGTTGCTGGTTAAAGGGGGGTGGGGGCAGAGGAATCAACAGCAGACCATCTATTATAATGACAGGAAGCAGGAAGTACAACCCCTTTACAGTCACATGGCGGCCAGCTGTCTTGGCAGCAAAAGAAGGGAAGATAGGGAAAACGATAGGGAGAAAGAGAGTGTGTGTGTGTATGTGAGCAGGTTTGAGAAGAAACGCTTCTATTGACATTCCAGCACGTTAAGAGAACATTTCTACACAAAATATCTGCCGTAACTATTGGCAAAGAAACAAAACGTCAATTTTACGGAGCAGCTCCAACCGTCTTCTGTCCAAATATCACTTCCAGTCCGAAAGAAAAAAACGTTTTACATCTAAAACCACTGGTGCTCTTCCCGTTCAAAAGCAGGGAATAAAGCTCAGATTTGGCCATGTGGATGTGTTTAGTAGCCGCAGCTCGGCACACATGCGAACGCCCACTCCCAGGGACCCAAATATGCACGTTTTCGCATGGATGCACATGTGGTCTCATGTTCTCTACAGACTCAGAGCATGTGCACACGATGGGAAAAGAAAACTGTTGTTTGGTCTTTTAATGGCATCAAACTCAAATAAAATCCCAGTGGAATTCGCAGCAAATTTCTGCTTAATAAGTGAAATGAGTATATTCTAAGAGACTTGGTGATGTGTCTAATATTTTAGGGAACATGTATAGTGGAGACACTACATAGGAAAAACCATCTGAGGTAAAGTGGGATCTGACTGCTTGTTTCCACTTAGAAGCAGAAGTCAAAATCATAAAGTTTTGTTACTGAAAATTAATTCAGTTTCTTGGCAAAAAAATCTAATATTCAAACAATATTTAATATATAATTGACATTTTGGCTGTTGTATAAATAAATACCTTCAGAAAGGTGGCTGTTGGCTGGTGTTTGTGTCTCCTTGCTGTAAGAGACCACCTCTTTGGGAAGGAAGTCTACCTGTGTGATCTTAGAGGCCCCGAGCCTCTGCATCTTGCGCCTGCATGAGAGCAAAGACATTTTCGTTACTGTAATTGTGAAGCTAAACCAGAGCTGCCTTGTGTTGGGTTTTAATGCCTTTAATGAAAAAGAGTGAGAGGAGAAAGATGTACCCAAGCTCAGAATCAGCCTGCAGCTGCAGCACAGAGGGGTCTGTGTCCCATTGCAGTGTCCTGATGTGACCAACAGAGGGGGCAGGAGAGGACATGAACGGTTACAAACATCTTCCAATCAACTGAAACAGACTTCTGAAAGGCCTACAAATACCTACACCACGTGCACGAACATACACATACACACACACACACACACACACATATTGGAGGATAATGTCTCCTGTACTGAGACATTATGCTGTTGTTCATTATGTATCATTTTCAAATATTATTTTGTTAGTTTTCTCGGCTTTAAAAGGATGGATACATTTAGTTTTATATTTTAATTCAGTATTTTGTTTTGTTTTTGCTGCTTAACTGTAAAAAAAAAAAAAGGTAGATCACTTTCAGCAGCTCATATAATGCAGCCATAGAGAAGGAATGTTTTGAAAATATTCAAGTCCAACTTTTTTCTGCATTTTCCTCATCTGTTTCCTTTTTAATCAGTTAATGAGCACATTTGTGAAAGCGAAACTAGACAGCACCTTGCAGGAGTATTCCCACCCTATAAACATTTCCACGCATCATCATGTTTAACTATTCAGTTAGGATTCTATTAACAGACCAACACAAAATAGTGTAAAAATGTGATAGGAGGGGAAAAAAAAGAAAGAGATATGCTTCACAACTGATAAAGTTATGAAAAGTGTGGTGTGCATTTGTAGACATACAGTTTCGCCATCTTCGCTTTTCTTTGCTGAAAGACGTGCATCTCCATAGTATTATGCTGCCACTACCATGTCTACGAAAGTGTTCAGAGAAATGCTCCGCGTAACTTTCTATCCCAGAGTGGGAGAAAATGTGTCAAAAAAGGTTAAATTTGCTTCTGTTGTCATCTTTGTGTTGGTCTACCTAAAAAAAAATAGAAAATCACATTAAAATCTGTTGTTTATGGTTTCAATTTAAAAATGCGAAACGGTTAAAGGGTTATGAAGGATTTTCAAAGGTACTGAATGCAATAGAGTAAATGCATCTAGTGTCACAAGTGCAGACAAATATTTAACAGCTAAATTAGGTATTTAAAATTACAGGAATGTCATGTAGCTGCCATGCATAATCAAAGAATTCGATTAACGCTGAGGAAAAGTGCTGAGCTCACTGGCTGCATTCCTCGGCTGCTTGGGCAGGAAGGAATCAGTGACTTATGGGAAAATCAAAGCGTTTCTCAACTGAAACGTACCAGCTGTAAACGGATAACACTAGACCTCCTGATGATACATTTCAGAACAGAAAACAGAGCCGTTCCACATTCAGCGTGTGTCACACAGTGCTAAAAACACAGAGTGCCAAGCGATTACTTCGGCTTGACAAGGCCGGCTGTTTTGCTGTAGCACAGATGACACTTTAAGCAACACTGTCACCTCTGTGAAGACTGAAATGACCTCCTCGGCTCAGCTAGTGTGAGCGGAGATGCTTCGAGACGCTGTTAGAGGTGGCAGCGGGACTTAAGACAGGACGAGAGAGGTGCGGGGAGAAGCAGGGCGGGACTTGGCACTCTTGATCTTTTAAATCAAGAAGGGGAACACTTCCATAAGTCAAAAGACAACACTGTGGAAGCCTTTCTGTTCTGAGCAGAACCTCAGCCACAGAAAGGTAAGGAAAGGCTTTCCTGGGTTTGACATGAAAATGCTTACCTTGAGCTTTGTGCTTGGGGCTTGTTTTTAGAGAAACCTGACCTATGAAGGACACACACACACACACACACACACACACACACACACACTTACACAACCACAAATGGAGAAGCTCAAAATGGGCATGCCGTCGTCCAAGGTGGAATCGGGGGGGGATTCGACTGTAATTCATCAAATTGATCAAATTTAATTTCGGCTAACTCGCACTGCTTCTTCCGCCCCGATTCCACCCCTGGCCATACAGAACGACGAATCGCTAATGATCCTGAAGGCGCCACCCACACATCGACCTCACAAATAGCTGCCAATAAGAAGCAAATGGAGAGCGCTTGATGACCACACTTTCCTCCACCAGAACACTCTGATATCAGGGTTTCCACTTCTCTACAAAGCAGTGAATGGATCTACATACAGAACATGGGTAGGACATATTAGTAACTGTTTGCAGCCTTTAGCGGTAGGTGCAAAAGGGGAAGAAATTACATACTTTAAATTGTATTTCAAATTTTGGATTTTTGCCTTTAATGGAAAGAACAAGCTCAGGCCCAGTTCGACAACACTGGAAATGCAGAGATTACTTTCTTAAGGTTCGCTATAATGTTATTTTCTCATTCAGATCTTACAAAAGTCTTACCCTGTCTCATAGTTTGTCACGTCAAAACCACACACAAGAATATATTTCATTGAAATGTTCAGGGGGGGGTTTATGCTGTACTTTCCATATGCAAACACCCGTTTTATTTTGTTACGTTTAGATTGTAAGTGTAAGATTGATTTTAGACGCATTCTCATAAATGTTTCCTGCAAAATAGAGATGTTTCCACCACAGCTACTATTGTAGACGGAAGGAGCAACCATTTTGAAAGTTAAAGTCAGAGAAAAAAATATCTTTCTGAGTTGGAAGTCCGACTTCGGAGGGTGAACTTGGTAGTCTGAATTTCCAAGTTCCGACAACAAATGGAACGCACCGTCTGTCTATTAATTACAACTCAAAAAGTTGTAGAAGGATTTGGAAGAAACTTTCTGTAAATTACCGCAGTGGGACCAGGAACAAGTGGTTAAAATTCGGGGGTGATCGGGATCACTGTCTGGGTGGGGGACTGAGTTTCCTCGTTGGAGGTCTGCGCTCTACAAGTGCTTTTCAAGTTTCCACTGCTATGTGTTTCTTCTCTTGATGTGGCATACCACCCCGAATGAAGAATGACGCTTCACTCATGAATTTTAGGATTAATGCTGATAAACCCTCAATTTCAACATAAGAACCGAGGAATTGTGCACAAAAAAACTGTTTTTAAGCTAAAATCTGTAATCTAGCAACAATTAAATCAGTTAACTCCGTATTCTTACAAAAACAGCATCAACGCAACAGTTACAACAGTTAATTTTTACAGATCTAAAGCTTAGCTCCCATAAAATATTTAAAACATACCTTGTGCCTCTATCAAGGGGAATGCTATAAACAAAATACAATTTATCTGTTTTCTCCATCTTTTCATTGCAATTAAGCTAGATTGCACAAATAGTCACACAGGAAGTCGTCCTTTCAAAAGAAAGCATTAAAGTTCTAACCGAAAGTGAATCCCAAAAAGATTAATTAAACACAAGCAAAATAAACAAAAACACTTAGGGTTATTTACAGTTAATCTCTCTCATGAAATCCCAATAAAATAAATTGAAGTTGGTGGTTGTGATGCAGCAAAATTACGAAAAGGTTTGAGGCGTAATAAAAACTTTTGCAGAGCCCTGAGTTTGTTTCCTAATCTTTATCTATAACTTCTTCAAGTGAGGGTTTTGAGACTTTCTTTAAAAAAACAAACAAAAAACTAACTTCTCAGAAGTACCTACACTGTGTGAACCAAAAGTTGGACAGTGGTCTTCAAAATACTGAGTATTTTGATTGGGGGAAAAAATGGCACTAATACCACATTTAAATCTAATAAAGAAACCTCACCATTGGTGGAAGCCATCCTTACCTAAACCTGTTAGTGCCAATATCAAGAGGAAAAAACAGAAATACTTTGTAAAAGATGAACCTATGATGCTTGAAATCAATATCATTTTTTATAAGGCCTCTGCTTGATTCATTGTTAAAATTAATAAAGACTATAAGGAGGAAGATCTGGCTTTGAACGAGTAAGGGAGATGGGTTTGCCTACCTGCCCGCTGCACCTCCCTCTGCTGAATCCTGGCTTCCCGTCTCACTGGGCGTGCTCACTGATTTAGACGGGGACACGGGTGTCGGCACTAAAAAATAAAATAAAACGCCATAAAAACCATCTTGGATAGGCAACATCACAGGATTGTGGAAAAGCAAAAGCATCCAGCAAACGATAGACAAAGAAACAAAACACCATGTGGAGAAAGTAAAACCAAGATCCCAGGAGTAGTGCAGGATTTCTGCTTTTTTCCTCTTTTATCTACACTCTGCTGTTTTAAACGACTTATAAATAACTAGAGCTAAAAAAAAATTAGCGACCCACTTAGGAGGAGTTTAAGGTGTTATTACAGTCTTGGACCACTAGAGAACAGTACTCTTTAAGGAGCTGAAAGACACTTATAGCAAGATTTGACTACCTAATTTGTACAGTAGAAATCAGATCTGGGTGAGCAATCCTGCATAGGCATTGACATGTATAATTTAATTTATTATCAGCAGTAACATCGAATTTAAGAAGATAGTATATGTTGTTTAAAACGGACTCATTTGTGTTGTTTATCACATAGAGTATGATGTACCTAGCGGAGGTTCTGGGGAGATGCCAATACTCTGTAGCAGGGCCTCAGTCTCCCTGCGTTTGCGGTCCAAATCTGAATCTTCCGGCGTCACCACTGCTTTCTGCTGGCTGTCTGACTTCTTCAAGCACCCGGGGAAAGACATATGGGTCAAACTCAGAGGCCTTGTCCAAAGATTTACAATATCATTTCAAAATTTTTTTGAGTACTTAACCACCTTCACCTTTTCGTATTGGAAAGAAAACCAACATAAACCCATGCACTGTTTTCTTTACCTCTTTTTTCTTCCTCTCCTCCTCTTTTCTTTTCTTCTCCTCCCTGATCTGGGCGAGGCGCTGCTTCTTGCGCTCAAGCTCTGCCTTTAGGTCACTTTTGTCTGACATGGTGTCCTGGGGGGGTTTACAGAGAAGACCAATGAAGCACAGACGACACTGAAACAATATGCACTTGTTTTCCAAGTCGCTTCCTAATAAATGATGCACTAAAAACACAGAATCAACTGGGTGTGCCGGACCCATTTCCTTGCCAATAAACACAACCAAAACTGAGAGTTTGGATTGATTAACATTGACTGGGACAAACAACAACAACAAAAATCTCCTCAAGCTGAATATATTTGAACAGAGCTTAGTCCACAAACTAACTAACTATATAATATGCAACCTTTGTTTATCAGGCTAATGTCAAAAACTGTCCCAAATATCGAGCACAGAAAGATCAATTGGGAAGTCAGTCCAAAATAAATGTAGAATTAATGTAGTTATTTTTCTTTAACCACAGTTTTATAACAGAAATCATGAATTACAAAAATACACTGAGACAGTATGAAAGGATATGAGACCATCTGTGAGCTCTGTCACTAACCGATGTTAGCTAGAAATGAGCGCTTTCGCATTAAGCTATTTGTAAATATGAAAGCGTTTATAGTGACGTCGACACAAAAGACAAAAACAACTTCCTTCTTTCTTTTTTTCCAAACAGCTTCAAAATATCGCCTACCGCCATATTATGGTGTCATACCTTATCCACTTGTAGGGCTAATGATATGTCACCGGCAAAGATGCTGTCTCACTGCTGTATCTCTTTAGGTGGGGGGAAGAAAATCAACACATCCTCTGTTACCTTGTTTCCCTTCTCTCTGTATCAACGCCTCACTGGCTGCAGATGACAGTTCGTTTTGGGTCTTGGTCAACCAGTTTGTTAAAACGGGTTAATGCAATAGTAAGTAAGAGGCTGGAAGCAGGTGCACGGCACGCCGACACATCCTCGTGAAAGAGCGGAGAGAGGGAGCGATGTAGAAGAGGAGAGGAAATCCCTCCTCCTCCTCTCATTGGGGACGCATACATAGTCATTAGCAACGCCGCCATCTTGAGGCCGTTTGAAGAAGAGCCATTACAACACCGGAAGGATGTAGACTGAACTGCCTTAGTTAGTTAGTTAGTTGGTTAGTTAGTTAGTTAGTTAGTTAGTTAGTTATCTAAAATAACTAACTATTTTCTAACCAAGATAACTAAACTACAATCCTAATGCACCTGGAATTGCATTCTTTCTTCTGGGACTGCAAGCCAAAAATGACACTGTTCCCTCAATTAATACTGCAGATTTGTTTTCTTAGGACTTCACGTGTCGCTTCTGCTCTGATGACTACGTTTTTGTACATATTGGTTTTGTTTCAAAGCATATTTAGCTCTTTATTTTTGTTGTTGTTCTTCATTGCCTCTTTTATATTTTATATAGCTAAATCTAAATCTGCTTTCGTCTAAATTAGGAGAATGGAGCAAAAGTATTATTTTTTTACCCAGCCTAGAAAAGATACTTGAGAAATTGTGATTGAGGTGAAATCTAACCCAAGAGATCCAGCAGTTTTAGATAATATCTTGGATATTTCTTTATCTTCTCCAAACTCTGGACTGGGCTTTGAGTCACAGTCCTTTCAAGGCTGTTATCTCTGTTTTTAGTGCACCCCCCTCTCCCAATTAACTCTCCACATGCGTTTTGATACATTGATTTGTAAACAGTTGACTTATGTTGCAACAAAGTTTTGTGACGTTGCCCTCCTTGTGGAAAATTATTTCCTGCATAACAATAAAGTTAGTCTACGCCGTGATTATAGTGTAAGCATAAACAGCAATAACAGTCGTTATAATGTTAAAACATTGTAAAATAATGTAAAAAGTCTGTATAATTACAAAACTTTTTCATTGGTCTAATTTCGTGCTATATTTTGTCTGAGAAACAGAACTTTTGGGTGTATGCCATACTTATTAAAATCAGGGGATTTTTTAAATTATTATTAGTAATCCATGTGTATGTAAACAATCCACCTGAGTTTTACTTTTTGAATTGAACTACTGAAATAAATCAACTTTATCAGAGGGACCAAATAACTGGTATGATATGCACCCATGTGCAAAAAGAACCCCAAACGTTTTAATGACCTGAAATGCAACAAATGCTAAAGACAGAGGTGATGAATGAGAATAGGCCCCCGCGTGGAATGCTGGGTAGTAGGTAACTACGTGCGTATGGCATCACCGTGTTCGCCTGTGCAGTGATAACTGCCTGGAATGGGAAGTTTTTCTGATTTTAAATTAAGCTCTCGTTGGTTTGTTTAAAGCAAAGCGGGTCAAGATAAGGGTTGGGAGTTTAAACTAGCTCACTTTTTACGTGAGAAACAGGGACTTTGTCTTCTAAATTGTTTTTTCATTAGAACTCGGAGTGCAGCCAGAAACATCGCTTTGATGCTGCAAAAATCATGGCCGTGGCTAAAAAGGACAGGTATATTTGATAACTGGTCGGTAGATGATGCTATCATAAAGACGTCTGTTATTGCACAGCTCGTCCTATTCGGTTCCAGTCAAGGGCCCGAGCTCCGCCCACAATGAAGACAATCTAAACGCTGATTGGTTGGTTTCAACGTCAGTCTTACGTCTTCCCCTTGCAGACAACAACATGCCCCACTGCTCAACGTTAGAAGTTGGATTCTGAGGGCGCAAATATGGAAGGACACTGCCAGAGAGAAACACTCTTGTGGAACTAATAAAGGATGGTATTAAGGATTTCAATGGTGTGACGCCGAATTACCGCCCTGCTAGCTGAAAAAATATAATCGTTAAACTGGATTGTGCTGGAGTCAGAAAGGACGGCTTGTGCCCGATTCGCTGCTAGCAGTTGGGGTCTACTGAAGGGGAGAAGAAAATGAGGTTCGCACAGTTTTTGTTGAAAAACGGCTCGTTAGCTGGGATACCGAAACAAGTGGAGAGGTTTTCCAAGTTTTCCCCTTCTCCGTTATCCATGAAGCAGTTTATTGACTTCGGTAAGTGCTGCAGGCTGGTGTTCTATATGTCACATGTACATTTACACTGTTATCACCCAACTGGCGTTACTTATTGTCTAATTTAGCAAAGTAAAGGTCATACCCTGATAACTACAAGCTGCGTCGTTGTACAGCCGGGTATCTTTCATGTGCATGAATATACAACTTAGGTAAAATATATCTGTTCAAAAATGTGTAATCGTTTAGACGTTTCCTGTACCGTTTACTTTTTTGTTGTTGTGTTGCTGTGGTCGTAACGTTGCTGTAATTGTTGTTCATGTCGCTCATGTGACTACAGGCTCTGCCAATGCATGTGAGAAGACATCCTTTGTGTTCCTGCGACAGGAGCTTCCTGTCAGACTGGCCAACATCATGAAAGAAATTGATTACCTCCCCGACAAGCTTCTTGGCACTCCATCCGTAAAGCTCCTGACAAGCTGGTAGGATTCCTGGACTGTGCTGAAGAGAAAACGTGTCACTAAAACCTTCAGGAGTTAGTTCTTCTCAGTGTCCAAACTGTGCTCATGCAGATGGGTGGTTGTAGGACTCTCCTTCTCAGTCTATGAATTCCAGAGCAGAGTAAGCTCATGTAGGTCAAGACGGTTGGCAAACAATGCCAAAATCCTCTCTTGGTGATACGTCAAAGAAAAATCGTTACTACCAATTAATAGTAATAAACCTGTTACAATAATACTATTATTGAATGATCTTCACTTTAATTGGACAAATATTTTCTTGTTTAAGATGTTCCAATGGAAAATGTTTCATTTTAAGTCTTTATTTTCCATTCAGTTTTTAAAAAGATCTCTTCCTAGTCATCGCTCTGTTCATCTATCCATCCATCGATCTCTACTTTTGTTAATCTGTCATCCATCCATCCATTATAGTGTTTTATTCCATATTTAAACCTCGATCAGTTTCAGAAATGTATCATTGTTTAGACCATGAGCGAAAAAGAACTGTGGAAATGCCAATCTGGAAAAAGGATGTGTTTTTTTTTTTAATCTCTATGAAGTCAAACCTTTTTTTTTGTTAGTAATTGACTGATATATGTGGCAACATCTCTGTTAATGACTTCCTTTGCTTTGCTTTGGATACAGAACAGAGTTATACTGTTTTGCTAATCATGAGTAACAAATGTATCATAATGAAATTTTGTTTCGGTCACTGTTGTGAGTCTATTTGGGGGGGGGGGGGGGGGATGACTAAAACTGATTGTTTTAAGCAACTGGTGACCATTCCTGCTTGTCGTTGGAGAAGTTTCTGTTTGTATTTGAAGCTATGAAGCATTTGCTAGGAGCAGCTCTCTGCACATGTATTCCACCTCTAGGTTTTTACTATTTACATAACACAAAAAGAGCTGCATGTCTGAAGAGCTCAGTGGCTTCTCTTTAAAGCCATTTCATGTTAAACTTGTGAGGACTGTCCATTTCAACAGAGACCCTGATACAGCTATCTGTTTTCGTGACAGGATATGAATACATATTTTAAAAGCTGAAGGTGACTTGAGGGACACGCTCCATGCATACAAAGCAAAGTGGCACAGTGGATCACCTCTCACCCAGTTTTTTTTTCTATTTTTTTATTTTGCACTGACACAGGGTGTTAGAGAGTGTGAGCTCAGCGCTCAGCACCCACCCACCCCACCCCGATCCTCTCGTCTGGACAAGAAGTCCCAGACATGACAAGCAGCTGTTATTAAGTAGGAAATGGCAAAGTCTGTTAAGTGTAATATATGAAGTTTTAAATAGGTTATTGGTAATGGTTACTTTAAACTGTTCTTCATTTATTTTGTTTGTCATTCCTGTTCATAGAACAACAACTTGTGTTTAAGGTGGGGTTTCTTTTCTGTCTTTTTATTTCCACCAGGTATTCACAGAGTTTGATGGAGCTTGTTGACTTTTTGGAAAAAGATCCAGATGATAAGGATGTCCTAAAAAAGTAAGTCATTTGAACAGAGGTTTCATCCAATTTTTGTAGTCATGTTTCAGTTCTTGTTTTGTCGTCAATCAGGGAATCTTATTACTTGATGCTCTTATAAAAACAAGATAAAATAAAAAAAACTATAAAAAATAAACCACCAATTGTGGAAAAGGCTCTATATCTAAGACTTTTAGTATATGACGTGTTAAAAGATTATCTTGAAAAATGTCTACTAACTAATATATATGGACGGAATACCTGTCATTGATTCATAATAAACACAGTTCACATTTTTTGTGAACTTTAGTAAAAATCGGCTGAAACGGGGAACTCACACGGAGCGTGTTTTAAGTGTCATGAGCATCAGGTTCAGGTGTAAAGTCAATGTAGAAATGCGGTGAAGGACGTCAGGTGGTCCCGCTTTACGTCAGGAGCAGATTTGCATCACAGAAAACTTTTTCTGCCTCGTTAGATTAGCGCAAATGACTCCACCGAGAAGTGAGCCATGAACAGCCCCCTCTCTGGAGGCGGTGTTGGCTGCAACCCAACCCAGGCCTGACAATGGCTCCACCACAGCTCATCCCGCGCCGGTCACATATACACTTTTATTAACGGCAGACAGATGGACAGCCGCTCAGCATTGTAGTCGGCGTCTTGGCGGGCGATGCTTGGACCTACTTTGGAAAACAGCTCCTCAAACTGGGCGGGCAGACCGGGTTCTCCGATACGGCGAGGGGCCGGGTCAGAAGGATTCATCCGCCGCCGCTTGACTAGGTCTTTAGGCCCTGATCCCCTGCTGGAGCAGACCCAGCTCTGCCGCATCCAATTTGTGTTGACCCGTATCAAGGTGAAAATGTTCAAGCGTCCAACTAGGGCCGTGGAGCGTATTTCTGACGCCTTGGTGTGAATGCACAGTAGAATTTTTTTAATTTAGGTTTGGTAAAATCATATTCATCTAATGAAAATGTTTAGGAAACCTGGGAAATGAAGAATTATATAGTCAGTTTAATCTATAACGGGACATAAATATTACCTACAATATTACCTACAAAAATAACACATTCTAATAATTAATTACCAAGTTTCAAATAAAAACTGAAGCTAATATAATTTCTGCTGAGCTGAACCCAATGAAGCATCTACCCTGAATAATTTCCCTTTCCTCGTTGTCACCCGTAGCTTCACCAAGACTCTAGTGAACATCCGAAACCGGCACAACAACGTGGTACCCACCATGGCCCAGGGTGTGTTGGAGTTCAAGGAGGCGTTCGGCGTGGACCCCGTCACCAACCAGAACGTCCAGTACTTCCTGGACCGCTTCTACATGAGCCGCATCTCCACACGCATGCTCATGAACCAGCACAGTCAGTATAGCACTCTGTAATGACTGTGAGTTAATCAACACAGATCCAAACACTTACCAACTTTTGTTAGCAATGAGGTCCTTGTAAACATAGATAAGCTATTATCATATTGTTTTTCATATATTTAATTTCAGGTAGTGAAAAACATTATTGTTTACTTTTTAGTCATCGCTGAGTCCTTTGAAGTTATCACTCAGCCTTTCTTGAGTTTTTAAAAACAATAGATTGAACAGTGCTGGAGGCTGTGGGATCGCCATATATAGACGCTCCCGTTTATTTTAGATAAGAAAGAGGATTAACAATAGGTCTTCGGGGGGAGCATTACACAGATGGTAGTAAAAAAAAAAACCCAGAAAAATACCCATCTCGTTACATTTAAGCACATATTCAGACACACAATATACAGTCACACATGGGAGGGTGGGGACCCCTTGCCCTCAGAGCATGACGGCACTCACTCAGGACCAGGAGGGAGCATTAAAGAATGATCGAGAGTGTTGAGATAAGGGAATGTTTAGCCCATAGCACAGACAACCAGCCAATTTCTGCCTTTGAAGGTTTGAAGTTTACGATACCGCAGATATCCACCTGCACTAATCAGTAGATATCCAGATATCACGAATCCAGTTATATAAATGTTTCCGACGTCTTCGACGGTCAAAAGGGACACAGCTTCTCTGGGTAAAAATGTGATATATTGGATTCAGAGACCAACTCACTAATTCAGTATTGTTTTATTCTTCCGAGAAAATGCAGAGAGGCGCTTTAAATAAAATAAAAAATAGAATCAGAAAGGACAGAGAGTACCGGATAAGACACGAAAAGGAGGGAGAGAAGAGAAAAGGAAGGATTTCATAACCTATCTCTGCTTTGAATTGCTCCACAACTTGTTTCTTATGTTTTTCTTGGTATTTATACTTAAATTGTACACAAGTTTTCTAATGATGTGACCCCGAAGTAGGGTAGAACAATATTACTCAAATGTATCCCCTGTATTGCGGTCACAATATACATATTGTAAAAAAATGCTTGGACCTCATCAAGTGTTAATTATTTAAGTGCTATGCATCCAGGCTCTCTAAGGCTTTGATATAATTAGTGACACTAGTTGTTTAATGCGTGTAAAGAGTTGGAAGGGTGCTGAAGTCATTAAGGAACTGCACCTATGTGGTTTTAGATAGATGCGGCTCAAAAGAACCTTTTTTAAATTAAGTCATGTTGAATTTAATATAATGCATTTTTAGTTTTTTCCACTAGCTGGATAACATACTCATCTTGGATTTTTTGATTGATTTATTGATTAAGTGAAACTCAAATGAAATTGGTTTTCCTAACATTCACCAACACTAAAACGGAGTTGGAGTGAATTCGGAATATCAGAAAAAAATGTAATTCTGATACTGCTGCTAAATGTATTTTAAGTGTGGGCATACAATGAAAGCTCACCCAGTAGGCCAAACATATTGTTGGGTTGCAAAATTTGCGTGCATGACAATATAGATATAGTGCATACACTGATGTTGCTATGATGACTTTCATTCTATTTATTGTGAATCTTGCGTACCGTTTAAACTGGGCCTAGACTGGTTTTACTTTAGGGTATCTGAATACAAATGTACACCACACTTTTCAGTGAGGCTTTTTAAGCGTTCCCTTTCTGTCAGTTCACGAGTAAGTGTTATGTCCACAAGCATTATTGAAGATATTGTGTATGTGACATAATATTTCAAACATTAGAGATGCATTATTTTTCATCTACATTTTTTGTCTTGTGTTCAGTTTTATTAATTTTTCATTTTTTATCTGATTCACCATCATTTGTTGTAAGAAAAAGAGAAGAAAAAAAATCTGTCTTCCAATTCATTGCATTTTTTTGTGTGGTAGAAGTATTGGCATTGGTACTTGGTATCGGCAAGTTCTCAGATCCAAGTATCGGTATCGTAACGGTTTGAAAAAAGTGGTATCTTTGTATCCCTGTCAATAATGCATATTGAGGTTTGTACTGTTAACGTGACAAAATGTTAGAAAGTTGACAGCGTATGAACACTTTTAGAAGGTATTATTGTATATCACGTTACTTTGTTTTAACCATCAATATGCCACACACACTTGGGAGTATCTATCAAGCATGACAGTTAATCTTAAGCATCTTAAGTTCTATATAATGTTTGTTTTGTGTTTTTTGTAGCATTAATCTTTGATGGCAGCGTAAATCCAGCCCATCCCAAACATATTGGCAGCATTGACCCCAGCTGTGATGTGGTGGAGGTCGTAAAAGGTAATACGTTTTTTTGATCTACTGTCTGTACACACACACACACACTAACGGTCTGATATCTAGTTTATCTATCAGTGTCTCTTTTTACTGCCCCACCCCCTCCCATTTGTTTGACCTAATATATTACTATGTGAGAGCACTCACTGAAAGAGGAAGTAGCGTTGTCAAAATGTATATGGTGCGAACTGTTGGGAGCTTTCTGTAACCTTGTCATCTATGAGACATAAGAAAAAACACATTTACTGTAGCTCTGTGTTTTGCTGTGTTCTTTGTTGATAGAAATTCTCATAGAGAAGCAACAAGGTTTTGTTTTGTGTCGCTTTGCAGATGCTTTTGAGACTTCAAAAATGCTGTGTGAGCAGTATTACCTCACCTCTCCTGATATGGAGATCAAGGAGGTCAACTGTAAGTCAACTGCAAGACATAGTTCATATTTTCAGCTTGCATTTTAGATTTGGTCAGATTTTTCTCTCTGTCTTTTACTCCTTCTTTCTTCTTTTTCTCTGGTTTTTGCAGTCAACAAGTTTTTCCTCTTTTCTGATTTAACGGAGGGTCAGGATGTCTGTTTCCTGTCAGTCGTCTCTGACAAAAAAACCCTAGTCAGCATCAAAAATGGCTCACTTTGAACCATGCAGATTACTTTTAAATACATTTTCATAATCCTTTCTACAAGACTTCTTTTAGTTGCAAATCACAAAGTCATACTAAATAAAACCATGTTCTGGTATTTTAGACACGTGAATGTCCGATTATTTTTGGAAGAGGTTATGTTAATGTGCCTTTTGATTTGTTGGAGTCATTTTTGGTAAAAAAACGTATTTTATTCTAAGAGCAAAAAGCTGAACATAAGAAACTAGACTTGTGCTCTTCCATCTGACTCTGTTAGCAGGTTTTAGTCACTCTGACCTTCTCTTGTTTCATGCATGTTTTATGCATCCGTGAACACCCAGCAGAAAAATACGAACAATTTAGTTATCTACTCTGATTAGGCATAACGTTATGGCCACTGACAGATGATCTGAATAACAGTTATTATCTCCTCATCGGGGTATCTGTCGGTGGGTGGGATATATTTAGCAGCAAGTACACATGCCATTCTTAAAGTTGACGTTAGGAGCAGGATAAATGGGAAAGCGTGAGGTTCCGAGCAGGTTTGGCACAGCTCCTCTGGTTAGGTGTTATCGACCTACAGAGGCTGGTTTCTATCAAAAGTTCTGCAAAGAAGAAACAGAGGAGAACCAACGCCAAAGATGTTCAAAGTGTCAGAGCACAGTGCATTGAAGTTTGTTACGGTGAAAGCTGTGTACCCGGTGGTCCTGTTTAAGCAACATAATAGTAAACCCAGGCACAAAAAGCTGCTGCTAACATGTTGGTGTCAGGTGGCACAGCAGATCTTCAGGGATCTAATGGCGTCCACGCCTCGACAGATCAAGGCCGGACCAACACACGATAGGCTGACGGTCATAATGTTATGCCTGATTGGTGTCATTTAATAAGTAAATATTTTAAGTAAAATAATAAACAAGACAATATGTGCTATCAAAGTTCAGTTCAGTTTACATTTTTTATTTTATTTGTTTTTTTTCCATATATTTTTATATTTTTCTTATTGACATTGTAGATGTAATTAAACTGTGGAATTTGAACTTGACTGTGTTAGATTGAATTGTAGATAAATTAATTTGACTGAACTAAATATTCTATTTTAATGACAAATCTTAAAAGAATAATATAGCACAACACACCAAAAGATAAGATATAGTTGGATATGTTGGCATGTTGTCATACTAATTAGCATACGCTTCAGCCAAAACCTTTTGATTAGCTTTTTCTCGTGCTTTCTTGCTTTGCTGTAGGTTTTTATTCTGTATTCACTGAGATATTTGAATGCTAATCAAATAAAATGTGCATACTGTATACTAATAATTGTCTCATAGCTGAAAGCCCCGGCCAGCCCATCCACATTGTTTATGTTCCTTCACATCTGTACCACATGCTCTTCGAACTCTTCAAGGTACAGCATCCAACCAGCCCTTAATCTGAAGGCATAGTGGTTTTCTCCCTTGAGTTTTTCTGTAGTTTCTCATCATTTTCTCTTTCAGAATGCCATGAGAGCCACCGTGGAGACGCATGAGACGAGCCCGACGTTGCCCCCGATTAAAGTCCGCGTTTCGTTGGGCAATGAGGACCTCACTATTAAGGTATAAAACACTCCTTTAAGAAAGGTATAAATGTTCACACTTATTATTTATTATAGTAAATATCGATCTAAATGTAAACGTTCCATACTTTTATATTTAGATGTCGGACAAAGGCGGTGGAGTCCCCTTGAGGAAGATTGAACGTCTCTTCAGCTACATGTACACCACGGCTCCCAGTCCTGTCCATGTGGACATGTCTAGAAATGCTCCTCTGGTATGATTAAACGTGCCACTCTTAATATTTATTCATAATTTCAAAATTGTGTTTTTTTTCATGAAATCTACTGTAGTTTTGAGCCCAGAATGAAAATGAAATAAAATATCGAGCTCTATAACCAGAACATGGTCTTACTAATCAAATCTAGTTGCAAGGCAGCAGATTACACAGTGAAGGAAGGCTGTCAGCAACATGTAGTTAGTTTAAAGTGTAATCAGATGAGAAAGTGAGGAGTTGTTTGGATGACAAATGTCTACAAAGCGCTTTTCCATTTTTATCTGGCTTCTACTTTCAGGCTGGCTTTGGTTACGGGCTGCCCATTTCTCGTCTTTATGCCAAGTACTTCCAGGGAGACCTGCAGCTCTACTCCATGGAGGGCTACGGTACCTCAGCAGTCATATATCTGAAGGTGAGAACAGACCTTTTCCCCTATCCTTTTTTCCCCCTATTTACATCAATAATGGAGAAAATAACTTAAATAAATAGCTAGAACATGTAATGGATTTTCTGATGTAGAGCAGTTCTCTCATCCAATCCACAGTCCCATGCAAAACTTCCCACATTGCCATTCCCATGGCACATACCGATAAAATAATGAATGGAAGTAGATGGAGCGATAAAAGTTACTTTCTGATCCGCTATGTCTTACGTCCAGATTCACACATATGTTGTACTTCGATTTAAATGATAACTAATGATGTACATTTCCAATGTGTTTGTCCAGTGATTTGGGATTTATTTGATTGTAAAAATTTGCATTTAAAATGCCTACAAATTGGATGACGCCATTTGGCTTACGTGAGCTAGCACTAGCTATAGCACCTAAAACATTCACCTAGAGCTTGTAGAACTTCTCCTCCATTCTGGCTCTCACTCCACCGACTGCTTTACCCCCGACATAGCTGCTACTTTCCACATGGTCCTATTTATAGAGGTTTTCTCCGTGTTTAATGCTCCTTTCTTCATCCTGGAGGTTATGACCCTTGCTCTCCTTCTTCCGCAGTTGTAGTCCCGCTAAACGTTTTTACACAAAACCTAAAGTAACTTTTGCCACCGGTCGAAAATCAGCGTTTTCTCTGCATCAAAATTAGGTGTTGAAAATCACGAACATCATGTGTTCGATCCACAGCGCAATTTCAAACGGAATCAGAAAATAACTTTTATCACTCCATTGACTCTCATTCATTTTTATTTTATTTTTGCATTAAGGGACCCATGGACCGGAAGTAGAAGGGCGTGACTTAGGCCCCCCAATAGGAAGGGTAGCAAGAAGGAAGCCTTTGATGCATTTACCAGAAGTCATGTAAAACAGAGCATACATGTTGGAGGAGGGCAAGAAGACCAGAAATCAACTTTCTGCTCTAAATGTCGCACTGCACTCCAACATTAAAACAGTGATATTTACACAGTGATAAAAATTTGTGGTATCCGAGTAAAAGAAGATGAATGCAGAAAGTACCGTACACTTTTCATTTTTTGACTTGTAAAAAAATATGGAAATCCACAGTTGTGATCTACTTTGTGTAGATTTGTTAGTCAAAACATTTCACTAAAATATATTACAGTTTGTAGCTGGAACATGAAAAATGTCAAAGGTTATTAATTTTCTTTAAAGCACTGTACATCTGATGAATGTGAGATGTTACTCACAAAATGTTACAAAAAAAAAATGAAGAAGAAAAAAAATCTAATAATCAGATAAAATATTTCTGTACAGCAAGTTAGGAAGCAACCGGGATGTCGCTGTTGTTCACAGAGGTATGTTAGTGTAAAATTGGATCCAGAGAGTAATTATTTTCTTTCTGACATTTATAATCAGGCCCTGTCCTCAGAGTCAGTGGAGAGACTTCCTGTTTTCAACAAGTCAGCCCTGCGACATTACCAGTCCACCATAGAGGCAGACGACTGGTGCATGCCCAGCAAAGAGCCAAAGAACCTGGGCAAGTATGAGAGGACCCTGTGATTACGGACCGAAGAGAAAATGGAAGAGACTCTGAAAGAGTTTGAATGAAAGTGTAATAGAAAAATATAAAATAAGGAGCTGTGGGAGAAGAGTTTATCGCCTTGTGGCTGAACTTGAATTTCTGTGTATGAAATCTAGGATCTTCTCCGAAACAGGAACGTTTTTTGGGAAATTTATGACGAGAAATATACCTTCAGAGAAAACGATAAAACACATTTCAGACCAGCTTCTTAACAGTCCAACCTCACATAACCTCATCCGCCACAGCTTAGTTTGTTTGTGCTGCAGAAGGAAGATGGGAGAGAGAAAAAAGCTAAACATTAATTTGTTGTTGCCGCAATCATCATGTTCAGATACAAGCATTACGCTTGAAAAGTTTCTTCACACGCAAACACTAAGAGACCTTTGAAAATGTACACAGACATCCCCTCTGGAACTTTTACCATCGCTTGCGATCGTTCCTCCAGATTCCTCATCCACAGACGGCCTCAGCTACTAATCTTCCAGACGTTATCCTTAAGTGTTAGTTGGGAAAAACCTCAGCGAGAATTCCAAACGTCACTCCTTTTAACATTTCTTTAACATTTTATCGCTAAGGTGCATGCATGAAAACGACCAAGCTGTCAGCAGAGACTGACACATGACTCTGGGTTATTATTAATCCTATGTGAGGTGTTTGTGTCCGTGGCTGGGAAGGCCCAGCCGAAGCCAGCCAGCGTGGGATTACTCATGATAAACTTGATGAGTGGAGTAACTCAAAGGGAGCAAAGTCTGCTTATGACCTTCAGCGTTGCTTAATTTACACAACTTCTGCTACCAAAAGCATTTCCTCTGATAAACAATAGATTGTTCTATTTTTAGTGATTTTTAAAAGTGAGATGTAAACTGAATTTGGTTGTTTTCAGCTTTCAAATTTTGACTTACTGTAACATCGAATCCATACGTGCAGAATTTCCTAAACCGTAGAAGTTTGGACTGCTACCAGGTTGGCTTTGGTCTAAACTAAACAAATGTGTTTTTTTCCCCCCCAGTATTTCTTAGAAATAACTGCCAAAACGTGCATAACAGATTTCAGCATATTGCTGTTTTGTTATCATCCCAGTGTTTTTGTAATGATACATGTGTTTATCCATTTTAAAAATGCTGTGTAGGAATGCAGTGCAACGCATACAAAAGACGAGTTAATTAAACCTCTTGCTGACGCTTCTTTTTTTGCCACTGGCACCTTTTTCCCTGCTAAAGTTTTTAAAAAAATGATACGACTGCTTGGGACGTCCAGCTTACAGATGTAAGGAAGTGTGCTTAATTTGATGTTCCGGAACACGTGAATATCTTGTTTCAGATAGAAAAATGTCTGCCACCATACAGGTATAATAATAATAATAATAATAAATAATAGCTTAGGTCCTTAACAGTCACCCACTGAAGAAATTTGGTGCCTTACCACTCAATATTTCAGTAAGAAAAAACACTAAAAGGTTTGACAAAAAAAGTATTTTATTTTTCATCCATGGGTGTGTTTCTCAGTTACAGTGCACGGCTAGTATATCCAAAGCGTTTAGCCATTTTATTTGAAACACCAACACAAAGTAGTGCGTGATTGTCACGTGGAAGACAAATTGCACATCTTAGAAGTGTATGACAGATAAATATCTAAAAAGTGTGGCATGTGCTTCGCATTTGAATGTCAGAACTTGCTGCGAGTCATTTGGGGTAGGTCTCTACCAGCTTTTCAAGTCTAGAAATGGAAATGTCTGACAATCTTTTTATTTATTTTTTTGATCATTTCCCAAGCTCATTCAGACTGGATGGAGAGTGTCTGTGGACATACATTTTAAGGGGCTTTGACAGGACCATTCAAACAGACGAATATGCTTTGCTCTGACTGCATGTTACGTCCTGAAAGCTTACCTTCATCCCGGTCTTAAAGGGGAATTCCATTTTTTTGGAGCCAGTCTCAGACTGGCTCCGAACTTGTCAGGGTGAGTAAGCAAACAAAAAATGCGCTAAAAATAAGGTCCAGGTTGAAAAACACCAGAATTCCCCTTTAAAGCTTCAGCATTTAACAGTTTTCCTTCCGGGTTTGCTTTTCGTTTAGCGCCGTCTCTATTCTTGTCAATGCTATGCAGCTTCTCTGTCCCTGCTGATAAAATCCCTCCCAAATCATGATGCCGCCACCACCACATTTTGCAATAGGGATGGTGCGTTCACGGACATGTGCAGTGTTAGTTTTTTCCCCATATTTGGTCTGAACTGACGAGACGACCTATTTCAACTTGTTTGTTGTGTTCTATGTAAAAACAGAGCTTCGTATAAACAGTGGCTTTTTTTTTAATTATTATTATTATTGCCACTCTATAAAAGACAGATTTGTAAGGGATTCATGTCAAATACAATTTATAATTTCCTGATTTTTGTTATTCTTAAAGTAGTCTTGAAAACCATGCATCATTTCCCTTCCACCCATAATTATGCACTACCATGTGTTGGTCTGTCCTATAAAGTCCAATTCTAAAACATGCAAGTTTTTAGTTGCGGAAGAAAAAACTGTGGAAAAGTCATAGATTTTAATTTGGTATGACTTTTCTAATCAACGTTCTTGGAAGCAGGTCGCTTATGTAAATAACAGATTTTAAAAGTTTGAAGGCATTTGTTGAAATGTTAAATGATTCATAACAGAAAACTGCCCTTCTGTCCTCTTATGTAACACACTGTCAGCCATCACCTTATCTTTAACTAACAGGATCTCACACACACACACAGATTTCGTTGGGGTTTGACTCATAGAGGCAACTAAGCAGGACTCTGTGTTGATCTAACTGATATGGACTCACACATTGGGATATCTTACTACTAGACCTAATCATCTACCGGTCACTTTTAGTATCCTTACTTTTTCATCCTTTCTACGCTTTGTTTAAAGCTCCTAGTTTTGCAATACGGCTGTTTAATGTTCAGGTATTACATGAATGACTGAAAGGCCAAGTATAACCACTAAGCTCAGTGTGTGGTTCATCAAAAAAACAGACCAGTGTTGTTTAGATTAAAGAAATGTCTCATGTTACCTCCCATTATGTCGTTTTGTTTGATTTCAATTTTGCAGCTTTCGTAACAGTGTTAAAACGTACACTTTGTCGCCACCAGACACCATGTTAACATGTGATCTCTGAAGAAGTTTGCATTAAGCTAAAAATCTCTTGTCACTTGAAAAGAATTTAAGCAATAAAAGTTTTTCTGGTGTGTGAACAGCTCTGTGTGCCTCTGTGATGACTCTGTTAAACTGTTGTCTCCCTACGCCTCCACCTCCTCCTCCTCTGTCTTGTTTTTGGAAACTTCACTCGGGCTGTCAGTCGCCATAGCGGACACAGTTCAGTGGCTTTTGATGGCCGGCTGCCAGTAGGAGCTGGGAACAGACTGTTCTGAGTTTCGTCGGACAGCTTCATTGGCGCGTCTGGTGATTCTGTGCTGGGGGATTTGTCACCTTTCAGTTTCCCTGTCTCCGCTCTGTGTTTAACCTTTTCAGCACACATCACTCCAGTACTAAAACAGGATTATTACAAGCTGTTCTGATAAAAGAGCATTAGATAAGAAAGTAGCCATAAATCACCTTGGTTAAATTCACCTTAAATAGATTACTGTAGACCGGTCAGATGTTTGCATACATTATGGATATGAACATGCTATAATTTCTGGGCTTTTAATTGTGCATTTGAGGCCTCATGCTAAATGTGTGTTATCCTGTTAAGGAATATGTTGATTATTCCATCCACTTTGGGAAATTCGGCCTACAAGAGCCCTGACGGACAAAGCGCACGGAACAAGCCGCTATTAAAACATTGATTTTCCCTCAAAATGCAAAAAAGTTTCGCCATAAATACATTTTTACCTCTTCGCTAGTTCCAAGCGATGAAAGAGAGACTGATGTGCTTGTCATGTTGCTGCAAATAGATAATTCTCAGGGAATTGAGCGTTTGAAAACAGCACTAGTTGGACCTCCGTTGTTGAGTGTCTTACTCGAAGACACAGATGCCGCATGCTTGTGATAATTAAGGTATGCACTGCCCCCTACTGGCCGAAAATTACACACTGTGCCTTTAAGTCTTCCAAGGTTTTGCAGCAAAACACTTCAAATCTTCTACAAGTCTGTTGTTGAGAGTGTAATCTCTTCAATCATCATCATCTGTTGGGGAAGCGGTATCAGAGCCAACAACCTGATAGAGACAACTGGTTCTGTTCGGTCGATGACTGTGGAATCCCTGGAGAAACTATCCAAATACAACAGACTGTCTTCAGTCAGGTCAGGCCTCTTCAGTTTCACTGCAACACAGACAGCTACAGAGGATCCTTTCTGCCCACATCCGTCAATATCTACAACAAAAAGAATGAGAATGAGCTACAACACTTATTATACCTCTGGGCTCAATGAAGTATTTTTCAATTGAATTGAAAACAATTGCTCATCATGATGCTCCTACCACTGTGCTTGACAGTTGGCACACCGTTGTCTCATAGCCTCACACTGACTCCTCAAAACCCACTTAACCCCAAATTCGGCTCAATTCAGTTTTGTTTACACAGCACCAGCTCAGAGTCATCACAATTCAATCATCCATACATTGCAGTCACTTTTCTATTTAGGGAGTCCCCGCAGGTTGCATAGAGTCACTGACTGGCAGGTTTATTCGTTTTAATTGTTGAATAACTTTTCTGTCCTAAGCAGCTTGTAACTGGATGAGTCCATTTTCCCCATATCATTTTTTTAGAATATGTTTCTGTGTGTGGCTGACTGTCATTGGTTTATTTTAAGTCTGACACTTTAGACATCCAGACAATGTTCTGTGATCTGGCACACAAGAAAAGCTTCAACAGACATTTCACTTGGATCTCCGTGTTCTAAGCTTGCTAAAAAAACTTAGGTTCCTTTTCAGCAGAATCAGTGTAATATAAGTTGATAACTTAAGGCTTTGTGCTGCTATGTTCCAAGTTGTTGCTGTTTCACATACAGCAAGAGAGCATGCTCTATGAGCTCATGACTTTTTACTATTTACCCTGTAGTGTGTTTGCTTAAAAAGCTGACACATGTTTGCTAATAGGTTGTCTCGATAGCAACACCAAAAGAGGTGGGCTTTCAAACTTTGCAAAGTTGGCGCTTGTTTCAGCTTGCTCTGGTTCTTTGATGCACAAACACTCATCAGTGTTGGATTAAAGTTTAAAATAGAAGTCAAAGACACGCCTATCATTAGGCATGACCTATGATCGGGTAGAAGGTCCATAACAGCGTAAACATTACCTTCTCATTCAATGCGTTTCCTTTCCTTTCATGGCTACATTGCAGATTCTCAATTAAGCGCATTAAAACTATGAATGAACACATGATATATGGAATTACTGTATGCACTTAAACAAAAAGAGTGAAATAACTGAATACATGAGTTATATTTTAGATTCCTCAAAGTAGCCATCCTTTGCTCTGATTACTGCTTTGCATTTTCTTGAGATTCAAGAGGTAGTCATCCGAAATGGTTTTCCAACAGTCTTGAAGGAGTTCCCAGAGATGCTTAGTACTTGGCCCTTTTACCCTCACTCTGTTGTTCAGCTCACCCTAAATCATCTTGATTGGGTTCAGGTCCGGTGACTTTGGAGGCCAGGTTACTTCACACTTTTTTTATAAAAGTACTACATAATTCCATGTGTGTTCATGTGGACTAGATGTTGCATTGCTATTTTTTTTAAAGAAAGATATGGATACATGGAAAATAAATTAAGACTAATGAAATACAGAGGCAAACTGTTAGTTTTTTGTTTTAGAAAGAAACAGCTTACTTTGGAAAAAATACAGCTCACAATTATCCGCCCAACCCCCAAAACCAAACTTTTACAGGACGATTTACAAGAACAAAATAAAATCACTTACAATTTACAACTATAATATCAGCTTTATTTGGTCATGCCAAGCTTTTGTTACTAATTAGGTCAATGTAAAATGGGTTGCACTACATTTTATTTAGGCGAATAATAGCAAAAGGGACGCCAAATTTTCCAGAGTTTTACTCATAAATAAGTGATAACTGTACAGTGTCCAGAAAATTTCATTGAAGCTTTATAAAGTTTCTTCGGCTTTTACATTTTTTATTACATTTTAGAGCTTTAGATCAGTGAAAGATAACCTGATTACCTGCCACCAATGGTTTATAATACAGCTGAATCTTTCACTCCCATATGGAGGACATTTTTTCCACTCTTTTGTGTAGAGAAGAGTAATTTCCAGATGCTGTGGGAAAGGCTGATCTCTCTTCTATGTGTGGATTATTCTTCTCATTGAGGTTAATTGGAGTTCCAAACCTTAGAAATGGTTTTGCAACACTCTCCAGACTTATACATGTCAGAATGTGTTTCTCATCTTCTCTTGATCATCTTTAGGGCATGTTGTATTGCTTTTTGAGATGCTTTAGCCTACGACATATTGTTTGACAGATATACTGTATGTACCGGTAAGTGGTTTCCAGATACTTCTGGTCAGGCGGTAACCAGACCTGCTGGATGTTAAAATAATCTAAACAAAATGAAAGCATATTTAGTCATTTAACCAAGTCCAGTGATTATATTTCCACATATATAGGACCAGGTTGATTTGTATAGTTTTTTTTTTCTTTAGGTAATAAAATCCTCATTCACATTTTGTGTTTACTTGGCTTATCTTTGTCTGATAATACATGTTGTTGATCTGAAATATTTTTTTAGACGTGGATTACTTAAAAATCGAAATCAAAAGTTGTTTTATAAAACATGCCTCACTACAAGAGTTTGAACAGAATATCTTTGGTTGTGAGAAAGCTGAAAAAACAGGGTTGGATGCAGTCTACTGTAAAAACAAGAACTTGTTTTGAAGTGTTCGGTCAAGAGTGTCGTCTGCCGAAATAGGAATATCATGACTTTAAGAGTGAGCATTGAGGCAAGCTGGTTGCTAGGTAGCTCTAGATCTTCTGCATGATCCAGCACTTCTAGCCTAAAGCCACATTGGTCAACACTGCGGAAAAATAAGTATAGAACAATAACCGAAAATAGGTACAGAAAAGACTAAAACAGGCCCTATATAGCAGAGGCAAAAAAAAGTTAAAGAAAAATTATTGATTTCGTTGTTGGTCATTACAGCTGCAGTTGCAGACAAAAACATTATTTATATACATTCTTCATCTGCATGTCCTACCTTCTTTAACTAAAATCAGTGTTGCAGGAGCAGTTAACGATTATAGAAAGTCTCTTCATCAGTAAAGTATGCCCTCAGGTTCTAATAATAAATATTTTTTCATAGTCGATGGTAGAGGCAACTGATCTACTCCTCTGTGACAAAACCCTCGCAGACTGGCTCTGATGGCACATCTGGTTAGATGAAGCAGGCTGCGTGGCGTGTTGGTGCAAACAGCGAACAGTGAGTCATAGAAGTCTTTATGTCGCTGCAAAAAGCCAAGAAACCCAAAGTCAGCATCGGTTGTCACAATTAATAAGAAGACAGCAGATGTTGTTTTCCAAAATGACACGAGCAAAACGTTCCAGTTTTGCTCGTGTAGATCGAATGAGTTTCAACGCAGGTAAGAATATGAACCAAAGAATGAATCATCTTTGCTGATACTACCTTATAGCAGTCATCGGGGATAGCTCCTCTCCACTTTCTTGTAGGCCTTAAATGTTCATAAGAGTTCACCAGAACTTCTACAACTTGGGGGTAGTCATAACAGGACTGCAACACCTGTCAAAAAATATTACACAACATCCATTGCCTTAAAAGATATTTGCACCCTCTAAATATTTTCACATTCTTTTATAGCGACTTTCAACATTGTTTTTGTAAAAAGTTCAAAAGGTAAAGTATGTATTTCTTCCCTTCCACGTCACCACTCTTTGTAGACATAAAATCCCAATGAAAAAAATTGAGTTTTAGCAATTAAATTCCCTAAAATATTTAGAAAACAGAATAGAAGTCCATCAGCTGCACACTTTTGTACCTTGTGGAACTGCGGAGGATAGATTCGTGCTGCGTTAAAGTTGAGCAGAAGCTGGTAGCAGACCTCAGGAATGGCCATGGGCCTGACTCCTGTTACTTTGAGGACATACTGAATGGGAGCACAGCCATTGATGTCCATGGCTCGTACGTCTGCTCCAGCCTCCAGCAGCATCTGCATCAAGACGTGGTCACAGTTCCAGGCGGCCATGTGCAGAGCCGTTTTATTGTCCCCTTCCTTCAGGTTCGGATCTGCAACAGGAAGAGGAGAGGTCTTAACAGACAAAAAAAAACAAAAAATACTTCTAACACATTTCTAACCTTGAAGTGGATTAAGAACTCCTCACCGGCTTGGTGGTCCAACATAAGGCGACAAACAAGGTGGTGGTCTTGGCTGTAGATTTGCTCCTTGGAGTCGAAAGCCCAAAAGGCTGCTGTCATTAGAGGGGTCTCCTGGAGAGCGTTGAGGGCGTTCACGGATGCTCCGTGGGTCAAAAACAACGCCACCAGTTCTGGAACCCCAAATCTGGCAGCTGTGTGCAAAGGTGTGTCCTCCTCCTTGTTGTGGCTGGCTGTGTTGACCCTTGCACCTTTGTAGGTAAGGATTTTTATTGAATCAACATTTTTATGTACTTCTCTGCAGGTTCACACGCATGCATCCTCGCAGCTCTACCTTTGAGGATGAGCTGCTTGGCACACTCCACGGACTCCCTGGTGATGCAGTAGTGCAGAGGAGTGTGCCCGCTCAGTGACAGGCTGTTGACCTTTGCTCCATAAGCCAAGAGCAGGGCCACGCAGTCACTGTTGGAGACCTCGCAGGCCACATGCAGGGGCGTCTTGCCGTTGGGCATCCGGTTGATGGCGGCACCTTTCTGGAGGAGCACCAGTGCTGTTTCTACAGCATTGTACATCACACATACATGAATACCCATCGCCCAGGATTTCTCCAGCTTGTAGCCTGGCAGCCAGTATCCTGGAAGATAACAGACATGTTTTAAAGGAAAAGGAGATTTTTATTTTTTTTTGGAGACAATAAAATGTCTGTAAATGAGTGTGAGATTGAATTTGAAAATGTCATTTAGTGTATTTACAACAGTGCTTGTATCCAGTGTAAAGGTTTGTTGAAGTCCAGCACCACCTAGTGGTTAACCTTAAATTATGGAGGTAAATAAACAATAATATATATATATATATTTTTTTACCCTACCCTGTTTATATGATGCCAAGACCATGCTGGGATCTTCCACCTCCAGTACTGTGTCAATATCGAGTTTGCCAGTGTTCAGAATCTGCAGGACCTCCTCTGCGTTGTTTCCTCGCATGGCCTTCACGAACTTCTCTTTTAGCTGTTTGACTGCCAGTTGTCTGGGGCTCAACTCCTCCATCCTGACGAAACTCACTTTGTCTTTCAAAATCAGCAGGGCCAGAGTTAGTATTCTCCTCAAAGCACGTATCAGGTTGCAAAGGATCACACAAAAAGCAGCAACAGAGGAATCAAGCATGTCCACCATTAGAACCTTGTCGTGGGAACCGTTTTGAAATGTTAAGGAGGACGGAAATGAAGTCAAAGAAGATGGGAAGCAAGCAGCAGGTTCATGTTGTTGTCAGAGGGAGAAAATAGTGACTCCTGAAGCAAATATAAATAGAAAGTTTAGAAGTCAGCGCCTGCTCACAGTAGAACAGCTGCTCTGTTGAGATGTCTGTCATTCAGTGGAAGGTCACATGGTATAAATAACCAGCTTTCTGAGCATGACAGGAACACTGGATAAATAGACCCAAGAGGTAGCTAATACGTATATATTTCCTGATTTGTTTTCTTTCTATTTTGTTTCCTAATGATAATAATCCCTTGTCAGTTTAGCTGTTGTTTGGTGGTCTTGAGAACATTGATGATTTTTACTTCAACCAGACTAATTTCAGGAGAGAATTTAACTGGTAAAAGTATGTAACAAATATAATATTCAACAATTAAAAGGCTCCCAACTCAAATGATGTATCACTCTCAGCAAAGAAAATGTTCCATCTAATTTCTAGCTGAAAGTCATAAAGCACCGTCCAGGTAAGGATCTGGAAATATTGTCATATTAATCTCTTATTTATTTTCTCATACTATAAAACAAAGTGTGCTGAGTACATTTATTCAGGGGGAAAAAACAGGCAAATAATTAGATAAATAAAAACAGTGAAAATAATAGAAAGAGAGCTCCAGCATAGGGGTATAAATATATCATATATATAACAAAGAAAGCTTATTGCTCATAGCCACTCAGTCATAAGCAGATTTGTCTGGAAACAGCTGTGGGAAAATGACTGCTTGCCCATAAATTCCCACTTATACAGTCCGAAAAATGAGTAAAAGATGTTTAAAACAATAATAGACAGGGGAAAGAAGTCTCCAGTGCTCCTGTGTTGGGGACTACTTTGACTAGTGTAATTTTCTAGTCTCTGAGATTACCATTAAATCCTTTCTACATGTATATCTACAGAAAAGACAAAATGTAGCTATTCATCAACAAAAACTACATATGGTTCTGCTACAGAAAAATGTATAAATAGGTGGAGAAGCTTTTCAAGCCCACTGGAAGTCATGGTGGAGAACTGATCATGCTTTTAGTCTGTTTCTCCAGCAAAGACTGGAAACTTTGTTGGAATGCATGACATTATAAACTGTTGTAACACCACTTGTAACTTCCATGCCTTTCACAGTCCCCAGTTTCAAGTCTTGTGGAGAAACAGTGGGAATACCTACAGACAAAAGAGGACCAAGAACACTGATTCCGTCTCACCGTTTCTACATTCACTACTACTACAAAAAATAATAACTGCTATTTTTCTCAATTGCATGTTAAGAAGTTAAAGGGATATTCCAACCCTAGGGGGAAAAAATGTCTGTTGCCATATTCCCAAGAGTTAGATAAGTGAGAGAAAAGCATTTTGTAACCAGCCCAGGTGTTTCCCCATGTGGCAGTGTTCAGTTTGCTGTCCATTTGCCAAAACCAATGTAAGGGGATGGGAACTGCTAACATGCTATTAGTTTCCAATTACTTACACTGGTTTATGCTAAGTCAAAATAAATGGACTGCTGACAAGTCAAGAGAATGACTGGGCTTGTTACAAAATTATTTTTTCTCCCTTATCTAATTGGGTAATATGGCAACAGACGTTTTTTTTTCCCTTGAGGGTGGAATATCCCTTTAAAATGGCAACAGTACCAGTTTGATACACATGAAATCACATTTTTGCACCAGAAAGACAATTCTTAATAATGTACTAGATTATTTATTTCACCAAGGTGTGCAATGTGCTGTAAAAAAAAAACTGAGAAAGTCGAAAGACAGAAGACAAAAATAGAATTTGGACCAACAAAATATGGCCGGAGAGATACCTCCCGCACTAGATTAACTGCATTAAGGTTTTTTGCTTCACTTGACGCTAAACTACAACTTTATATCTATTAAACTGTTTTAAGTTTAATATTTTTAAGGAACAGATTTGAACTTTTTGATCAGTTACAACAATTACAAACTGATGTTTTGCAAATGAGTTATTTGTGATTGGTTAAAATGTCTATGTACAAAGAAAAAGTAAAATAAAAACGATAAGGCCGTAACAAAGAGATAACCGAGGCAAACTGTGGACAATAACTGTGATTTTATTTAGCGTGACAGGTTGCTGCCCTTTCAAACTCTGCAGAATGCAAGAAAAAAATAGCAAGGCAGACATAAAAAGGGGTGAAGTAGCTCTATAAGGGTAAGGGCTTTATAATGTTAAAAGTGGCGAATTTCTTTCACTCTCAATCTACATAAAAGACAAACACTTCCAGATTAATACTTGAACCATCTGTAGGTTTTTGCCCGCCAGGAGCACCAGGGTCTCATCCATACATGGGATAAGTCAGCCCAGGCAAGCTCAGTCAAACACATAGAAAATATGCACGCCAGCGTCACGTTTGTAGTTTGGGTCTCCTTAAGCCTGTGACGGACTGCGCAAACACACTGACACAATATAAAACAAGGCTTCTGCAGGGTTCTGACGCCATATTGCTTTTAGTTTTGACCTGTACATACAAAAAGGGAGTCAAAAGAGTCCAGTTGGCTGGATATTCCCAGAGGGTTACAAAATATTTCATATGAATAAATCGTTAGCAGTAACACTGGAGCAGCGCTGTGGTTGCAAGAGAGGAAAACCACGAGCACAACAGGAAATTACTACTGTGGTTCCTTCTCTCTTTGAATAAACTTTTCATTTCTCTGTCTGATTCCGCTTTATGGGGAAGATTCAGTCATGATTTGGAAAACAGATGTAATCATACAATTCTGGATAAATAATTATTTGCTGTTAAAACTATTTTAATAAGTTAAAAAAAACAAATATATACTTAGTAAATATATGAATAGATAAATAACATGTTACTGGTGGTGCTGTGGCAATTCCTGTTCTTAACCTGTTAGCAGCAAGTCAATAAGGTTGCAAAGTGATGCAAATCCCACTAAATGTATTCTTCAAATAACTTCAAAGTAATCTAACAAATAATGGCTAAGGTCTTTGCCGTTTCAGATACTGAATTGGATAAGACATTGGTGGTAGAGATGCACCGAGATCAGGTAGCGAGCGGAATCCAACCAGTTTTCAGTTTAAATGGCCATCAGCTATTTCCAACCAGTCTGAAACAAAAAAAGAAATACAAAATTCCAACTGGTGGATTCACCATATGTAAGGGGTTGTTGACACAACCTGGTGCTTGTAGCACCTTACACATACATTCTTTGGTGTGGGTGCTATGTGAGGATTTGCAAAGTAAATCGATGACTTTTGGGATCATTTCAAGACCATTGGGAAAAAAATTCAGACCTATATGAATTATGCAAAGAAAACTTTAAGTAAGTCAGCTTAGCTACCTACCTACGTAAAAGCTTATATCTGAATTATAAAAAAATTGTTCAGTGGAATATAACTTTAGCTACTATTTTTTTTTTCTAGCTCTGGCATTAAACTGAACACAATGAAACACAATATGCAACAACTATTATTGATGGGTTTTAGTCAACCACTGTTTGAAATCTGTGGATTCAAGCCAAATCTTACTTTTTTAAATTTTAAGATCCTGCAGAAATCTTGAAAAGGAGTTTTTTCAACATGTCCTGACATATCTACAGTTTGGTCATGCTGTGACAGAGTGAGATAGAGCTAAACGTTCCACATGTAATAGGAAGGCTGAAGGTAGAACAGTGTTCTGTGTTATCCTTTTCAGCTTTTAGTCTTTGTTTCAGATAATTCAGAATCTGGAAATGGTTTCTTTCTGCGTGTAATCTTAAGAGTTAAGGTTAAAGTCTACATAAATCCACAAAGAGACTATTTTTTCAAGTGATAGTGTGTCGTTTTTGCAGTACATCTTGGAAAATAGTCATTAACATATTATGTAATAATAATTACGTGAAGCACAATAATTGCAAAATATCGGCAATATTGTAAAATATGACTTAAAAAATCCATTCTAAAATACATAGGCGTCGGTCCTCTTTTCAGGGGAAAGCCATATTAAATGACCTCTTTACTTCTAGAGCCCGGACGGACAAAGGGCACAGAACAAGCCCGCTATTAAAACATTGATTACCACTCAAAATGCAAAAAGGTTTTGCCATAAATACATTTTTACCTCTTCGCTAGTTCCAAGCGATGAAAGAGAGACTGATGTGCTCGTCATGTTGCTGCAAATAGATCATTTTCAGTGAATTGAGCGTTTGAAAACAGCACTAGTTGGACCTCCGTTGTTGAGTTTCTTACTCGAAGATACAGATATTATGCTTGTGATAATTTAGGTATGCACTGCCCCCTACTGGCCGAAAATTACACACTGTGCCTTTAATGTGTGGCACGTTAGGCGTGCAAATCCTGACGCTAACGACTGTTTAAAATGTGAACTCTGGAACCATAAAATTAAAAAATAAAACCATTTTGTTTCTGCTTTAAAAAGTTTGAACAGTCCTTACAACAGCTAAAAGTAGCAAAGCTTAAATGTTTTTTTAAAATGTAATATTTTCAGAATTAAAAATGGGTTGAATCAGTATCAATTATTCAAGTTTTACAAAAACTGAAATCAGCCCAAAAAGTCTGATCGGTACATCTCTAATCAATGCGGTTTTCCAGTGTAACATTACAGTATCAGGCTTGATATTTGCATGTGTATCATTAAAAATAGCAACAATAAAGAATATAAGAGAATAAGCTAAGCATTTGTTTCAACACACACAAGCAGGTAGAGCTCAGGGAGTATTCAACTACTCTAGCATGTCAAAAGGCAGCAGCGGGGTTTAACTTTATTACGGACTTACAAAAAGAGGTCAAAAGCAGGTTATTAGTGGATTCAGAGCAACATTATATGAGCAGGAAGTTTCAGTAAATTAGCTTCTTCAGGATTAGATTGGGTTACAGCCTGAAAATCACTTACAAACCCAGTCCAGTGAATACAATACTTCTTTTGTCAGTCAAGCTGCTTTTCAGTGTACAATGTGAACTTTTACAGTGTTTGCATGTCCAGTGTTCTCCAACAGATGTTCTTCCTCCCAGTTCTGCATCCTCGGGTGGAGAAAATAAGCAGCATAGAAACACCCAGTGGAGGGAGATGAGGATGACCTTTTAAAATCTACCTCACAGAACTGACCTGCTTTACAAAAACAGTAAATTATGGTTCCATTTACACCATTTACACAGACCAAACATGAGTCTATTGAGACAGCACATTAGACATATTTGAATCTGTATTTATCACTGTACATGAATGTTTTTCTTTCATTTCTGTGATGGTATTGGAGTGGGATGGGAGGATCTTCATCACAGACTGCCTCTGGATATGAATAAATAAACCTGATTTACAGCTATAAACAGCAAAATAAATAGAACTTAGTAACTTCTTGAAAAGGGTAAAATTACAAAATGGGAGAAAAACCGGAAAAATTAAGGGCAGGATTCCACCAACTTGAGGCCTGTTTTAGTTTTGGTATGCTGGGTGAATAGTCACTCGGCACCTTCTGACGGTCAGCTGTGAAGCTCAAACGTTGAGAACTACAGACCAGGCGCCCCTCTGGGTTTCTTCGAGGGACCTGCTGACTTTCTGCTCCGCAGGATGCTACTCCTTGTGGGCGCTACAGTACAACAACAGGAGGTAAGGTTCTTTTCACTCTGCAGAACTTTCTTTGCATGCATCCTTCTGCTGCTCCAGCTCCTTCCGCTGCTTCTCGCGCTGTTTCTCGCGCTGTTTCTCCACTTTCTCCTTGTTTCGCCTGGCCTTCTCCATTAGAATTTTAAGGTCTTTGATCTTTTTCTTGATCAGGGTGCGTTCCTGGGACGCAGTGACACCGAGCATCTGAAAAAAATATTCAAGTATTGTTTTATTTAATTTAGGTTGAGATTGTGAGACCTTTTAGTACATGTTAATAAAAACTCTGCCATTAAAATCGGTTGGTGATCAAGGTACAAATTATTGCAGGACATTGATTGCATCAATGTGCCATCAATAAAGTTTGGACATACTTCTGGCTAGATGTTTGATTTCTGTTCTAGGCAGAAATAGTAGAACTCATTCAAACCAGTTGGCTGCCAAACATGGAACCAACTTTATGCGTAGTAAGTAGATCTTCAGCAGTGTTCATTTTGGGACTTTGGATGGGCCATTAGAGAAATATTTTAGCATTGCTTATTTGTTTTTCAAAATTCAGTTGAAAAACCCAACTTTACTGATGCTGGAGCAACAGTGTTACTGTCCCCAGCAAGACATGTTTTTTTTTTTGTTTTTTGTTTTTTATCACCATGGATTGTAAGGGTATTAACCAAGAAATAAGTCTCAGCTAAAATTGGCCCCTTCAGGTTTGTCCAAACTTTGCAGAAAGTCATGCAGACAAGATGCCTTCCAAGAGAAACCGTTCCTAGTCAATTGGGACAAACATGGAACTATTTGGCCACAGTCACTATCTGAATCATGGTGAGGTTTTTAATCAAAGAGCACTGTATTAATTATCAAGCAATGTAGTGGTACTATCATGCCTTGTGACAGCACAAAACCTATATTTCTACAACATAGAATCACAGTGGAGTAGAGTTACCTCCAAATTCTTCAATTTGAGTTTAAATGAGTGACTGGACAGTCACTGTAAGGTATGTTTCTCTAACGAGAAAATTATTCCAAACATACATTAGAGATGGTTGAGGGAAAAAACAAATGTCAGTGGTGGATTTTCTCCTTGCATAAGAATATTGAACAATGTTTTAGTCAGGTTTCTTGCACATATTTTTGCCTGCATGAATCATGTTGATATTGTGTGGATTAGAGAAATTTACAGTATAGGCACAAAAGCAACATTCATACCCATAATGGGTGTATGTTACCGGAACTTTACTGAATAGAACTGCTTCTGGATTGAAATGGACATAAACTTATTTGATATTTTTTATTATTTTCCCACAACTAATGCATTTACCTTTCCAATCAAAATGTTCTTTTAGACCAGAAATGCAAAGTCACCTTGAGTTCAGCACTATCCAGCTGCAGCAGCTGCTTGCCACCTATGTTTCTGGCAGTGAACTCTGGGATGTGGTGTTCTAAATTGAGGCCTGTGAGCCAGCGCGCCACTTGCTGTGAGGTCCACTCCGTGACGCTGCGGTTTTGCCACTGGTGCTGTTTCGAAGACTGCGCTTCGTCTAAAATCTAACATGTCACAGGATACGAAAGCGTGTTAGATGCAAAATGGAGACCAAAGACAAGAGAGGTTAAACAAAGCAGGATGAAAACTGAGTAGGATAATAAACAACAGCTAAATTACAAGCAACTTCACCTTATAGATTGTTAAAATCTGTCAGACACATGCATAAAAAAATCGTCCTTCTTCAACGATAGCAAGGCATAATAATAGTTCCAGCACAACATGGACACAAAAACACACATGTAGAACAGCGTGTGATCTGGAGGCTGACAGCCTCAGTCTCACCTCATCATCTATCATATCCAGACTCTGATCATTGCAGCATGAAAAAAAGAAAGACGGACCGGGGTGGTCATCATAGCAGAAACTATGTGGCTTCCACCAGAACATCTCAAGGCATTAACTCTGACCTCAGATGGATGGAAAATGTTTACAACTTGTGTTTTTTTTTTCTTTATGAGATATCAACGAGGAAATCTGTATGATAGCGAAGAGGAGACGAGAATGTTTCCTGAGTGTATTTTGTACCTCGTCTGAGGATAGCAGCAGGGTGTGTGAGCGCCCTGATGCCTTGGTTGCGCTGAGCAGACCGCTGATCTCCACTGAGCTGCTGCTGCTGCTGCTGGCGCTCAGGTCGTCGCCCAAAATTGGAGCCTGAATAATCAAAATGACACTTTATGAGTTTTGCAATGGGAGCCAGCTGGCTTTTAGACAGAATTTAGCTGATTGACTGGGGTTCTTTAGCTTTACTGACACTTCTGTGCAGGGATATTGATTTAAAGTAACTTGATGTAGCATTAGTTAGTGGATAGTCAAACCAAGTGTGAGTAGTTGGGTATATTTCTAGAACAAATAGAGGATATGAGGAGTGAATAAATCAGTGTAAGGAAGGCATATTTCTGATTGTATATCAGAATATTATTTATCAATGTGCTTCTTCTGATTATTTAAACCATTAAAAGGTTTCTTTATTAATCAAACATAGAATTGTATGTTAAAAATTGTATGTGATTAGATTGGATTAAGATGGATGGTTTCCAATTGTGGGGCTGCACGGTAGCGCAGTGGTTAGCACTGTTGCCTTGCAGCAAGAAGGTTGTGGGTTCGTATCCCGGCCCAGGGTCTTTCTGCATGGAGTTTGCATGTTCTCCCCGTGCATGCGTGGGTTCCCTCCAGGTACTCTGGCTTCCTCCCACATTCCAAAAACATGACTGTCAGGTTAATTGATCACTATAAATTGTCCTTAGGTGTGAGTGTGTGCATGGTTGTTTGTCCTGTTTGTCCTGCCCTGTGATGGACTGGCGACCTGTCCAGGGTGTACCCCGTCTCTCGCCCGTTGACAGCTGGAGATAGGCACCCGCGACCCATAAAGGATTAAGCGGTTAAGAAAATGGATGGATGGATGGGTTTCCAATTGTCTCTTGACAGTGCTGTGCTAAACTATTCTCAGCCCTTGAGCTTTCGCACAGTTTGTCACGTCACAATCAAAACCTTTGATAGATTTTAGGTGGATTTGGTTTTATAGACCAACAAAATATGGCACAACTGCAATTCGATGGTTTGATGATGTCTTTAAACACTCTTTCTGATAAAAATATAATTTTCATTCACTAGTTTAATTTATGTAGGGACATCAATAATTATACCAAAGATGGAAGCATATTAATCTGATACAATGGTCCAGTTAAAGTTCAGACCTATCCATTATCTATTCCGCTTATCCTTGAAGGGTAACGGGAGTGGTGGTGGTGGACAGGTCACCAGTCCAACGCAGGGCAACATAGAGACAGACAGGTCAAAAAACCATGACACGTACACTCATACTTAAGGAGAATTTAGAGACAAAATTTAATCTAACAGTCATGTTTCTGGAGTGTGGAAAGAAGCCAGAATACATGGAAGGAACCAACAATTGCACAAGGAGAACATAAAAACTACATGCAGAAGAACCCCAGGACAGGATTCAAACCCAGGACCTTCTTGCTGCAGGGTTACAGTGCTACCTACTGCTCTACTGTCGCAGCCTATTTCGAACTAAAATCCAATTTAAAAATATGTGTCAACACTGTATACAGACATCCCATCTTACTCAGCTTGTTCTTTTTAAAAGAACTGGTAGAACTTTCACTCGCTAGACGTACAAAGCTGAGACAGACATACCTCAGAAGATGGTTTAACAAAGTACAGACTCAGGAGGTCTGAATACACAAATATATGACACTTAAAATCCTTTGTAAAAAAACAAGCAAACAAAAAAAAACTAATTATAACAAATTATAACATTTTGATTCCAATTCCCAGTGTGGGACTATTTTACGTAGGTCTATCACACAGGTTAGATGAAATACAGTGAGTTTGAGGTTTTAACGTTACAAAATAATGATGAGTCCAAGAAGTATGAATATATTTTCAAGTCTGTGTAAATTAATATGAAGAAAATTACACGTTTACATTCTAATATCTCTACTTTAGCTTTCAAAGCCAAGAAAAAAAAACATTTAATAACATTGTCATTAGATGAAGCTTAAAAATGTGTTAGGAACTTATACAGAGGCATTTCTATTCCACCCTGGGATTGATACTTCTCCTGAACGGAGAGCAGATTTCAGAGTCTGTCATGACCAAATGTAATAAAAGATTTTGTCTTTAGCAGCTTAGAGGGATTATTTGAGCCTTGGCAGTGTTTGAGCTAAAAGTCAGACTAATCTTCCAGGCTAAGACTCTCAGCTCTGTAAGTCAAATCTTCACCTAAAAGCTCCTCATATGCGCATAAGTTCTGCTTTGATTTATCTTCTGATTTACACTCCTCATCAGATAAGCTTGCTCGAGAAAGAGAAAAGGACAGAGCTTGTTCAGGATCAGAAAAGTAATCTTTTTTAACAATATGTAAATCACAACTGATAGATTTTTGCTGTAGCATCCTTGTGCAAAATCAAACAGATAATAATTGATTCTGTCTGCCATTAATGATGCAATTATGGTTTAATGCAGTAATTAATATCTGATTTACCTCACAGAGAAGCACCCTTTTCAGTGGATTGGGTGATAAATGACAAAACATGACAAAATACAATACCATATAACATGAATAGGAGAAGAACTGGGGCCATGTAAGTGAGCTCTGTTTCACATGAATAAAACAATGCATTAATAGAAAATGACAAATATTTTTCTTTCCTTTTTTATTTCTTCTAAAGCCAGCAGAGCTGTTGTTATTTTAGCTGAAAAGCAAACAAAATGGTTGTTTTAGAAAACTAAAAAAGCCCCTTCCTGTTTAGCGTAGAATAACACAAATGAAAATACTTTTGTAATGTATCGCTGTACAGCAGCTTGAAAGTGATTTGACATTTCTGTTTCAAAGAGGAAAGCTCATTTACCTTCTCCTTTGGTTTCTGTGCACTACCATCTGCTGACAACTCTGCCGAACTAGTGGAGAAAGAAAGATGATTAAAGGGAGGAATACCAAATAAATCAGTGCAAGCTTATTGTAAGATGACACATCTATACTCTCTCACAAAGAATAATGAATCAGTAATATTTTTTGTACGTTTTTGAATGTGAAACAGACTTGCTACAGAACATTATGCTAAACTTTGGCTCTTACTTACAGTGAAGCTGGAAGTAGAAAATTAAGAGCAGAAAGATTTAGAAGCAACAGTGTTTCTTTTTCAGGTTTTATTTCCAGATAAGGCTCTTGTTTTTTTTATGGTATTTAAATTGTAAAATTGAGAAATGTAGTAAGTTTGGTTTTTCACGAATTGCTGAAATTTTTTATTTAAATGGAATTGAGAATTAAATTTAAATGCGTTGCGTTATAAACTGAATATGTCTACAAGACCATATTGGATTTGACTGATTTTAATATACACTTTGGCATAAAATATACATGTTGTCTTGTAAATGCCATTGAGATTGATAAAAACAACCGAACCATATTTAGAGGGGGGAAAAAACCAAGTATTTATAGAAAAAAGTAATTTATGTGCATTTAAGCATGCTAAAGTGGTTGTGGCCAACCAACAAATGGCCTTCCAAACCGTATACCATGTAAAAACATTTAAGATAGACACATTATCACACACTCCTCTTTTTGCAATATAAGCTTTTTATCTGAAAGTTAAGCATATAAACTGAAGCATCAGGTAGTAGTAGTAGTTTAAAGTAGTTTTGACATCATGAAGCAGAGCTATAACTTTAGTTATGTACTGCTAGAGTAAGCTGTGTGCATCATTAGATGGGTTTCTAAGAAACTAAACAGCTGATGAGGAGAGATCTTCAGCTTTCTCTGGTTTTTGATGAAAATTTCTTCTTTTTTTTGTTTGTTTTTTTTACTTGGCTTACTCCTACCTTTGTCTGTTGTTTAATTTCCAGATTCCTCTCAGCAGTTTCAGCAGCTAATATCTTAGTCTCTTAAAGTGCTCCATCCTTTTCAACCTGATTGAGTCTCTATATATTCATCATAAACATTTCTCATGCAGTTCTTTGTCTCTGCTGCTGATCAACACCCCTCCCTAATTGCTGTTTTCTCCCTAACCCTCTCCTCAACCGGATTTTGCTAACTATAGTTTTTTCTTGCTTTGTCTTTGCCAACAACACCAAAACTGTATTTGTTTGTTTTCTACGTTATTAAAGAAAAAAAAAGAAAAATAATGGTGCTTTATTGTTTGTTTTACCTAAGTTCTAGAACTTGTATGTGTTCCTCCAGACCATGAGACAGGCTTGACTTTGCAACTGACTGAGAACCTGCAAAAAATATACATTAAAATGAAAAAAATTAAATACTAAGCCAACCAAAAGGGGTATATCAGTAGATCTCCTTAAATTGATGTGCCTAATTCCAAGAGTGCATGTGAACCAACCATGCAGTGTTTTTCTTGGGGAAGCTTCTTTGCTGCCGGTCTGATCGCTGCAAACCGATCCAGAGCAAGTATGGACAGGGCTTCCATGTGCCTCGGAGATCTAAGGACACACCAATGAAGAGAGGAGAAGGAAATTTAAACAATAATAAAGAAAAGACGTGTAAAAAAGAAATGGGAAAGATGATAACTACAGACAACTACAGCCCCAAACTAATCTGACAGAAGTCCCTTGACATACTTTTTCCCCCATGTCCAATTTCCATGTCCTCTTTTTTTTTCCCCCATGTAGGCGCCTCTGCTTCTGTGTTCCTGCCAGTTCTCATCTCCACTTGTTCCTCTAATCTGGACTCCTTCCTGCTCTAGCGGCTCTAAGTGACAGCGTTAGCCACATGAGATCCCAGAACCCATCCCGCACACTGCTGATGATATTATCCCACTTGGCAGGATAGTAAGTTGTGCCAGCATCACAGGCTTCATTAAGTCAACAAATTTACACACAGCCATTATTCCAAGAAAATAGTAAATAGAACTGACAGAGGTTGAAGATCAATGGGATGGACACCGATGTGCACTAATTCAACACCTTTGGGTGGATAGGTTTCTTGTTACCATGGGATAAAACTCTTGCTGGGTTAAATGTAAATGATAAAGACGAATGTCACCATGTCTGTTTGTACAAACCTGTCCCTCTGGGAAACTGATGATGTCGCCTGTGCCGTCTGTCTTTATGCTGGGTGGGTGGGTTGATCCCTCCGGAACTTCTACAGTAACAACAAAAAAACAAACAAAAAAACAGTGATTTCCTTAGGAAAAGCTTCTTTCCTGCAGTTTGATGCATTTTTAAAGCTGCAACTCTGAAAAAAATCGTATCTTTGCCTTTGCTTTTAGTTTATTAGAGAAACCACCAGCTTCAAACCCTTTGTAATCAATTATGTTTCCCATTATTCTTTAATCTACTAACTCACTATGTGCTAATAGATATGCCAAAATATGCCTTGTTTTTCTTTGTATTATATTCCAGCTGTATCCATCAGCCCTCTTTTGTTTTAGCATTAGAGAATAAACTGTACAGTTCGTGTCGCTCCAACACCATCAGACGTGGCGCTTCTCAGAGCAGACTCTGTTATGACAGATGGAACCACTGAAACAAAGCCGGCAGAGCTTAAAAAAGACTTGAGGAGAACAAAGCCGGACAGGTGTGCTCAAACGTGGATTACATGTTTGCTTTTGTATGCAGAACTTTAAAAGAGAGATTTGGGTCGGGGGTACCAGTGTGTTCGTGTTTTAAGGCCAGCACCAAAGCATCCAGATCCCTGCAGTTATCAGCAAACCACATGTTGACTTGGAAGGTAATTGCCTTTCTGCCATACACAAGTTTTCCAAAACCTCCTAAATTTATGGCCAACAGTTTAAGTTTGTTGCCATCGTAGCATAATATGTGCTCCTACAAGGTTTTAGAAGATTTCAGCCTGGCCTCTTTTGAAAAGAAAAGGGAGCCTTCTCACTTCAACCCCTCTTCTTAGTCCAGACATACCGTAGACTTACAGGATCATTGTCCCCTTTAAAGTTAAAGAGGATCACTGAAATTGTTGTTGGCTGAGCAATCAAGAAGACTTAATACTGTAGTGGATGAAAACATGCACAGAACAAAGTATTCGTGAATAAGGTGAGCACACTTACGGAAAGAGTTTATTGCAACTTTCTGTGTTTTTCCGTTGAATTGTATATGATATACAGGAAACCCAGAAATATGTATAGACAAGGAAGATTAAAAAAGTAAAATAATATAAAAAATTTTTATGACTTTAATCTGAAAGAGATTCTGTGAATAGAGTTAAAGATCATGATGATGGCATTAGAGACCTTGAGCTCACTGCCAACTATGACTCATTAAAATACCAGACATTTTTTTTTAAAGCTGTTCAGTGAATGTTATAAGCATTTGATTGCTGTATTTTTCTACTGATTATTAAAAAAAATCAATAATTTAGGATTTTTTATTTTATTTAAAATTTACACTGTTTTATCTTGGGAGAAACGCATTTCTTATTTCCTGCTAAAAACTAACTTCAAAGATAAATGTTAACTACATTTTTAATCTGTCGGGTGTATGAATTACTTTGGGCTTAAGCTGTATATAAACACAAAAGGTGGAAAAAGTAAGGAAGTGATAATCATCATTTCATTTTTTTCCATCGCAAAAACCTGGTGTTTAGAGAGAGTAACACTGAAAGGAAGGATGATACTAAAAAATAAGGTTATGCAACGCAGGCTGCCGTGTACGTAATCATTCAGCGAGCAGAAAATCATTCAGCTGGCAGAAAAAAGAAAAAGGTCTGAGAAACTGCAGTATACATTAAGAACACATTAATGGGAAATGTGTCATCTTAGACAATCCCCATTTAGGCCAAAAAATAACCATTTAAAATCCTTGAGAATTAATGACAAAGAGTATAAGAAAGTGTTGCTCCTTCAGAGTAAAACACTGTTCTGAGAACATCGGAGATGTTTAAAATGTCTATGTTGTGCGCACACATATGAGAAGTGTAACAAATGTAATCTTTGAGAAGACGTCTGTAATAAATGTAGCAGACACCAGAGCCCCCCCCCCTCCCCCCCCCCCTAAAAAAAACACCTCTAGGTTGAGCTGCAGCTCCGCTTGGTCCGAACTGTTGAGCGCTGAGCCTCTCAGAGCTGTTGCTGTTGTTGTTGTTGACCTGGATGCCATTCTGCTTCATCAGCTGCATTAACTCGGACTCCAACGTTGCAATCTGTCGGGGAGAGGCACAGATCGATGTTAATGATCTGTGGGTATTTACCTGTCAAAAAAGCGTCCTTAAAGCTAAAGCTTGGAAATAAATATTGCAAAGACAGGATCGTTACTCATATTTTTATTGGTTTGGAATCGGTTGCTGAGGTTAAACTGAGCTTGCACCTTATCTTAAATGGAAAGATTAAAATACACGATTCCATTGTATTATTCAATGTTGCACATTTTACAAAGGTCATATTTCAACAGTTTTTTCTATTTTTAGCTAGTTTACAAAGGATGAATGAAAAAGTTCATTCTGGATTTAGAGTTGGTATATCTGTATAGAAGTAGGTATGAAAGAACACAAAGACAAGGGAAGAAAAACATTTTTTGAAGACCCATTTTCTAAGTCTGACCAAATTTAGTTTTTTCTTGTGACTTTAGAAGTTATGTGAAAGGGAAAAAAGCTCTAGACTAGGATATCTTAATTTTGTTGTCGTTTTTTCTTCTTTTTAGTAGTTTTCTGCGTTTTTTACAGCAAACTATGAAAGCCCCGAAGGCAAGGGTTAAAAGAAATCGTCCTTCTATTTTTGTAGCAAAGCCCTTACATATGGATCCGGTAAAAACCTAAGAAAGGAAGTGTGGATGAAAAGACAGACAAACTGGACGCAAAAGAGGGAAATATGTGGATGGATGGATGGATGGATGCATAGATGGATGGATGGATAGATGGCCATCGATTTCCATAGTTTACTGTACCAAAACAGTACAGTAGGGACATGTATTCAGTGTGCAGAGTAATGACAGGGGCCATTCAGGGTGTGCGTCGCTTCAGTTGTGGAGAAAATAATAGAGACATAGGGAAGGGAGGATGCAACATACACGTAACAGTCATAATCAAAGTATTTACTGTTGTGATATCACTGCATGGAGATACATTGATAGAAGTAATAGTGATTTTGAGAACAATGCAGGCTACAGAACCTTCCATCAGCTGCACAATTCATCTTTTTAACACCCACACAGTGATGATGACTCACTGGGACTCATCACTTGTTAATTTTTTATACACACAAACATCCACACGGCACAGTTTGTTGTATCATAATTATTAATGACCGTTCTCTCTAAGGTCAAACAAGCTGAGTTTCCCCGACAGAGACAAGCGAACGACAGAAGAAGACAGTAGTGTTACCCTAACTTGCAGTCCTTGGATCTCAGCCAGGTGAGCTTTCTCGGCCTCCTCCAGCCGCCTCCTCTCTGCATCCTCTTTCTGGATGAACTCCACCTCTCTGGAAGCACAAGAAGCAATGCAGATGGAAAATATGTGGAAACAAGAGCCTTTTACACCACTTATGCTTTCACAGGTTAAACATCCAACTAGCAAGGCAGTAAGGTACCCTCCAACAATATACAACGAATGAGATACTCCTCTAAAAGGAGCAAATGGAGCCTTTCTCCCCAATTTATTTTGCCTTTGGTCTGAGAACTCTGCGCCTCTGCTCTGCATCTCTTTCTTCTGGCACAGATGAGCTGGGAGGGTTTATTTCATAAATTTGCTTCCATTTCGCCTGCAGGAGCCAAGCCAATTAGAGTCCATCAGAGTGGGTTTGAGGAGTAGAGGTTCTGATGGGACTGACCGAAAGAATTACAGAACAGAAGCGCGGGACGGCTGAGAGCATTAGACTATAAACTCGGTTCTTACTCCAGAAACAGGATGAGCCTAGGAAATGTGAGGCATTAAAGCCTGGAAATCCTCATTTTAAAACTACTATTCTTTAAAACTCACTAATGTCATTTCTTTTTCTGAATTCCTCACATTTTAATCTAATAAGACATACAGACGAGCTGAAACGTGCTGTCTGGAAAAGGCGCCCTTCAAACCGGAAACAACTAGAACAGTTTGCTCATGAGGAGTGGGCCAAAATACCTGCTGAGAGGTGCAGAAGTCTCATTGACAGTTACAGGAATCATTTGATTGCAGTGATTGCCTCAAAAGGTTGTGCAACCAAATATTAAGTTGTGGGTACCATCATTTTTGTCCAGGCCTGTTTCATGCATTTATTTTTTAAATAATTCCGTTGAAGCATGGATGAAAAGCAATGTCTGACTTTCATTGGTCAACATTTATATAATTTTTATTTATTATTACTTCTGTCAGATTAAAGTTATTTCTGTGACCATTATGAGTTTTTCTTTGATTTAAAGAAGGGTACCAACAATTTTGTCCACGTCTGTACTTTTTCAGACCAATTTCACCGTTTTTGATAACTGAGTAAAAACAATTACCTTAAACATGCTTGAACAGTAGTCAGGTTTAAAAATCTCTTTGCACCGGAGAATTAATCAATTAAAATTTTAAAATGCTTTATGGCATTTAAGCTTAGTAAGACCAGATGGATTTCCAATATCTTTTGAAATTAGACTTCTTACATGCAGATGGATGACTTAAGGTTAGATTGGAGATCAATTGTGCCTTTTTTCTGATTCAAAGGATTGAAAAACCATCCTCACAATCTAATTTTGTTTTTATCCATAACACACAATAAGAACCCGGATTCTATTTAAAGTATTTCAGTAATTTTGTGCTTGAAGTAAATGTATGTGACATTGTCTGATTAACTGAGAAGAAAATAATTCTAAATAACAATAATATGTTCTCAATCATTGTTTAAATCCAGGACAAAGGCAAGGCAATTTTATTTGTATAGCACACTTTCAACACAAGGCAATTCAAGGTGCTTTACATAATTAAAATTATTTACAAGAAAGCAATTAAAATAATACAATAGTCAAGACAATACAACGATGTAAGGACAAGCAGTTAAAAACACAGTTTGTATTCACCAACTGATCTAGCTGAAAAAGCTCATAGTTCTTGATTTAATAAAAACACACAAGAAAGCATTTACAGTAATCAAGACTATAATTTGTGTGAAAATTAAAAACAAGCAAGTAAAAACAGTTACTCATAAGCGAGTCTAAATAGGTAAGTTTGAATTTTAGACTTAAAAGAGTTCAGCGTCTCTGCAGCTTTACATTCTACCTGATTGATCTGGATGGTTTGTACCATGATAGCAGATTGTTAATGTACTCTGGTGCTAACCCATTCAATCATTCATAGGCTAATAAAAGCACTTGGAAGTCTATTCTCTGAGCTACAGGGAGCCAATGTAAGGACTTTAGAACTAGGGTGATGTGTTCTACTTTTCTGGTTCTAGTGAGAACACCAGCAGCAGCTTTCTGGATCAGCCGAATCTGTCTGATTGATTTTTTAGGTAGACCTGTGAAAATACTGTTACATTACTCAAGGCGGCTGGAGATAAACGCATGGATGAGTTTTTCTAGGTCTCCTTGTGTCATCAGTCCTTTAATCCTAGAAATGTTCCACAGGTGATAGAAAGTTGACCTTGGAGGTTCAGGTCTGAGTCCATTATTACACCTAGATTTCTGGCCTGGTTGACAGATTCTAGTTGGGCCTGTCTAAGTTGATTACTGATATGTAGTCAATCTGTTTTAGATCCAAAGATAAGTACTTCAGTTTTGTTTTTGTTCAGTTGCAGGAAATTATGGGACATCCTGTTGTTAAGTTGCTTGGTGCATTTATTAAGGGTTTGGATGGGTTCAACTTCACTTGGTAACATTGAGATATGAAGCTGAGTGTTGTCAGCATAGTTAACATTATTGGTAGTTATAATCTGGCTTAGTTGGAGCATGTAGATGCTAAATAGGAGGGGCCCTAGGATGGAGCTCTGGGGGACCCCGCATGTGATTTCTGTGTTTTGTGCTGAGAACTGGCTAATTGACAAAAAGAAATTCCTGTTCTTGAGGTAAGATTTGAACCAGTCGAGCACTGTACCAGAGAGTCCGACCCAGCTCTCTAGACGTTCCAGTAATATATCATGATCAACGGTGTCAAACGCCGCACTGAGGTCTAATGGTACCAGTACTGTGGTTTTACCACAGTCAGTATTTGTACGAATGTCACTGAAGACTTTGACGAAGGCTGTCTCTGTGCTGTGGTACCTGCGAAAACCAGACGGATAAATATCAAAGCGGTTATTCATTGCTGGGAAGCTATTTAATTGTTGGAACACAGCTTTTTCAATAATTTTACTGATGAATGGGATTTGGGATTGGTCTGTAGTTTTGCATTAACGTGCTGTCTAGGTTCTTCTTCTTTAGTATTGGTTTGATAACTGCTGTTTTTAATGCTTTGGTGAAGACACCTGATAGGAGGGATGAGTTAATTATTTTGATCAGATCCGCTCTGATGGCTCGGAGGACCCTTTTTTTGAAAACTTGTTGGTAAGATATCCAAGCAGCAGGTGGCAGAGCTTAGTTTGTCAATAATTTCATCACAGCTCGATTGATTTATTATAAATAGTTTCGTTCATGGTCACTCACTTCTGTTGGAAGTCTTTAATGAGTTTCTTGGCCTTGTTGTATTTCTTCTCCAGAGCCTGGTACTGAGCCTGGGCCTCCTTCAGATGCTCGTTGACGGTGTGGCAGAGGGTCTGCGCCTCAATCCAGTAGCTCTCCAGCTTCAACATCCTCTCCTTGTTCTCCTCAATGCTGGCCTTAAGCTGGCTCTTCTCCTTCTCCCAGCGCTGCTTCTCCTTCTCAACGGATGCCAGCTGTTAGAGGGTAAAAATACCATTAACTAAGCTTAGATAAGCTCATAGAGTTTAAGTTATTAGGAAATAAATGGACTGAACTTTTATGCCACTTTTCTGAACACTCAAATCACTTTACAATGAAGCCACATTCGCACTCACAAACTCACCATTTCATAAATAGATACACAGATCAGTAGCCAACTTGGGGCTACCTTCCTTGCCCAGGGGCACACTGACATGTAACAGGCAATCGGAATAACTGGAATTGAACCTACAACGCTCCAATTACAAGCTAACTATGCTACCTAGTAAGCCACATTCATCTCAAGTAGGGCAAGAAACAGAGTCCTCAGAGTAACATTTCAAAAGCTATATTACTATAGTACAGTTGAATCCTCACAAGTAAAACAGTGACTGATTATGAATAGAAAAGTAACGGTGTGATCACACCGAACGCGTTTGAAACGCGTGTCAGGTTTACATGCAAAGTCAATGGTGAGGTGTCTGTTGGATCCCACATCATGTCAGAAGCAGATTTTCGCTGTGAATAGGCTTTTCTGCCTCATTAGCGTGTCAGATTCACACGAACGAGGGGTTTGACACGTGTATTAAAGTACTTGTGTACCTTTATGCGGTGCATTTTGTGCGTTCGAGCATCATGAGCGTTTTTGTGTCCACAATTGAAGTTGAAAAATCCGAACCTCTATGTCAATTCATGCTGCGTCAACAAAGTAGGAGCCTGGTTACCTGGTGTCACATAATTCTGTGACCCAGTTCATGGGGACAGGTCCGGCAAAAGTCACTCATTCAATATGGAAGAAGTCCTGATCAACACAGAGGCTAATCACTGTGCAATAATCTTACATACACTACAAAGAAGATTTTTTTATATATATTATTAAGAGGTTCAACTATTTAGACCTTAATAGGTTGGTGGGTGGCTCTTAAAAGAGCCATTGTGGGGAAGTCACAGCCTGTAGTTGGTGACTTGGCTCGTGATGTTTTGACCTAAGGGGGACAACAGCTCCTCAAACTGGGCGAGGGACAGACGGTGGTCCTGCTGTAAGCGGGCGTCGTCCAGACGCAGCTCCTGGAGCAAATGGGGAAACTCATGTAACAGCGAGAACGTCCTCTAGGCCTCTGCTCTGCTCTCCACAGTAAATAGAGAATGGAGATTCTCTCTTCGAACGCTATCATCTTGCAAACAGGCCGTCTGGCACTAGCTCCTCCCACAAGTTGCGTATTTCCGGCTTGATGTGCGTCAAAACTGTATATTTTGATGTGTGTCCAATACGCTTTGGACGCCCGTCGAAGTGCGCATGTTCAAGTGTCCAACTAGGGGCGTGCAGCACATTTTTGACGCTTTGGTGTGAGCGCACCGTAAGACTTTTAGCCACTTCAATTCACCGGTGTTGTGTTGTAATCAACCACTACATGGCCTGTTAATTTAAGGTGTTGTGATAATACAATTGTTCAGGGAAAAGGGAATACAAACAGAAATGATAGCATCTAGCTGAATACTGCCAGAAGGTTTGCTTATCACAAGTTGCAAAAGCTCAGTCTGCAGTGCAGTGAATTGTAAGCACACTGGGCTCGCCTAGTAGGAGCTTGTGAATTTCAGCACAATGGGCAGGTTTGTTAGATCTCTAAGCAACATTTCTCATGACACTCACCTCATCATTTGATAAACATAAATCCTTTTTGTGCCCATTTGAACTCATAACCTTGAAGTTACACAGTGATGCCAAATTCAAATGTTCTGTGTGTAGCATACACACCCTTCAGTAATTCACTGCTGCCTTGAGCTCACTTTCTTTGTTTCAGGCTTCTTCTTTTTTTATTTATTTTTTTGAGACGTTGGACATGGTAATAAATAAACCTTTAAATCTCTTAGCCTAAAAAAGCTCAGTCTCTTACCTTGTTTTTGAGCTTCTGGATCTCAGCCTCGGTCACTGTGTGCTTGATCTGGAGCTGCAGAGAGTCCAAACAGGGCAAAGTCAGAACAACAGAGGAGAGAGACGGTGGTCAGATAATCAAATGCATGGCTGCGCAGCATCTCTACTGTCGATCCAGTTTGAGTGGCATAGGCATCCGACCCCGTCCTCCCCTCTACTGCCTCCCACTCTCACTTTGACATGTACACCCAGAGGAAAGAATTGGAAAAAAGCTACTGATACCTTAAAAGCGGGAAAATGTTAAAATATTTCATATGATTAACACATTTGATGGGCACAGATTTATGTAAACGCAAGATTGGGAGATATGTAATGATGGAGCACTGGTAAATGAGGAATACAGTATGGGGGAGCAAGCACAAATATATACAACAGGTCATAACAAATTTAGTGCCACTTAAGTTCAACAGAAAAGGATTAAAGTAATTACAAATGCACCACAGGCGTTGGGTAGAGATACACTAGAAGAAGGCAAAAGAACAACCATATAAACCCTGAGAGCAGGTTTTTATTTTATTTTCTCTCTATACCTTCAGTAGTACATGCTGTGCAGTTGAAGCCATTTGTTAAACGTGTTGTACAGCTACTGTGGAACACCACAAAGGGGAAAGTGTGACACAGCAGAGTATTGATCAGTCAATATTACCAGCCACTCTGCAGTCTAAAGAGTGCAACCGAGTTACCAGACAATAAATTAATGTTCCGTTTTATCGTTGTGGTTATTTGATGGTAATTAGCAGTGATCATTGTAGTTACACCTATAATCACTCGTGAACCACTTGGGAATTACAAAAAGTAAGCAGTTTGCTTCTCTTGGCTAGAGCACAACACTGCCGAGTAAAGCAGAGGTCATGGATAACATTAGGTTGGTATCTTTTGTTGCTTCATTTAGTTACCTTTTCCTAAACCAAACTTTAATTCACTTTAATGTTTCCTCTCCAAAGGATTAACAGAGGAAATCTTTAGGAGATTTTTATTCAACTGCATAAATGTATGTAAAGGAAGTAAGTTTACCTCTCTGAACTTCTGGTAGAGCTTAGTGGCATCTAACTCTGAAGGAGACAAGTTGTCTTCAGTCTCAGGCAGATCAAACACCTCTATGTTCTTCTCGCCACCAGCCGTAGTTCCCGTGTCCTCGTCATCTGTGGCATACTCCCCTGTCTGCTTTAAGAGAAAAAAAAAATTAACAAACTGCATAAATGCGATTAATATCTATTTTGCTACAGTTTGATTTAACTTTCATTAAAGATCTTGTTAAAGACCAATATTTTAACTATCTGAGCAAGGCAAGTTTCATCTAAATCATTGTTTAGCAACTTTTAACAGTGAATTAAATCTTAATAAATTTTGAAGAAGCTATAAAAATACTCTACCCTTACTATAACTTAAGCTGCTAAATTATACCTATTATATAGTCATAATGAATATATAATATGGATCAACATGTATTTTACACAGCCTTTGGTCTACTTAACAAAAGAGCTTTTGGATATAAGGGACTCTCAAAGGCACTTTGTAGTGATATTGACCTAAATTGTGAGTAAAATTCTCTTCCTCGTTATAGTAGTTAAAGCTAAACAATATGATCCATAGCGGGAAAGCACCCTGTTATTTACTGTGCCTGTCTATGAATAAGCAAGGAGGAAATTCAAGCTGCAGATTAAATCTGCCATTATCATCAAACTGCAAAGTGCTTCAAATATAGAAATGAATAAGACGAGCTGCAAAGCCGGGTAATAGCCTCTTTTTTACTGATAATCACTAAGGTTTTTCTACAGCACATTGCACTACAGTGGCACATTCAGCTTTTTTTTTTTAACTAAGCTTCGATATAAAAGTCTTTCCCTAAAGCCACGCTTGCCTCTGTTTCAGTTTCAAACAAGCTATGCTTGTAATGCTATTTCTGCCTGTTACATAACGGTTAAGCAGTTTGCTTTGATGCAACAAAGCATTATAAAAATACTGTGAACGACTCATGGAATACAGTTTAAGATTTCTAAACGTAGACTATTATGAGATGCATGAATGTAAGGTTAAAATGTAAAAAAGTTCAAATTGTGATGTCAGGGTGGCATTTTTTTTCTAATGGCTAAAACCCATTCCTGAATATCACATTTATGTAAGCCATAACTGTATTTCTTCATGTCCCTCTCAAAATAGCCTGTAGCCTAATGAATGCTGGCATTGACCATCATACATTAAAGCTAAATGGAAGAGTTGATTCAGTTTTTGGCCGATAACCAACAGAGTCTTTTCAGTTATGATGATACATAGTACATTCCATAGTGCACAATAAGCTAATTTTCTTTTCTACTGATTTTACTTCTCTTAAACATACAGTACATGATTCCCTCTCTCTGGTTTCCTGGTTTCCTCCCTCTAAACTAAACAGAGGTTGGGCCTGATTGGTTTGGATGCATACACTATGTTCCTTTTCCAATAACAGGCTGTTTTATTGCTTAAACACTGAACACTTATTTGTGATTTGCTGGTTTAAGTGAAGAAAGCTTTTTTGCACTGGTCCTGACTTTAAGAATGCATTTTTTTAGGTCTTATAGCACAATTTTAAAGTCAGTTAAAAGTACAATGCAGTTTATTGAAATCTTTTAAGTTTCCTTTATATCTTTATAGATTTTTTATTTGGTGTTTAAGCGGAAAGTGATAGTTAATGCCTATTTTGCTTTTGTAGCTTTATAATTTCAGTTACATAACTTTTAGTACCATTTCAGATTGGAATAAAAGCTAATAAATTAATCAAGTTACTTTCTTTACAGGCACAGACAACGTCTCTATATTTGAATGTATAGACATTAAGAACAAGGTCGAGTTTCATTGCTTATGTTTATTACTAATATGATATTAATTTAGTTTAATTTTGTTATACATCTCTTTCCTATTGTAGTTTTGTTTCCCCTTTAGAATAATATTCAGGCTGAATCAGAGTTACTGTTTAATTTTTGCCCACTGCGAGGTTCTATGCAAATAAAAAAGGTGGTTGTTAGTTTTAAGTAAAGAGCCCTTTCGAGTTTGCATAGATCGTTTTACAGCTCTTATCACATGATCACAACAACAAACTACAGTACAATATATTTTCTGAGACAGACAGACAGACAGACAGACAGACAGACAGACAGACAGACAGACAGACGGACGGACGGACGGACGGACAGAAAGACAGACAGACAGACAGACAGACAAACGGACAGACTTTGTACTCATGTTGTACTAGAATTTGTATAACATTTTTAATTAAGAGGCATTAAAGTAAACGGATACTGAATCTTTATATAGATTTTTAAACTTAAATCTTTTTTTTTTCTTTTTTTTTCAAATGTATCTTTTTCCTTCTAACGTACAATTCTGAGCAACTCTGAGACTACCAGAGTGTTTTTCATCCCTGGTCGTCAAGGCACACTGCCCTGAATGTTTCAAATGTTCTAAATACACAATTTTGCACAATTACCTTGTTTCAGAACGCCTGACTTCAATTGATGTCTGATTTACTGGCTTTCTGTTAAACTGTGATCATCTCAAACAGGTGTGTTAAGTAGGGAAACATCTAAACCATCTAAAAAGGGCAGTGTGCCCTGAGGACCATGGTTGGGAAACTCTGGTCTAGAACATACAATCCCAGTAACATAAAAAAGAAATTCTTGGTTTTAAGGTGACAAAACAGTTCACAGAGAATATTTGCATTGCACTGTTTTGTTTTTCGGGATCTTTTGGATTTTTAATTAAAGCCTGGGGTTTGTTTTGATAACTGTAATGTACCAACGTCATAAAATGCCGCAGGAAAAAGAGATGTCCTATGTGTAAAAGTCTGACTCTGCACAGCTTGATGATCCTTCTGCTAATAGTCAAATTAGAGTCATATAAGCTTTGATGACACTTGGAAGTGTTCTAATTACAGAATCAGCATCAACAACCTAAAGAGGATATTCCTAAAGGGAAACCATTTTATATTTGCATGAACACATGGGACTGAACGATTTTACACTGCACAGGTAAAACACAGCAAAGAAACTTATTTGAACAAGACTAGCCCTATAAGTAATAGATTTTTCACGGAAAGAATTTAACCCATTCGCTGATCTATGTCCCTCTAGTGCTATATTTCATCCAGATGCAAAGTGTAACTGAGTCTACATAGCTTGAAACCGAAGACAACATGCGTTGCAAGGCCAGGAGCTCAGTGTCTGGAGGATTAAAATGTGCTGTGACTAAGCATCAGAACCAGAGAGGGAAATGCTGAGTGATGCAGCTTTCAGAGCATCCTCTTAGTCTGCATGGCTGTGAGAGAGCGTGTTTTCTATGTTAGCATCAAAAGCCCGCTGTCAGTCAGCTTTATTGAGTTAATAAGCTGATACTTCAAGTCAGCTGCCAAGGGAAAGTAGCTGATTAGCATTAAGTGACAACCAGGAGCCTCATTTTTCATTACACTGTCACTTAGATGAATTGAGGGAGCATATGAACTTAAAAGAAATGGCACTTCAGGTTCCGAATTATGATTCACATTATTTTATGCATGTGATACTAACATTACTACATCCTGAAGAGTAAGGCTGTGTGTAATTACCTCGTCGTCATCAGCGTCATACTGGGCGTACTGCTGCTCTAGAAGCTCTCTCTGCCTCCTCTCCTGTTCCAGGGTTTGCTGGATGAGCGTGGCCACCTCACTCTGCTGACCTGGGCGCTCTCGGCCAATCACAAAGCTGTAGCAACAAGCCACGTTCACGTCAAAGACTAACACTATGGCACAGCATGCTAAGAACAAAAAATAAACATTATTTTTTATAATATAATATAATATAATATAGGCTGCAAAATACCTTATATGATATCATAATAGGGAAATTGTGCTTGTTTTTGCAAAGGTGGATTTTCTCTTGATTATGTATGAATTTAGGGCAAAAAAGCTAAACAAATAGAAAAATGTAATCTTGACATGTTATTTGGGTAGCAAATGTTATTTACATTTATTTTTGATCAACTTGATCAGTAGCTTTAACTTAGTTCCTTTAAGCTAAACAGTGAAAAACTGGAGATACATTTGACAATCTCTGATGGTTTTTCTCATGATTATCTAAGGAGACATGCATGTTGAATGTAAGTGACCTGGACAATTTTGTACAGAGAGGCAACATTAGCAGTCAACGACAGAGAGAGAGAGAGAGAGAGAGACAGAGAGAGAAACAGAGGCCTGAAGCCACATAGCAATGACAGCAATATTTGCTGACGTATCAGGACAGGTCTAGGGGACTGGATATGCATAATAATGCGCAAAGCAAGTCAGCACAGCGGGGCAGCCAGCTATTAACCTGGCAAGGAATTAAACCAAGAAGGAAAAAAAAAAAAAAAGAACAAGACAACGCCTCTGTTGGGGCACTATTCAAATCTTCAACGTGAAAAATGACGACCTTGCTAAACGTAGCATGTAGCTTCCAAAAGATAGGCTTTAATATGTTCCTCAGCTCCAAGCTTTTGATTCACTGAATACATTGTTTCAGCAAATCAAAAAAGAAGTCATTATCACCCATTTTTTTTCTCCTTGCAGCTAACATAATAGGCCAAAAAAGTGAGGAAAATTGTGGAACCAGCAGGGTCCAAGTATCTGCATGCATGTGTGAGCGAGGTCCAATCTGTGAGTGCGAGAGTGGGAGAAAGAAAAAGCGTCTGAAAGTGGACTCAAGATAGGACCCAATCAAGTGAATTCATTTCCCAGAGCTCCTTCATATATTTCTAAAGGCTGGTAGGGGAGGGTTTTCACTCCAGTAGAGAGGCACACTTGATCTACATGTAAAGGAACAACTGAAGGACAGGGCACGGGAAAAAAAAAAAAAAATCTACAGAGTGATGGAAAGGGTGTATTGGAACAGTGAGGTCCTTTACTAAACCAAGCCTTTGGACAGCGGGGGGGATTTCAGGAGTAGATGAACTGGAAACAGCCAGCTCCACATGCAAGGGGAGTTTTCCTTGGTTTACTTGGGGGTCCCACTGCTCTCAGAAAGTCATGCAGGGTGCTACATCAGCTGAACTGCACAGACTGTCAGAAAGGATTTATTTCTGCACTCCAATTAAAACAAGGATGGCTCTGATATACAGAATCACATTGAAGTGGCAGAATAGATGTTAAGAAAATTGCAATGCATGTGTACTTTGAAATATGTGTTTACGACTTGAGGGAATACGCTTTGACTTACACGATAAAGAAGAAGATGCCATCATATAATGGGTCATACATTGATTACATCCATTAGTTAATGTAGTGTTGTGCAGAACTCAAAGTGCTTCTAGCACTGGTCCTTGAATAAGACCTGCTTTTGGTTCAGTGTATGTGACCTTATGTCTGCTGCATCCCCAGCAAGTCAGCCTTTAGTTCTGTTAATTATGACGATTTCCTGCTCACAGCTGATGAAAATACAACATTTAAGGTCAAACATCGCCAAAGATTCACAATTGAATTTAATTCTAGACTTTGACTAGGTTATTCTAACACAGAAATCTGTTTTGATTAGGTATGTAAGACAATATGGATACACTAATATATCGTGAAATTGTATGTCATGATATTGTATCGATAATCATAGATTTTTCTTTTTCTTTTATTTTGTAGAATTTGAATGGAACCATTAATGATGACAGTCATTTTTGGAGCAAACTTAAAAGTATGTCCACTAGCTGCTGGCTGTTTTCACCCTCTCATTCCAGTGGATCAACTAGATCTAGAATAAATCTCAAATAAAATCTCGAATAAAACTGGATATGTCAAGAATGAAACAAGTTGGAGTGTTCAGAATGCTGTGACAGTTAATCTAAAGTAAAATTAAGTAAAAACAAAAAATCCCAATATATAGTCTAGCTCATTGTACAAAATATTGTATTGTGACACATATCATATCACCAGAATCTTGCCAATACATTGACATTCACATTCCTTTTTTCTATCTATTCCACTGTAACATGGTTGTATGTTCTGTGTTTTCCTAACTGGAAGATGAACCTCCATTGCGATCTCAAGCCTTTCTGGCAGGAGTTCTACCAGGAATGTCTTGTATCAATACATCTATTTTCCTAGTCCTAGTGTAAATAAATCCTGATCTATACAAGTTATGTTCTCAAAACATAACAGTCAGTTTACAGCTGAGGTCATCATCTCCGTATACTCCTTTAATATCATAAAGAATGTAGTAAAATGAATGTAAAGTAGAATTTAGCAAAAATGTGTTTATACCAAGTTGGTAAGAAAGCCATAAGGTCCTTGTAATATTTGTCAGAAACCAATAAGTTATTCTCTCACTTCTATGAAATACTTGAGCTAAAATAAATAAAAACAACCCCCGATGTGTTTATGAGAAATCAGGGTTGCGAACACTTCAAAAACAAAACAGGACCATGTTATTCCCCTGCAGCATATGGCTGTGCATTTTAAAAAGAGTCCTTTTTGTAAAACTCGACGTCTACTTTGCATTAACTGACCTTTTATTTATAGTCAACGAAGACAGGAGAGCCTCTGACTAAAACCTGGATGATTTGATGCTGAAAGCCGGGGTTAAATTTAGCTAAAAACACAAATCTAGGACATTTGGCCATGAAACCGCTAGTGATCAGACAAAGTGAGGGAAGGATTTACAGAGGAGGGGGAAGAGAAGGAAGAGGAGGAGGAGTGCGTGAGATGTGATGGAGGAAGATTGAATATTGAGTGAGAGTGAGGAGGTGGCAACGAGAGTCGAAACTGGTCAGAAATAACACAGAGCGAGAGTCATATATAACTTGCTCTAACCTGTCAGTGTAACATTCATATTCTGCTTTTAAATATCAAGATTCACAACATAATCGAGGAAGTTGTGAATTGCAGATTGAAAACTGGAGTAGTCCGTATGCTTTTCAGTTCTTCATTTATTAACCTGTTCATATTTGCAGCCAGGATAGACGGGCAGATGACAGAGGTTGACATTTCAGGGCTGCCTCACAGACACAGACACAGACACATCCTGCTGTGTGGAAAAACTCCACTGTCAATATTAGTTCGGCAAACAGCATCTGGTGAGCCGGCAGCCTGTTGTGACACTTGTGGACATGTCTTCAGGTTTTTCTACCTGTCCTGCCTTTCCACACTGACATCTCAGCCTTATTAGAATATGAATGAGGGTGAAAACCTGAGCAATTTGCTGCTTATTTAACAGCAACACAGACAGGTCTACGACATTAGTGGATCTACATGGTTTAATAATAAAAAAATCAATAAAAAATCATAGCATTTGGGGGCGAAAACAACAAGTCTTCAACTTTGACACTATAACAATGTGTCTGACTTTTCTTTAGATGCTTGATTTAAAGAGTAAATAGAAATGAGAGGAGAGTAGGTCAGAAACAACTGTGAATGTTGGAAAAAACCCACTAAACAAACCAAAGGAAAATAAAAGACTGGAATCAGTTGGAGGCTGGTATGGCAGGCTGTTGCCAAGGACAGCTTGAGCTTTTCAAATCAAAGCCTTCCTGCCATGCTTTGAGTGTTAGTGTGCGTGTGTGTGCGTGTGTTTTTCACAGCGAGTATGGCGACTTGGGGGTCGGCTTTGTGATTTCTGCACCATGACAGCAGGGCTAAAGGAATTCAGAGCTGCAGCATTCAAATGCATGCTGATCATGCGGTGATTTTGAAGCTTTTCAAACCTAAATGTGGCTCAGACATAAAAAAAATATACATCTAAAGCTTAACCATTCTGTGAAAAACTGCCTGCATTTTTTTCTTTTATTGAATGTGAAAATGAACTTTTGGTACAGATACATAATAAATTCAAGTTCAGCTTTCACTAACTTTTCACCTACATTCTTCACCAATGAAATTGGCTTAAACATCAAAAGTACTTCCTTTTTTAAAAGTTTCATTTCACATTTTTGGGATTGATAGCAGTAGATTTTGTTGATGTCCTGATGCTTCTGAAGGACACGTACGTCTAAGCAGCTGTGCCTGAGTCTGCAGGAAAGCAGTCCATTTAATGATGACTAAAGGTTTTAAAGCTCTACCTAACTGGTAAAAGCATATAAAATATGTATGCATTTAGACAACCGAACCATCATGGTGCACAGTGAATAAAGCAGGAAGTAAAATCAAAAGTTAGAACAGTAAGTTAATATGATGTCACAAAAATTAGATTTTATTTAAACACTTTTCTTTAATCCATATATGATACAAACAATACAGACTCAAATACCTACAGTAGAAAGTATAATATATACTACTGTTTGGTTATATTTCCTTTTATATATTTTGTAAGTTGGACATTTGCCAAATCCTTTTTTCATTCATCATCAGTCATTTGTTATATTTTGGGGCAGATATTAGATCAGATTAGATTTTTGTAGAATAATCAGTTCCTTTAAAATGCCTGGCCTCCTGGGAGAGAGCTAACCTTTGGACATGGTCTGCTAATTTGTAATCTGGTTGAGGCTCCGATGAGGCGATTCCATAAGTTTAATGTAAACCTGCTTTATTCATTCCTAAGCAAGTTTGGATGTTGGTTAGAAATCATTTGTCCTGTTGGAACAAAATATTGTATTGAATCATACTATGGCATTTCAATGACCGGAACATAAGTTAGGATTTTTAGAGAACAATATAAAAGCACTATAATAATAAGCTGGTGGAACACCAATATCACTGTTTATAGTGAAGCCACAATGAGTAAAAGTTTGTTTGGAGGAATAAAGGTAAGTCTTTAAACCTGTGAACACTGTAATAATCGATATAAATTGTAGTGGCAGCATCATCCTGAGGGTCTGTCTCAGTAACAATTATATTGATGTACTGCTCAAAGGGGATCGAATAATGATGAATAATGAGCTAAAGGGACTGCTCCTCGTGTTTTACCAGAAAGAATAGTCAGATATCCAGCCAGAGTTATTCCAGGGCATTTTTCTCATTATGAAAAGTGTGACGTCTCTCTTTAACTTGCTATGTGACTTTTCCCCAATGTCAGTAAGGGTGTATGCGTTTTCATCAGCCTTTAAGTATAGTTTTGACTGTTCAGATGAGAGAAAATCAATGACAACCAAAAGACAGAACCAAAGAGAGAAGGTGATAATTTAGTGCCACACAATGAGTTATAATCATATTCTTTAAAATAAAAATCTATTACAGTTGGGATCCTGTTTCAGTAAAACCCATATATTAGGTTTTTTTCCCAACAAATCAATTTTTATGTGGTTTAAGAAAATTGTATTTAAAAAAAAATCAGGATTCACAGCTACCACGTTCATTCAGCCTTGTGTATTTCTTACCAAACTACTCCTGATGTGTTCCTCAGGACGGAAGCAGCGAAGCTCTGCGTCACACCCACCAGACTGGTCCCATCCACCTCCACTATCTGGTCATTCACCTTGATCCTAATGGACACAAGCAGAGGCAGCAGTCAACACTTGAATGTGAGGAAATTATATAATTCATTATTTCATGTTTATTAATTTATGTCATACAAATTCAAACAGTTTTCTAAAGTGCAACACAGCTGTACTTTCTTGATTTAATAGATTTTCGGAATGAAAATCCAACCAGGGCCGTGAAGAGACTTTTAGATGGGCAGGTGCTCAAACTTAAAAAGAGGCACCTAGAGCAAGATTATAAAATGGCTTTCAACAACAACTTACAGTGTACCCTCCTGAATATGAAAAAACATAATTAATGAAGAATCTAATAAGGAATTGCAACATAATATATCACTGTCATCAGATAAGGATCATTCAACGCAAAAGTAGCCTGTTTTTCATCTGATGGGTTAAAATGTTGCTGATGAGACACTGCTGATTGTTGATCTAAGAGTTTAGACATTGAAAAGACCATAGGGGAGCTGGTAGCTGGCTGAACAAGTGATATAAAGTACTTTATGGAATAATTTAACTTAAAGCCATGTCTTACAAAATAAATCCTTTTAAATGACTGGTTAACCTCCACAGCAACTCAGCTGCAGGTTGCTTTAAAGATGTAATGGAAGAATACCATAGGGATGAGGATAAGGATGATTCAGTCTCCATTGGCGTTTTTAAATTACTTATAAAAATACAAAAGCCTCTCTCCGGGCATCTCTCTCTCCCTCTAACATGGCGTTTCCTGCCTGCCTGCCCCAGCTTCCAGAGCTTTCTATCAGATCTACTCTACAGACGTAACAATAATAAGAGGAGACCTTCTGTTAGACCAGAGTAGATGAAACGTCCATAAGTCTTCATCAACTTCAGTCTTTTCATTTAGTGCCATTAATTATGCCATATTCCCTGGATGCCTTTACTAGTAATTATTCATCACTCAATAGAACTTATCTTGGAATAATTTTCACATAACAAAGATCAAAACAGCTTAGAGAGGCTTAGAGTTGGGTTGGCACCTGGGAGAGATTAAGATTTTTTAAATGAAAAGATAAAATAAATTAAAATTGAACATCTTCAGCACACAGCCATGAGGTAAAAAATATTAATACAATTTTATTAAAGTTAAATAGTAAAAATAATAACAAGTTTATTTATTTATTTATTAGGATAAGAATAGATTAATTTATTTGACAAAGGCATTTAATGTTTTATAAAATTATAAAACAATAAATATGTAAATATCAATTTATGGCAATTTAAATATTATATTATGGCACGTCTGGCTTTCCACACATGCTGTGTTTTAAATCATTTGTACGATATTTTTAGGCTACTGTATATGTGACGTTTTTGGATGTGAGCTGCAAAGCCTATGGGCCGAACCTTTGAGCAACTGAGATCCTACAGCTGTAGCTTCATTTCATTCATGCCCGCTCATCTCCCGCCCAGATTTGGTGTGCTGCTGTGAGGACCTGCCTACTACCTGGTACCGTTAGGTGAAAGGAGCAGAGAGTGAAACTGAAGGAAGGCTGTAGCTGTGCTGCTTTGAGGATTGTTCCTCAGGTGACCGTTGTAGTACCATTCCATTGTACGAAAGTGATGGAGATCACCTGACCCAAACTGGAGGGACCGAGTGAGGCTGTATTATTTATTTTTCTCCAGACGGTAGCAGACCAGAGCTACAACAAAGCAACTCATATATAGTATTCTACCACTCCTGTGTAGGATATCGCATACCCTACCAACAGGTCAAGCATAGCAGAGGCAGGAGAACATTAAAGATGAGCATCGGTTAATGCCATTGAAATTAACCAATGACAGCCAGAATATTGGATTTAAAGTGTTATTGATAGTAAAATTGTACTGTTGAGGGGAACAGACAGGTCCCCTCACATGCACACACATAAAACCCCAATAGACAAAATAATAATAATAATAATTTGGTGCCAGAGATGCTCAAAGGAAACCCGTTTAAGCTTTAGTTTCTCAACAGTTCCCATTTCAGCAGCTCCTAAAAATATGCAAAATCCTTCAAGTTTATACTGCAAGTTCCTTCAACAATTGGAGGAAAAAAACAAAGAAATATTTCCTTTGGCATATGTCAACTGATGCAACCAGTGGGTTTTCAGTTTTATTCCAAGTCTTCAGCATACATACATACACAATGAAGAGAGGGGCTAACAACAAGGATTTTAGTATGACTGAGACAGCTACAGTGTCCAGCTGAGCCACATATTATGAAGGCACAGAAACCAGGCAGCTTTCCAGGCTGACTTGTCTGTGGGAAGCTCAGATGCTTTGCTTTTTTTTTATTTTTTTGTTTGTTTTTGCCTTTCTGCTCTAAAAGAAATCTTCACACAACTTTGTTCAGCTGAGGCTGATTGATGTTCCAAATCATGAACCCTTTGTGTATGCTTTGAGGCTAAAATTGTGTGCATAAATGATTACTTTCCCTTCTATTATTTTTGAAATAATGCCTTTTAATCATAATAAAAGAATAATTCTATGAATTGAGACTTAATGCCAATTATAAGACAAACTGTCATGTTAGTATACTTAATTCAAAGAAGCCACACTACCATAATGCTCAGAATCTTACTCTCAGTTAAAGAGTACATTAGTCTCATTTAAGTGCCTGTCAATATTTTGCCAATTCAGAAACCTTTAAAATAATCCATGATTTATCAGGGTTTGAAAGGTAAACCAAGTGATCTAAGCAAGATTTGAGAGACAGTGAAAAATCTATGTTGGATCAAAGTACTTTTCAGTTCTATTGTAGTGGTTGTGGTTCCGAAAGCTGTCAGATCCACATGTTGAAAGGCATTGGATACATCTTCCATTCTTCACCTTCCCCTGGTAGATTTAACTAGTAGCAAGACTCAGAACTAGTCTGTAAAATTCATTTCTTTAGACTTCAGAGAAACTGAACAGTTCCCTCAATATAGAATTTACAGTGATTATTCCTGCATAATCCCAGGGCTTGTTACTGGGTGATACTTTTCCTTAAAATCATAAACATCTTATTAAGATGACCGTATGTGGGGGGAAAAAACCTGTAAGCAAAGAACAATACTTCTTGGTACCAAAAAAATGAATTAGGTAAAAATGTTTAAAGGTCTCTAAATGCATGTAAGAGTTACATAAATAATGACGTGAAAAAAAGAAAATTGTACAGTTGATTTATTATCTGTTAAATGCTGGCTATAAGAGCAAGTCAACAGAATTGCTTGCTTTCCTAACAAACAGCAAAATTTGAGATTGCAGTATTTTATATTAAAAAATAGGGGCATTTGGATGAGCAGTAAACAATGCAACCGCAATTAAAAAAATAGAAATCATTGTTTCTCAAAAGAAAAAAAGCCAAACTGTTCCAAATATTTTCATTAAACATTAGCTGAATAAACAGTGAAGCTGCAAGCTGAGAACAATTTCATATAAGTTCGAAGAAGGCTCAAATCTACAAGAATTACTAAAGGCAATCATGCGTGAACACAGCCTTCCTGTTGTCTTTTCAGCTTTTTCTTTCCACTTTTCTTCATCCTTTCTTTGAGTCGCCTGAACTGTCAACTTAGAGTAAATCAAATTTGCCTCCCTGAGAAAAGCAGCTTCTTTTCTGCTCCTCGGCTCAGCTTCTCTCTCTGCTTGTTGCGTTTGAGCTAATCTCACTATCATATTCTGGAAAACTGCAACTGTGGCTGCTGCTTACAGGAATAAATTAATCTCAGAAGAAAACACACATACCGCTAACACCTTTAGAGCGTCAGGATTCAGACTTTGGACTGTTCCCTGCTCCCATGAAGAACTGAGCGGTGCAGCCTATCAACGTTTTCATCATTTTAGAGGGAAGGGAAACCACATCAATACACTGATGGGTGGAAGCTTTAGGTTTGTAGGCAGAAATCACAGCCTCCCTGCTGAGAGGCTGTCATTTCCTGTATCCCTGGCTCAGTGCTTACTCTCCACTGTTCACGCTCAGATACACCATCCAGAGATAGATACAGAAACACACTATGACGATGGGAAAATGGGAATTATCTGTTAAAAAACCTATAAAGACAAGCATACACCCGAATGCAATATTTCTGTTAAATGATATATCTACAGCAAAAGAACACTTCCATTGCTATATAAGACCTCGTGTCTCAGCAGATCTAATCCGAACCCCTGCTGATAAATCTGACAAGGATAGAGCACGACCAAGTGCGTAGGAGAGAGTGAGTCCAAGTGTGGAGGTGGGCTGGCGGAAAGCAAAAAAATAAAAAATAAAATAAACTCTTCAAAAGCCGGGGGATTGTTTTTTTTACCACAATTGTATCTTCAATTCAGTTTTCTCCTGAGATTTTTCATATTTTGTTACGTTACATCCACACAATATTTTCTGTATTATATCAGGAATTAAGGGCTGCACGGTGGCGCAGTGGTTAGCACTGTTGCCTTGCAGCAAGAAGGTTGTGGGTTCGTATCCCGGCCCAGGGTCTTTCTGCATGGAGTTTGCATGTTCTCCCCGTGCATGCGTGGGTTCCCTCCAGGTACTCTGGCTTCCTCCCACATTCCAAAAACATGACTGTCAGGTTAATTGATCACTGTAAATTGTCCTTAGGTGTGAGTATGTGCATGGTTGTTTGTCCTGTTTGTCCTGCCCTGTGATGGACTGGCGACCTGTCCAGGGTGTACCCCGCCTCTTGCCTGTTGACAGCTGGAGATAGGCACCAGCACCCCCGCGACCCATAAAGGATTAAGCGGTTAAGAAAATGGATGGATGGATATCAGGAATTAATGTGATAAACCTATGCAAAGTAGGGCATGATGTGAAGTGGGAGGAAAAAAAAGAGTACAATTTGGTTTTCCAGTATTTTATCTAACTCCCGTTACTTTGATATCCATGAATAAAATCAGAGTGGCAGGAAAAAAGGCAATTTTTGGACAAAAGTCATAAGAAGTCCAGCTTTAAGGTTGCCTCAACCCATGCAGGGAGACAAAACCGACATGTGGAAGAGGATGCTCTGGTTAGACAACGTGAAAAACTCTATTTGAACCAAAAAAACGATCACTGCTCATCAGACCCCACTATAAAACAAAATGGTGGCAGTGTCATGATGCGGGGAAGCTAGATGGAGCTAAATTCAGGGAAATCATGTAATAAAATCTGTAGAGGCTGAGGTGGATGACATCAACAGTAAATGTAAAGCAAGAGCTAATGGAATGTCTTAGATCGACGCATATATGTCATCTAGACTGGCACAGTTAAAGTACAGACTTTAGGTGAGAATCTCTGCAAGAGTTGAAAATTGTAATTGTCCTTCATAGGCAAGGCGAGGCAATTTTATATGTGTAGCACACGTTTAACAAAATGCAATACAAGGTGCTTTAGATGATTTGCTGGTAAAGAAACCAAATACATGATAAAAGTATGAAAATCAAAAAACAGAGAAACAATAAAAGACAACATTTCGCATTTGATTAAAAACATCAATTTAAGAAAAGCATAAAAAAAGAAATTTATGAAAAAGAATGAAAATTAAAAACAGATGAAACACAAGAATCAATTAAAGAAAACATTTAGCATTTGATTAAGACAACAATTTAGGAGAAGCATAGAAAGAACATTTGTAAAATATTCTATATTAGAATATTACTCAAAAAGCATCTCTAAACATGAGAGTTTTCATCTTTGTTTTGAAAGAATCTAACGATTTAGCAGCTTTGCAGTCATCAGGAAGTTTGTTCCAGATTTGTGGGGAATAGAAAATGAAAGCTGCTTCTCCATGTTTGGTTCTGATTCTAGGGATGTTTAGTAAAGTAGAGTTGGAGATTCATAGACATTCTCAATCCAACAAAGTGAGTATAACAGAGCTATAATGCTAAAAGGTGACACATATGCAACACTGGTAGACATACACCAAGAACTGTACCTGCAGGAAGAGGGGTTCTACAAAATACTGAACCAGATAACTGAAAGCAAATGCAATCTAACTTCTCCATCTATCATTCCCCTTCATAAATTTGCACCACTTTGTGCTTGTCTATCATAGAAAGTGGCAATAAAATATTTAGGAATTTGTGTTTGTGGAGCAAACAAAGTTCAAACACTCTGCAGAGGTGTGAATACTTTTTTGTAAGCAGGAGAGCAGCTCTCACCTGCCGTCTCTCTCAGCAGCTCCGCCCTCGATGACGGTCTTAACAAAGATGCCCAGTTTCTCCAAGCCAGCATCTGCACCGACACCCATCCCAATGATGCTGATCCCAAGGCCGTCTTCATCTGGAAACACAGAGAACACATGTTCATTTTTCTATGTATTGAGGTGTATTTCAGCAAAAGGTTTTCAGTTTCTCATCTTTCCAGGCAGCTTGAAACTAATCAAACAGATTTGTCGCAAAGCAAAATGTGTAGAAATGAAGTGAACTGAAGACAGTTAAACATGAGCAACTCATCTATTAGCAAGAGAATGAGACATTTACATATAAACATCTTCACACGAAAAAATAAGAAAAAGGCTGGACGAGAGTTTTCATTCCTCCAACTCCCTTAATTAATTATTTACAAGCCGTTCAAGATGCATAACAGCCAGTCAATGGAGGAATCCTACAGCGCTCTGAGTTTCTGGGCAATTATGAACTGCATCAGAGGAAAGTATCTCAATATAACAATAAGAGTGGAAAACAAAGCTGGAGAGCCGATTATGCATTCTTCCTAAATGCATGCATGTGGGGTAATTTCTGTGGTTTTCCTGTAAACTAGCAAGATTTCTAATAAATTGTGTTGGTCCAAAATACCTGAAAAACCTAACTGAGTATCAGGCCGACAGTGGGATTTTGTTTAATAATAGAAAGTACCCTGATGACAGCCCATGTGTGGGTGATTTTGGCTCTCAGGTGTAATGAGTAACTGACAGAACAGTTTCCTCATTAGGACTCCCACCTTTTTCCAGTTCCACAGGGAACAGTTCCAGTTTCTCCACCCTCTTCTCCAACTCGTACTCCGCCGAGGAGGCCACGGGATCCACTTCCTCGTTACGCCGATCGTAGTCCTCGTTGGAGTAGGTGTTGAACACCTTAAAAAAATTAAACAGAAGGAGCGAGTCATCGATTAAGTGGTAGAAATTACATTAAAGAGATAAAGGAGACTGAACAACAGCACAACATTAACAATCTAAGAAAACCAAAAACAAGCTAAAATGTATTGAAACTTTGCAGGGGGGATGAATGTTGCTTCTTCATTTCCCCCGGTCAGCTGTCACTACATATCTGATCCAAACTACCCGCTCCGCAACAGGCAGGCAGAGATGCAGAGGGGGCAAAGCTGTCCACAGGCTGACTCAAATGTGTCATGGAGCTTTGCAGGAAGCTAGCTGCTTATTCTGGAGATCGAAGTAAATGGCTGTGCAAATTGTTCGAGCAGACAGATAAACATGCACGCAAGCGCCAGGCGATGTTGGCGTGTCATCGCCGCTGTCGTTGATTATGCGAATCCCAGCAAAACCACAGCGACTACGGCAACCCTTATTGGTGGCAGTCGCCCCATGGTGCTGCCTCCTGTAAACAAGGATCTTACAAAGAGCTAACCAACCACTCAGAACTTCATGACGTCAATCATTAAGAGTTATTTATAACGCTGCTGAGGGGATCGATGAGGCATCATGTTGCAGCAAATGCATTGATTAAACCCGAAGGCCAAATTTGAGTCTACTGAATCTACTTGGGATGTGTGAGGAAGGATGGAGTGCAGGCTTGGAAAAACAACCCCAGAATATACCTTGTTTTCTTTATTTAAGCTGAGCTGAAACAGTGACAAGTAACAGGGCTCAAAAGATTATGATTGCAGATATCTTTACTTTAGAGATATATGGCTAATATCGCACTACAAAGAAAACAGTACAAACTGCAGACTCTAGTTTTTCATGCAGCCAGTGGGCAGAGTGGATTAGCATGACATCGTCAGGGTTGTTTTCTATTCTGTCCTCCGTGTGATCCTGAGCGAGCTATATCCTTGAACTCCGTGTCATTAATAATTCAATGGGATCAACCGCTGTGCATTAGTAACACTTCCATGCAAGCAAGACGCATGCATGTAAATAAAATCACACAGAGTCAACAACACAATCCTTCAATATAGTTAGACACACACAAAAAAAAGGCACCAGCAGAAAATACTCTTAAGTTAAGATACACATACAGGTGGCATTAATGTAATGAATTTGGGGCTTTTTAAAATTTACTTTGAAACATTATTTTTCCATGTGCAAAGTAATGGAACTAACATCTTACATCACATCTAGCTAACTTCCCTGAGTACGCTGTATCTCTACCATGCATTTTTTTGTTTCAATCAACAAGCTACAGGTGAAACTTTAAAAAGTTGAATATTGTGCTAAAGTTTCTTCATTCTAGTAATACAACTTTAAAGGTGAAACTAATATATAACATAGACTAGGGTTGTTAAAAACATTGATACCTAGCTATTAATCGATTATTAAACTGTTATCTAAATAAGATATTCTGTTACTATGGTATCGGTATTTTATAGTCTTGCATATTTTTGGGGTTTAGTTACACTTTAAATACAAAAATAAATTAGCACAAATTTGCTTAAACAGAGATAAGTCTCCATAACTCTCAAAACAGATTCCAGTCCTCATCGTAACCACAAGCTGCTGAAGAATGCAAACACCGGCACTTGTACTGTCATGGACAATGCCAATTGACAGTCTGGACATTCCCTATGTGGCCTCCCTAAGTCACTGTGTACTATCTGCAAACACATTAGCATGTGGAAAGCACACTTGAGAGACAAGAGTAGGTCATAACGGAAGATGAGGACAGAAGAAGGTGGATCTGTGAGGGAGGGCAGGTGGAGACAAAGTGGCTTGGAGTGCAGTGACATAAAAATAGGAAACACTAAGGACAATCATTCAAAAAATTGGAGCGACAGATGTGGAGAAAAGGCAAAAGATGATGAGGTGGAGGGCTGGTGACTAGGAGTGATAAGATAAATGAAAGCACACACAAGGGAAATAAAGAATCGAAAAGTGGAAAGGGATTTGGACAACAGTGCCAAATAGGAAGTAGTGTCCTTCGAGACAATGACACTTGGTAGTGTAACTACCATAGCATAACTCCATCCTGCCAGACACAGACTAATATCTCAGAAAGAGATGACCCAGCATGGCCAGTGTTGTAAACCTTACAGTTCCTGAAACAAAAATAACATCTCTAAAATAGCTAAGATGGGATATAAACCAATTGCTTTAAAACATATCCACTGTTCCTCTGTCTGATAACCACGACCATAATCCTGTACCCAAACCTCAGGCCTCACCCGCACGAATAAGTACCAGCTGGGTTGTTCTCGCCCCAGCAATCATGAAACTTTTCGAATGAGTGGTACTGCCTCATTTTTAAGGACACATCCCTCATGTCCTTGAGCTGGGCCAATTAGCATGCAGGTCTACTAGAATCACTGATGACCCAATTCACATTCTACTGAAACCCATAGCAACCATGACAGGACTTTTTATTCTGTTGAATAGGTCTGCTTTCAGTTGTGTTAACCCAAGAAAATTGGTCAACCTATTATAAACATTGAGTCATCTTTCCTGTTATTGGACCAAGGATTTTGTCAGCACGTCAGAATCGACCACCCTAACATTCAGTAATGTCCTCAAAGGATGTGTCCTCAGTCCAGCTCTTATTCTCTCATTACATATAACCATGAACGCTCCCATTGCTCCAACAGTCAGGTCTTGAGGGTGACAAATGACCAAAACGGCTTTTATGCCCCTTTTTCCACTAGGGTCGGCTTTGCCCGGACCGTGTCTGGTCAGCATGGACCAGAATGATCTGATTGTGTTTCCATTGAAACCTCAGGAACACAGTTGTGGGCGAGGACATGGTGCATAGAAAAAGTTTTAGTAATAATCACTCATCCCTCACTGTTTTCCGACATTACAGAACCCCATGCTGGAAAATATCTCTCTCATTGCTAATCGCTTCCAGTGCCTGCAGTCTGCCCTACTCCGGGAATTGTGGTGTTTCAGGGCATGATACTTGCGCTTTCATTTTTTTTTTTTTACCCCAGCAGAATTTTGAATTCCCTGGAAGCCATGTGTTGCCATTTTCTGTGACATCACTCCACAGGGCATGGCAAAGGCCGATCAGTGGCTACAAGTGGCTTGGTTGGAATTAGATTGACACCACCCTACAGGACAACTCAGTCCAATTGTTGGGTGTGCTGGGCCATCTCGGCCCGCTTCGGACCAAGCCAGAGGTAGTCCAAAAAAAACTGGTCGGTTCAGCCCGTGACAAAGGTAGTGTAAATGGTCCGGATCAACCCGACCCTCGTGGAAAAAGAGCATTAGAGCTGGCTTTTTGAAGTGACCAATCAAAGCTGACTCCTGTCTGAGAACTGGACCAGAGTAGCTTCTTTTTCTTCTGTTCCAGCTGCATGTCTGGAGCAGGAGCAGGAGAGAGGGGGGGGGGGTAACAAAGCAAAATTTTGATGTATCTTAATTACATAGATAATTCTAGCACAGTGTAACGTTTGCAAAGTTAAAATGCAGCACGCTCTACAGTTGTCCACATCATTTTAGCCTTTCTATGTTCAATATAAATAGTTCAGTTTGTAAATATTTACATACAATCAGTTTGTTTCTGTACTCTAATAACATATTTTTTGTAGCACTGTGTTCCATGGTGAATATAATAAGCCATATCAAATAATGTAATAATGTAATGTAATAACATTTGATATAATTATGTTTGAAGATTAGTAATTCATTTTACCAGTAATTTTATATCCTTTGTGATGATGAACATATTTAAGAAAAGGAAAATTAAGCAGGTACTTGATTTTATGGAGCCAAACTGTAAGAGACAGAAATCCCATCACTTCCACATAACAATGTTGAAAGAGACAGAACACCTGCTGTAAAATCAACAACCTCCAGACTTCCATAAACACCTTTTTCTGAACACCCCTAAAACACAATAAGATACTCTGGAAACTGCTCTGGAATCAGCTTCTACCGCTGCACCATTGAAAACATGTTAACCAACTTCTGTACTTTGAGGTACTCTGATTAGACTGCTGCGGGGTGAAAAGAACCTCAAATGGGTTGTGAGGGCCACTGAGAGGATCCTTGGCTCTGCTCTTACAGAGCTGGGCAGCACACACTCGAGCCGCCTCCTCACATCGGTTACAAGAATTTTGTGGAACCCTTCACGCTCTGGGAACCCCTTCATTATTACACATCCCTCCCTCACTTCCCTATTACACTTACCAAGCTGGCTGCATAAGAGTTTTATCCCTGAAGTTGCAGACATGCTACAATCACACAAATATAGATGAGAATAAAACTCGGTTAAGTGTGACACGAAACTGTGTAACTACAGTAGGTCTGTGACTGTGTATGTTATATATTCTGAATATTTAAACTGCAACTAGATTGCTCCAAATAGAATCTGATTGTATATTATACAATGATGTTCATCTATCAAGAGAACAGTTAATAACAGGTCATGTATGACATCGAAAGCAGCTAACTGATGCTGCAAAAGAGTGCTTTTTGCAACAAAAACAATTAAGCATGAGATTGCGGTAACCATCATAGGAAGTAATAGTGTGACTTGGGGTTTTGCTTCGGTGAGACAGAGCTTAACCTTAGTGGTATGAAGGCATACTGCTGCCTGCTGCTTTTACCAGAGGGTGGTGAGAAATCAGCGATAGACCAGACATGTACTTGGCATCTATTCATCTGACAGTTGTCAGGCAGGCCATTAAGATCCATTGCTTGCTACTAATGACTATACTTAAAAACAGAAACAACTTAAGTGTCATTAAAATACATGCATATATTAGATAGTATATAAGCAGTAAATACACCACACTGTGTGGACACTCCCCAGCTAATAACTTTAAATAATGTTTACATCATGCACATATGTGACAGAAGCAAGCTAGACTAGAACCTATGACCCTCCAACTGCGAGAAAACTACTCTACCTACTGAGCCATAGTCGCCCAAGGTTGTCCAACAAAATTAAACTTTTGAACATTGGTGTTTTTTATCTGTGTGAAATTATGAATGCAAAGATCTACATCGCTTCACTTCCAGTAACAGCTGGGTGTTCGCCAGAAACACTTGACCATAATCGAGTTTCTAGTGAAGAGGCTTTAGATGACTAAAGGCACCTGCCACTGAACTGAAAAAAAACCTCTTGGCGGGTTTACCGCAATAAAAAAGCATGTACATGTTATTATATTAGCGTACTCTTGCTGTTATCCTTCATGCTTCGGAAGAGTTGTTGAATCCAAAAACCAACCCTAGTCAACCCTAGTTGACTTGTGGCAAACCACAAATAGGACTTCAACTTGTTAATTAGGTAATTTTGGAAATCAGTCTTTAGGACTGGATTTTTTTTAAGTAATCAGAGTACAAAGGGACTACGTACAAATGCGTGTTACACTTTCCAGATTGATTTTCGTCCACTCCGCTCTAAAGTCATTCAAATTTGTGTTGCTCTGTCGCATACGATTCCAATAAGAATATGTTAAATGCAGTTGTAACGTGACAAAACAAGGGAATTGTTCACATGGCAACAGGCCGGGCTAAAAATGAAAGGTCTGCAAGGCACTATAACTCCAAAACCTCAAAAAATACACAATATTCACAGTTAACAATATTCAACAACATAAATGTTCAGTGGTTCCACTTAAGTTGATCAGCTTTTTCTATTTCAAGACTTTACAGGCTAGAAGAGGTTGATTTCTGTTGTTAATGTACAGTTTTACTGGTGTCTGTGAATATTGCTTGAGGTGGTAGGACACTGCAGAATCCTGTGCAGCTCATACAGAAAGACTAATAATTGGCGGAGAGTGTTTACATCTATATAGGCCCTACTGTAAACGTATTTAATAAAAAGAGAACTTTATATTTCACCATTGATATATATGTGGTTTTTCTGAGGAAAACAGTCTAATTCAAGTATAAAATAATGTCCTGATGGTCGAAAGAACTAAATATTTCAAGCTATTTATTATTCATTCATGCTGAATCATGACTGAAGTTAAAGCTTTGCTGACGAACAACGCCGCTCAGCCATGAAGTGATGTAGGGGAAGTAGTGGGTTCCTCTGATGAACGACGACAAGCTGAAGGATAACGCCAGGAAACAGAAGGGAAAATAAAAGAGAAACAAGTAAAGAGATGGGATAGTTGTACTAAATGTGAGACGGAGAGAAGGTGGACTATACAAAGAAGAAAAAAAACTGAGCAGCAGTAAATAAGGGGTAGGTCATATCCAGAGGGACAGACAGAGAAACAAAATTACTCATTCGACTCATGAACTGGAGAAGCAGGAGACAGTGAGGCTAGTGAAGAGTGAAACAAACAATAAAATAGAAATAAAGAAAATGAAAAAAAAAAACAGAAAGAGCAGCTCAGAACTGGATGAGGCCAGGAGTAATTTGCTCCAGGGGTTTTTTCTGAGTCCCTGCCTAAGAAGACGGGGCATGGCGCCCATTCCCTGCAAATAGCCTCTGATGGTATTAAACTGGGTCTTTGGTGTATTGGTGCCAGTGCTGTCGCCTTTCCAGACAGTGGACGCTGCCCGGGGCAATAGGAGGCAGGAAAACCCAGGAGAAATGCTCCTAGTGGTGCTGCAGCATGAACCCAACTCAGCTCATAGTGGATTAACTACTTTTCCACACAAAAAGAGACAATCCTGTTGCAACAGCTCAGCATATTTGCATTTCATTACCTGTACCTGTGACCACCCACACACACACATACATACGTAAGTTTGGGAGCTGTCAGGTGCTGAAGAGAGTGTCTGAAATCTGAAGGATGGAGACATTTGCTGATGACGGCAACAACAGACAGTGATTGACAGCTATGAAGATGCTCAGATGGGAGGAGGAGAATGTGAGAAACGATAGAAACCCAAGCGAAACGTCCACTCTACAGTTTTGCATCGGGATGAATGTGAAAACAGGGGAATTTACAGCATTGTCAAGGTCAGCTCGTCTGTCATCGAGAGACACATTCTCTGTATATATATCCTCATCTGAGAAGGTGATGCTTTTTTACACCTCAGATTAATTTTCATACAGCACAGACAGACACGCTTATGCAAGCTAGTTTTTTGTTATAATAAAAGAAAAAGAAAAAAACTTACAATACTGTGCTTTTGGAGCTGTTATTCAAACTGTTTCATCCAAAAGCTAGCAAAGAATATTTTTGGATTGTTGTTTTTTTAACTGTTGCATTTGTGCCATTTTTTTTCTTCTTTTGCCTAAAATGCTGATTTCTGGCAGTTACACAATAGAGTTGGGTGCCATGACTCCCACTATCAACCAACCTATTTGCCAACTACAACAAGACACATTCACACAGAGAAGGACTGTCTTAAATAATGTCGACAAAATAACAAGCAGAGGTCATTGCAAAAGTAATCAAACCATATAAACTTTTTCCACATTTTGTCAACTTAAAACCTGAAACAACCGTGCGTTTGCTGGACTCTTGTGTGATCAACAGAACCAACTGAGTGCATTAGGGTGGAAATCAATTTCAAAATTTATCAGGAATACACTTCTGAAAAATGTGGCGTGCAAGAGCTGCAAGGATTATTTCAATAGGACAGTTACTTGTTGTGTATTCCACAAATCTGGCTTTTATAGAAGACTGGAAAAAAAGAAAGGTAGTGTTGAAAGAAAATCATAAAATATCCTGTTTATAATTGCCATAAGCCAAGAAGGGGACATAGCAAACCAAATCAAATGAGACAATTTTGCACATTTAGGCTTCAAAAACATGCAGAGTGTAGAGGAAATCGAACAATTTAAATCATTTTGAAAACCCTATCTCCAATATAAAAACAGCATAGTGACAGCATCATACTGTGGAGACTCTCTTTGTTCAGCAGCGGTAGGGAAGTTAAGTAGAGCAGAAGGGAAGATAGGCAAAGCTAAACTAAATACAATCCTTGATTGAAACAACATCTAAAGATTTGAGACGGACAGAAGTCACGCACAGTCAGAGCTGCATAGGAATGACTTAGAACCAAGGATATTCATGTGTTAGAGTGGACAGCTCAAAGACCATAAACTTAAGAATCTGTGGCAATAAACAAAAATTGTTGTTCCCAGGTGTTTTCAATCCAATCTGACCTAGCTTCAGCTATTTTTTCAATAAGAAGTGGAATAATTTCAAACTTTACATGTAGAATGCTACCTTATAGAGGCATACCTCAAATGATGTGTCCTTTTCTTTTTGGAAAAATCAACTCTGCCCTGGTCTGTCATAAAAACTTCCAATGAAGTACAGTAAGTCGTATGTTTGTAACACAGCATAGTGTAAAAAGGTTAGAGGAATGTTTTTGTCACTGCAAAGTGCTGTTTAGCAGAAAATATGGATCACCAAAATAATGATTTGGGAATGACAGAGATTTTGTCCCACATTTTTTTTTTGTCTGACTGGGACTATTGCTAAATATATTGCTATGCTTTACAACATATATTTTAGTTTAATTTTCTTTTTTTAGATATCGTTGTTAAACCAAGAAAAACAGTGTAGTTCTAACAAAATGTTAAAATTCAAATGTACTTTTTTAAAATCTTTTTTTATTTCTAACTCGGGGTAAAAAAAAAAAGACAGCCATGCAGCCTAGCCCATGTGTTTTTTGTTTTTTTTTATTCACCGCAGTTTAACTGACATTAGGTAGTTGGGTAGGTAGGCACTGGAGGATTTATCATGACAGAGGCTGCTGTACAACACCTGAGCACAACGTGCATCTCGTCTTTCCTGGATGATTAAAAATGTATGCCCAAGGGAGGATCGGGTGGCACCGAAACAAGAAAACAAAAACACTTCTGCATTAATATTAGAGTAAGTAGGACACATGCTCAAACACATGCACTAATATCCGAGTCAAAAGTTGCGTTGGTCAGAGAGAAAAAAAAGGGTGGGGGGGATCATTTGAGTCGTAATTCTTGACAATGCTCGACATACATCTGACAGCATGAATGTTACAACAGAAAAAAAAAAAACACTATATCCAATAAACTGTTTTTAGTCCAAATTTCTTCATTTGTGGTTTTGTGTGCTGGATAATTAAATACTTCTAAACCAAACTTTTACAGTTCTTAACATAAGCAACTTGATGAAAAGCCTGCTTCTTAATCTTGTAAGAGAGAGGTAGAACATAATAATTTTATAATAGTGAAAAGCTGTCTATTACACTGTACAAAATATTGTTTATAATGAACAGAAAATAACTAGCTGTAGACTCACAAGCATACAATTAATTTTGGAATTATCGTAATAGTTATTAGTGTTTCTGTCATGATCCGTCCCTGTCTGTGTTGTTTATTCCTCCTTGTTTCCTCCCAGTCTGTTTTAGTTACTTAGTCCTAGTTTGTTTCATCTGTTTGAGTTTATTAGTCCTAGTTTGTTTCACCTGTTCTTTTGTCCTCCCTGTGTTTCCCTCCTCTGCTCCCAGGTGTTCCCTGTTTTGTGATTACCTCTTCCCACAGTATATATGCCCTTCTGTGCCTGTCTGTCCTCGTCGGGTCGTTGTCGCCGTTACCTCCCCTAGTTCTCTGTGCTTCTCGTCTTTCTGGACATTTAATAAACATGGGCCGTAAGAGCCACAAACGCCGCTCCGCATCTGGGTCCTCCTTGAGCCGAAACCTGACAGTTTCAGGATAACACCATATAGCAGTAGACGTAGAAAAAATACAGAAATCACTGTAAATGTATGGAAATCAGTGGGTTTTGCAATGACTTTAGTGCAAAAATAATCATCTAATTGTGATGATTAACACTAATAATAACAACATTCAATGTCCTGGGCAGCTTAAACAAAAATATTATAACCTCTGCCCTTCAAAAAGATGGTCCTGGCTTTGTATCCTGACCTGGGGTCTTTCTGCATGAAGTTTAGATGTTTTCACCATTCTCTGGGTACTCCAACTTCCTTCAGCAGTCCAAAAATATGCATTTTATGTTAATTGGTCGATCTAAATCACCCAGAGGTCTGAGTGTTTGTGCATATGGTTGTTTACTCTGCGAGCCGAGGTTTTCCTTTGCACTGGATTGGTGACCATGACCATGTCCAGTGTGTACAATGTCTCTCACTCATAGAGGTGTCGGAGATAGGCAGATAACAGACTGCTAACAGGAAGGAAACGGCTGACCGACAGGCTCTAAATTGCAGGCCATTAGCATCCAGACCACGTAAGGGTCCATTCAGTAAACGACTTTTCATGCAGCACTGTATATCTGCATCCAGAAATTCAGACTATCCTAAAGTGAAGTAATCCTGTCCACCAGAGAGCAAGGGGCGGAGTTCCAGGCAAAGCATCATCTAATCTGAGTTGCCCTTTACATGACTGTTTTGGATCACACTCTAGACAAGGATGCTTTGAAATCCCACATGTTTGATGTTGAGCCATGTATATCACAAAATGGTAGAATAAACTGGGCACAACTTAGAGTTAGAGCAAAAGCAGTCAGTGATTCAGCCGGATGAGGTGGGGTGGGGGGGTTCTCCGCAATGTCCTGAGCCAACTGCAGATAAAGCAGCTTCCAAATCCTCAAGAATACTAACCATCTCTTAATGCCTGACAAGTCCGAGGAGTGGGACTGAGTGAATGTGAGCTGGGATTGTGTCTGTTTTTTTGGCATGAGCAACTTTAATGCTTGTTCATCCTCTACCAATTGCAGTAATTTGGACTTTTTGTATTCCTGCCTGAGAGACAAACATGAATGATCAGAAAAGCCAGAGAAATATTAAACGTAGGTTATTTTCAAAACTGTTTGCTTTGTGTTGGATACAATCAAAACGTGTCAACTGAAGAACAAAGTTGGGGACCTGCATCAGACTGTGCAAAAGTTAAACCAGATATATTCAAAATGTCCAGAAGTTAGTAAAGTTTGGGGTCTCAATGAGGACCAGTCGGGGTCTCCTGGCTATTGAGGGTTCTCACTTCTTTGATTATCTAGTGGATTTGGAGAACCACTACAACTATGTCCCCTGAGGAATTCTGACAGTGGTGATGCAGGAAGAAAACTCTTAACAGCTATTTACTCCTTACAAACCAGATAGCATGAAGAGCTCAGTCATCAGGGGAGCTGAGAAAAAAGGCACTGCCCGAGGATGTGGTCCCTTCTGTCCCTTTAACACCCATAAATAAGCAGAAAAAAAAGAAAGATGGATAAATATGAAAACTCAATGTCCCCTTTATGCATCAAATGTAGAATACAGTACAAAACATCCGTCTGCATTCAGGAAACTGTTGCTATATAGAGAAGAGGTGACAGCTAAATATCACTTTAATCACCGGTCTGACCTCAGATCTATCAGACCAATGATGCAGCAGCAGAATCTAATGGACACAGCCTCCGTGTCTATGATCATTGAGATCAGAAAGGAGGGGGCGATTACACAGCCACTTCAGCGGCCATTTAACTGCTGCTCCGCTCATCACATCTATTTAATTCTATTAAGATATTGCAAACACAACTAATATAAGCACAGTGGCTCTACAAGCGCAAAACTGATATTAGAAAAGTGAAGAAAAAAAATCATCAAAAAGAAGGAAAGAAACCAAGACTGACATGGAGGAAAAACAGAGACCCAAGATGTCCAAAGACAGGACGCAGGTAACAACAAGTGAAGGTTACAGCTTTTAGGTTGTAAACACAATAAATGCAGGAAAATTAAAACTGGAAGAGATGTGCGTGATAAATTCAGATCACACATTAGATTCTCTGCATCAGATAAGCTGAACACAACACGCTCTGACAACAGCACATCCAATGTGTGACAGAGGACCAAATCGACTTTAATGCCTTTGCTTTAATCTGTTGGCCACACACTGAACAAACCGAACGGATGTTAGGGATAAACCCTGTAGTTTCAATTAGTATGAGACCTGACTCTCGTCTGTTGGTTAGTGCCCCACTGGAAGGCAGACAACCACAGCGTCTGCTAGCTGAAAGCGGTCACTTCTTAGTGGGTCAGTGGGGACGTTAAAAGCTGTGATTTACAGCCAGCGAAGCAGCTCAGCGAGCCGGTATTTACAGAGAACGAGGCCAACTTTGACCCAGATGTTGCGAATATTCTGATGTTAAGCAGATATAATATTTGTCATGTCTGAAGTGACGTGTAAACATTGGTGGCTGTCAAGAGCTCAGAAAATCTGGTGTTGAAGCAGCTGGACAGAATTTGATCCCATAGGGGGTTAAGTCAAATCAATATATGTCCCAAGAGATGCTGGGATATTTTTTTTTCAAAGTAGACAGATGAAGCTTCTATTTAAACTGCGTTTCCAAGTTCAAGACAACAAATACTTGCTGAAGTAAATATGTTTTTCTGATCATCTGGCTTTGTAGGTAATCTTAGAAAAGAGAATCCAAAGTAAAAGTTCTTGAATGTGTCTGACTTATTCTTGCACCTGAATTATAAAGCTGTGTGATTAATCAAGTCTCCAATAACCCTAATCATTTTACAAAGGAGGAAAAAAATAAATTTCACAAGGACTAAGAATTGCTCAGTGTTACATAACAAAAGTTCTAAATCATATACACTCTCTACCCACTGGGGTCAAGCTGGACTCGTGCTGGGGGCTGAGAAAATAGCTTTGTGTCTTTCACCATGAAGATGGACAAAAGACAGAACCCTGTTTGTTCCTCATGTGCTGAGAGCAGAGGGGGAGTGTAATGAAGAGGTGGGAGGGGTGCGTGTCTAATTGGTTGTGAGTTTGTGTGCATGGTGGGGGCAGCAACCCTATTGAATATTCAATATGATGAATGAGTGTCAGGGCTTTTCATAGAAAAAACAGAAGCCTTGAAACGACAGACAACAACAGGAAGGGTGGGCTTAACCTAAATGGGGCAACAAGGACTGTAGTATTCAAATTTACCGTGTTAATACTCATTGTAAAGAACTCACAAGAAAGAACTCTCTGTTTTTGTTTTTTACATAAAAAAGTCACCATTAAAAAAAATTAGGCTGCACCAGAATTGGATTTTTCAACATGCATGTGATCCAAAACGTATGTGTAAATCCACCATAGACTGGATGAGAATTAAGAAATGTGAACTCTTGGGATAACTCATAGCTCAGATCTTAATCTTACTGAGGTGTACATCCTGTACATGCAAGAAAACCACTGAAACATTTCACAGCTGAAAGTGAGGAGTGTGTGAAACCTTCATCAGATTGATATCAAAGGATGGTAGACTACATGAGGCATCTCAACAGTTATTTTGGTCAAAGGATGTCACACTAGCTATTAAGGCAGTCCTAACATGTTAATCAGTTAGAATACACATTTTTGTTAACTTGTGTGAATAATGATAAAAACAAGGACAATGTTTGGTCTTCACTTGTAATTAAAGTTTCTTTACTCAAATGTAAATTAAAAAGATAAAACTTTTCTTTAAAACCAACTGAATATCTAATTGAGTGGGAGTTGTAATATTCTTAGGTTATGTACATATATCTAATAATATAAATGTATTATATACATTTTAGTTAGTTTTATAATTGATATATAGAAACATATTTTATATTTTATTAATAAAACAGTAAAAGATAAGTACTAGATGCTGAATTGATTCTAAACCTGCTTCTGTCTATGTGTGTTGGGCCTTAACCACAAAAATAAGAAAAAACGGGGAAAAATGACACACTTTGCAGCAATAGCTCAGGGTAATTAGTTAGCCACATGAAGGTTTTTGCCTCAGAATAACTGGGCTAATTGTTCTGCTTCGATACCATGTGTTAAAAGGGTTCGGTGATAACCACAGTGGTCGTTAGTTATACTTCCAGTTAGAGCTCTTCTACAATAACCTACATTTCTCAGAATTCTGCTTCACATCATCAGCAGTATCTCATCCCATATGCAAGCACAGGCTGAAAGTCTCATACAGAGAAACTAGATTTCACCAACAGACCAAATAACCAAAAATAGAGAAGAAAGGAACATGTTGTTTGCTCCTGCAAATCTTGAGCTTAGTACTTGAGGACAAATACGGGCAAATATTTTTCCATAATCTTCCAAATTCAATCTCTTTAAATAACACTGGTTACATTGTGTGAAGCTCGGCGGTAAATACGGCATGAAACTAAAATAAGAGACAGATACAACAAATCCCACTGCGTTGTAATTACCACGTTTCCCACACTGGTGCAAATCTCAGAGTCTTCTGAACCCTTGCAATAAGGGGCCCCTATATGCACAAGTTTGCATGGACTCTGCCTGGGTGATGAAAACAATGTCATAATGAATTGGCCATTTGAAGAAATGAAACAAAACAATGCAGAAGAAAACACAGAGTCTTGTGTTATAATTGTGTGGGCGTTGAACCAGCATGACTAACATGCATAGATGTGCCCATAAACACGTCAAACTCCCCAAGAGCTATGTTTCATCTGCTACCATATTAGCGAATGAGATATTAAAAAATAAAACACATGTAAACAGGAACATAATCAAAGACTTAAAATAGAGCATCGTTGTTCATGTTTTACCTTGAAATGATGGCTTATGAAAAGAAGCTCTTGAATGCAGTATTAGTAGGTCGTTTTTGTCTACTGTTTGATCAGAGCTGTTGGAGCCTGCGTTAACACCACATTATGGAACTACATCCGGCTTACTGTAATGGGTGAAGTGCTGAAGCGAATCTTCCTCTTTGGTGGGACGTCCTCCTTGCTTTCTTCCGGCAGACCCGGGATCTCTGTCACATCGGAGCCAGGGTCATAGACAATATCCTCGTCATCGCCATACAGGTCATCATCAGGATCTGTGCAGCTTTCCCCCCAACCCTGGTAACAGGCATCTCCATCTGCATTGAAAATCACACTCTCATTTCCTGTGTATTCCTCCTCGGGTTCTCGGGTTTGGTTCTTGGGGGGTTCAGGGGATGTACCTTGCTTCGAAGTATCCACTTCGACTTTGTTTTCTCCAGTTTTTGTGGTTATACCGGGCAGTGACCCATGAGTTACATTTTCAAAACCTTGGTTATTAATCACAGCACCATGTGTAGATTTTGAGGCTTTGGTGACTTCTTGGTCCTCAATAAATGTCAGTGAGTCTGAGGGTTTTTCATCTTCTTCACAAGAGCCATTAACTTGGCTTCCATTGGTGGCGGCACTGTATAAATATTGCCTCTCTCTTCTAGAAGCTTCCCCTTTTATGTCCTGGGATTCTTTATCTTGTGAACTCTCTTTTTTGGCTTCAGAAGTATCTGTTCCAGGACTGGGGCTAAGGAAGTCCTCGGTGGACGAAGACACAGGGAGCTTGCCCCCTGTTTTGTTCTGGTAGCTTCCTCGAATGGGAGATTGTCGTGAATCATCCTCGCTGAGATCGCCTCCTTGTCGGTAGGATCCATCCGGTGAGTAGAGGGCTCGTCTACTGACTCCTCTACAGGATCCACCTTGATTGTGTTGGTCAGCATTTTCAAAAACAGCACTGAGCTGACGAACAGTTGGTGATGATGCCTCGGTTCTGGAACACAGAGAGTCCAGGGAGTCTGTGCTGCCTCTATTTGATCTTGCTCCTCTCCAGTCGTCAAGGTGTTCATAAGAGCCCCTCTTATCTCGTCCATAGGGAAAGACCGGTGATTGGGATTGGTCACGTGACTGTTGTTCAAATAGTCTCCTGGTTTCTGAAAACTTTGCCCCTGCACCCCCAATCCTCTCAGCAGATGAAGAATGTTGAAGCTTGATGACTGACCCATCAGTTTTGTTAACAAAGTTGGTGGGCTTCACTAGCTTTTGTGGAGAGGATTCATCCCGACCCCTGGCTTTATTGGTTGTATTTTCTGAGCCCATCTGCATGAACATGTCTTTAATGCGACTGACATGAGCTCCATACTGGCGACCCCTCGGTTGTTTCACCCGCTCAAGGTCTTTGGGCTTTGGATCTCCATCAATCCGAGGCTGGTCAAAGGCCTTTTTGAGAGCCTGAAACTCAGCCCGGTAGGCGTTACGGTGGGGGGAGGCACTGCGGAGGCTCGTCCTCTCCCCCGAAGCCTCCGTCTTCAGCATGATGATGTCTATGGATTTAGAGGCAATGTCAACATTGCTGTGACCTCATTAGAGTTCAAAGCCTTGTTGGGCCTACCACAGTTCTTCAAGCCTAGTCACACCTGCAGAGAAGGAAAGAGATGTAAGTACACTCTCTTTATATTGCACTGTTCTGATCTCATCAACATTCAATGCAGCACTTCTTTATTCCACTCACAGCGTTTTCTCAAACATAAACACACATCAGTAGAAGCACCAGAGGCAACTTTGGGATGTAGTCTTGCCTTAGGATGTTGAATGGTAAAGCAGGCATTGTGTCTTTCTGATTACTGGCCAATTCACTCTTCCTCCTGATACTTCATGATGTATTTCATACTCATACTAGGAAAGCTAAGTCAAAAAACAAACTGATTGATTACAAAAAATCTTGTGAACATATCATGTGTGCTATCAATTGCACTCTTTAAAAGATAAATACAATAGAGATGATGCTTAATGTTATGGCACACTTGGAATCTTAGGGTGTGATATATTTTAGTAAATATAGATTTATAGTGATATATTTATCAAAATAAATATAAATTGTGTAACATATAATACTTTTATTTAAAAGAGGTAAGCAACCATTATTCCTGGTTTCTAACATATTATGACAGAATGATTACATGTCACATTTATTGAATTTTATTTTTACTGGAAATAACATAGAACAGACAATTTTCTTTCAATAATAATGGAGTGAAAAGAGCAGTGGACTTATTTCAGACAGCCAACTGACAGTGCCAGCAATATGTGGGGGAGGGTCAGCACTATGCTACTCTGCTGACTCTGGTATCGAAGTAAAAGCTTTAAGAGCAGGGATGGGATGATGGACAATTTTGTCAGTGCCTTTGGGTTATATCCTTGGATGATGTTAATATCTATATATCTATACTTATTACCAAAACTCATACATATGTGTTCAAAAACTGAAAGAAATTAGGGTGTTTTCGCCTCTTCTGTTTTTTTTTATTTGTTAGCCCTTCTCCCAACTGGTTGGAATTAGAAAGACTAAGACATTTTTTCTCCCCAAACCATCACAAGCATCACGTTTTTTGTTTGTTTGTTTTCCAAATGTCAGCCATCACTCACTGACTTTCCAATCTTTACCATACGCTTTTTTGCTTTAGAAGTATGGTACTTTTACTAATATTAATTTATTTAGAGAAACCATAATACTGGGTTATGCAGATACATATCCTTTACCTACATCCATTAATATTTAATTTGGTTTGGAAATGCATAGCCTATACCACACAGTAAGAGATGAAACATCAGGAAATACCGAGATAAAAAAGAACACAGGAACAACCGTCCGGTACATGAAAAATCCATTAACCTGAGTTGTTCTATAACCCACAGTCTGAATGGTATAGATCTAAGTGTAACTAACAGCAGCAGGGACTGAAACCTAAATGTCCTCGTTCACTATTCATTATTCACCACGCTGTACTCCTATGGGTCATCTATTTGAGCAATAACTTGATTGGCTTGACTCCAGCAACACTCTGCGGAAAAAGAAGATCATATTGCATCTGGAGAGGAGAAAAAAAGTGAGGCTTCAGTTGAATCAGACAAACAAGCGCACAGCAGCCACACCGCGCAGAACATGACAGCTCAGGCTCACCCCCCCACCTCCTCATCTTCGGAGCCCTTTAACGTGCATTTATTTACATTTATCTCCTCTGGTATCTTTCTGAAAACAGGCGGAAAACATGTGATCAAATGTTTTCGGTGTTTTCAAGAAGGCGAAGTTAACTGTTAACCACAAAAACCACTGCGATCTGGCTCCGCTGCAAGAAAAACAAAAGACTTACATTCAGTGCTCCAGCTTCGTTGGACGCCTAACAGGCAAGAAAGGTAACCCAGAGGGTAAACGTGGTAGAAAATAGGGATTCTCTCGCTGGGAAAGGTTTCCAAAATAACATTTCTCTCCCTTGCTTGTGAATGGTCCAGGATGGAATCGCCACTATAGAAACGCTTAGGCACACTGAAGCCGCGTCAACGCCATTGCAGGCAGTGGGTGATGCTGCCAGTTGCACAATAGGGGTGTCAGGGCAATTTGGCAGAACCGCCTCGACAACAGATGCACTCTCACAGCATTCGCTGGAGGGCAGCGGCTGATCTACACCCACGGCGTATCCAAGCGCGCAAACTCTCTGCGACGATCCACCGCGGTGTGGAAATATAAAGCGTCATGTGACAGGTGATCAAACCTAAACTGCAGCAATGGTTCGGTCCGATAATCTGCGCCGCGGAGGGGGTTTCAGTGAGCCTGCAGTCTGGCATAAATACCAACACACAGCGGCTGTAACTTCGCTGGAGGATGAGTGCTCGGCAGAGGGCTTAAGGGTGGTGTGGGGTCAAGGACCACACTGATGCTGGGTGGTGTGGGTTCACATGAGGGTTCCCAAACGGTGGTGCGAGAGCCAGGAAGTGGTACGGAATTAGGTTTCAGTTAAACTGTTAAAAGAACTTTGCATTTAAAAGGATCATTTGGATTTTCAGTAGCCAGGATCTAATCTGCAGTAGCCTACATGGCAGTTTTTTTGGTTTTGTTTGTAGAAACGTAGCGATGTTCTTAGCTTTTTCTGCCATCTTTAAAACAGCTCCAATAACAACTGCGTTATAATGGCTCAAGCAGTTTTGCAAAATATTCTATTTAGATGGGTAGAGTTGTTAAAATGTGGAAAACTTACATGGCGAGGATAGAAAAGCAAACCCTAGGAGCTGAAACATTAAATCAACATTATCCCAGCAAACATGACTGTGTGTATTTGTATTCCACAAGGGCTGGGGGGTGGATTGTGTGTAAAACAGACTGAATATGAACAGTTCTTCTCATAATCTAAGGTGCAATTCGCCAGTGCTTCAGATGGGAGATTTTGAACTTTGGTGATGGAGCCTTGCTCCAAAGGATGTGAGTCATTTGACATATTTAACACACACAAGTGTTGCACTGAGATGCGCTAAGATTACATAGATAAGTGAATCAGCCATAGCCAGTTTTAGCAGAAGTGACAATGCTTTGAAACAGAACAGTAGAAAAGGGAGTTGCTGAACGACACACCGTGTTGTATCAGGTGGAGGGAAGACGCCCACTGAGTGTCACCATGGCGAGACTAATAAAAGCTATATTTTTATTTTTGTGTCATTTGCCACTGTTTTCTTTTTCCTGTTGAAAGCAGCTTTACAGAACCCTACTTCAAAAACTGAAAACGTTCACATATTAATAGTAATTTCTGTCACTTCCACTTAATTTGTTTAAGTGGAAGTCTGTTAAGTCTGTTTTAGTGATAAATGTTGCTTCATTTTAAAATCAAAGCTTTAGCAGCTTGTCATTTGCTCCTTTTGGAGTTGTTACATACTAACACAGACAATATGTAGTGTTTTCTGTTTTAATTCAGTCTTTTATATAGGGATACCTAGATCAGGTATTTTTGCCCCCGAGTCCAAGTCATTTGATTTTCAGTATCTACCAATATCATCCCAATCAGATACCTCTATAATATATAAAAAAGAATAAATAAGAGAAAAGAAACAGATTTAGGATGTTCCTTTTTTCACCTTTCCTTAACATTTAACAACTCTCTTAACAACAAACAGAGCACATCTATGAGGACCTTGAACAATCAAATAATAATTAATATACTGTAAGTTCTTCACTTTTGGACTTTAGTACAACAGTAAATATAAAAAAACATGCAATATAAGAACAAATAACACCTTAACTTAAATAAAGTTGATAATAATAATAATATATATATAGCCTATATTTATCAGAGTCCCAATGGGGAGCTAACGTCCAATTCCGATTGAGTCTGAAACCAAGTGATCGGGCCAGACGTCCGATCACATGAATGGATCTGGACATCCCTACTTTTAAATAACATTGATTTAAACTTTTGTCATTTCAAATAGTGTCCAACTTGAGACAAACAGCAATAGGGTAAAACACAAATGAGTTTATGTCACACACGAAACCATCAATGCAGACCCTAAAACCTTAATCACAGCCAAAAAAAGACACCTGAACGGGTGCAAAATAAATAATAAATATCAAACTAAATAGTGTTAGTGTTAGTCAAGATGTTTTAATCATTAATACATTTAAACTAGTTAAATTCCACTTAGCACAAGTTCCGTAGGGTCCTTCAGGATATATTTGAAAAATCTTGAAAATGAACACATTAAACATAACTGCACCAGTGTTTTAGTATTTAGAACAAAGTAACACTATCCAGCACAAACATTTACCTATTTTAATTTTGAACAAGTTGTAAAATCATCTTAAAAGAAATTTAGTTAATCATCAGCTAATATTCCTCATGATTTGCATTCAGAGACAAACAGGAAGTAGTCCAAAGATTTAAGATTCTGGCAGAGTTATCTTTTGTTGTAGATAATCGCAAGTTGCGCCTTTTACGATTTACAAATTAGCTTTAAGGATATGAATTAAAAATAAATGTCCAATATGATTAACAACTGACCTTTATTCAAGCCTGTGAAGTTTTGAATGAAGAACTAACATCAGTTTATACTTGTTGGTATTTGAAATGATTGGGTGATTCAGTTTTAAATGGGACAAAAAGTAAATATATGTTAACTCCAACATTAACTCACTTAAATCTTATTATTTTCACTAGGACTAATTATCTAAACTTATTCTTATTTATCTATTCTGCGCTTCATCTTAACAGCCCTGTTCAAGATTAGTTTCCAATGAATGCAGGAATATGAATACTGTTTTTCCCCATTCATGCGTAACAGGGTAGTCAGACATTCAAACTGGTTGGGTCACACAACAGTTCACACACACAACACTTAAAGCAAAAAATCATGTGATTTATCACAAGGAAACAAGGAAGCTTTGTCAACACTGAAATATATGATTATTTTTAAAGACAGCACCGAGTTACTTCAGTGATTCTGTTGTGTTAAAAATAGCGACCACTGTAACAAGTGCATATCACTGATTTTAGAAGAATTTCTCTGAAAGATCTTTACATTTATGCATTCTTTTCCTTAAATGGTCTTGGTCTATCTCGTTAAATCTTAATAAAAACACTGAGGTTTATCGTTGTAATGCGACAAAATGTTTTTTAGGGAAAGGTTTTATTAGTGGCTCCATGTCATCTTTCTTCATTTAAATTCAGTTCAGTTCAGTTCAGTGGCATCAAATCATGGCAATTATCACCACAAGTTATCTTGCAAAAACAACCACAATTAAATACACATTCAATTGTGATCATACAGACACATTCAAAGTGTATTACATGCATTCCAGTTTGATCCCCGCTATTAAACCGGCCTACTATCTTAAGAAAAAAGTAACTGGCAGTAGTTCCTTTAGTGGCCCCAGGTTAGAAACAGCTCTAAGCCAGCTGTGAAAATGTTCAAAGTGTAAGATGGCAAACACAGTTACTCGCAATAATAGTTGTCAGTTACTTTGTCTAGGAGAGAGACAGGGTTAAACATAGAAAGACAGAGTCCAGTGTAATATCTCCAGATGGGCTCCAGAAATGTGTCACTGCAATACAGAATGTCAGGTGAGATGAGTTCTAAACAGAACAAAAAAAAAAAATTATACTAATCAGAAAACAAAACTGGAGATTAGTAGTAAAACTACAGCAGTAAGGAAAAATGTTGAGTATCCCATGATAACTAAGCCACTTTTCTACACAGAGTGGGAGCTGTTTCAGTGTACTGTAGAGGAGCCTGGTCACTTAACCGTCTTACATCACTTATGCATTTTTTTTTTTTTTTGTGCACGAGGGTTAAATACATTATAAATATTGGAAGGGGTGTAAAAGGGTTAAAGATTTGCCTCTCATTTTACTTTGAGAAAACTCTGGGAACTACCACTACACTTGCAGTCGGAGAGCAAAGTGCTCTGCTGGGAAAATATGGAAATCAGATTTTCCAATAGACAATGGACCTTGAATTTTAAGTGTTTTACATGTGAGTAGGAACATTTTAAATTCTCTTTTAGATTTATCAGAACAGTCGCTACAGCATTTTGGATCAGATGAAGACTTTGGGGACTTTCTGATAAATAATTACATACATAGCATTTAAATAACAGAATATTTAATGTTTTTTTATGATTATGCAAAAACATGGATTTTGCCATAAAATGATGCGTAAAAACTGATATTTTATTCCTCCTTACATTTTGGAAAGTTAAGTTTAAAGCTACCATTTAGCACACATTTAATGCAGCAATCCCACATCCGACTGTCCCAAATTCAACTGTTTTTTGTGTGTGTTTTTTTCCAGGACAAGCATGCTGTGCTCTCTCTCCATTGATTTGGTGGCTGTGTCACCCTGTCTCTACAAATCGCTGATTCTAGTGATGCATTCATACTAGTCTAAACGCAGGCTATGTAAGATGTTGCTAAGCAACCTAAAAATAATCTTAAGGGGATAGATGGGTAAAACATAGATGAAAACAGCTAAACACAGCAGAGCACAAGCAAATGTGTTTTCACTGGAGAAAGCCATGGGTTATTTTGTATCAAATAAGAATTTATCAAACAGAAAATGTTGCAGTGATCAGTGTTTTCAAAAAGCAGTCTCAGTGGTGACTGACCACAGGGGAGCATGTGGGGTAAATTAAGGGTCCCAAAGCAGTTTAGAAAACCATGACTGGAAGCCAGCAGGACCCAAAACATGGCCATCTGTCTGCTGTGGCGGCCACTGCAGGAGGTTGGGACAGACTTTCAAAATAACCCTCTGCCCTCAGCTGTGCAGGGAGGTCAAGCTGTGTGGAGGTGATGGAGGCTGGCTCTGCCTTCAATGACCTTTTGTGAATTTAATGGAAAATTAAAGACTTTTTTAGTGTGAGCAGAGAGAGCAGGTACATAACACCAGTTCGGAGAACATTAAAATCCTCAAAGGATTATTAAGTGAAGGCGTGGCGGCCCCCCGTCCCTTTTGCATCGCACGTTTTTACTCTCCTATAAACGCGACAACCATCTTTTTCCATCCAGATGTTCAACCAATAAGGAGCGGCGCTGATTCCAGCGAAGGAAGGAGGCGGAGGGAGGAATGCTGCAGGATGCTCGTTATTATGGCTGTCAAACAGTGACGGCGGGATAAAAAAATACAACACTTTTTCATGCGAGGTTGACGTGGAGGATTGACAACATGTCCACTGCAGCTGTCGCGGTGTTGCTCGGGACGGGTATGTATCGATTTAACCCGATAATAATTTGTCATCTAGGTCTCGTCGTCGAGGCTAGTTAGCGGGCTAGTTAGCCGCAGCTGCTGTTTTAGCTGCTTCGCTCAGTTTTTCCAAACGGCAGAGGAGAAGACGACGAAAAATGGCTACCAGCTGACAGCTAGACAGTTAAACCGGGGCTCTGTGTGTCACAACACTAACAGAAAATATCAAATAAGGTGCAGGACATTTTTTTTATGAGGACGATAATAACGCTGTATATAGTTTAAGTCGCTTAACTATTTATCTTAAATCTACATCAGGTGTTTTCGGCAAATCTCTAACTGTGCATCACATTACTGGTTCAGCTTGAGGAGTTAAACTTACAGGTGCATGCTTGTAAGTTTTAATAAGGTAAAGTTAGATTTATTTCGTTATTCATTAAAAATGTGAATGTCGTATTGTGGCTCACAGTTTATCATCACCCAGATTGAGTAAATTAGAATTTCTTAAATAAAAAGGGATTTTTAACATAGAATTATCTTACAGTCTGGCAAAGTCAAGGGGGAAACGGTTTCCTTGAAGGTTGTGCAGCAGATTGAATTGACCATCCAACCTTCAACTAAAGAAGATGGTTGCTCACAGTATTTTGTCCTGGCATCCTAATGGAAAGTTAAGTGGAAGGAAAAACGTGTACAGGGAGCAGAGTGGTCCACTGTGTTTCATCAAGGTTGATGTGCAGCTGTCTACTAGGGAAATGTAGAGCACTTCATGCATCCATCTGCTGATAAGATTTTTTCTTTTTAGATTCAGTTCAATTCAGTTTATTTATATAGCGCTGTTTCACAACAGATGTCATCTCAAGGCACTTTACAAGAAAAGTTATTGTAATACAATGTTTAATTTAGGAATTAGAGAACCACAAAAGATTGTGACACACAAACACCACAGAAACTAATCAATTTATTTATTTATTTTTTCCTCTGAACAAATAGTTTTTTTCCTAAAATACATTTGTGTAAGGAGGCAAGTAGTCTACGGTATTTTTATGGGAACATTTCACTCTGTGAATTAGGAGACAAGTGTGTGTAAGCAAAGACTGCATTCCATTAACAGGATAATCTGCTTTTGTACATGTGCTATGAAATAAGATAATGTCATTGTCCGTGTTTCATTTTATTCAGTTAGGATTTCTTAAAATGGTCAAATAAAAATGGTCTAATGTCATGTCACGTAGTCCTTTAAATTGATGCGTCAGATGTAGTATTTGACCAATTGTTCGAATCCCTATGTTAGTTTTAGATTTCTTAAATTGGTTGAGGCATACTATGTAAATATGTGTTAAGGAGGTATATGTCTCTGCTTTAAAGTTTCAAAATTAACATGAAGATGCTCAAAGCTGCAATTCAAAATGGGAAAGTCTGTGCTTTCCCACCCCCTTTGACCTCAAAATCCAAAATGGTTGCCTTACATGTAATACTTGGTGATAGCAGCATTAAGACAAATATATTTATATATATATATATATATATATATATATATATATATATATATATATCCTGATCAGATTTTTATCACATTAAGCTTTTCACATTCATCATTATTGAATGTGTTACAGTTTTTTAACAAAACGCAGGTAAATCCATCATTATTAGTTGGTATTGCTAATAGTAGTTAGCCTGGTAAGTGATCTTATCAGTTAGCAAATCCCAGTAGTGTTTGCTAACTGATTAGAACGGGTTCCAGATCCAAATTCTTACTTGACAGGTAAATAGGCCCCAGTGTAACCAGTCATCAACATTTGATTTGCTTTTTTTCTGGTCCAATAATAAAAAAATCTAATATAAAACATAAAAGTCCAAAAATTATTGAACAAAGCAGCAAAATCTGAGACCAAAACAGCCAAAACTTAAAGTTAATTCTAATGTAAAGCCAGCTTTATAAAAAAGAAAGAAAAAAATAATTACATTTGCATCAGACCGAGCCTCTGATTGCCTGTGTCTGTGCGGACGCCTCTTAGAATAATAAAAGCAATGTTATGGGTGAAAATAGTGTTTTTGATGCAAACCGTGGTGAATTAGTACCTTCTTGCTGCTTTAACTGAGGGACTTCTTACATTCTGTCCTTGATTTACATAAGTATGGAAAAATGTAAATGAAGCAACAGTTAAGATAGGCTAAGCTCCAAACTAATCATTACTTAAGCAGGGAAAACTCTAAATGAAAAAAATTTTTTGTTATACTGCATTTCTTGTTTGTGTTTTGCAAGCTGGGAAAGTGTGTTATTCCAGTATGTGCTGAAAAGCCCCATCTGTTTTATGCATGCTTCTATTTATTGATCCAGTAGTTTACATTGTGCATGCCCAAGAAGCGACCCTCAGAGAATTTCATGAGGGAAATGTCCAAACGGGGCAGGCCGTGGCTTTGCTGCAAAGGAGAACCTTTGACAAAGACGGTGAGTGGGTTTGTGCGGTGTTGACCCGCTGTCTCATCCCTCCCCGCTGTAACACAGTGACAAGCTCAGACGGCTGCCCTTTAACAGTAGCATTATTGTTTTCATCTGCCTGCTTTTTCTCCGACCCAGCGTTTGTTCTTTTTAAACCTTTCCCTTAGTAGAAGTACATTTCATCCTAATTATGTGTGACAGAAAATTATGTTGTTATAACTACAACCTTTTACGCATTGTTTTTACATAATGCAGTGAAAAATTATACATGTTTATCAATCTTTTCATTAAAAAATTGTTGCTTTACCTTTTTGTTTTTTATAGTTCTAGAAGACTGGTCTTAATGCTTCGTGTCCACTGTTGTCCTCAGTCCTCTCTCGTTGCGACAGCAGCTAGTTTCACTTCCATGAGTGAGTTCAGAAAAAACAAGTTCAAACTCAGCAGTGGCATGCCAGGGCATCGGTCGCGAAACAGTGGCAATCCTTGTTGTTTCTGCTTCATTGCTAAGCACCAAAAGAAGCACATGAATTCCTCCTGACCCGGACGACTTTTGCATATATGAGGCTCATTCAGCAGGACAGAAGGACACACTTTGCTTGGCTCTCCCTCAGCCCTCGGCTGCAGATAGAGCTCAGTTTGGCTAAAACTGCTATGGTGGCTCAGAGGTTCTGAGAGGCATCCTATGAGCTGGTCCAAGGTCAGCTAAGAAACACACAAAATCTGGTTACCCATTTCCACGGCTCTCGAGGTCTGTTAGTGATCTACCAGGTTATATTACTGCCATATACGTCATTTTGAAAACCTCCTGGACAAATTTCTTCAAACGTTTTTCATTTTTATTTTGGAACAGGATATCTTTTTTCCGTAATGCAGTATATCAAAACCAATATCCAACTTGTCCTGTCTGTCTTTTTTTTTATCCCTGAGTTGAAGCCAGCAGATGCAGATTGCAGTGTACAGTTTAGCATTAACCTTTAATTGGTGATGTATTATACACCTGGATGGAGCGCTGAGATTTATCATCTTGAGAAAGCTTGGCAGACTGACCCAGCCACAAATAAGCAGATTGAGCGCTTTAAGCAGATCCCCTGTGAGACTAAGTCACTGATCTTTATTTATGCTGCCTTAGAAAGGCAGTGTAGAAATCAGAAGGAGACTAGATGTTAGACTCATTACCGTAGGTTTGGCAGGAGTCATTCCCGTATAATGAAAGATTGATAATTGTGGGCTGTTCGTTATATTTTACTCCTATTCAGAGGCGATCTAGGCTGTCCTGTCTCTTTCACAAATGTTTACACATCGGTCTAGCCTTTATCTAGAGCAGAGTATAGCCAGCATTTGACCGTGGAGTGTCTGAAAGCGGTTCTGTGCGTGTCGGAGCGTCTCTGTGGCCTAAAATGGTCAGATAATAGAAATGAAAGTGGACACATTCAGACCGGATTCTTAGTCAGGAACCGGTCTGATGAAGTGAAATGTTGTGAAAGGTTTTATTTTTGGTCTTCTGCTAACCCAGATCATGCAATCTTGGGCACAGGAGCTCCAGCATGATGAGCTGTTGTGTGGCTTAGTCATGCTCAGGTGATTGGCTGAAAAGAGATGTGGTGGACAGAACCTGGGGTTGTTACAGCGACACCAGATGTAGTGGCTGCTAAACGCTATTGATCGGATCAAGCTGCTACTGGGCCCTTTGGGACATCGGACATAAGGCCGGGCCAGCGTCTGTGTTGTTGGCAGCCGTTAAGCCATTTTGAATTGTAAATGTTGTCCGATCCCATGTGCATCTTGTAAATGCTCATTTTCAGTCTAGCTTTGTTTTTTCTTAGAGCCAGAATAAAATATACAACACAGAGCAACATCAGTGAAATGCTGAATTTTGGTATATGTATATATATTTTTGAAATGGAATTTAAAACATAAATTTGAACTCATATATTTGAAAAACTTAAATTCGGGTGCGCTTATTTATGGGGAATCTCATGCTGACTAATAATAGCTTCTACAATTTGCTGGCAATAATTCTGTAATAATTCCTACAAAATAAACCTAAACGTATTTTTGATCAAATCAAATAACCTTAGAAAATGTCATTAGGTATGTTAACATTGGCTTGTGGTATTTAGGGCAGATTTGTGCCGACTATAACATGCCTATGTTTACAGTCAGAATGATTATATTTTTAAAAAATGTAATGAATTGGCTGCCATGGACTGATGAATGATGGAAAGGGAGTTAAAGAAAAATCCCAAAGCTGTAGCAAGTAGGTGCATTATGGACTCCCCAAGTATCTGTAAGAGTTATTACGTACCAGTTGATAGCTTGGAAGGCATTAGGGGAAAAAAAGCAAAAAGCCTATCTGTCCTATCATCACAAACATATTAATCTCTCTGAACTCTACCAGGACTTAAACTTGTGCTACATATGGAACGTGTAAAGGCACCACCTGCATACTATTAGGTATGGTGGAGAATTTGTGATGCTGTGGGCCTGTTTGCCTTCCAGCCTCTATGGATATGAGTGTAGAGGATCATGAACTCTTTGAGTAAAGAAAAATATTTTAACTAAACATTTAATGTCTTCTACCAGGGAAGTTTAACCCCAACAAATATGGACAGATCAACAGTGACGTGATTGACAAGGCACAGCATCAACCTCCTCCCTTTCCACTTCTGCCCCCAGAGCTCTTTTCTTTAGAAAAGTAATGCTGCGAAAAGCTTTCCTGTATAGGAAAGAAGCCAGGACTAACATTTTTTTCAGTTTGAAATAATGTTTCTGGCGTAAAATGTGAATTTGTGTAATGATTTGAACACTTTGATACCAAGAGTGCCCATACTTGTTGAGGTCAACAGACGTTATTCGGTTCTCTGTTGCAAAAAACTCCTATTCAAGAAGAGGCGTCTCAGTTCAGATGTACAGTAGAACTTAGGCTGGGCAATAACTCAGTTTTATCAACAATAACTCAGTTTTATCAACAATAACTCAGTTTTATCAAACACATTTTCTGTTTATGAAGATTACATTTTTGTAACATCAAGAATATCATTATTTAAAAAAAACTTTTTTATTTACTGATGCACTACTTCCACAGCTCAGAGTGCTGTCAACATGCACAAGGCCATCCATCTTCTTTACCAAGGAAACTTTATAGCTTGATTTTAGTTGGACTTTTGATTCAGCTCATCTCTGGGATGGGATGATTGAAATAAAAGCACGTTTTTGAAAACAAATAAATAAAAAGATTTTGAAACAATTAGAAATCGGATTTGGTAAGAAAGAAATCGGAGATTTAATCTTTAAGCCATATCACCAACCCCTTAGTAGAACAATGAGTATTGCATTGGGGTGACCATGGATCAGGGGTTAGGAGTTGATCTTGTTGCTTTCTTGGTCGTTGTGTCCTTGGGCAAGAAACTTCCCCCGTTCCCTACTGGTGGTGCTCGGAGGGCGCGGTGCCATCACCTGTGTGTGACCGAATGTAGCGTAGAGCACATTGGGGTCCCTAGGGACTAAATGAAGCACTGTACAAGTACAGGCCATTTACCATTATGCAGTTAGTATTGCAATATCAAGCTGTGCTTTGAAAGTGCAACGGTTTTTTTCTTTCTTTTTTTTTAGGTATAAGTATAAAAATGAAATATGCAGCATTTTAACTGCTGGAAGAACACTCCTAGCTTTTTTCCAGCTCTGCAATGCATCTTGGAATGTGTCTGTCTGCAGGCTACAGCAGCTCAAACCTGCTTTCTCCCTCTGACTTTCACTTAATAGCACATTTCTCCTGCCCCCCAGCTCCTTTCTCCTCGTCCTCCTCGTCTTGACTCTACACTCAGTCTCCCATGATGATCAAAATTGAGTTTCCACTTATTCTGCTACAGAGGAGGAGGAAAAATAAAGATTATAAAGATCATGTACAAAAAGGTTAAAAGTTGAGCCAGAAAAAGGCAACTGAGCAGAAAAACAAAAATGGGCATACTCAGAAATTCTTCAAATGAAATGCTTCTTTTCAGAATGTTTACTAATAAAGACTAAATGTTAATTTGTGGGTCTAATCTAAAAGCATTAAAACCTCAGCACACTCTGGTTAGCTTCTTACTGCTGCTTCTCAGTAGCTTTCTTCACCTACTTCCCTTTTCTACATATTGGCAAGTATGTATGTAGAGAAGTATGAATCGCTTCACTTTATGTTGCAATATGGGGAGGTGTTAAATGATGAATAACAGGATGTTCCGATGAGAGGAACTCAGCTGCATCCTCTTTTAAATGTGTGTTTCAGTCATCACCATCTTGTCAAGATCCCACGCAGACCGAAATGTCTACCCATCAGCTGGAGTGCTGTTTGTCCACGTCTTGGAGAGAGAGCACTTCAAAGGAGAGTTTCCTCCTTACCCCAAATCAGGTACGACACAAGCTCAGTCGTAGCTTGTACAGCCTAGAGATGCACCAAACTTATAGGGCACACTAAGTGAAGAAGACTCAAGGTTAGCTCTTTTATCTGTGAGTTGTTCAAAGTGAAGTAAAGAGGGGGAATGAGCTCCCTATTTTAAGCTTTTACCCTCTATCTGTCATAAAATATACTGGATTTGTAAATGTTAGTAAATTTTTGTACATTTCAGTGTTAAAGACGCACTCCGGAACTTTGCAGATATTTTCCCTCTGTCGCCCTCTAATGGCTTGCAGCGTAATGTCAGTGTTGTAAAACCAAATATGGAGCGCAACTGAACAAGTGTACTAACGGTTTTACAGCTCGCCAGCTAAAACAAAAAAAACATCAAACTAATGGCGTGTCAGTTGGTACACCGTCAAACAGTTTCCCTGACACTGTATTACATCATCATGCCCAAATAACCCCAGAACAAGCATTCATTTCTTACCAATCCAGTAGCAACATGGCTAATTCAGCACCCATACATCCTGCTGCATCTCACAGCGGCTGACCACACAACACTGAAAAGTTTTAACACTGGGTTAACACCAGGCGCATCTGTTCCCCCGATATGAATCGGAGGTTATTAGGCTTTAGGGTTTCCCCCAGAAAATTAGCTAAGCCCAGTGGTAGAGAAACCTCAGTATCCCATATTTTCGTGTAAAAAAAAAGAGAGAAATTCTTAGGAAGTTTAGAAATATGACCAGTGTGTGGTGTTTTAAGCCATTTATTAACAGTATTTGTGTTATAAAAAGGCACAATCTTGAAATATGGTTTTATCAAACAAAGAAATAAAATTAAAATCAACCATTTTAATTGTTTTCACCTAAGTTAAATCCTAATCTTCAAACAAGCCATTGCTGGTCATATTTCAAAGTAACATATTAATAAGTTAAGATGAACAAAAAAGTGCAAACATGGCCAAATGTTAAGGGAGCTCCAAGGCTGAAGAGGTGTGCTTTGCTGTGTGACTTCTACTTTTTGCTGCACATGGTGCAGGTTGGATCACTGCAAGCAATCCGGCTGTTTTTTTTTTGTGAAAAACTCTTCCAGGGCCTTCTTGTTGTCAAACTCAGCTACATTTGACGGGAAGGCAGGCAATAAGGCTTTTATTATTATCGATGGTCACGTTGTTGCAAATATGAAAACTTCCAAACGTTGGTGCCAGAATTAACCGGTGTTAGTGGATTTTCCTTTTCCTTTATGTTATTTGACTTTTTCATGCGTTTCTGGATGTATGTTGCACAATTGTAATTTTTTCCTGAGTTGGTAGCACTGGATCATTACACCATCATTACATGTAACATGTCAGGTAGGCTAAAACCTGCTAGTGCGGCGTAAACGGGTAGATGTTTTGGGCGGCCTCTGACCTCTCTGTTCATGTATCAATCGTAAAATATCGCAATAGTGCCGTATTACTAGAAGTTGGTCGTGCAGCTTAAAGACCCCTCTTCATTTTAACATTTTAAATGTTAATTTGGTGCATTAAAAAGTAAAATAAATGAGTGACGATTATCCTGGCAGGGGCCAAGTAAATAAAGCCTTGGGGAAAACCCTGGGCTTTCTCCAGTGGTGAAGTTCTGGCAGCTTTCAGCATGGGAACAGTTAATTTTCCTCTCTTCTTCTGATAGTGTATTCTTTGGTGGATCTGCCATGGCTCAAGTCTCAAAACCACCGCTTTGTTTATATCATTACGTAGCGTGTTGCGTACTGCTGTAAAGCAAAAGTTAGTAAGTACATCCGGAGAAGCGGTCCGCAGGTAAAAAGTTCTACAGTGCGTTAAACAGCAGGAGGATCCTCCCATGTAGCGACAGCTCCGAAAACGAACATCCAGTTACAACACTGAAAGCTACTCTGCTGGCATCCGCATCTACTATTCAGCTTGTCGGTCTAAATGCTCGTTATGGAATTGGGTCTGACCCAAAGCAAATCCCAGCTGCAGCCATTGTTAAACGGACTTCTCCCCAGGTGATGCCAGCAATGATCCGATCACCTTCAACACAAATCTGAAGGGCTACCCCGACAGACCGGGATGGCTGCGCTACATCCAGAGGACTCCTCACGGCGATGGCGTGCTCTATGGTTCTCCCACTGCAGAGCATGTTGGCAAACCTACTGTGATAGAGGTGAGTGACTGGACCAAACCCGCGCATTTTTACAGGAAGGAAGGACAGGAAAGGAGTTTATAAGTTTAGGATTGACAACCAAAAATGACTGGAAAATAATGTGTCCAGTTGGACATTTTCACATTTTGTCACATTACAATGTCATGATATTTTTTTTTTTGATTTTCTGTGATACACACAAAGTGTGTAATTATAAACTTAAAGGGAAAAACAGACAAGATTGCCACATAAAAAAAAAATATCTTTAAAGTGTGGCATGCATATTTATTTAGCGGCGCTTTATGCTTATAACCATAAATATAACTACAGCAAAACATTTTTAGATTATTTTACTCCCAAATCACAAATGTGCTTTACCTTGTGTTGATCCATTACATAAAATCCTAAAACTTGCTTTCCTCTGGACGTATAAGCGACACGTAATGTCTGCAAAGTGTAATACTCAGCTGGATAACCGCTGTTACAGTGAATGAGTCGGGTTCCATCGGGCACGAATCAAGCAAGTCCTACAAGAGTTGTGTTGCGGGTTATGGGTTGAGTCTAGGTATGTCAGGATCCGATCACATGGTTTCAGACTCGATCAGAATCGGACGTTACCTCCAGATCAAGACTTGGAGATAAGAATGTGTTTTTTCAAGCTACCTCACAGAAGTGGTCTGTTTTTTAACAGAGTTAAATGTTAAAATAAGGTGATTTGGATAAAAAAATAAGGAACACCCTGGATCTGTTTCTTCTGTTTAAGTTAAATTTATGTATTATAGAAGTATATTATCGGGACCTGGTAACGATAGATACTCAAAATCAAATGGCTCTGTCTCGAGGGCAGAGAAACCTGATCTGGACATCCCTAGTTCATTTTTTTTTTTTTACTTTTACACACTACACTTCCAGAAAACGTCAGTCTCAGCAGTTTAGGTCAGACCAGACAGGAAATCAGACACAGGAGCAGTGTAAAGCATCTGGAAACTTCAAAACAAAAGACAAGAGCAGATTTTAGATTGCTTAACTATGAAAAAAACAAATAAAACATCATTACCTGTGATGCCAGGTTTGAATTCAGTCTGTGGCTCTAATCTGTTTTCATCACGGAATAGGAGAAGTTATTCCTTGAAGTGGAAAATCACCCAATTTATGTGACACCAGTTTTTACAACACGTCAAAAAGGAGAATACATGGACAGAAATGTTTGCAGCTTCGGGAGTGGATGGTGAGTTCATGATACTCACTAACATGGAATTACTTTTTTTTGCATTCTATCTATTCAGTTACACAGTTGCAATTCTCCTACGTCCTGTATTCTACTGGTACCAGATGGATGGAACATTTTGCAGGTGATACGTGTCTAAAATGATTCCAGTGGGAAGGAACGTGCCACTATGCTTGGGGGGAAAACGCATCTATTACATTGTGTGCTGCTTAAGTGTCCAGTGGAAAGCTTGGAAAGTTATTGGTTGCAAGATTACAAAATGCCAGAAAAAAAAGGGTTATAAATATGTTTGCTTGCCAGTGTAAATGCAATGTATCATTAGACTTTAGAGGAGCTCTAAATTATCTTTGTAATTTCCAGACCTGAATTCTTTTATTGTGTTTTTTTAATCCTTCAGTCACCCGATAAGCTAACGATGAAATTCAGTTCCCAAAAAGGCTTAATGTGTTGAGCTCATGTGCCTCTACGGCGGCTCAGCCTATCTCACATCCTGCATCGAGCTCAGCTCCGTCCTGCGAGCTGCAGCCATTCTAAGCTATACTGATCTGGGCTTAAACTCTCGCCCCTCTGTGTTGCAGATCACCGCCTATAACAGACGCACGTTTGAGACGGCACGACACAACTTGGTCATTAACATCATGGCGACAGAAGGTGAGAGGCGCCAGCAAGAATGGCTGAAGCCGATAGAGATCAGAATTAGGAGCTTTGCTAATTAATGGTACATTCTGTATTGTAAAATTAGATGAGATATGAAGATTTGATTACTTTAGTAGTAAAGATGAAGAATGGGAATATACTTTTTAAATTCAGGCAATGGTTTTGAATCCAATGCCTCGTGTTTAATCTCTCCATTCATGTAGTGGCTGTTCTCATACACTGATCCTCATCAGCTGATGGATTTTCCTGGAATTCACATGAACACACTCAAGAAAAGTGTAAAATCTACATTTCCACAATTTCTGCAACCTCCACCTCTTGATTTGGATTAACACCATAACGTTACGACGGCCCATGGGCGAGCCCATCCGTTATTTTTACTTTTTAATCCATGATATTCTGATTTATAATTTCTATGACTTTATATGTTTTATATAATTGGAAAGATTATAGTATTGTTTTTTTAGCAATATATGCCAATAAAGGACACAATCATAAGTGTGAACACAGCAGTTGTCTACCAAAAAGATGCTATTTGGCTCTTTACTGTGCAGCTGATTACAGAAAGGATTTATTGACGTTTGGTTTAAAGCGAAGTCCCATTGTCCACATTTATACACTGGAAGGCAGCAGCTGCTCCTTTGTATCTCTGCAATTACACAGCACATCTGTGTGTTTCCTGGCTTGTTGAGCGGCCACGGTGCATGCATTAAAGGGTAAACTAATTAGGGTGTTAAATTCAGCAGCTGTTTGCAGCCTCGGTGTGACATCACTCTTTGTGCAGCATGATGTCATCTGCCATCTGGCGCCAGAGGGAGTCCAAAACCTAAAAACACTGGTCAAACACGCTAGGATCCCCAAGGTGAATCTGCATCACCTGCAGATAGAGCTCAGTCCTACTGATACCTCGACGGAACGGCTGTGTGGTTCTTGTTCACTCAGATTTGCTAACAGCTCTCTTGTTAGACGTTTGTCTCCTGCTGCACTTTACGTTTAGTCCTATGATTGTCCCCTTCTCTGTGTCTTTTTTGTTTAGAGTTCCCTCTGCCTTACCAGGCTGAGTTTTACATCAAAAACATGAACGTGGAGGAGATGCTGGCCAGTGAGGTGCTGGGAGACTTTCTGGGTGCGGTGAAGAACGTGTGGCAGCCTGAGCGGCTCAACGCTATCAATATTACCTCGGCGCTGGACCGTGGCGGCCGTGTGCCCCTGCCCATCAACAACCTAAAAGAAGGGTGATAATTAATTTTGATACATACTCCACTATTGGAACTATCGGCCCAGTTCGATCAAGTTGAGACAGGCGCATATCAGATTATCGGATATCAAATTACCCTGAACTTCCAATGGTGGCAACGCACTTCATGCCTACGGGGCTCAGCTCTTCTAAAGAAACCTTTTTATCCTGTCTAAACCAAAAAATTACCAGGGCTTTCAGCCCACTCGCCCCTCACAGACTTTTTATATAATTGGAGGTTTGAGGATCCTCATTTCCCTATGAATTAGTTAAAAACACCTCACTATCTGCAGTGCCAAGACACTCAGCTTGTAAGTTGGAAAGGAAGCCCACATGACCTGCTATGAGCTGTGCATCAAAGATTGATGCTGTTTCAGATGATGAAAGCATATAGGAGAAAACTCAGGGGAGCACAAATGCTCTATTACAAGCATCCATGTAAGCATATAAAACAAGTCCTCTGTTCTCTTCTCTTCAGCGTATATGTGATGGTTGGTGCTGACGTTCCCTTCTCGTCATGCCTGCGGGAGGTGGAGAACCCACATAACCAGCTGCGCTGCAGCCAGGAGATGGAGCCTGTCATCAGCTGTGACAAGAAATTCAGAGCTCAGTTTCACATCGACTGGTGTAAGATCTCCCTGGTGAGGACGCTCCTGCATTAATCAGTCGAAGAACAGAAAAGTAAAAAAAAACTTTACCTTCCACACTTATTTGCATCCCTGGTAAGAATGTGTTAAAAGCCCTACCTTAATTTTTCAGTACATCCCAGTTTTCTGTTGGGTTAAGCTCTGAAGATAATTTATAAATATAAGTTTTTTCTGCCCACGCAGCAAATTGGCTCAAATTAAAGGAAATTTTCAAAATGCGTTTTGATTTACAGAAAAAGACGTCTTACCAGAGGTGGCAGGAAGTATGGAGACTCCTGTAGCTTATCATATTAACCAGATTGTATCATTGATGCCGAGTTTCTTTTTCTAGGTTGATATCAACAAAGTGGTCCCTGTGTACATTTCCCGCCCTGATCCGGGTACAGGAGTGCTGCCAGACTTTGGGGAGTACAATCCTCCTCCGGAGTCTCTGAAGAGCCCCGACTACTTTACCGACTTCCTGGTGACGCTGGCTGTTCCGTCCGCTGTGGCCGTCGTCCTTTTCTTCATCCTCGGCTACACCATGTGCTGCAGACGGGAAGGGGTGTAAGTGTGCATGGACTCGGCATTTATTTTTGGCACCAATAATGTTGCAAAGACATTCAGGAGAAGTAGTGATTGGGTTTAGCAAAAATCCTAGAATCAGATGAGAAATAGAAATGGCATCGAAGGGTCCAGTTAGGGGCAGGTGAATTAGATCAAAACCAAATCTCGACTGAAACTGCAGCTTGTCATCACCATTTGGTGTTGTGATGTATTCTTAAGTTCCTCATTGGTTCATGTCAGTTTTTTTGTTTGTTTTTCTTTGCTGCTTCTCAAACCATTACAGGTTAGCTATCCACGTTATTTCATAATTTACAGGCTGGAAGAGAAGCGCCCCCTTTGTTCACTCAGTGTTCCACTCCATTTCCACCCCCACTCCAACTTAATGCATCATTTCATTCACTCTTGCCTAGATGTTACTTCAACTATTAATATTAGTATTTAATTCATCCATTTTGTTTTGTTTCTAGGGAAAAAAGAAACATGCAAACACCAGCGTAAGTGTTTTACCTCTCCTGTGTCCCCTCCCCCCTTCCCACTCTTTTTTTCCGTCCGTTTCTGTTCCCTCTTCTAAGTTTGAAGTTTTCTCATTTCTGTAGTCACTTATGGCTGTTCATTTTCATTCATATGCTCATTTGTGTGTTGGCATCCATTCATTTAATGGGCTGCTGAAATTTAATGACCCGCTGTAGGGAGTTAGGGGTAACAAAAGACTTTCAACATGAATAATGTTTTGAAAAAAGTACTTCTCTTCATTCTTGATGAGTGTAGCACTGTCTATTTAGTGCATGGACACAAGCTCAGAGCAGATCTCCTTCCCCATGCTTCTATAAATTCTCACTGCTTCCCTGTTCTCCAGCATCCAGCTGGTTCATCACAGCGCCATCCAGAAGTCCAGCAAAGAGCTGCGAGGCATGTCCAAGAACCGGGAGATCTCCTGGCCTCTTTCCACGCTGCCCGTCTTCAACCCGGTCAGCGGGGAGGTGGTGCCCCCTATACACCCCGACAACTACGAGACCACCAGCATGCCTCTCATGCAGACTCAGACGTGAGTGAAGGGAAGGGGTTGGAGACATGAGACATGCTTGTTCAGTAGCCCGACAGACGTCAGGGGGTTTTTTTTACGAGCACAGCGTCTTTCAGAAGTATTCATTCCACTAAACGTTGTTTTTATGCATCTCAAAATAATCTATTTCTTGGGGATTTTACTACACAGAGTAGTGAACAATGTTGAAGCAATTAAGAGAATGTGGCTTTGGCTGCTAAGTGTCATAGTGCATTGTACTAATAGTGCAAAGATTTGTGTAGCGTGCAACAACTGTTATCTTATTTGGACAAGGCAAGACAAGTTTATTTGTAGAGTACAATTTATACACAAGGCAATTTAAAGTGCTTCACAGTTACATAAATTAAGGAAACAGATAAACAGAAAAAACCCATCAACTTAAAAAATAATTAATTACAATAAAAAGCAAGAGTGCAGAGAAAATACTTTCAATTGTCATATGCATGGGTAAAAAGAACTGTATTTAGCTACATCCATCATCTGTTCAGTTTCTAGAAAACATGTTAGAAAATGGATACACCGATATATCACAATATTTTATATAATGTTATTGTGTCAATATTTAAAAGCAATTAATCAATTTTTATTTCCTTTTTTAACATTTGAATGGAACCATTAATAATATCAGTAGTTTATGTTGTCAAATGAAAACTATGACTGCTAGTTGGTTGCTGTTTTCACCTTCTTTGTTTAGTGAATCAACTAGAACTCGTAACAAAACTGAATGTTATAAGCCTCAACAGGTTGGAGTGTTTACAATGCTATAACAGTATTTTACAGTTAATTTTTGCTTTTAAAAAATCACTATATATATTCCTACTCATAGTATTGCAATATCACATCCCCCCTGTATTGTGAGACCTGTTGGATCAGCAAACTCTTGCTATAATACACATCCGTAGTTTCTACTTTGTTTCGCATAAAAGTCCAACTGAATACTTGTAAATTTGTGGTTGTCATCTAACCAAATGAAAAAAGGCTGCATGGTTCAGGGCAATAATAGTAACAAGAAGAAAATGCATTCATAACAAAACATGATTTACATTAAAAACATTACGTTGTTTTAATTGTGCTGACTCTATTCTCTTTTTTGATGTTTCCAGGAACCTGCAGAGTCAGATTACGATACCACAGCAGAGGCCATCAGGTTAGTACGCTCTAATCGAATGAAGATCTTGCTGTGTGACGAAGTGGACAGATGTCAAACGATGCATGACTGTTTCTTTACACAATTCCTTGTTTTTCATTCTGTACTGTTTGGGCTTCCGTGTTGAATGCTTATCCCTAACAAAAGCATGTCTGAACCCTTTAACCTCGTTTGAGAAGGTCACAAAGTGACAACACTCAAGACACTGAGTTTGACCTAACATTTACATTTAACAAACATATTCGAAAAGTTATGAGAATAAGAATAAGGTATGAGGTTTTTGAGGTGTAAAGCGGAAAAAAATAAGAAAAACGCATCTTCACTGGATGTACAAACTTAAAATTGAAACAAATATTTGAGTTCTGACTAGAAAATCAGTTCTTTTAAGTTGAACAGTCTTTAACAAACTCTTCCTCTGTATTTCTCTGACTTTAACAGGAAAATAAAAGCCACTTCATTTCACCCTCCCTTGCTTTAAAAGATTGAAATGATCACGTTTCATCTGCTTCCTAGATACATCTGAGTCATTGGACGTACTTAAAAAAATTCCATAAACAAAGAAACAAAAATGCAGCCCCAAGTTTGTCACCTTTATGATGCTGGTGTGTGAGCGCCATCTTGTGAGCATGGAAGTCAGCTGCATGCAGCACTAACCAACTGCTCTCTCTGTTCACTGCTAACAAAGGAGATAATTATGTCATGTCAACGTTTCGAAGACTGGAGGTAGGTGGAGTTGTGTGTAAGTTCATGTTGTAATGATTGTGTCCTTTTGATTGTTTAAAGGTTTTTATAGCTAGGCATGGGCCGGTATCAGATTGTCAGGGTACGATAACCTAATTAAGACGTTGCAGTGAACATTTAAAGCAACATGTACCCCATTTGTAGTCGTTTCTAAGTACTTCTTGAAGAAGCTGGATTACTGAAACATTTCTTTTACAGCTCTATTATAAGCCTTTAAACTACAGGAAGGAGAATTTTTTCCGCTTTATTTTTTCCCTAACCTTGGCCGAGAAACCCACCTATGCCTAATTTTACTGATCTCTGCACAGAACAACAGGATGTTACATCTTTTTACCGATATTTCTCCTAGGTAAATGGTATCCCTGAGGAAAGGAAGGTGGCTGAAGCACTTAACCTATGACCAGAAGCACCAGTGTAGGAGTTGCCTTCCTCCCGTCTCTCTCCCTCTGTATTTTCTAACATTTGTGCCAAATTAGGCTGCATGATATGAACAAATCATGTACCTGCCATAGTATTGTTGAATACCGCAGTGATGATGTCGGTGGCCATTATTACACATCTTTTTTTTTTCCACTCATGATGCTTCCAACTGTGTAACTTTTTTAGCATCTTTTAGCATCAGACGTGAACCTCTGTCAGGCGTCTTCCTCTACTGCAGTGAGACTCCATCAAACAGCCGAGTGGATTACTGGCATGCAATGACACATGGGCTCTAAAAGCTCTTTGGTCTATTGTGAGAACATTGCACGCAGTGGTATTTGTCATATTCTAGATACTATTTGCATCTCTGGTTCAAAATTAAATATCTGCTTGGTAAGCGTATGAAAAAGGAATCAAGACCATTCACAAGATGTGTATATTAAACCTGTTGCTATTTTTCTTTGCACAATGTATCTGAGAAAAAGGGACTTTGCAATGTGTCAATTTTATGTAATGTATAAGTTGTTAAATTCTTTATAAAGTATTTAATGGTTTTCACTGATAAACACCCCCACAAAAATAAAAAAACAATGTTTTTTTTAATCAATGTATTTTTCTTTCAATGTACAACAGAATAAATGCATTTATAAATATGAAAACAATTGCACACTTGTCAGACACCACGCACAAACATGTAAATATTTGATGAGGCCCTAAAAAAGGGTGTAATATTTGTTGCTTTTACACGACCAAACAGATCAATTAAGGCGAGAACAGACTGCCAAATTTACCACATAGCTGCTAATAAAGAAAAGGTCAGTAAACTTTATACATGTACCAAAGGGAAATGGCAGTGTGTAAGTACCATTCCTTGTAATACAATGAGGTTCTGACTGTTAGTAGAAATTACAGGCTGGCCTGGCTCTGTTTCAGTTTGAGAGCATGAACTGAGGCGCTGCCTGAAAAGCTGCAGGTTTGTTTAAGAAAAAACAAAATGTATCCCCTCATTTCCCTCCCAAAAAAAAGAAAAAAAGAAAAACTATTAATAGAAAATGATTGACTCGCAATGTTTTCCTACCCAAAGGTAGCTGCAATGTGCAGGTCAAAACTCATTCAAAACAGATTTAGTAGAACCATTTTTTTTTTTTTTTTAACAAAGAAAATGTGCTAAACTCTTGATTTCATCTTAAAGATGAAAGTGGAAAAGAAAAAGCAGGTTTACAACATTTACCCACTTGGCAACAATATTTTCACTTATTCAACAGTAAACTGTCCTCTTAGGTCCATCAGTGCGTCACAAAGTGGTTTTAATGCTGAAGTGGCCCTGATTTCAAGTGGCTTAACATCAGCATAGTTGAACATGTACTGTATGCAGAAACATCAGGAGGAAAAAGTACCTAGAGGCCTTGCTCTAGATATAAAAAAAATAATGAAATAAAATCCATTCACCTACTGGTTTTTAAGTCACAGGCTAAGGGAGGACGTTTCTTACTTCTATGGTCGAACAAATGTGCAACGTGGTACATATTCCCACCACAGCTACTATGAAGCAGGTTTTAAATGTAAGAAAAGAAGACGAGCAGCTGTACAAAATAAATCTGTCCTATCATACAAATGTACATACATATTTACACAGCGTGTTCTGCTAATAGGACACAACTTTTGGACTGAAAGGCTCAACCTCGTCAATAAGATAGGATGGGTACAAAATTCTCTAGGCTATACTTCACAAACAGCAGTTATAGATGCAAAGTACAAAAAGCAGACACCGTATAAAATATAAGCTTAATTTAAGTCATTAAATACTGTACATGTCACGTCATTTCTGAGTTACAGCAGGTGACAATGACTTTCTGCAAAGAAAATAATCTCAAACATTGCTTTAAAACAAAAACAAAAAATGGAGTACATCCCCCAAAATGTAATCAATTGCACTGCAAATGTATAGGTTTGTGAACATGTGTTGGTCTATGTTCTCGTTTGTGTAAATACCACACACTGGCAATTACAGAATGACAATGTTGCACATACCAGCATATTTGGAATAATAGAGATTATGTCCAAACATGCTGGTGATGCTACTGCCATGTGGACGGAGAGATCCTCAGAGGAATATTGCCAAACAAACGTCATATCGAACATGTTTAACTGAGCAGAAGAAATGCTGCCAAGTTCGTAGCAAACAGGATGTCCTGAGCCCAGAGGAAGTGATTGAGGGTCTCCAAATCTAGAAAGCAGGTAATGTAAACATTTCAGTGTTTAAGTCCTTTTAAATATTCCTCTTGCCCAACTTTATTTTACAGAAACAACATGACTGAGTGCTCCGACATGTCTCCTCGGGTAGCCACCAGCTGCATGGGGGGGAGAAGGGGGGACTACTACAAAAAAGCTCCAGAGTTTGACCGGTTTTTATCAGTAACTTAACCCATGACAGGCCCCTGGACCATAACTCAGTCCTCTCGTCATAAGTTATCCTTCAGGTTCTAGGGGTGAAGACGTGGGACAGCAGTACAACTAAAGTGAAGACCCCTGCAGCCCCCAGCCTCCTCAGCAGGGCCATGCTGTCTTTGGGGATGACCACCTGGGCCAGGTCGTTGGTGACGAGAGAAACCTCATGAGCCACACACACGAAGATGAAGGTGCTGACCAGGATGTTGAGGGACGGATTCCCTGGGATCAGGACCAGGATTCCCTTGGTGTCTGCCGCCAGCCAGATGTGGTACTGACATATAAACAGCTGGGGGCGACAAAGGCAAAGCACATAATCTTAAATACATCTTAGAGGTGCAGCATTTTCTTAGTGCAGAGCAAGGGGCAAACTCAAACCAACGCGGAAGTGACAAAAATTGCAGTTGAGCCCTCATCCACTGGGGGCTGGCTGCAAAAAGGAGCAACTTCCCATTGACTCCCATGTTAAGAAGGCCAACTTTACAGCAAAAATAAACATGCTTACAGCCTGGTTCAAAAAAACATTTTAGGTTAGATAGTTCAGGTTTACCATCATGACAACTCTGAGGGGGGTGCATTTTTTTCTAACTCCTCCGTTTATTTGTAATTTAATTGTGAAATTATGAATAATTAGGGGCGTGTCCTTTTGATTGACAGGTCCGTCTAGGCTAACGCTAGTGGCTAATGGTGGCTAACTGTAGCTAATAGCTTGCTCCGTAGTCTGCTTGCGGAGCTCTTCACAGCCTTGGACTAACGTAAAAACTTCAGTCATTTGGTGTTTCTGAACTCCACTATCAGTTGCCTCTGCAGTTTTTATTCGGTTTTGGATGTTAATCTGCAATTATTGGGCAAAGATGGCTTGCTGTGGTTTTGATTACAGTAACAGACCGTCCAAGGAGTTTATGCTTTTGGTGGAGGCTTCATAGCGGCTGAAGCTTAATGAGCTTGGGGGGGTCTCTGTCAGGTGGCAGAGAGGAATGCTGTTCTGGTCGGAGCTTTTATCTCTTTCTACACGCGAGTTGGAGCAGGCGATCGGTCGGGTAGCAGCAGAGCAGCAAAGTCGGCAGGACCGGGACGCCGTGGCAGACCCGGTCAGGTAGAGCACCTCGAGACTCAAGAGCGGGAGATGGTTACATCAGGCTGGAAGACTACAGAGTTGGACTCTAGACAGACTGGATGATCGCTGGTTAGATCAATACTGCTGTGAGGAACACAGCTGGAGGCATAAACTAATGGATGAGATGTGAGGTGAGTCAAAAGCCTTTTATTTTTTTGGGGGATCTGAATTTTCATGATGACTTTGTGACTACTTTTAGCTGGATGTGTTGTTAAGATAAGCCGACTAAGTCCTCACCGTCCTCCGATGGTAATGGAAATCAGGCAGTATTGATCCGACCCATTTTGGTCTTATTTTATTGATCTGTTTTCTCTACTCGAGATGTTTCTGCGTCTAAAGGGATCGTTTGAAAAACGGGGTAAAAGTCTCTCAACCCCGGTCTTCTGGCTGAAACCGGCTGCAGCCTACGTTAGCTTCAGTTAGCTCCCGACTAGCTTCTGACTAGCTTGTAGCTACGTCGGCTCGGAGCGTAACCCTCCGCCCCCAGCCTCACATAGCCACTCTCAGCTCCACCTCTTTGCCCATTTTTGGAGTTTCTGAGAGTGACTAGGCGCGTGACGCGGACAAGATGGCGGCGGTGGGAACCGCCCAACTGGCCTCATTTTTCCTATTCAGAAACCTATGGGGGACGTACCGGAAGGTTAGTCCATTGTTTTATACAGTCTATGATGCAGCGGTCCTGCTCATGGTCGATTATATTAAACTAAAACGACTAACTAAGCTGAAAATGAACTCAATTTTAAAGAGCATTGGAAACTTTTTTGTTCTTATTCAACAATAAAAACATTCAGTCTGTTAGATACAGAGGCACATATTAAGCAGTTTAGTTTATTTCATTCATTTATGGCATATAGGTATTGAAATCCAAAATGAGGTTTCTTAGATAATGTGACTAATGTAAGACAAAATAACAAATTTCTTCCAGAAATACCATGTTGCCTCATCCTTATATGTAAACCACTTTATTGTTCTTATGTTTAAAGATTATAATTAAAATCTGACTGACACTATGGTCAACACAATCATAGGGAAGGCTGCTATCCTGGCTGCAGTCCATATTCTTAATCATATAGAAGTAACTCCAAAAAAGGTAACTCAGAGCTCAACAAGCTGGAAGTTCAAACTCAGAGAAATTTCCAAAATGAAAAATTAGTAAAACCAACAAGGCGTATTCACAATAGTGTGAACGTCTGCGTCAAGAGTCACCACACACAGACACACCCAAAACACGGGTTGCAACGTTCCTTGGGTTAAGCCATTCCTGAACCAGGGAGAATTTTAGGAAACTTTTATTGGCCTAAAGAGAAAAATAAAAAAAAGAATGAGCACATTCCTCTTTACAGATGAAAGTATATTGTGAATTTCATTACAGAATGATCCCAGAGTCTGGATGGGGAGTTGAGAGGAACAAAATCCATGTTGCTTGAGGTCTTTCTGGAGATGCTGCTTTTATCTTCCAACAGAAAAAAAGCACCAACTTTAAATGCCAAGGGATCACTGTGCTTTACTGGCCAGGACACTTTTCTGACTCAAGTCCCACAGAGACTCTACAGAGTATTATCAAGAGTAAGATGAAGGACACCAGAGACAACAATCCAGAAGAGCTGAATGGCATCCTGGATGTTCTTAACATCTCAGCAGGACCTCCGGCTGATCTCTATGCAACAGGAGGCCCGACAAAGTACTGTAAAGTGTAAAAACATTTCCGTAGGCGGGCACATCTGCATACAAACAGTTGTTTTCTTCTTGAAAATGCTAATATTCCTAGAAACTTTTTATGTTTTCATAAACTGTAAATGACAAAAACTTAAAAAAAGCTTAAAATAAGTCATTGAGACATATGACTCTACACAAATCACTTATTTACATTAAATTACTATATTTATATTCATGGCATTTTAATTGATTTAGATTTACCAATAGATCGTCATCACTTACTGTATTAATGCACCCTGTACAAAGTATTATGCAATTCCAGATCATCTCATGCACATGTCTGAACAGACAGGGCCGTCTTACCTCCAGGGAGATCTTTCCGAACCATGAAAAGAATGAGCTGTACACTGAGCGGGCATAGCCAGGAATGTTCCTTATAAGAATGAAGGCCAAAATCTGTCAACACACCAGATGGAAACATGTCTAAGTCAAACCAGTAAAACAAGTTAATAGTTAGGGAAGTAGGTATCAGGTATAGTAAAAAAATGTATCATGGACATGAGTATCATTCTCTTGGATCATTTACTAATTATATTATTACTATTATTTTTATATGTTACTTTTATCATATTTTTCTATACAGGAGTTAACATTTGAAGATATTACCGAAAATCATGATAACAAGCCACAAATAAATGCCACTCAAAACAAGAAAATCAAAACAAGAAAAGCAGTCAGAGCGCAGATCTCCGCCAGAACGCTCATCACCCCCCATCCCCACAATATTATCTAATAATTACTTTCAATATTTTTCCAAATAAATGTAGCTGATGAGACGCTGTGACTGTGCTTTTCCTGGTGAGGGGACTAGGGATAGACCGATATATTGGGCCGATTATGTTTTATATGTGCATCTGCTGTGTTCGCCGATACTTTTTTCCCAGTATTATTACACACTGTGCACTTTATTATGCTGCTTTCTTGTTTCTACTGTGTGCAATAGTGTAATTATTTTATTTATCCTTAAATATTCCTTTTCAGTATTTTAATTATGCAGTTTTTCAGCACTGAATTCATTTTTTACTTGTTCTACCTCAAATGTTTTTTATATTAGTTAAATATTGTTTTAAAGCTCAATAAATGTTAAATTGGGACTTAACATTTTTTATCATCATTGTTTTTATGATGTAAATTGAAGGAGCAGAATCATGATCGGCTCCAAATATCTGCTTAAGAAGAATCGGCAGCCCGTATCGGTCATCGGCTAAGGCTGATGGGGAAAAAAATATATGAAAAAAATCGGTATCAGCACAAAAAAATCCATCTCAGCTGATCCCTAGAGGGGGCGTTTGTGCTTGCGTGACTAATTAGCTGTGCATATGGTCCAGCAGGGCTGCTGCGTGAGGTCAGCAGTTTGCGAGCTCTGTGAGACTGGAGAGCAGTCCGGGATAGCAACACGTAATGATGATGAATACGTGCTTAATGTCGGCTCTACCCCAAAATTTCCTGATTTGATTGCGGACATTTCCTGAAAATTGTGTCTAAATCCGCTCAGAACCATTTCAGTTATCTTGCTAACAGCAAACAGACGGGCACAAAAACATTACTTCCTGGCGGAGGTCAACAAAAGCAGTGCTGGGTGTCCTATTTTGATAGGCAAAGATCAGACGATTTCTCACTGATTATGATAGGTTCTCTTTGCCAACAAGAAATTGAACTTTCTGATTAACATTTAGAAGAATTAGAAAGTGTGACAGTTTAGAAAGTTTCCAGGATAATCTGTGAACAAGCTAAGGCTTCTGGATGAAACCTTTACGTTGTTGACAAATGTAAAAATGACAAGAAACGTTTGGGAGGAGTCACAATGAAGCTTTCGGCATTAAGCACAGTGGTAACAACATTACATTAAGTCTAATTAGCTGCTAAAGAGCTGGTTTAGCGATAGACACATCAGGTTTCGAAAAGGGCTTTCCCATTGTTCATTTCAACCATCATCTCACATGAAAACCTAAGGGGAACACTTTCAAAGATCAGGTCCATGCCAGGAAACCAGAGAAGAACATTATTGATGATTATTGATGGTAGCTAGGCATTTGACCTGTCGACAAAACACATGTAGATCGTCTACCATTTGCTAAGCAACATTTATACAGATGTTGGTAAAGGGAGGTCATTATATACCAGCATTTGAGCCTTTGTTTATAAGTTTGTGTATTAGAGCAAACTTGAGGCATCTAATTCATGCATTTAAATAACATTTGATCAAATTTTATCCCAAAATAATTTTTGCTTTGTAGGTATAATAAAATGCTCCCCAGGGTAATGACAGTCACGCCCATGTGGTGTAAAAATCTGACACTCATTTAGAAAGGAATTACATGCACCTGGTAACCTTAGCAATTTGTTGAACTGTGTATGTTTATTTTAGGTAACCCTTTAGTCTTAAAAAACAGGCAGCTTCCCTCTACAATTATCCTGTCATCTTGTATTGTAAATCACAGCAAAGCTGTAGATAAACATCTAAACAGGTTTGTTGTATTTTAACTGAACATAAGATGTAAATTGAGTTTACAAAAGTTTGCAAGGCAACTTTCACCAAGTCCCATGAATGTTCTGTTCTATAGGTGTACGCCCTTCACAACACTTTCACTTTTTGTATACTTTATGTGCAGATCCATTAGAACACAGAGGAGCTGCAGAAAAGGTAATCTGGATGCTTCCGACAGAGGTTCAAAAAGCAAAGACGGTCTTCCAGAAAAATATTTTTTCCCCCACAAGGATACCACGTTATGTCGATACATCTGTATTTGGTTCTGCATTTATCGGCCACCAACTTAAAAAGAAAGGAGTAACAAATGAGAAGGTAAGATTGTACCTGGACCACAGAGATGTAGGGATGCATCTCGTTGCACTCCGTTTTGGTTTTGCAGTTGCTTGCCCAGATTGAGTAAGTCTTGAAAATGAGGGAGAAAAGTTAGGCACATTTCTGCAAGACAGGGGTTTGCTGAACATTTTGAATTGAGTCATACTTTTGAAAATATCTACATTCTTTTGTGTATCTTATTTCTATTATAACCTTAAGTTTTAGCTTCTTATTCTTAATATTTTGTTTAACCATTTTCCAACATTTTAAGCCGTCTTACCATGAAGGAAACAACAGAGAGGAAAAGGAGAAGGTTGGAAACCTTTGCTGGGAAGAGAGCCTCTCCTTTACCCTCTGACAACACCTGACGCTTCTGCAGCACCAGGTAGATGAAGGCAAACACCATGCCATGAATCACAGCCTGCAAAACAAGGGCAACAATTTAAAGCCGTCTCACCTTTCAGCTAACAGAAACTGGTCAAAGGTGTGGCGGTGGCCAGTTTTGACTTACAAATCGGTCTAGCTTCCATCTGAACCACCACTCATGAACGCTTCCATCTAGCTCGAAAAGCTTGGAGATGGGCCACACTGAGAAGACGCTCTCAAAGAAACTCTGGAAAGGTTTAAGACGAAAATCAAACCAAAAATATCCTTTCCATGGAATTATTAAGATCCTCATTATATATACCATGCAACAGTACAGCAGACATGTAACCATTTATGACTAGAATACCAGTAAATGTAGTTAAGTAGGGCTGAATAAAAATGAACCAACCTGTGAGAAGGCAAAACAGCAGATAATCAGCAACAAGCCCAATAACTTGGCCAGAATTCCAAGATGCCAGATACCACTACCTGTTCAGACAAAACAAGTCTGCATGATTACTTTAAAAAAAAAAAAAAAAGACACCACCCCCATCTCTAAAGGCACACGTCCAATATTTTTTACTGTACAAAACACAAATACAGTTTTGGTGAAAAGTTTACATGTCACGTAAAATTTGACAGCTCAAATTTAACAAGTTTCACAGAACAAGAACATGGGGTTAAACTTTTTCTCTCAATTGCAGGTTTTCTCTAAAACACACAGGGTAAAAATTATGCATATAGGCTTATGTTTACATATGCCAGATGTATTTATAGTACATCAATTGGCTCCAACAATGAAGAGGGCGGAGTTCTAACAGGATCATTGCACCAAAAGTGCTAGAATTGATAAAACAAGATTAGGATTCTGGTGTAGCCCTGATGGGTGACCGGCCGGTTGGAAAGTATTTTGACTGTGGTGCTTTCACTGATGAGCAAAAGATTGGATTTTATCCCTGAGAACTCAACATTTAAACTGTACCAGATCAAGCCTACAAGAGTTTCTGGTGTAGAAGTTATTACTGTAGGAAGAACACTCGAACCTGGTCATTTTGAGGTTAAAAAGGGAATGTACAGCAAACTTAGCCATCTTTTCGGCATTTAACCAAATATTGGTGCGAGTGCAAGCATATTTGAACTTGTACATATCTTGTAGATTGGAGAAAATCTGCAGTAATTTCAAAGTAGCCCACCCAGTTGTTTTGAAATTCAATGAAGTTGAAAAATGGTTCAAACACTACTTTAAAATCCCAAAATGAATGAAATCCATGCCCACGCTGGGTGTATGTAAACTTTTCATGGAAAATACATTTTATAAATTTCTATTTATTAAAATTGTAGGACATACAAAGCTGTTGAACAAAGTAAAAATAATAATTTCATATTAACACCTACTGTTCGTCCTCTTTTGAAGGATCTGAGGCCACATGGCCATTGTGGCATAGATGAGAACAAACCAGAATGTGACCAAGGGGACAAAGTAGTAGAACTGGTATGGTCTGTCCATTACAATACAAAGTACCACCACAAGGAAATTTAGCCGGAACAACACCTATAAATATGTACATACAAAAAAAAAAAAAAAAACACATAAGCATACACACATCATTCAAATACAACAGAACAGTAAGTTTGGGATCACTAAAAGGGTTAAAGAATAACTGAGTGTAACGCTACCTGACACACTCTATAAAGTCCAAAGTCTCCTTTGAGCCAGAAAAAGGAAAAGTGTCCGTAACCGGTCTGAAAGAGGTACGCTGCCACCAATACTCGCACATGCATGTACACAGGAACAAACTAGAAGACAAATTATTTTGCTGTTTACATATGAGCATGTGCAAACTCAAGGTAGAACAGCTGCAATGTGTTTAAATAGAACATGATTGTGACTCACTGCACTGGCTCCAGAAATGTGATAGATAAGGATAACAAGCTGCATCCAGCCTTTCCATTCATCTGTTTGCTCTCGGTTAAGCAACTTAGCCTGTGGTCCAAAGAAAGAACGATTATTACACAAGACATAAGAAAAATAACATAAGAAAATAGATCTATGAATCAGATCTAAAAACTAATCATGAACACAAAGTGTTGAGTCATCAAACAACCATTTCCCTGATTGGATGCAGCTTAAGTTCATCTCACAGGGTTTCAGTAATCAATAAAAAAATAGGGAACAGCACAAGTAGCACTGTGTGCCAATACTTGATCCATATACTATTTTAATCACATATGTGTTGCTGGTCGTTCCTCCCCTTTAATACAGAACTGATGGGCCTTTTCGGGGCATCAATGTCCTGTACGGTTTTATGGCACTAATCGGCCTTATTTATCAGCAGGTGGACGGAAATCAGAATTAGATTTAATGGCTAAGTATGACACATACAAGGAATTTACAGATACAGTACAACCTTTCCAAGATCATTACAAACAACAACAACAACAACAAACAGATCCAGTTCACTGTTGGGCATGCAGACACTGAGCGGCGCTCCCAAAACAAAAAAGAGGAGACAGAAGTGGAAGACATGCCCTGCGACCGTATCGTTAAGTAACGAGGTAGAAAATACAGGTCAAGTTGAGGTTCTGCTGCGCTGCTTCAGATTTGTGCAGAGCCACATAGAGGAAACCCAGAACACACTACAAGATTCTCCAAAACCGGTTTGCTAACACACAGTGATGAGGCGCCGAGCTTGGCTCTGTTTACTAATCGTAAACTGTCAAAGGGCAACTCCAACTGCTCAACAGGAAAAAAAATACACCAACACATCTGCTACTGACCAGAATCTGATTATTTTCAGAGGGATAACAGAGTGGTAAGAAGCAACAACAACAACAAAAAGATTTCCAGGACATTTTCAAACAGGTGTGTGGATCTTCCTGGTGACAAAAAGAAAGAGTGCGGGGTATTCAGCAGATAACAGGTACAGCGAACGAAGTAAAGCCAAGCTGCTCTTCTTTTAACCTTAGTCACTAAACAAACTAGATAAGGGAGTGTTGGTAACCTTATGGAGGTCAGAGTCCTGTGCTGCTTTTATAGACTAAGTTACAAGCTGTATTTCAGTGGCAGGGGGGCAGGACGCTAAAAATCAGCTTCAAATGGCAACAATTTAATCAGTCTGGTCTCATTTTACAAAAATAAAGGTAAGGCCCTATTATACATCAACTGACCCTCCTTACGTTATTCCCTCTAAGATAAAAAAAAAATGTGAAGATTTACTTCTTTTCGATCATTAAAGCTCATTCATTTTCCTATACTAGATTTTTTTCCTCCTCCAGACAGTAGGAACCACATTTAAATAACTCTAAAGATGAACACAGAAAGCTCTGCATTGAAGCACCTCCTTGCTGTTCTCACTGTAGAACACTCCCAGCACAAGAATATAGATGAGGGGGATGAAGAACGTCGAGTGCGTGTAGAACTTCTGCTCCTTCATGAACACGTCTGCTCGGTCACACAGGTAGAAGTACAACATTATGACGCCCATCCTGCAGAGAGCCCAGAACGGAGCCTTTGGCCTGAGGGGGGCAGCCGCGGTGGCGGGCTTCTTCTCTTCGAGGCTCTCCACGTCTGTGGGGACATGCCGGCGGTGGTGGTTGCAGCCGAGGAAATGGAGGACCAAGAAGACGACGAAAATTCCCAGGAAAAAAACGGCTGACAGTTTCTGGAAGAGGTTTGGAGGGGGAATTGTCTGGCAGCAGGAGCCGTCAATGGGCCTCAATAGCTTGTTGCAAAGCGAGTTCATGAGGACCATGGCTCCCTGGAAGGATGATTTTACAGAAATAGTGAGTAGGAGAAGTAATCAAAACATTTTGTAACACACAAAAAAAAAACTGCCTACCACATTCCTGGTGCTCTCTGGCATATGTAAACCATCATCTGAGTTTACGATGGTTTCCAGAGCCGCCTGACGGGCCGCTGCCAGCAGCTTGACCCGAGACCTCCCACTATACTTGCTGTTGTTAAGCACCTCCATCGCCGCTTCATTATACATGTCAACTTGTTGGTTGGTGATCATCTTCCGGTTCTCACTCAACATGTCTTCATATACTGGATCTGCAAAACAGAGGTATGGTTGTTATACATGTCAAATCACCATACAGTCTATAGAGATGTAAGTTAACTGAAAGCTCCAGGGGGAAAAAGCACGCCGTTGATGATAGTACATAGAAGTACATAGAAAGAAATCACATTAAATCATAGGTCTCATTAAAATAATACTGTGAGTTCAAATTTTCCTCATGTGATACAGTTCTAGAACCATCTTATGCAAGAAGCAATGGGGGGAAAAGTTTGATGGTTTAAAAACACAAGCATTAAAAGCTTTGCCAATATAGAATACTCCCACAAAGCCCTCCGTTACCATTTCTGGTCATTCCCTAATCTTCAAAAAATATTTATTTTATATTTTTTGCCTGAAAAACGTCACCAATCCAGGAAAACGTTTGACAGGTTTTAAGGAGCTTTCCTTAAAAATTCAGACAAAAATTCCAACTTCAAACACCACCGTAAATTGTATTAATCCTGTACAAATAATAAAGCATGGAGATTAGTTACACTACCCCAATGAAAAGGTTTGGAAATATATGTACACATCCAACGTTCACCAAAGTGCAATACCACAAAGATATTTGACCTTGCTTAAGGACCGACCAGTTTCTAGAGTTCCACGATATATTAAATTACAACATTTCACATTTTCAGAGTGTGCAGTATTGCAAGTGCAAGCGACTGCTCAGATGTAATGTTTAGTAGGCTGTAATATGTCAGGTGCTGAGTCAAAACTCTGCGGGCCGATAACATACAGACTTTCACTGTCGCACTCATAGCCGATATAGATCTTTGTGACAAAGATCATAAAGCAAAGGGAGAGTTACAGGAATAGTGTAATGATGGATATAATCACAACTAATGTAGTTTACACAGTAGTCTACAATAATATTGCAAGGTCATGTTGTTCTAATATTCTGCATCCTCAGCAGTTTCCAGATATACATACTGACTATATAAGCTCATCAAATTTACTTAAAAGCTTCATCAGGTAATATTTTGTTAAAATGAAACCTTAAAAAAAAGCTAGTGAGTTTTTTTCTGACAACACGATTCAATCCATTACTGTTGTAATTCCATTTACTGAGGTGGTCTGGGTCACTACCTTGCGGGAGAGCGTGCCATCACGTCATCATGTACGTGCATACCCACGTATGCACATTCACAAGGAAGCGGTGCTGTCCTTTAGTTAACTGCTAGATAAGATAAGCTAGCCAATCCAGACACTCACACGACCTCCATGGAAGTCCGAGGAATTCTGTCCAGCGATACAAAAAGAGCAAAAACGGCCTCTGACTGCGATAGAGTTGGAAGTGATGACCACACGCTCGAACACCACGGGAGTGCACATGTTGCTGACTGCAGTTCCTCTAAAGGCCACACGGTGCAATCATCAAACTCCACAGAGGAGCTTTAAAGTAGCAAGGAAGTGTTGACGCTGCCAAGCCCTGCAGCTTGTGCGTTCCTTCAGTTTGCCAGGTAATGCTTCCTTTTGCCTCGTTTTTTAAACCAGAAATGTAGCTGGTAGAAGACTCTGAAAGAAGGATCAGTTGCTATTTAAGGATGTCTACATCATAATCGTGTGTGCAATTTTCAGGAAAATTAAAATACTGATAGGATTTCTGAGATTTACTATATCTATAACTTAAGATAATATTATTATTAGTTATTCAACATTAATTACGTTTTTGCCATGAAGTCCCCCTTATGGTAATTACATTTTAAAAGAACACACATGACAGTTTTATTACTCTAGAGAAGCCAACAGGCAACAATATCTGACAGAAAAAGATAATTATTTCTGAACAGGTAAATCTGCTTGGAGCCAAGCTCACCTTGCAGAACCCAGTAGACCTCTCCGTGCTCAGCCAGTCTATCCAGATGCACGGCAATGGCTGTCAGGTTGGCTCTGTACTGCTGCAGGGTTTCACTGCTGCCGCTGTGCAGCTTGATGGACCACTGCGGTAAGTGAAGGAACAGGTGAGATTAAGACTGACACTTCTCAGCCAACACCTTGCTGCTTCGTGCAGTACGTGATGTACAAATATTGACGAGCATTCTCTTAGACGGCTTACTGTTGCAGCTCCAAGGATAACCACATCAGGCCTCGCTGAAGCCTCCTGCAACACAAAGATGAATAGTTTGGATAGATTTCAAAAAAAGGACAATTTGTTTTCTTTTGCTTTTTTTCAATCGATCAAAAAGGAAATTCACATTTGCAGAAGCAACTAAAAGTGATGACCCGGTTATGCTGGAAAGAGCCACTTCAACCCCGCTGCACAGAGAGGCTAAAACTTAAGCTAAGTGTTAGTTGCACAATGACCCAAGCTCTGGTTTGACACAGTGTGACTGGACAATTTAAGACTTGCATATAGTGTTTGCTCCTCTAACGTTCCCCTACCCTCACCAGGAGTGCCTGGTATTTAGCTCCATCCAGTATCCCACCAATTCTAACCAGCTTTCCTGCCCCTAATGGAGAAAAAAATATTTTAGCACAGCTAGAGGTGGGCAGTAACTAGTTACATTTACTTGATCAACATTTTGGATAGATACTTTTTGGGCATAGTTTTACTACACTGTCATTTTTACTTTTACTTAATATTATTTTAAAGCATTGCTTCTTTTAGTGGAAAAAAATTTCTGGATGCTTTACCCAATGTGAGTCACTTCAATAAATGAAAAACAACCACATTTAAAAAAAAGAAAGCTACACCAGACACACACCTTAAGTCTACCTCAAGGAAATTTCAATCAAACGCAACTGGACTTGGTAATTTGTCTTGGAAGACGTTTCACCTCTTATCCAAGAGGCTTCATCAGTTCATGCTCGCCGCTGACCAGGCTGGGACTGGTCCAACTAACTGGTGTGGAGACTCAGCTATTTAACCTCTTGAACAAGAATCATTGTGTCATTGGATCCTTTGTGCTACATGTCTTAACGACGGTCGTTGGCGTGTCGCCTATTGGTGGAGGTTAGGTTTCGGCTTCATTAGTGCCCTATTGTGTTATAACGACAGTCGTTGGAGTCACAGTTGTTTCTGTTATTAGAGGCTAATTTGTTGAGTCTCCTAGGGAGGGATGAAAGTGCAGCATTGTAAATTGGAGATAGGTGATGTCTCAGGCCTCCTCCTCTGTTTAGCAATGGTTTCTATACTTTTAAATAGATGGCTTCTTTTACTCCTCTTTCAAACCATCTGTCCTCTCTGTCACACGACAGAGAGGACATCCCTCTTTGTGAGCTTGCAT